>CM067760.1:31189968-32414610 GCA_034642375.1 Vigna nakashimae | reverse complement strand
TTTCCACATACGCCTGCAAACAGAGAGAAAAATTGTGAGACCAGTTGTAAATGCCACAGCTAAACAAATTGACATGAGGCAGATGTAGACTCAGGCCAACATAGATCTCCGTCGCGCATAATAGCATAAATAGACCATCAGCAACAATCACTATGAGTTCAGAATCGTGCAGAGATTAATTAAGTTGTACCCGTCTGATAAATTCAGGACGGATTTGACGGATAGGCGTGAAAGGTTTATTGGAAATACTTGTTCATTCTTAATATACAAAATAAAATACCATTAAATTTTGTTAGATTGATTAAAAAAAATTCAACAGGTCCTCAGACTAAGTTTGATTAAATATTCGACAGTATTCTTAATGATGAAATTTGGCAACACATAAAAGTCTTCTAGAAGTAAATGTCTCGTCTTTTAAATCTCATTTTTTAGCAACTTCCAATAAACATCCAAGCCTACCAAAAAAATTAAATGATTAGCATCATCAATATTTGCTTTCATCAACAGAATAAAAATGGGGGAAAGGACTGGAATCCTTCAAAACATAACGGGAATGTGTAAGCCAACCAACACTAACCTGTACAAGTTTATTAAGCTTTGGTTTTGAAAATGACAAATAGTTGTCAATTTTCTCTTGTGTCTGAGGAATATTGGCCCCCTGCATGGAACCAGTTACTTTATCAACAACTTTCTTCACGATTGTTTTATAATCATCTTTGGTGATTTGACCTTCTTTCCATGTTGGTTTCAGCAGCTCCTTAACAAACTCAACCAGTGCAAATTTAAACGCACGAATCCCCTTCAAATCCTTTGTTTTCTTGGCCTCATCAGGACCTCCAGTTTGCTCCATGTTTTCCAAAGGACCATTCTCTTTGGTACTTTTAGGATCATCTCGAGATTTGTGTCTTTCGTCAGGTAACACTTCCTTGTTATCATCCTTACCAAATTCAGTGTTTTGACCTGATTGCAACTGGACTAGAGGATCACTCTTGACTAGTTCTTCTGGGCCAGCAGCCTTGGAAGAATCACCATGGTTTTGTTTTGATGTGTTGGACAACTGTGATGGAATTTCCAGAACATCTTCTGCAACTCTTTTACTTGGAGGAATGGATGGGGGTAACCCACTTGCAGCAGCACTCTTTGGCTCTACACTATCACACATTGGGTCATACTGCTTCAGAAGTCCAACAGCAGGATCAGGGTGGATGAATGTATTGGAAACAGGCACAGCAGGATCAGACCGGATGAATGTATTGGAAACAGGCACAGCAGACACCTCAGCTTTTGCTAGGGAGGATGTGTCCTTGCAATAGTGAGAATTTAAAGCAGCATAAAGTTGCGGTAGCTGTTGCCCGGTCCCAAGGATATGGGCCAGAGAGGCTGAGAGATTGGTAAGCTGAGCAAGCTGTTCTTGGCCTACCAGATTCTCAGTGGGAGGAGGATTTCTTGAACTAACTTGTGATAAGCCAGCATCCATAATATTTGGTTCAGCAGTGTATTTTTTCTCAGTGGAGACTTCCTGGTTTGGCATACCATCAACAATTCCTCTCTTTGAAGGTAGAATCGGAACTGGGGCCTGCCTTTGTCCAACTGTTTGCAAGCCAGAAGAATGCAAAGGATTCAAACTCTCTGCATTCTGATTAGTGCCTTGTGCTGAAAGAAACATAAGTTGAAAAGTTCAAATCTTTGTATGAATCAGTAGATTTGTTTGTCTCCTTTACCATTGCATCTCAACGAAATAACATAATATAATTTCATATTTTGGGTTTCACTGGCAGGATAAAAGATTTTTCAATTTAAAAGGAATGACAATCAAATGAACATCAAATAGATGAGTACCTGCAGCAATTTGTATTCTGTCACGTTCAGAGGTGGCTAAATACATACCACCTTGTTTTACCCCACGCTTATTTTGTTCATGCTTTTTTTCTTCAATGGTGTTGGAAGATCCAACCCTGTAATGCCAATCAGGAGACATTTTCGTATCACCCAACCAAATGTCTGTACCTATTGACTGGGAAACAATGTTGCTAGCAGTACTTCCTGATACCCAACTGTTAACTTCCTTCTTATCACTTGAAAAAGGCTGCTCATCATGCACTCTGCTCTTATCCAAACTATGACTCCATCCATACCTTGTAGGTAACGAAGTGAATCCTGGCTCTGTGGCACCAACATTTTCACTTTTGCCCTCAACCAGCTTTCCTGAATCAGATACAGCAACTGTATCATTCCACTTTGGACTGTCCCAAACTTCATCTGCATCAGCCTTGTTACCATCTGAACCCCACCTATCATCCCTGGGCCTTCTATTAGGACTATCTGAATCACTCAATTTCGGTCTATCCATCCTATGATGATCTCCCCCAGGATTGCTTGCCCACCTATCATCTCTTAATCTTCTATTAGGGCTCCTACATGCTTGCCTATCATGAGAAAACCTACAATATTTACCATTTCGACAATTTCCATTGGCAAAAAATTTGCAAAGAGTATCACTACTTCGATTTGGTCCATGTCCGCCTCCCTGCTCAAAAGAACTATCTCTGTGCCTTCTATCAATATCCCTCTCTCTATTTAATTCATCCACAGAAACTTTACCATGTCCATCAGAATTGTCATGATGCAAAAACTTGCATGATGCTCCCATTCTACACCTTCCCTTTGCAAAATTAGTACAAGCTTCATTAGATCTGCCACTCTTGAGAGAATAGTCTCTACCATCTTGGGGAACAGAATATCTAGGAGCTCCATCTTTCCTGCTCTTATTTTCCCAACTATCCTCAAGATTTTGACTATCATGAAGAAAGTGGCAATGGCTACCTCTTCTGCATTTACCAGCAGCAAAGTCTCTACATGGTTGTGCCGATCCACCAGCCCGCATTCTATTTCTGTCACTGACTCCTGAATCCCACCTAAAACCATGAGGAGGGCTCCTGCTTCGACTCCTGGTAATTGGCATAATCCAAAGGTAGATATAATTAACAAAGCAGCTAGAAATATTATTCTCCACCAAAGCAATGACCATGGTATTATCACTAATATCTTTTAACATGAAATTTATTAGGTAAAGTGTGAACATTTGAAAATAAAGACTACTTTTTTGATAAAGATCTAAAATATAACGCAATCAGAGAGTTCTAGGATGTGCTTTAACTTCAAGCAAATAATAAGAAATAAGGCTCTTCAGAAATACATTGGCCCCATCTTAAAGAAAGGAACACAAAATGGTATAAGAACAAGGGAAGAGTTACTTTAGTACAAAAAGCTTTTCTACAAAATCTTAAAACTGCCCGTTCTGAACATTAGTCGACGAGAAAATAAATAGATAAAAGACTATTAGATGTTGCGTATAAATGGTTGGGATTAAAGAAAAACTATATGTCATAAAACAGCCAATAATGTGAAACCAAGTGACCATGATGTCTTTCACAATGTGTCCAACAAATAGAACAGAGTATAAGGGAAAAATGTTCAACTAACACAATACAGAAATTTCTTAGATAGCTAAGTACAGAATATTATTGTCCCAACAACACTACTGAGGAGGGTTCAGAGGTGTCATAGCTTTCTCCTGTGTGTATACAGCTCCTACATTAAGCACAGTGCTTCAGAGGAGACAACAAACATATACTGTAAGATCTTTTGAACATGTGCAACTTATAGTATACCCAAACAAGGTTATTTACAGTATGCTCTCACAACAAAAAACGTCATATGAACACTTAAATATAATGTTTCAACCAATATTCAGCAAATAGGATCAGCACAGACACACCAAGAAGAGAAACAAACCTGACTGACCTGCTCCAACCATTTTTAGGAGATTGACTATGTCTCTTAGGTTTCCATTCCTCCGATTCAGGAGAAATTTTCTTGTTGTAACCATCCTCATCCCATTCCATTGTTGCATCCAAACATCCATAGTCTTTATTCATAACATCGTCCTTATGTGAACTTCGGCCTCCAGAAAAAGGTTCCTTGGATGAAAATCCCATATCAGGCTTTAATTGATCACTTCCTTCCAAATACGACCACTTCGAACTATTGCTACCAGCAACATCTGCAGAGGACCACCCAGGCCGTAATTGCTTACTAGCATCAGGTGAAAATTCAGGATCAACTCTCAAATCCCACTTTGAAGAGCGCTTTTTTCCACTTCCACTCATCTCACTTACCAAAACTGTAATGCTTCACTTTGACAAATGCAGTATTCTCTGAATTAACAAAACATATAAATCACAAGAATCCTAGGATTATATCCTCAACCTTCTACTATGTTTTTCTTCATTAAATTAATACAACAAGCTAGGAGACATGAAAGAGCGAAATTATAAAGTAATGAAAGACGTCCATTGTATGTAAAACAGTAAGTATCAAGCCAGAGCGTTTAAGTTCTGTTGACAGAGCATATATTGTACAAATGTGTTCAGTTGGAAGAATTAATAACAGTCCGAATCTAACTATCTTCCATCTGCCTCAGGCCCCTTAAGGGGGTTCCCAGAGGTCCATCTAAGTGGTGGGAAGAGTTAATAAGCGTATTAGTCTAACTTCAAATGAACCGTTCAAGACATGTATAAGTGATCATTTTCAACAGAAATGAATCATTAGAAAAGAGGAGTACGAGACAGGAGGATCCAAATCCTCCAACAAACATGGAAAAAGGAAACATAAGAAGCATCAATCAAAGAAACATGAGCAGAAAAGAAGAAAAATTATCTAATCCCAAAAATCTTTGAAACAGAAACCACTTGCTGAAAATTCCAGCACTTCATCTGGATATAATTGACTACAGAAACAATTCAGTTGTATAGGCAAATCCTCTTGATCTGACTTGGAATTGGAAATTCTCCACAAGTTGCTTAGATATCTTCTTTCTATCTTCTAAATAAAGATTACTAAAAACAGCATATCATTTTTGAGGATGTAGGGTATTGTCTGTTAATCTTAGTACCAAGACCTCCAAAGTGCCATACCCAGATTAGATTAATCAACCAAAGGAACAGCCAAACCATTTTATACCAGCAGAAAAAATGAAGGTATAGGTGTTTTTCAAATCACATAGTAGAATGTGCTTGGTATACATGAAAGGTAAGGGTTGAAAATGAATTTATCACAATTTTCAGAGGATAAATCAATATATGATATCTGGTCAAGAGGTCAAGTAACCTTTTAACTGCCAGTCAGGTAACTCGAAGATGTAAGTCTTCTCCCATGACATCAAATTAACGATAAAGAAAAATTTAAAGAGCAAACATTGACAGTGGTGGTCAAAGTCAAGAGGAAATGATAATCAGGATAATTGATGGTATGGAAGATGCGTGGAGGTTAAATGAATTACCTATCGGGTTATGTCAAATCCTAAGGAAAGGATACACTTATATGGTTGCATTAAGAAAAAAATTTCAACCATATTCGACTAACTATCACTTAGATGTGACAAACACCTAGTAAGGCTCTATAATGTTTGCTTATACCATCAAGTCTTCCTTGTGTAATATGTCAGATACAGCCTGACCATTTCTTAATGATCTATTAATCTTTTAGAAATAGTCTTCTTGGTCATCTGTAACTAACTGATTCAATAATTAGAGAGAACATCTGCCAAGGCCTCAAAATTGATGTCAAATCCATTTCAAGATATTTCAATCTTCAAATAAGCAAATATAAGACTCTAGCTCTTCTAAAGAATCTTCCAAAGGCTGTGTCTATTCTCCAAAAGCCATGAAGATGAAAATGGTATAGCATCTTTACAACTCTTGGAAATCCCACACTGACTAGAAATATAACCAAATTTATAAGATTTAATCCATCTCATAAATATTTCAAAACACTCAACCATTGGCCACTCCAAAAGTAGATCAAAGCTACAGTGTATTCCATTGATTATCTTCAATATTTGTTCTTGATGTCAAACGGGCACTGGTGTATCTAGTAAAACATAATTCATGAGGTGGAACATCCTTTCCCTTTCTTGAACTAGTCAATGGTTTATTTATTACTCTGCTATCCCAGAATATATTGAAAATTTCTCCACTTCAAAACTATTCAATATTGAATTGATTAGTGTGCTAAATATCTCATATTGCTCCTGTGGAAGGATCAAATGCCATTGGAAACCCATTTACACCAGCTACTTTGACAGTTTGACTGAACTTGGTAACACCTCCACGCATTGATCACATGAAATTACTGCAGAAAAATTGTATCTAATATTAGCACTTGGAATAATGTACTCTGAGACACAGAACTAAAGCACACAGGAGACTTCCAACCCAACTACACAACAACCTAATATCTCAGATCTTCATAAGCTAATTCTATGGATGAACGCCTAAAAAAGACTCCTGCTTTGGGGATAGAAAAAGGATCTAAAGATGTAATGGTACAGCAACATGTAGGATTGACCAAATAAGTTTCTTTCCCATGACATCAGTCAAACATATTTTAGGTAAGTGTAGCATACGAAATTAATTTTCACACTATAGTAGAGGCAAGGACAAATGCTAAAACAGAAAACAAATATCACGATCAAGGTCCTGTAGCTCAATACTAAAACCAAGTAAATCTTATCCAAAATCAAGCACCAGAATGTTCATTATAAAACGGAACAGAGACAACCAAGCAGATAGTCCAAAATAAGAAGATGCAATGATAAAAAGGCCTTTCTTATGTTAGTCTAAACCAAAGCATAGTTTTAGTGATTCCCCACTAAGAAAAGGTAACCTATTAAGATTTAAGAATACACTGTCACCGCAACTATAATGATTCCCTTTCATGTCTCCAATTTCAATGCCAAAGGGTAAGTCGCTAACTAGGACACTGTCATATTGCCTCACAAAGATAGTGACCATAGAGGCTAACCCAAAGATAACCACATGAGGAGGAAGTTACTTACTCCAACACAAGAAGAGTGATTAATAGTATTGTAAGAGAGAGAAGAATAGCCTAGTTATCATTAGTACTCTCCTCTGTATTTTCTCTCTTTCCTAGTGTTTTCTTCCTTGGAAATAGTTATTTCTCTGGCTGGTATCATATTTCATATCAAATAAAGGTTACGCAAGTACAATTCCACATTCTAGTTTCCGTTTCTGTTTTACTAACCGGTAGTTTTCGCGTAAACGACTTTGATAACACTATTAATCCTAACGTACATAAAAAAGAAAAGAAAAATAAGATCGAATATCCCACATTCAAATTCAAGCACTGAGGCTCGAGAAACAGAGTAAAACAGCATAAATTAGGTTTCTAGAAGCTCCAAATTGAAATTACAAGAGACGATTTAAACCCTAAATAAGAAGCAGAAAGGTAAAAGCATAGTAAGGTTGAGAGAAGACTCACGCGTTAGTGGTGAAGACGACGTAAAAAGCGAAACCCTAGAATGGAGCTTGTGATTGTGCTATGTCTAAGCTGCCAGAGAAAGAAAATGAGCTTTGGCTTCTCTCTCCTATGCAAATATAAGCGGATTTCATTTTTATTTGGCTTAAATATTCTTTTAGGTCCGCGATGAGATTATTTCTCTTATTTAATTAATGAAGTTCTATTTTTTTCTTTAAAATCGGTTTTTTTATACTTTTTTTTTCAATTAATTTAAAAATATTGACGGAATCCTTATCATTAAATCAGTTAAATGGCGTTAAATAAAAAGTTTCCAGGGAGTTTTAAAATAACGGAAAGTCTGTGAGGTGAATGCATTATAATATGACAACAGGGCACGGATAGTTTCTATTTACAATCTCATTCATTGGTTAAAATTATACTTACTATCTGTTGAATATTAACACAAAAAATTTGTAGATTTTTTCAACTCGTAGATACCTCTTGAATATCCATTTTAAACCCGCAAAAATTTTAATAAAATTATTTTATAAATTGTGTAATGAAAACCAAATTAAATTGCAAAAGAATATAAATAATATTTAAAACATATATGCAAAAGAAGTCAATGATAAGTAAATAAAAGTTAAAACATAAATTCAAATTAATACAAATTAACAGTAAAAAATATATTCAAATATAAGTAATTTTAAAAGTAATTGTTTTAAAAATAATATTCCAAGAGGTCGTTGCGAAAGAGGCAAAGGAGCAAAATAATAAAACCTAGTTTAAACCTAAGGATAAAAACGTATTTTTAAATTTTTAATGGGTAACAAGTATCAACGGGTCGAATAATGTACTACCTGAACCCGACCCGTTTATAAGCAGATATTAAAATATCTGCTACCCGCAACCCACAGATAATAAATATTTGCGAATACCAACTATCCATTGCGGATTTTATCCGCAAATATTTGCAGGCACAGATTTTTTTACCATCCCTAGTCTGCACGCTTTGGTGTGAGCTCAATCTACATAGTGAGGAGCTCTGTTTGCACAACAATGAGGTCGATTTGTACAATTAGGAGGTTGATCTCCATAGTAATAACTTGGGTTGCACAATAAGGAGCTCGGTCTACACAATGGGAAGTTCGGTCTACAAGTGGAGAGTTCAGCCTGCATAGTAAGGAGATTAGCCAACATAATGAGAAGCCCAATCTACATAGTGGAGAGGATGGTCTACACTATGGGGAGCTCGATCTAAACAATGGGGGAGGTCAGTCTGAAGAATAGGGAGGTTGGTCTAACTAGTGGATCTATTACTAAGGTTGTGGCCAGGAAGATACAAGCCGCCAAGTTCCTGACTGACATGTCGGGCTCCATATTAAGACAAGATTGTTTATAAGACTAAATTGTCTAAACGTTCTCATATGTTTTGAAGTTTAACAAAAAACATTAAACGAAATAAGCATGTGATAGTGTTATCATTAGAATAACAACATGGGTAAACTATAATTAATTTGTGAAAATGCTTTGAGAAACCTAAATACCTTAGGAAAAGCCTTAGTAAAACACATAAGTACAAACATACACACCTCTAAACAGTTTCCCTAATTAATGTGTAAATGAGAGTCTTGTTGAATACAATAAATGTTATATATCGCTAGGTGATGATTGATACGACTGTCGCGGTCATACAAATTTTATGTGCACAGAAATTAATGCAGTATAGCTAGGAAGTGACTCCTAGGTCGTCTCTCAAGGACCAATATTGTTGGTTCAGTCTCAGAGCTAACACGAAAGGGGGGGGTTTGTGAATATGTTGTACGGTAAATAAAATTAAAATTCGAATTTAAACCAAAGAGAATTTCAAATAAATTTCAAAGCAGTAAAACCAAACGGTAGAAATGGAACAATAAATATTCAGAAACGGTAAAATTTAACGATGCACAAAACAATAAACGGTAAAATAAAAGAGATAATAAAAATAAAAATACATGACTGAAATTAAAATTTTCTTGAAATAAAACTACTGAACAGTGAAGATAAAATTTCAAACCGAACAAAATGCTACACTGTGACCGTCTTTTACTGAACTACATGCTTCAAAAATAAAATTACAATTGTGCACTGTTTGGGAAAATAGAAACCCGAGAGCCTCCTGGAGGAGAAGAATGTGAGAGCCCCTTCCAGGCCTCCAGGCTGTGAGTCTTCTTCTGCTAATGCTCTCCTTTTATTGCCACAAATTTAGACAACTCACGTGTGCTCCTTCATTTCAGAAATTCAGAAATTCGTTTTTGTCTCTAACTAGCACAAGGAATTTAAATTTTGGCAGCCAATCTTTGAGCTTGGACGTGAAAGATAAGAAAGAAAGGCAAGGGTCCCTCCATTTTTCCAACCACTCTTGTCATCTTCTACATCTTGCAGACATGCACGCCAAAGAATTTCACCAGCTTGTGCTTTCCGTGCCCACAAGCTCCTTTCTCCTCATGTTTCTAGCTGGCACCGTGAGCTGTTGGTCCGTGAAGACTCTTCTGCAGATGTAAGCTACTGCTGCTCCAGAGGGACGTGACTGTGTGGGCACTGCATCTCCTTGATGCCACCGTGTGCTCTCCTCTTCCACACTCACTCTGCATCCACAGCTGCTGGACTGGTATCAAACGCTGCTGCTTTTACTGCCAACTTCATTCACGCTGCAGGATGAAGACTTCCCTCTTGGTGGCTGCTCCAAGTTGTCGTGAAGTGTGTGACCTTGAGAGCTTCTCCGTGAGCTTCTTCTTCATCCGTGATTACACCTCTCTTTTCTTTAAGCCAACCATGTCACCGTGCACCTCCAAGCTTCCAGCTTTTACACATCCAACATTTTTCTGGTGGAACCAGCAGCAGCTCCTAGTCACCGTTCTCTTTTCTTATTTTCATGAAAGCCTTGAGTGGTTGTAAGACATGGAATGTGAGCTTCTTTAAAAGTGTAATGAGTCATTTCCCACTTAAATTGGCAGCAACGTTCCAGCTCAAAATAACTTGGACTTCCAAAGATTAATTCTCGGCAAAGACACCACTTTCCTTCATAATGTCAAAAATTATGTGAACTTAGACACAAGTGGTGGCCCCATGTGTTGTATAATTTCCTTCAAAGAAAATAAGAAGAGGGTCGTGTGTTTTCTACAAAGTGGTCCCTCTTTTATTGCAAAATGTATGTGGTGTTAAATTTGTTTAGCCAGATGAATTTGCCGTAGATGACTTGCAAGGTGTCCCCTTCATCTTTTGTTTCTTCTCTTTATTCAATCAATTAAATTTCCTGGTGGCTTGTTGTGGCCGTGAGTTTGCCAAACCATGAGTGGTGGCCCCTTCTTTCAATTTAAATCATGTGATGGATAGTTGCCAAATTGAGTTGGCCGTGTAACCTGCTGCTGAGACATTCTTGCTTCTACAACAATCCAAATAGAATTCAGCATTGCATTTGGGAGGTCTTAGCACCGTTCAATTATCAATTCCTAACCACCACAAGTATGAAACAACAAGCAAACAATGCAAACAAATTAGAAGCCACTTAAACAGTATGAACTTGACTGACACAGGAGAGTAAAACAATTACTGGGAACAACACATAACGAATTTGAACAAAGTAAAAACTATACAAGAAAATAGACATCCATACGAAACTATGAAAAAAAACCGCATGCAAAACGGATAAGAATTAAACTCAAACGAAGACACACAAGTTGACACAACATTCACGTAGTACTAGGCTGACATAGGAGAGTAAACAAATTACTGGGAACAGTACAGAACGCATTTGAACAAAGTAAAAGTTATACATGAAACTAGACATCTAGACGAAACTATGAAAAAAAATTGAATGGAAAACGGATACGAATTGAATTCGAACGAGGACAAACAAGTTGACACAAAATTCACACAGCAACCAGCGAAAATTGAAGTGGCTGAAATGCATTGGGCTCAATTGTCATTTCTCATTTAGCCTTCAAATGTCCCAAAAAGATATCCAGAATTTTCCATAATTAATAATGCAAAATAATAAGCTCAGATAATTCAAATTAGTTAAAATAAGAATTTCTGATCGAATTAAGCACAATTAGGAAAAATAGGAAAATAACAGACGATTAAGCACAATTCCCTGATTAATTCTAGTACAATAAACTAAGTGAAGTGAAGAAAATATTGACTCATCAATGATCAAACAAACTCTCAATGGGTCTTGTTATATAAAAGTGTCAAAATATGTTTTTGGAAAACATGATAAAAGTCTCAAAGGATATTCCAAAAACTTGTGTCGAAAAACTCCTTGCTAAACGCATTTGTTGAATAGAATAAAGAAAAACTTAAAGAAGTGTTTACATAGGCTGGACAATACCATGTGTCAAAATGATCTACTTCATTCAATGGTGAAGTATTCATAAATTACTTGGTCTCTTAGTGAAAAGCTTAAATGATCAAATCCTACTTGAACGATAGAAAATGTAAAAAACACTTTGTTGTTGTGAACATATATTAAATCTTATTAAATGCTCAACTACTATAAACACAAAAGTGATAAGAGAAACGACATATTTGTTGCATGCATATCTACTCTACTTTATGCAGATTTCCTATTACATGCATCCCCCTATTCCATCATATACCAATCAAAAGTAGACATTAGGAACAAAGAAGATATTCAATGAAAGTTCTCTTCATAAAAAATCATGGCAAAAAATCGTACTGCTTACTTGCATCAAAGTACTGAAAAATAAAGTTTTTCTAACAAGTTGACTTTAACCAATAAGTGCTACATACAACAAGACTAAAAGGACTCAAAGATCTAAGCAAAGTTATGTCTAAAGAATATCTTTTTGAGAAGCCTTTCAGTAGAATATCATTCAAAGAGAGAATAAAGAGAATAACACATAGAAAGAAAAAGCTCAAGCAAACAACGTCGAGAGAAAAGCTAAAAAAGCACACAAACTCAAAAGAGAATATTTGAGAGAGAAAAGCTCAAGAAAAGAAACAGTCATTGGTGCAAAAAAGAGTTTCGATGTCGATATCTTTAAGACTTTAATGTCCAATATGAGGCCAATGTCATATAAGGAGACGTTAAATTAATGTCAGCTTATAATGGTCGACTTTACTTGACATCGAACCCATATAACACTCGACGTCAATGTGTTCAAGAAAAAGGATAGTTGGGAATCATAATAATAGTGTTGTTATCAAGGAATATGTTAACATCGCACTATACTATGGTTCGGCATCAACTTGGTCAAGGGAAGGGGAAATTGGAGAGCATTAATTAAAATGTTGTTACCATCAAAGTGTTGACGTTGAACTATACCTTGGTTTGATGTCTAATATTCATTTATAAAATAAGATTTTCGTACTTACTTTAGTTTAAAATTTTTTCCCTATTGAACATATTATGATTCATTCTTATGTTTTCATGGATATTTTTCTTTCCTTTAGATTTCAGAGCATTTGTCTTCTTCAAATAGTTTGTTCTAATACAATTTAAAAGTTTATCATTGTCAATACCCAATTTCGTCCGGGTAAATAAAATTAATAATAAATAAATAAATAAATAAATAAATAAATAAATAAATAAAGTGAATAGTGAATAGTAAATAGTGAATAGTGAATTGTGAATAGTAAAAAGTGAAAAGTAAAAAAAAAATTTATTTTTGGAAAGGATAAGTGTTCCACGTAGCTTTGAGATCAGAATTCACCAATTTGCAAATAAAAAATTAATTTTGTAATAGTAAAATGAATAAAAAAATGAATAGTAAAAATGAATAGTACAAATGAATAGTAAATTTTTTTTACTATAAATAGCCAAGGGGGGAGGCTGAAAATTTACACAAAAGAATTGAGAAAATTTTTGAGAGAAGAGAGTTGGAAGAATTTCTAATTTCAAAGGGGATATTCTGGAAGTTTTCAGAGAGCGAGGAGATTAAGTCTGTAATAGAGGTAAGGGAAGCTAACCTTGAGTATCTCCTTTTGTATTATCTTGAGCCTTGAATATGCTATATTTTGCTTTTGTCTGATCTTAAATCTTGATTATGGAATATTTTGTTTCTGTATGATTTTAAATTTAAATGAGAGTATGCTTTTGTGTTGATATCCAAGTGTGATAGTTGTAAAACGTGATATTGATTATGTTATGCCATTTGTATGTTATTAGTTGTTTATTTTTGTATTTTGGAAGGATTAGAAGTTGTCTAACCGGCTCTGCCAGATTCAACTTCTTATTTCCCCAAACGTTTTATTTCTTTACTTATTTATTTTATTGCATTTTGGAAGGATTAGAAGTTGTCTAACCGGCTCTGCCAGATTCAACTTCTTATTTCCCCAAACGCTTTATTTCTTTACTTATTTATTTTATTGCATTTTGGAAGGATTAGAAGTTGTCTAACCGGCTCTGCCAGATTCAACTTCTTGTTTCCCCAAACGTTTTATTTCTTTACTTATTTATTTTATTGCATTTTGGAAGGATTAGAAGTTGTCTAACCGGCTCTGCCAGATTCAACTTCTTGTTTCCCCAAACGTTTTATTTCTTTACTTATTTATTTTATTGCATTTTGGAAGGATTAGAAGTTGTCTAACCGGCTCTGCCAGATTCAACTTCTTGTTTCCCCAAACGTTTTATTTCTTTACTTATTTATTTTATTGCATATTGGAAGGATTAGAAGTTGTCTAACCGGCTCTGCCAGATTTAACTTCTTGTTTCCCCAAACGTTTTATTTCTTTACTTATTTATTTTATTGCATTTTTGTGATTAATTTTTATTTCATCTAAATTTTCCACCAACTTATTATATTATTTTTGTTCATCAACTTTCTTCATCCTTAACTCTATAAATACCTACATTCTCTTCACTTCACACACACAATTTACATAATATTCATATCTTCTCTCTCAAAATCTCTTCATTCCATCCCGAAACTCTACTTCATTTCTCCCTCACATTTTACTATCTCTCTATACATAATAAATCCCGTACCCCATTTCTACCATAAAGTTATCTTCTTCATCTTCCATCTATCTTTCTCACAACTTATTACAAGTAGAGTTTTATTTCATCACACAAATCTTCAACAAGGTATACATTTTCTCTTCATTCTATTTATATATGCATTTTGATCATTTTTTTAGTTTATAAATTCATCGTGTTTTCTATTACAATTTTTCTTTATGCTTTTCACATTTCAACCCATCTATCCTTCTTAATAAAAAAATATAAAACTTTAAAAACATGTAATAATATAAATATCGGTATGAGTACTCGTGCGATCGTACGCATCAACCTAGTACTCATTACCCAAAATCTAAAATAAAAAAAAAAGTCGTGTGAGTACTCGTGCGATCGTACGCATCAGCCTAGTGCTCATCATGCAAAAATCTAAATATTTTATAAAAATACCAAAAATATTTTAAAGGTTAAGCACATGTGTGATCGCACGCATCGTCTTTGTGCTGAAAACATTTTTTGTTTATTTTATAAAAATACCAAAAAAATACAAAATCTTTCAAAACCCAAAAACATCCACATTTTCAAACAACATACAATATGGCTAGTCAGAACTACGTGATCCTTGATTCTCCATCAAAAGTGGAGATACGTAGGAGCAAGGCCAGTCCTTGTCAGGTTCATTTTCCAAAAAAAATCAAAATCATTTCCAAACAAAATTCTCAAACAATTTTCAAATAAATTTTCAAGCAATTTTCTAAAAGAACTACGGAACCCTGATTTCTCATTCTTAATGAGAATACGTAGGAGCAAGGTCAATCCTTGTCGGGCTCAAAAAACTAAAAAATACATGTTGTTTCTTTAGAATCTTATTTTAGGGGATAGTTAAACATTTTGAAAACCACATCATATTCGCATATTTAGTTAAAGGTACTGCCTTAGGGCAGGCGTTGTAGGGTGCTAATACCTTCCCTACACGTAACCGACTCCCGAACTTAGAATCTCATTTTCGCAGACCAGGTCTTATCATTTTATGGTTTTTCCGTAGTTTTCCAGAATAAACTATGGTGGCGACTCAAAAATCTTTTTTTTTTCAAAAACAGTTTTTATTTTTCGGATCGTCGTCCCGTCGCGATTCCGGTTGCGACAGATGGCGACTTCACTGGGGAATTTAGAGAGTCAAGCCATTTAATTAGATGTGCGAATTCGATGTGGTTTTTCATTATGTTTTCCTTCCTTTTTTTTCTTTATATATGTTTAATATTTGGCATAATTGCATGTGCGTTTGTTTTGATTGTTCCATATTGAACCCTAGGGTAGATGACATGTTATATATCTACTTATTTGTGTTTATTTTGCAAGTGTTGTTTTGCATTATAATCTCCCTCCACACACATTTTGCATATCATGAGTGAGGCCCTATACCCGGGTCTGAGCGCAACTTAGAATTATAGGGGTTGTGTAGCGGTGTCACTCTGGGATGTACTTCCTGTTTGGCTATCGTGAGAACTCCAACTAGAGTCTGTTCTCTTCATTTATGTCTCCGCATCTAGTTGATTACTCTGACTGTTGTGGAGATGTAGTGAAAAGAGCCATAACTCTGGTGGCCTTGATTTAAGCATTAGGGAACTATCCTTGTGAGATTGCATATATTTAACTTTGAACCTCAAGTCTCGAACCTTATCTAGGGCACGAAGGGAGATGTATGTCGTCTTATAACCGTTATTTTTTTAATAAAATTAAACATGTTGTATATATCACTATATCATTATGCGTCTTTCTCATGCATTTTTTTTATGGTCTTGTTGGTCCTAGGTAGGAAGTTATAAATTTGTGACTAAGTCGTAGAGGTAAAATGGAAATTAACATGAGATTGGAAGTTGACCGACCTACAAGTTCAAACATTTTAAAGGAAAGGATAGCCATTGAAGCGGAGGAAGGAAATATGAATGGTCTGAGAAAACTGGTAATGAAAATGAAGACATCCCAAAAGGATGCATTCAAGAAGGAGTATGGGAATTTGTTGAGCCTATTAGAGGTGGAGGTCCAAACATCAGCAATTACTACTTTAGCCCAATACTATGATCCACCATTGAGGTGTTTCACTTTTCAAGATTTCCAACTAGTGCCAACAGTGGAAGAATTCGAGCAAATTTTAAATATACCTCTTGAGGGAAAAGCTCCATACAATTACCTTGGGCAGTATGTACCTGTCTTGCAGCTAGCGAGGATCATGAAAGTACACCCTATGAAGTTGGAGAACAAGTTCACAATCAAGGGCAAAGTGAGGGGCCTTCCTCAAGGATACCTAATAGGATACTTGCATCGTTTAGCTAAAGAAGAAAACTGGGAAACATTTATGGATGTATTGGCTCTTCTCTTCTATGGTGTCATGCTTTTTCCTAATGTCAAGAATTTCGTCGACTATGCCGCTATGAACGCATTTGTGGGATACAAAGAGCGCTGTGAGAATCCAGTCACTGCTATCCTGGCTGAAGTTTATGGGACCCTTAATCGTTGTTATGAGCTAAAGGGAGGAAAAATGTTATGTTGTCTGCCAGTGTTGTATATGTGGTTCATCTCCCGTGTGACTGAGGACGCCTTAAATGCCCCGTGCTCCATGGATAAGCTATTGCAGTGTAAACCAAATGTGAAAGGGGCAGATGAATGGGCGCGACTTTGTGCAAGTTTAAATGAAGAACAAGTTAAGTGGTGTGTCCCTTGGCAGCGTAGATCGCAAATTATATATCATTGCGGGAAGTACCCTAATGTACCTCTCATGGGTATCAGGTGTTGTATTAATTACAATCCTGTGTTAGCACAAAGGAAATTTGGGCATCCTATGAGAGGATCACCTACACCTGCATCTCTTGCCATGTTGCAAATCTATTATGAGGAAGGAACCTTTGTTGAAGTACTTCATCAAGTTAGGAATGCTTGGGGCAACATTATTCGTGCAAAAATGGACCCCAGACCATGGACTATTGATGAAGGATATCCTTATAGCCATTGGATTGCAGAAAGGGTTAGGACAGTGAAGTTGCCTTTCAAGATAATTTCTCCTAATCTAGATTATGGAAAACAGTTTCATGAAGCTGAAAATGAGGAAATAAAATTGTTGAAGGCAAAATTCGAGCAAATGAAACTAGAAAATATCAAGTTGACCAGTAATCTTCAGAACCTACAACGTGATTATGTGAATCTTAAGCAAGATGGTGTGGAAAACAGCAAAGCATACGAGGAGTTGTTAAGAAGACAAAAGCAAGAGCTGATAGTGGCCAACATTGAGCTGACCTTGAAAGACCGGGAGTATGGTATAATTGAGATATCAGAGCGTGTCACGAAGGAATTGTGTGACCAATTCAAGAGGGACAAGCAAAAGGCACTAGAGGAGCTGCACAAAATGCATATTAGAATGAACGACGTCGAGAAACAGGCGAAAGCAGCGGTAACGAAACTGAAGGAGGAACGTTGGCATCGGGCTAAATCAGAGAAGAAACATCAAGAATGGATGAATCAGATGAAGGAGTATATCGTTGAACAAGATCTAGTTATAGAAAATTGGAGGAGAAGTTTCTCACAACTAGCTTCCCTTGCCAATGAAGCCATTAAGGATGTCCCTAAGTTATTAGCTGATGCTGAGTCTGCATTGCCGATCTTTAACCCACCTAAAAAGGTTGAGACTTTCCTCAATTACTGCAAGAAACTGATGAGAGAAATGAAGAATGTGGTGGCTGAGGCTCGTGATAGTTGATCGTGATTTTGCATACCTCACATGTGGTGGACTTAAATGTTATGGATGAACTGTCTTATTGACTTTGTTTCATGTTAATTTCCAGATTATACATTTGGCAATGTTTTCATATCTTTATAATTTCTTACTATAGTAATTGTGTTGCTTTGTCTTTTCTCCTTTTCTTTTCGTTTTTATTTTCTTAATTTTATTTCATCTAATAAAATTTAGTTTAAAAATAATAATACGGCTAAGTCTCCAAAACAGCCTAAAGGACACGAACCAGTGGCAAAATCATGGAGAACAAAGGGGAAATTCAAGAGGGGATGAAAGCCGATATCCAACAGCTGAAGGGACAAATGAGTCAAATCTTAGAGGCCCTGAATGCCTTACAAAGCCCTGGAGATTCGTGCGCACAACGACCACAACAAAGAGTTCCAGAGGCACAAACTTTCACTTCCTATGGTCTTCCCCCGAATTACATTCCACCCTCAGGAGTGCGCTTGGAACATCTTGACGCTCAAAAGGACAAAGATAATGCAGTTGAAGTAGAAGATGAGCCTGGGGCAACCACTTTCACAATTCAGGGAAAGACGATCCAACCAGGTATTGAGAGAACGATAATGAAAAAACAACCTGAGACGAAGTCTTCATCTTGTATCGTTACACCTGCAGATTTTAAGGACGACGGGAGTAAATTAGAAGTCTTTGAGAAAAGGTTGAGAGCCATAGAGGGCGAAGGAAGTTCTGAATTTGGAGATGCTAGAAAACTATGTTTAGTTCCTGATGTGATAATACCTCCAAAGTTCAGGTTGCCAGAGTTTGAGAAATATCAGGGAAATACTTGCCCAAGGGGCCATATAACTATGTACTGCAGAAAAATGGCAGCTTATGCCCACAATGAAAAACTTTTGATTCACATCTTCCAAGAAAGTTTAATTGGCGTGGCTCTGACTTGGTACATGCGCTTAGAAACTACTCACATCTACTCATGGAAAAATCTGGTTGATGCATTCCTAAGGCAGTATGAATATAATAAAGATCTAACACCTGATAGAATACAACTGCAAAACATGGTGAAGAAAGAATCTGAATCATTCAGAGAATATGCCCAAAGGTGGAGAGGAATTGCTGCTCAAGTAGAACCGCCTTTGAGCGACAAGGAGATGACTACCATATTTTTGAATACTCTACAACCACCATTTTATGAACACATGATAAGCAGTGTCTCCTCAGGTTTTGCTGACATAGTAGTAATTGGAGAGAGGGTCGAGGGTGGCATAAGAAATGGAAAAATTGCACTAGGCCCACAGTTAGTAGCGAGTTTAAATGAATATGGTCCTAGACATGAGAAAGATAAAAAACGAAGAGCTAACTCACATTTTATTGCCTATCCTCAAATGTCACATTCCCATGGGTTCAATCGACCCATTGAGCGAAGAAATTACAATCGTGATGAGAAGGTCGCCAACTTCACTCCTATCCCCATGACCTATACAGAGTTACTGCCAGATCTTCTCCGCAGAAACCTCATAAAGGTTTGTCCAACTAGGCCTATACAACCTCCGTACCCAAAGAGCTATGACACAAATGCCAAGTGTGATTATCATGAAGGAGCGGGTGGACACTCAACAGAGGCATGCAAGGCTCTAAAGCATAAAGTGCAATCTTTGATCGATTCAGGATGTTTAAAGGTTGAAGAAAGTCAATCCAGCACTCTGACAAGGAGCGAGTTCGCCCCTACAAATGCCATGGACAAATGAAGAACTATATGGGAAAGCATAGGTTGTTGTAAAAGGCGAAATTGATGTTGTTCTGTTCATGTTTTGAATTGTCTTGCTGTGAGGGTTATGCTCATGGATATTACGCTTTCATCCGTGACTTTTAATGTGAACTTTCATTATTTGGTATCTCCAAGGTTTATTGGAAATCATGTCCTAATAGGGTGTCGTGGAGAAAACGAAGGCCGCAAATAACAAAATTTAAAAAAAAAAGGCAATATTGAGTCACTTGTCTTTCTAGCAAATTGTCAAACTCTTGTTTTTTCGAAAATAGCAAAAAAAAAATATAAAAATAGAAAATAAAAATAAAATAAAAAATTTGATAACAAAAAGAAAACAAAAGTTGTAGTGTCACATTTTTTTCGAGGTCAAATGTTGAATCAAAAATAACAATTTGATGTTTTCTCTCGAGACGTTTGTGCGCATGGTGTTTGAAAAATCTCACCCTTCACCTTCCCAAATAAAAGGATTTTCCCCGAACAAATACTGTCACTGCCCTGAGTAACAAAATAAACTTTTACACCGGGGCAAATTGGCATGGCCAAAAGTTTTCTCGCTTACGCTAGTAGGGTGATCCCTGAATCCATTAAAAAAAAACAAAAAAAAAGTAGAATAAGTCAACTAGATTCAGAAACCCGAAAGGGTGATCTATAAAGAATGAAAAGAAAAGGAAAAAACGGCTCATGTTGAGGTCATCTAATCGTAGAATTAATTTTTGAAAATAAAGCAATCAGAGTTCAAAATGATGTGTGGCCTTCTTTCTTTATCCAAAAAGCAAAAAAAACTATAACCATTGTTACCCCGTTTGAGCCAAAAATAAATTCTTTTTCAAAATTATTCCCAAGCAAGGGTTATCATTAGTATGAGTCAACTTGGGATGCAGATGAAGAGTACTCAACGATCAAATGAAGTGATTCCTTCAAAAAGGGTAAAAAAAAAAAATAACAACAATAATAAAACAGACTTAACCAGAGATGAAGGAAAAACGAAGTTCAAGACAAAAGCAAAGTGCTCAAAAGATCAAATAGTTGATACAATGCGTAGATGATAACCCTTGTTTTAAAAAAAATGTATCCGACAAACATTTCATTTGGGCCTTTATACCCCTTTCTTTTAATACCTTTTAGCCCCTAGCCATTGTTACAAGCCTAATAAAGTCCACGGAGATTGACTAATGATTGCTCATATTTTCATAAAGCTTAATTTTGCGATAAGACAAAATAACTTTTAATGTGTCGTAAAAATAAAAAGGGATTTGAAAATGAATAATGTCTCAGGAATAGGGGACCTCTCTACCAACCAGTCAGAAGCATACAAAAGAAAATTGAACCAATTTGATCCATCCTTTTAGCCGACCCTTTCATACCCACTACTTCTTCCAAACAGAACCCCATGCAAAAAAAAAAAAACAACGAAAACTGGGGCAGCTTGGTGAACCTCACCTCGCGTCTTTTCCTTGAAATTTCGTCAAACCATGATCTCAAGAATTGGGTAGCTTTGCAGATCTTACTTGAATTTTTCACCAGAATTATCATGGATTCACCACACCAAACTGGGGCAACTTTTTAGATACCTCGTGTTTCGCTTTGGCACTCATCTCCTTTACGGAGCGTATGAGGTGACATGTTAGCATTATCTTCCAAACCATTCTAAACAACTCTCATTCTTCACTTGCGAGTGAATTCAAGCATATGTACATTGATGTCTCGGGAGAAAAAGTCAAAATGTAATAATCTCAAAGTTAGATCTCGGATGTATGACATTCCTCACTTTTCTAAGCATTGGAAATAATGACCAGTCTTGATGATTGCAAGTAAGACAATTGATTCGAAAAAATAACAAAAAAAAAAACAAACAAACAAAACAAAACAAAGCAAACGTTTTCATATATTTATCAAAAAGAAAGTATTTCTCATCGAAATCCTCTTCATTCACATGAATGGTTATCAATTTCCTTCTTCAAAAAAAAAAAACAAAGAAAAAACAAAGAAAACACAAAAAGAATAACATTCAGATTTTCTCTATCAAGCCATATTGTTTCATGTCGATCGAGCTTTCAAATTTGTGTCAAAATTACAAAACATTTCAAGTTTCAAAAATTTCAAAATTTGAAAGCCCAGTTTCCATACTGGCCCACAAAGCCCAATTTTTACATTGGCCCCAAGCCCAGTTTCCACACTGGCCAACATTTCTCAAATTACAAGTTTCAAGAATTTCAAAATTTGAAAGCCCAGTTTCCATACTGGCCCACAAAACCCAATTTTTACATTGGCTTCCAAAGCCCAGTTTTCACACTGGCCCCCAAGCCCAGTTTTCACACTGGCCCCCAAGTCCAGTTTTCACACTGGCCCCAAGCCCAGTTTTCACACTGGCCCTCAAAGCCCAGTTTCCACGCTGGCCCCCAAGCCCAGTTTTCACACTGGCCCCAAGCCCAGTTTTCACACTGGCCCCAAGCCCAGTTTTCACACTGGCCCCCAAAGCCCAGTTTCCACGCTGGCCCCCAAGCCCAGTTTTCACACTGGCCCCAAGCCCAGTTTTCACACTGGCCCCCAAGCCCAGCTTTCACACTGGCCCCAAGCCCAGTTTTCACACTGGCCCCCAAGCCCAGTTTTTACGCTGGCCCCCAAGCCCAGTTTTCACGCTGGCCCCCAAGCCCAGTTTCCACGCTGGCCCCAAGCCCAGTTTTCACACTGACCTCAAGCCCAGCTTCCACGCTGGCCCTCAAGCCCAGTTTTCACACTGGCCTCAAGCCCAGCTTCCACGCTGGCCCCCAAGCCCAGTTTTCACGCTGGCCCTTAAGTTTAATTTTTGCCTCGCCCTTAAGTTCAATTTTTGTTGCATCGTGATTCTATTCATCTTATGTACTTGAATCGATTGTTATTCTCTCCCTTTCTCTTTGAAACCCAAACGAAATTAGTATTTCTATCTTTACTTATCTTTTACTCTGATAATATACAAACGTTGTTTGTCATATTATCTAGTAAAATCTAAGTAAAGAGGGGCAGCTGTCAATACCCAATTTCGTCCGGGTAAATAAAATTAATAATAAATAAATAAATAAAAAAAAGTGAATAGTGAATAGTAAATAGTGAATAGTGAATTGTGAATAGTAAAAAGTGAAAAGTAAAAAAAAAATTTATTTTTGGAAAGGATAAGTGTATAAAAAAATGAATAGTAAAAATGAATAGTACAAATGAATAGTAAATTTTTTTTACTATAAATAGCCAAGGGGGGAGGCTGAAAATTTACACAAAAGAATTGAGAAAATTTTTGAGAGAAGAGAGTTGGAAGAATTTCTAATTTCAAAGGGGATATTCTGGAAGTTTTCAGAGAGCGAGGAGATTAAGTCTGTAATAGAGGTAATGGAAGCTAACCTTGAGTATCTCCTTTTGTATTATCTTGAGCCTTGAATATGCTATATTTTGCTTTTGTCTGATCTTAAATCTTGATTATGGAGTATTTTGTTTCTGTATGATTTTAAATTTAAATGAGAGTATGCTTTTGTGTTGATATCCAAGTGTGATAGTTGTAAAACGTGATATTGATTATGTTATGCCATTTGTATGTTATTAGTTGTTTATTTTTGTATTTTGGAAGGATTAGAAGTTGTCTAACCGGCTCTGCCAGATTCAACTTCTTATTTCCCCAAACGTTTTATTTCTTTACTTATTTATTTTATTGCATTTTGGAAGGATTAGAAGTTGTCTAACCGGCTCTGCCAGATTCAACTTCTTATTTCCCCAAACGCTTTATTTCTTTACTTATTTATTTTATTGCATTTTGGAAGGATTAGAAGTTGTCTAACCGGCTCTGCCAGATTCAACTTCTTGTTTCCCCAAACGTTTTATTTCTTTACTTATTTATTTTATTGCATTTTGGAAGGATTAGAAGTTGTCTAACCGGCTCTGCCAGATTCAACTTCTTGTTTCCCCAAACGTTTTATTTCTTTACTTATTTATTTTATTGCATTTTGGAAGGATTAGAAGTTGTCTAACCGGCTCTGCCAGATTCAACTTCTTGTTTCCCCAAACGTTTTATTTCTTTACTTATTTATTTTATTGCATTTTGGAAGGATTAGAAGTTCTCTAACCGGCTCTGCCAGATTCAACTTCTTGTTTCCCCAAACGTTTTATTTCTTTACTTATTTATTTTATTGCATTTTGGAAGGATTAGAAGTTGTCTAACCGGCTCTGCCAGATTCAACTTCTTGTTTCCCCAAACGTTTTATTTCTTTACTTATTTATTTTATTGCATTTTTGTGATTAATTTTTATTTCATCTAAATTTTCCACCAACTTATTATATTATTTTTGTTCATCAACTTTCTTCATCCTTAACTCTATAAATACCTACATTCTCTTCACTTCACACACACAATTTACATAATATTCATATCTTCTCTCTCAAAATCTCTTCATTCCATCCCGAAACTCTACTTCATTTCTCCCTCACATTTTACTATCTCTCTATACATAATAAATCCCGTACCCCATTTCTACCATAAAGTTATCTTCTTCATCTTCCATCTATCTTTCTCACAACTTATTACAAGTAGAGTTTTATTTCATCACACAAATCTTCAACAAGGTATACATTTTCTCTTCATTCTATTTATATATGCATTTTGATCATTTTTTTAGTTTATAAATTCATCGTGTTTTCTATTACAATTTTTCTTTATGCTTTTCACATTTCAACCCATCTATCCTTCTTAATAAAAAAATATAAAACTTTAAAAACATGTAATAATATAAATATCGGTATGAGTACTCGTGCGATCGTACGCATCAACCTAGTACTCATTACCCAAAATCTAAAATAAAAAAAAAGCCGTGTGAGTACTCGTGCGATCGTACGCATCAGCCTAGTGCTCATCATGCAAAAATCTAAATATTTTATAAAAATACCAAAAATATTTTAAAGGTTAAGCACATGTGTGATCGCACGCATCGTCTTTGTGCTGAAAACATTTTTTGTTTATTTTATAAAAATACCAAAAAAATACAAAATCTTTCAAAACCCAAAAGCATCCACATTTTCAAACAACATACAATATGGCTAGCCAGAACTACGTGATCCTTGATTCTCCATCAAAAGTGGAGATACGTAGGAGCAAGGCCAGTCCTTGTCAGGTTCATTTTCCAAAAAAAATCAAAATCATTTCCAAACAAAATTCTCAAACAATTTTCAAATAAATTTTCAAGCAATTTTCTTAAAGAACTACGGAACCCTGATTTCTCATTCTTAATGAGAATACGTAGGAGCAAGGTCAATCCTTGTCGGGCTCAAAAAACTAAAAAATACATGTTGTTTCTTTAGAATCTTATTTTAGGGGATAGTTAAACATTTTGAAAACCACATCATATTCGCATATTTAGTTAAAGGTACTGCCTTAGGGCAGGCGTTGTAGGGTGCTAATACCTTCCCTACACGTAACCGACTCCCGAACTTAGAATCTCATTTTCGCAGACCAGGTCTTATCATTTTATGGTTTTTCCGTAGTTTTCCAGAATAAACTATGGTGGCGACTCAAAAATCTTTTTTTTTTCAAAAACAGTTTTTATTTTTCGGATCGTCGTCCCGTCGCGATTCTGGTTGCGACAATCATATTTAGATGATTATTTTATAAATTTTCTTGAAGTTGTTTTTTCACGATGAGATTGTAGAGCAAATGATTTCTTTTTATGAATCACACTATAACTTTGATGTCAGACATTGGTAGTGGATGACGTCCATGTATAAAATGACGTCAGATACTCACTTAATTTGATGTCAAATACCTTTGAGGATTTAAAAAAGAAATTCATTATTACAAATCATATGGTCACAAATGAAAACCAAACCAAAAGAAATCCACTATAACAAAACATAGGCTTAAAAATGAAAACCAAACTAGCAAAACAACGACAGGTTATGTAAAATGGAGAAGGTTTTTTGAAATCCATATCTGTTAACTTTTTGCTCTAGATTTCTATCATACCTTAGTTTGACAAAAACTATTTATAATAATGATGAATCAACAACAAAGAAATGTCTTGCTTTTGTGAACTTGGGAGTTAATAGAAATTCAAAGACAAAAAGTTAACAAAATGATTGTTGGCTATGAAAGCTATGTAGGGAAGCAAAAGATTGGTGAAAGGATTCGTAGGATTTTCAAAGGATTCAAAAACTCTTTTGAAAGTGAAACTGCGGGGAATATAATGAGTGTTTCATATTTATTTATTTTAGTATGGACGTCTGGTGTTGCCTAAGTGGACGTTATATGTTTATTGACGGTACAATTTAACATCATTCGGGTGTGTGGTCAGGCATCATTTATTTATTAACATCGGATGGGAGGCCTAATAGACGTCTAGCTTATTGCATTGATTTACAACAATGTCACCAGACATTTTTAACGTTGGTTTGTTCGTTTCCTGTTGTTGAACGTTAGACGTTGTAGCCTTATTTTGTACTAGTGACTCTTAAGCTTCATTTATATATAAGCTTACTTTTGTAAGAAGAGAGAAGAGAGAAAATATTCATTGAGTCTGTCAAATTGAATTGTATTGATCACATATCCTCTCTGAAATCTAAGGACTTTTCACCAATCTTTTGATTGTAAATTTTGAAGAGAATTAAAAGACTTTACGTTTAACTTTGAGGAGTTAAACAATTGCTAGACAAGTATGTCTAATGGAAACCAAGAGTGAGTGAAACTCTGACATTTAATTTGGTGAAGTTAAATGGTAGCAAAATGAGATTGTGCAATGGACACCAAAAGAGGGTGAAACTCAATTAGACAATGTATCGTGAAGATACCAGGTAGAGATAACAACGAGTCGGGTCAGACACGGATAATGCCTACCCGCAACCTGACCCTTTAGATAAAATTGTACCTGTTATCCGACCAACTACCCACGCGGGTACCCATTTAAAAAATACTCGTGGTTATCCGCGGATACCTGCAAAAAATACATTCCAAAAATCCCAAACGATTTTCCTAACAATGCTCTTTGCTCTAACTCACTCCAGAATCTTCTGTAACAACATCTGTTTCCTTATAACAACACACATTATATGATCATTACACAAACATAAACAAGTAAGGTTGAGCTAATCAAATAAAACACAGGATGAAATATATCAAAGCTGCACTCATCCACATTACTCAAACCATCCATTTCAATTCATAAGAACATGCCATATTCATGGAATTTCCAAACCATCAAGTAGTATTCAATCAATGCCTTTTTCTTTCCATGACATACCGACATCCTACCTGTTTCCATAAGCCTTATAAGTATATTATGCTTAAGTTCAAAGCCTTACGTATAAACCTCTCTCTACTTACTTCCATGTGTCTTACAAGTATACTATGCTTAAGACCAAAGCCTTATGATTAAGATCTATTCCCCTTACTTTCATAAGCATTATGAATATTCTGCTTAAGTCCAAAGCCTTACGGTAAAACCACTATCTGCTTACTTCCACAAGTCTCACAAGTTACTCTACTTAACACCAAAGCCTTATGAAGGAAACCAATAGACCATTCTTCCTCTTTCCTTGGCTTATGAAAGTTCTCATGCCAAAAAGAAAAACAATCCCGACTTTATAGTTATGGCAACAAAAGACATATAACAACCAAACTCATATCTCTTAACGAATCATATCATATCAACCATTCAACTCAATAATACTCATCAATCATCCAATATCTAGCATGAAACTAGATCATACAACTCGAAAATCAATCACAACAATTCAACCAACATGCACAGAGCAAGGAAAACCACAACAGCATTACTCGACATCACACACAACAACTCAACAAATATACAACTCGTGAACTGCAAGCAACAACTCAGTTGGGGTCCGAAAACCCCAGGTCGACCTTAAAAACACCCTATAACAAGCTCCATAACACAAAAACCAAGGTCCCAAAGAATCTTTACAGAATAGCCCGAATAACCCAACTTGGCTAAACAGTTTGGTCAACTTACAAAGAGTTTGACAATCACAACCCAACAGCTCGGCCAAGGTATGACATAGCTTGGTCAATGTCAGATACAGCTTGACCAAGGTTTGATAAAGCTCGAACTAGGTCTAATATAACTCGGTAAAGTCTGACACAACTCGACCAGGGTTTGATACATCCTGACAGTCTATCATGAACCAATTTTCATGTAAAAAAATAAAAAATTTCACCTCGATTTCATGTGATATTAGACTTTCATACCTTAATCAAGTTATGTTAGACTTACATCGGATTATATCAGAAGTTGAAATCAAGTTGTGTTAAACTTGCATCGGACTATATTAGAAGTTGATTGAGTTGTGTTAAATCTAAGTGAGACTTTTTATTCAAACTTTATTAGACTTTAGTTTAAGTGTACCAACTTTGACCAAACTCATTATTTTAGCTTGAATTAGGATGACCGATTGTTGAATTTTTAAAGAGGTGATGGACTCTCACCTTTCAATTATATCAAAAAAGAAAATAGATAACTTCTTAATTTGAAGTGGTGTGTACTTGTGCCTATTTTCGTAAATATTCGTAATTTATGCCTCCATGCCTAGATCGGTAAGAAAACCCTAAAACTCAAAAGTTTGGTCAGCAGCCTCGTAACTGAAGCCGAACCCTGGTCTATGCGGTGGTTCTGCGGAGAGTGTACCGCAGTAAAGCTACCATTGTTAGGGTTTTCGTTTTTCTGCGAAAATGACAAAATTCAGGAAGCTGGGTCGACCCACAGGTCACCGTATGTCCATGCTCAGGTTAATTAGTTTGTTAGTTAACACTTTCAATTCAGCTCATTCTTTGAGTTATTGGTTTGGAAAGATGTTGAGTCCTGTCTGACTTTCCTTTCTATAGAACCATGGTTTCCCAGTTGGTGAAACACGAGCGTATCGAAACTACTGTGGCCAAGGTACCACTTCAAGCGACATCATTTACCACTTTCTTCAATCTCACATTTTATTGCATGTAATTTGGTTGCGTTCAGGCCAAAGAGATCAGACGACTAGCGGATAATATGGTTCAGCTTGGAAAGGAGGTTTGTGTGCTACTCTTCATCCATTATTTCTGATTCATTTTGGGTTCGGTTAATTTAATTTGCGCTGTAATTTTAGCTTTTGGTTTATCTGTCTTCGAACATTACTTTAAAAACTGGGATGAATCTATTAAGGGGGTTGGTTGATGCGTGGAATTTGTAAATAGGTGTTCTTACCTCCAAATGCATTTCGAAATTTATTGGAGGTTTATATTTTCTAATGGCAACTGTTGATATCCCACCAAGTGGCTTTTTAATTTTAGGCCAAGTTAGGTTGTCTCAGTTTTTCATGTTTGCATCTTTTCCACCTCAATCAGGGCATATGGCAAGTTGGGGTTTGGGGGAGGAATTTTGTATTGTGAACTGTGAAGTGAATTTATCCCTATATGATGATACACGTAAGACATAATCATTTTCTCTCTTCTTTGTAAGAATTATGGGTCATTCTATGGTGGGGAATTTTTAACCTTCCCTATGTTGAGATTGTGACTTTCCAGCCTATTAGAGGTTATATTTAGTTACTGAAATTCATCTGTTCACCCCAGAAAATTGATCATTGCAGACCAAAATACCTGAAGCTCCCGTTTCTCGAGTTACATACGTATCATATTCACCACTGGTTATGAATATCTTTAATAACTATGAATGAAAAAACTGCTGCTCCTGTTCCATAATTTCTTCATGCCTTGGTAACTCTTTTGCTATCTTCGTCTTTGTTTTACTATTTCTCCGTCCAAAAACAAATTCATACCATTTCATGATTTCTTAGGTAGTAATAACATGCTTCGGTATCACTGGATCTTTTTAACTCTGTTTGAAAGCACTCCATACTTTTTGTGGGAAGCGTTATAACTTTGATTTGCAATAGAATGATGCATTATTATTCCTCTATTTTTTTCATTTTACTTTCCTCTTTTTTCATTGCTCCACAAGATGATGATTAGTTTTGAATTAGTAGTCCAAGGACAACACATAAATGTTAACTTGTGTTTATATCTTTGAAATTTTTATTTAAAATGACTGCTAGCTTATTTCTACTTGTGAAACTTATCCTAGGCAAAGACTTTCAGCCCTCCTGTATCCAATTTTGATCCCAGTAAAAAGTGTAAGGATAATTTGATCCATAGAAGGAGAAATATAATTACTTCAAACTTGAAAAGAGTATGAAACAATGTGTGGAACCTAATGATGGGCTGCAAACTCCTGTTGCAACTAACTCCTTTCCGAAGTTTGTTAAGACTCTTTTACACTGCTTTTATGGGACTTTAGATTATAATTGTTAAGAATTGGCAACTGTATGTAACTGAATGTGAATTAAGGTGAGGAATGACCATTCTGCATCTTCAAAACTACACGATAATGCAGAGGATTGTTAGAAACTGTATATTTTACCAAAAACAGTTTTGAATTAGAATTAATAGAGATTAGAACTATTTGTGGCATGGTAGTTGAATCACGAATCGTATCACGTATTGAAGAGTTTAAATTTTGAATCGGAAATTGTATCGTGTTGTGAATAGTAATATTCATAAACATTAAAAAATGTAACATATACTTCAATATATAAGATATAGAAATATGCAAAGAAACAATTAATAACATATAACTTCAATAACATTTACATCATTTCCCATGTTAGATATTATTGTTCCCATGGATTGTGCTTTGTTATTTATGCAGTTCCCTAGAAACAGATAAATGTTGTCAATTTATTTATTTATTTTGGCCTTGAGAATAAACTCTTTATCAGGGTCATCATTTGAATTTTTTCATTTAGCTTGATTGCTGGCTTTGGCCTAGAGTTTATATTATAAATTGTTTTAGGGCTCTCAATGTGCTGCAAGACGTGCTGCTAGTTTTGTACGAGGAGATGATGTCCTTCACAAGCTGTTTACAGAACTGGCTTATCGGTACAAGTAAGGAATAAACTAGATATAGTTTCAGTTGTCATTTATGGTAGATTGTTTTAACACTGACCGGAGATTATGTTGTGCAGGGATAGAGCTGGAGGATACACCAGATTGCTGCGGACCCGAATTCGAGTGGGTGATGCTGCACCAATGGCCTATATTGAGTGAGTACATTTTGATATTCTAGTTTTACACTCATTTTACGTTTATTTGGGTAGCCCCACTTAATTTCACTGAAGAAGTGTTTATTTGCTCATTGTTCTTGCTGTTGCCTGTCTGCCATATGGTGTTGTCATAGTTCAATCCTTTAAATCTTCCAAGGTGCTTAAGAATTACGAGGTTGAGAATGAAACTTTATATTCAAAACATTGTATGCTTTAAAACAGGTTTATTGACAGAGAAAATGAGCTTAGGCAGGCAAAGCCACCAACTCCTCAGCCGCCACAGAGAGCACCCCTGGACCCCTGGACACGTTCTCATCTCAGTAGGCAATTTGCTCCTCCTAAAGAGGAAAAATCTGGATCTGATTTGTGATTCTATCGAAAGCAATGCGGATACTGTGCTTTTCCCTCCATAGCATGGGATATCTGAATTTTTGTCTTGCTTATTTAATCTATCTTCAAATGGTTTGAAAAAAAAAGTATTCTCTTACTACTAGAGAAAATGTTCATCGCTATGTAAAAATAATTCAACTGAATCTATAATTGACCAAAGAAAAGGAAAATCTCAGAACACATTTACCTTTCTGAAGTTTGATGCCTTAGTTTGATTATATTTTTTAGTTGAAACTTGATAGCTTTATTGTAATCTCAGAAAGAATGAATTTTTATTCTGCCTTACAGGGGAAAAAAAGGTTTAAAAAAGGTTTAATGAATCGACTTGTCCTTGAAAACTCAAGAAAAATCTGATCTCCAACTCTTTCGGTATCTTGAACCTAAATCAATAATCAATAACTTGTTACGCAACCTCGTGATCCCCCTTTATTTTTTGAAAAGGATCATAGCAAGTGCATTCCAATGTTGTACATCCGAATAGTTGAAATTTTACGTTGAAAATCCTACCGTAGATGTTTTGCTCTGTTTACTTATGGAGTTTCCATAAAATCCTAACAGGTGCTAATGTGATGACAATTACCCTTAGAGTTTACATACACTTAACTTATTTTCTTTTTTCTAAAATATACAAATAATGTAGAAGTGTATTAGGTCCTTATTTTTGGACCTTGTATTTGTAGACCAAGTTCCATGTCGGGTTGGCTATGCCAACTGAGTTCTCTTTGTTACGAGTTGAGTTTCCCTTGCTTTTAGTCGGGTTTTCATGCTTTCAATCGAGTTTTTCTATTTCTTGTTGGACTTACTTGCTTATAGTCAGGCTTCCTTGTTTCAAGTCTGGTTTTTTAGTTTCTAGTTGAGCTCTCATGCTTTCACATGGGTTCCTCTGATTATAGTCGAACACCTTAGTTTTTAGTTGAACTCTCATGTGACTAGTCAAACTCCTGTGTGTTTAGTCGAGCTTTCATTTGAAGCACTTATGTCAATCTATTGAGCTCCTTTATTTCATCTTAGCTCCTATACCTCCATCCTAACTCCATCTTGATTGTTAGGTTGTTGATAATGATGGTTAAGTTGTTGTGCTCCATACTAAATGTCGAGCTTTGTACAAGAGACCAACTTTTCTTCAAGAACACCTCACGTTTAGCACATTTCGCACATGAGTAAAAGCATACAAAGTGTGAGGTGCCACTTGTCCACTAATCCATGATTCATGATGTGAAGATAGGACATATGTTAGAAATCAGTTAATCGAGACTTGGAGGTCTCTTTTCCTATAAATAGAGACCTCTATCACTGTACTCCTGGACTCTGAATTCCTTAATGGAAACTATGTTGAGATCACTTTAGACATTTTCATTTCTTGAGAGTCCTTAGCTAGAGATTCTTGATAGCTTCCTCTAGCCCCCTTTCCTTGACTCTGAATTCCTATCTACATTAGTGAAATTGTCTTTAGGTCTTCTTTTCAAGGTTTAGTGAATTGAATTCATATGTCACAGCCAAGGCAAGACAAGATGATAAGTCCAAGTCATGGAAAATAGGTTGGTGACACAACCTATGCTTAATATGTTCCGGATCATGCTTTGAGGATGATGACAACCTCCTTAGCTAGGTTGGGCCAAAACTAGGAAATGTGCATGGAGAGGTGTTTCCTTGGATGGATGGTGCATAAAAGTGGTGGTAAATGGTCCAAGTATGTTGAGCTAAATTGTGGGTGGTGTAAAAGCTCACAACCTCTAGGAGATATCGTGGTGATGATGTAGTGTTTGGTGGCTCCAAAAGAAGTAAGACCAACTCAAGGAGGAAGGTAACTAGAGGGATCTCTAATGTTTCTCTAGTTTTGATCTAAGAAGTGTATGACAATAATTTGGCAGCATAACGCTACATTAATCTAAGATGAAATACAAGGGTGGAGACACCTCTATTTATAGGCTAAGAGTGTCTCCTTTTAACCCTAAAAATATGATCTCCCATCTTTGCTCTCATTGACAAAAAATGAGGCCATCTTAGGAGTGGTCAATTGTCCACAAATCCTCTCCAATGATGGGAGGACATGTGGTTACTCATAAAACACAATCCTCTTCATTCCTAGAGTTCCATGTGGTCACTAGCAAAAAGAAGCAAGGATTTTTAACCTATGAGGATAATAACAAAGGGAAGATAATTGGAACCGGAGACAATGAAGGAGAATATACCTTAATAATCAAAGATGTGCTATATGTTGAAGGACTAAAGCACAACCTCTTAAGCATAAGTCATTATGCAATAAAGGTCTCAAGGTAACTTTTGAAAGTGATAAATGCACTAGTGCAGTCAGAGGCAATGACACCGGTTATTTTCGCACATATGCAGCGGTTCTTGTCCCGAGACATATAAAGACAAGGTAAAAAGTCTACACTTTTATGCCTCAGTTGTGAACTGAGCCAAAACGATGTAGGATTTGAACTCGGTTCAAAGGGAATCGAGGTAGTATGGTCGTGGTTTCCCCATCAGGACGCCACTGACCACCACGAGATCGCCATATTTGCACCTTCGTTCAGTTTGAATTATCTTCCATTCCATACGTTGCCAACACGACCATGCACCACCATGATCTACCATTGCATGTTCGTCTTTCTCACATCGGACCACCCAAAACACCACCGTAGACCACCTTCATCCTTCGCGAGAATCTCCCTGCCACCCAATTTGCGAACCACCATCTTCTTCGTCCATCATCAGAAATTTCCAAACTTGTAAAAACACCTAGCCAAGAACCTAGTTCATCATCCTCCTTACGCAATGCCTCCATCAATCATCCAACCACCTGCAGTAAAAGCCAAAAACCACTCACACCAGTAATCTCATCCTAGAAACCACCATGAACCTTAATCATAGTGCTTTCCTCGCCATTCTGAACACTACAAAAACCAACTTCTTCTCCAACGCACCACCTAAAACCTCCATCCGAAGAAACTTACAAACCAGAATCACAAAATCAATTAGAAAATTCCCAATTCGCATAGCCAAATCGTGATGCTTCACCATCACCACCGTGAGCCAAATTATGAGTTCCTTCATCTCCAACAACCTCCTCGTACTTCGCCCATGAAACCTGCAAAAAAATCCCCAAATTAGGCCATGGAAACCCTAATTGCGAATTCGCACCTACACAGAAAACCCCAATTCGTGTCGTCGCAAGGAAGACCAAACCCGATGCAATAGGTTTTTTATTTTTGGAAGGACTTCGCCGGAGACAATGGAGGCACTGGTGGTGGACGAACTGTGGCGGCATGACCTTTGACACAATGAGAGAAACGCGACAGAAGGAGCAACGAAGGAGAGGCGAGCACGTGATGGGGGGGTGATGAGAAGCGGCAGGAGAGGCAGCACCATGGACTCCTTGAACGAAGCACCTGAGGCAGCGGCGACAGCAGGGAGGCATCAACGGAGAAGAAGAAAGCACGAGAGAGAAAGGAAGAAACCAGCGCGAGGAAGAAGAAGAGTAACTTTAAAGTTTTCAAAAATTTTAATCTAACAAAGGGCTACTGGCTCGGTTAAATGAAAAATCGGTGCCTAAACGCTTAAAAAAAATTTAAAATTAAACTTATATGCCTCAGGCTACAGCTTAACCGAAGAAGAAAATTCCTACGGCCTCAAGCAGGCGCTAACCGAGGCAATACAAGTTGTGTTTGGCAGGCCATACTGTCTCGGGTCTGAGTAAAACCGAGGCAAAAGGCTTTTTCTACAAGACTATTAGACAAAAAGTCTGCTTTTGCAGATGGGGCAGACAGAGCTGGTGAGGTGACACATAGTTTTATGCTTCGATTCTCGTAGTGACCGAGGCAGTAGAGGAAATATGCATCGGGTTATGTATAATCGAGGCATATAATGCTTCAATATTTACAGAAATGCCACCGTGTTTTTATACGCTTCACTTTTGTATTAACCGAAGCGTATATAGGACGTTAAAAGCCTCCTTTTTTACTAGTGATGTATTGTTTATTTTAAAGATTTATCTGATATTACATTGCAAGGTGTTAAACATAATAACATATATTTATTGACATTGAAAGTGCATCTAGCCATAACATAACATGTTTAGCTAGAAATGAAGAAAATCCTTGGTTATGACATAAAAGGGCTGCACACATGTAGGACTTGTTATGCTACCAGTCTAGTTTTATGCTTTCAATCGGGCTCTCCTACTTCTAACCGGGCTACACTACCTTTAGCTAAGGTCCCCTACTTCAAGCCAGGGTTCCTTGCTTTCGATCGAGCTCCTCTATGTCAAATCGAGCTCCATGTTGACCTGCCAAGATCCCTTGTGAGATTTGAGCTCCCATGCTGACCTATCGAGCTCCCTCGTTCCATTTAAGGTACCATGTCGACCTCCTAAGCTTTTTGTTTTCTGACAAGTTCTCATATTGATTCTGGGATGCTGAGCTTCATATGAAGGTTGAGCTATTGATAGGCCAACCTTTCTTCTAGAACACCTCTTGTTTAACACATTTCACACATAGGTAAAAGGATATTAAGCATGAGGTGCCACTTCTCCATTGATCCACGAATCACAACATGAGAATAGGATAGGTGATAGATTTCTGTTAGGCCTTGTTCACTTGAGGGGATTTGAGAGAGAGTAATTGAGGGGATTTGAGAGGATTTGAAAATAAATTTTTTTGTTGTTTATTTGAGTCAATTTGGAAGTAAATGAGAATGAATTTGGAAGTAAAATTTGTGAGAATTAGTGTAGGATTTGATTGACGTGACAGATTAAAAAAATTTACTTCCAAATCCAATCTCATTTACCTCCAAATTCACTCAAATAATCAACAAAAAAATTTATTTTCAAATCTTCTCAAATCCCCTCAATTACTCTCTCTCAAATCCACACAAATGAACAAGGCCTTAGTGAGATCTGTAGGTCTCCTTCCCTATAAATAAGAGGTCTCCTTCCGTATACCAAATCCATGTCACTATGTCTTTCACTGATCCTTGTCGACCTGTATTCAAGACGAGTAGGTTGTCATTAACTAGGATCCACAAAGTCTACTTCGTTTTGTCATGATCTACATGTGTGAAAGAATATAAGCTATATCAGTGGGTTATGTACCGTATGACTACAAACCGAACGATCAACTCTAGGTTGAGTTATGGCCGGTCAGATAAGTCAAGTATTGGCTTGGAGAGTAGACTAGAGAGCTTGGATGATCACAAATCATACCATTTAGCCTTCAATTGGACGAATCGAGATGGATTGTACCAAATTAGATTAATGTTAAAATCGATCAACTTAAGGGTAAAGTATAACTACCCATAACTAGGTCATAATTAGGCCAACGTTAATCAAAAGTCCACCACGAAACCTATAAATAAAGGTTTGAGGTAAGGAGATGAGTTGTGTGGATTTATTATTGCATTATTTGTTATCTGCCAAATGTTAAGCTAACTTTGGCATCAAAGTTCATTTTACATGTACCCAAGGATCAGTTTGGACACCAGGGAGATCTCTTTGGACAACATTCAAACATCGAAAAACACATTGCAACCTAGACTGTTGACCTTGGACCCTACACCCCAAAAATTTTGGCGTCCACCATGGGGCCTGAGTGATCAACATTAAACCTTATAGTGACCACGAGGAACATGACGAGTGATGTAGTAGTAGAGGATTCAAAGAACCCAGAAGACTAGATTAAGATACTCAAGTGCATGCAACAATAGTTGAAGGAGATACAATGTAGGTATGAAGAAGAGTTGACAACCCTTTGAGTTGAAAACACAACTATGCGTCAGGAACAAAGTGCTAGGAATGTAGTCCCTCCTGTCCCATCCCAGCCCATCCTTAGCAGGCCGTCCCCAAGAGAACCTCTCACGAGGGAAACTTGGGAGCCAACAAGAATCACTCATTCATGCTCACTATGAACACAGTCAGACTACTCCCCTTCACATTGGGTATAATGGAAACCACCTAGCTAGATTAGTGGACCCTTCTAGTCTTTGAGAAATATGATGGTTCAACTGACCCTGATGAACATCTTAGAATGTTCATGAACTAAATGGAGCTCTACACTTCGAGTCACCTCGTTTGGTGTAGAGCCTTCTCCATCTCTCTCAAAGGAGAAGCGTTGGCCTGGTTTAGTTCCCTACCATCCAACTACATCACAGCTTCACTGCCATTCACACTTAAGGTTTGTACGAAAGCTTGCCACAATTCGGCCATATCAACTTACATCTTTTACTTTGGAGAATATCAAATATATAAGGAAGAGTCACCCTACGCGTTCATAGAGCAGTCTAGGAAGGCAACAACTTAAGTAAAAACTTACTATTTAAACAAGCGAAAATAAAACAAGGTCATAACTGTTCAAAAAGTTATCCAATTACATAGTTCCAAAATTAATGAAAACAAACAACTAAAATGAAAAACCCAAGTCTTCCCCATCCTTTCTCGTATGTATTGTACATCAGAAATATTATAACAACCTCAACTTCTGTATAACTAAAGGTCATATGATCATCGAACAAACACAAACAAGAATGTGATAAGCTACCATTAAAAAAACCAATAACAAAAATAATATACGAATAACAACAAACACAACATATCAAACCAAACGTTCATCCCTATCACCCTTATCTTCCACATACAGGACATTAGTCTATATCCTATACCCAACCTCAAAAACCTGCTCTTCCAAATAGGGTAGCTCGAGTCGTCCTGTCCTTGTGTAATATACCAAAACGAGTTTGAAGGTTTAAAACAATGTCCGAAATGTGGGTCATCACTATACAAGCCAAAAAACAATAGTGAAGAAAGTGGTTAGATAGAAAAGGATGGTTCCGTTTTGAAAGTAATTTCCAATCATGGCCAAACTCAAGCGTTTGTTTACGAATCTAAAAGACACTAAAAACCTTAGATGACATATTGATGAGAGAACAACTAACTGATTGCTTCGTCATCCAGCCGATTCAATACAATGAAAAATTATTGATCCTGAATTTCCTAAATTCGATTAAGAATATATAATTCTTCGGCTCGGTTTAGTTACTGATGAAATGAACCCATTTAGTAATTTAAGTACCAAACATAGTTGTTGGCCTGTTTTGTATATATATATATATATATATCAACATTTTAACCGCCTAAATATTCTGTTGACAAATGATACATTTGAATGATTTATTAGTATATTATTTGTAAAATGAATAGAAATTAATTTTCCTTATAAACTTTTCAATGCATTTTCTTTAACGAGACTTTATAATCATTTTTTGAATTCGTTGAATGGTAATACTGTGGATTCTTCTTAAGTGTATTAAGTGTTGAAAAGTTGTGTATAAAAACCATTTTCCTAAGCAACGAAGTTTCTGATAAAGTTGAAAAGATAGCGAAAAGTGGGAATGATAGCTTGTAAAAGTGAGAACGCTAGAATAAGGAGAATAAGTGGCAACTTTTGGACATGATTAACAGTAGAAAGGAGAGGCAATAAACTACATTAGAAATCGGACACGACAATGATGTTATTGGAGATTTAGCTTAATAGTTAAGAAATACATGCATGTCTCCTTTTTCACCATGTCATAAAGATAAAGTGATTTCTTTCGTAGACCATCTATTATATTAAAAGATCAAATAAAAAAATTAAATTACTTGAGAACAAACTGCGGTCGTGGTTCATTTTCTAAGAAAGTTACTTTTTACTCACTGAAATTATAAAAACACCATTGAAAGTTGTAGTCTCTCCTTTTATCAATTATCCATTTTTCTATCTTCCACGGCGCATAAAATTTGCCTTCATTCGTTTTATGAATTATGTGAACTAGACATTAAAGACATATTGGCTATTTTAATAAGCAATCTTAAAGAATCGTATGCCCGTTGAGAATGAGAACATTATAATAAACTGAGTTAATTAAAGATGAATTGTGATTAAGGTAATAGATACCAGGTAAAAAATCTATTCGAGAAAATCCAATAATATAAAGAATTAAGATTCAGGATAAAATTTACTATTCATTGAATACACACACATCATTATGAGTTGACTTGATGATTAGCACTTTTTAGATCTACTTCTCTACGTACAAATACAAAGAGAAGTTACATCAATCCCACGTGATAAGTGATAAATTAACACAACAATTACTTTCTAACATGTTATAATTCAATTAATGACACGACTGGTTTACTATTGGGGCAATTCCAACTCAGCACGAACCACCATCAAGCATAGAACAATAATATAGAATAAGAACGAGGAAGGCGAAGAGGTAGGGAAAAAGGCAAAGAAAGCTCTCTCTCTCTATACTATCCATTCACATCCAGTGGACAACGCTGGAAGTAGCAGCCAGCTAATTCCTAAGACGTAGACTTCACACCAACCTTCCAATTTTTTACAGTGCAACACTCACTCAATCTTTACAGCACCGCCTTTTATAAAAGGCGCACCCTCCCACTTCGACCAAAAACCACTAACTGGTTATTCATACTTTCCCACACCCAACTTCAAAAACCCAATGGAATATGGCAGATTGGGGCCCGCTGACCCAGGTGGCTCCTCCCGCCGCTCCATCGCTCCTTTTACCTTACAACCCCTCCCTTCATCTTCCAAAACCAGCAAAAGAAAACTCATCATTGTCTCAATTCTCGCAGCCGCCTTAATCGTCGCCGCTGCCATCTCCGCCGTCCTCGTCACCGTGGTCCGCTCCCGCTCCTCCAGTAACCAGAACGGGTCCAACCTATCCCGCAAGCCTACTCAGGCAAGACCCGTTTTTCTTTATCCATAGAAATTAAATATAAATAGGTTAAACTCCTAAACATTTTCCAAACTCATTGTCAGTTATTGATTTCCTTTTATTGCATGACTCCAATTAAAACAATCAAATTCCGACATTGCAGGCAATATCCCGAACCTGCAGCAAGACACGTTTCCCCGCCTTATGCATCAACTCCCTCATCGACTTCCCCGGCTCCACCACTGCCTCGGAGCAAGACCTCGTCCACATCTCATTCAACATGACCCTCCGCCACGTCAGTAGGGCGTTTTTCGCCTCGTCCGGCCTCTCCTTCGCTGCCACAGAACCCAAAGTTCGGGCGGCGTACGAGGATTGCCTCGAGCTATTGGAGGAGTCAATGGAAGCTCTTTCTCGATCCCTCGACTCCATCCTCTCCCCTTCCACTATATCCGACAGCGGCGGGTTGAGACCTGGCTCTGATGGATCTACCGACGATGTGATAACGTGGCTCAGCGCCGCTCTCACTAATCATGACACGTGTGCGGAGGGGTTTGAGGACTCGAGCGGGAGCGTGAAGGACCAGATGGTGAATAACTTGAAGGACTTGTCTGAACTCGTGAGCAATTGTCTCGCTATATTCTCTGCGAGTGGAAGTGGCGATTTCTCGGGGGTGCCTATTCAGAATAAGAGACGATTGATGGAAGAAGATGATGAAGCTAATGTTTCCGATGATATCTTGGCGAAATTTCCGAGATGGTTGAATAAACGTGATAGAAGATTATTGAGTTTGTCAACGCCAGCAATTCAGGCAGATATAGTGGTGTCTAAGAACGGTGACGGAACAGTGAAGACAATAGCGGAGGCCATTAAGAAGGTGCCAGAACACAGCAGTCGCCGGTTCATCATTTACGTGAGGGCAGGAAGGTAATTAAACAAATATAATCTGAATATATTTTTATTAATGCGAATAATATGCCCGCTTTCTATCTTTCAGAAAAGTATACGCTTTTCGAGATAACGAACATTGCACTTTTAAAATTATTGTCTTGTTTTTATTTAACTGTTTTCATTATTGAGTGCGATATATGTACTGAATGAAAGGCAACATGGTCGGCGACGAGTTACTATTGTTTGAGAAACACTTTTCTGCATGCACTCCTCATAATTGTAATAATGCGAAGGTATCATTATAATTTCTAACAATGTTTACGCCTCAATTTCCGTTAATTTAGGTTGATCTTAAATCAATTTTGTTGACTCGAAGAGGGAAACATATTCAATTAATTGCGGGTGAATTGTTATATTGATAAGCTGGTTTTGTCTTAATTTTTTACGCCGGTGTTGATTGTGTTTTATGATTGCAACTGATGGAAGTATTGCATGTGGGGTGACTTTAATTTGGATATGATGGAATTTTCAGGTATGAGGAGAATAATTTAAAGGTGGGCAGAAAGAAAACGAATGTGATGTTTATAGGAGATGGGAAGGGCAAAACTGTCATTACAGGAAAAAAGAATGTGATAGATGGCATGACCACATTCCACACTGCATCCTTCGGTACATTCCTCTTTCATCGCTGCTTGTTGATTATTTTAATGCTTCTTGTTTCCAACTATACAAAATTTTCTTATCTTTTTGCACTGTGGGAAAAGTATGGGTAGAAAAATGTGAACCATTAACATTCATGATAATTGAACACTACAAACTTGCACGTGGCCCATGTCGTCCTACTTGTTAATGTTTATATTCGTAGCTGTCTAGTTGCATGTCTTTTCCATGTCCAAATTAAAATCCGCTTGGACAATCTTACCCCCACCGGTACCATTTCTATGTTTATGTTGAAAGTTAACTTCTCCATAATGACGAGCTTATTAGCATGAAGATTTTAAAAGTAAAAAATGAAAATATATTTTTGTAAACTATAATTAAATTATGTACAGGTTAAAAGCAATATACTAGAGAATTTATTAATTAATTTGAACAAAAGTAAATTTAATTTTTTGCTTGAACTCAGCGAAGAATTAGTTTTTCAAATAAAACTCGATACGTGTCTCGTAATACTTTTATAGACAAAATTAACATTTGACCGTTGTTGGTATATGCGTAGTTATAGTGCATGCATAATAAATCCCTTTCCGTACACTCTTTCGAAGTCAAAAGTAAATTTTTATTTTATTGCTGAATTTCATCCAAAAAGTGAAAAGTACTTGCAGAATCTAACCACCAAAAATTTGGTGAAAATTTTTAATTGATTAAAAGTAACTATAGTTCATGTTTAGCAAAATAGCATCACTAACTTTGGACCTATTTTATTAATGTTTGAAAAATCCAAGTGATAAGAGAAGTGGTAGTTGGTTGTTGGAGTTTAAAGAAACCTGGCTCAACTAGAAAACATTGCATAAACCTTACGCATTATATGGCACCCTTGTCAAAGCAAATGATTATTCATTTCTTAACTTTTGATTGTACACCATTTCATTGTCATAATTACTAGTAGTAACATATCCAAAATTGAATTATCGGTTGTTGGCTAGTCTTGCAACGCAAGACAATATTTTCAATCGGAACATGTGAGTATGTCCCAAATTAAATTAGGCACTACAGTTCTTATTTATAATTACTTTTAAAATATAAATAAATTTTAACTATTTTCACTATACTTAGTGATATATTTTTAAACAAAAAAAATCCAAACTACAGTTTATATTTAACATTGATTACGTCATGCTAATGTACTTTTTCTCCACGAGTATGACATTTTAAGGAAAATATTAAGTTATTAGTAATATATAATGTAATAACATATTTTTTTAATATGTGAAATTTGTTTTTGTTTTTTTACTTATGAATGAAAATGGATATAATGCTTTGTCAGTTAATTCCATTTAGTACATGTTCCTAATTGACTGTGAATTATGGCAGCTGCTAGCGGTGCTGGATTCATGGCACGAGATATCACGTTCGAGAACTATGCTGGACCGGTGAAGCACCAAGCGGTGGCGCTCCGCGTTGGAGCCGATCACGCGGTGGTGTACCGGTGCAACATCATGGGGTACCAAGACTCTCTCTACGTCCACTCTAACCGACAATTTTTTCGTGAATGTGACATTTACGGTACTGTAGACTTCATATTCGGCAATGCTGCGGTCGTCTTCCAAAAATGTAATATTTATGCCCGTAAGCCCATGGCCCAACAGAAGAACACCATTACAGCCCAGAATAGAAAAGACCCAAATCAGAATACAGGCATATCCATGCACAATTGTCGGATCCAACCTGCTTCGGATCTTGTACCGGTTAAGGGCAGCTTTCCCACCTATTTGGGCCGTCCATGGAAGCAGTTCTCTAGAACAGTGTTCATGTTATCCTACATGGGTGACCTCATAGATCCTAGTGGATGGTTGGAATGGAATGGAGACTTCGCTTTGGACACATTGTATTATGGTGAGTACATGAATTATGGTCCGGGTGCAGCTGTGGGCCAACGGGTCAAATGGCCTGGATACCGGGTCATTACTTCTTCTGTGGAGGCAAATAGGTTCACGGTGGCCCAGTTTATATCCGGGTCAGCCTGGTTACCATCCACTGGAGTGGCTTTTGCGGCCGGGTTATCCGCATGAATTACACAGCAACGTCTATACAGATGAAAATTCCAACGAAGCCTCTAACACGTTTTCAATTCTTACGAACTAGAAAGAAAATTTCAACCTCGCCTATATGCAATTTAAGAAATGGAAAATGGCTCATTTTTTTCTTTTTTTACCAAAATATAGTATTTTGGTCCTAATTATTTATATCGATATGATGCTAGTATAAAGGCAAATAAAACAAGGCTTTACATGGCAACTTATGTATTTTTATTTCGTACTGCCCTAAAATCAAACATCTTTTATATTGATGAGTCAAAGTGCCATTGTCATTTAATTGATATAATTAAATGAGAAAAGAAGGTATAATCACGGTTTCTGCATATTAACTCTGTTCCACTTTGCATTATCACGTTATTGTGCTGCGTGCTTTTTCCCTATCCTTCGAAGAGGCTCACATTTGTTAATGCTTTCTGTGCAGGTAGTTTCTTTTTCCTTTATCTTATGGTTGTTGGGTAATTATTGGCTTATTAGCTAGCCAAATCTTTTTCTGAACGTGGTTATTCTTTCAACAAAAACGTGGTTATTCGTGGTATGATATGAATGAATTTAAGTTTTTAGTGTGTATTCCTGAAAGTTAAAATACGAGAGGAGATTAATAAAGGAACAAAATTAAGTTTATTTCTTAACTCATGTGGTACAGAGGTTAACCTAACTCAGTCTAAGAAATACTATCATGTGAGTTTATTCATCAAATATAAAATAACAAGTTTTTTTAAAGATTATTAGAAGTAAACGAAATCATTGCGAAAATAGAATATAGTAAATTGTAAACAATTCTTTGATTTTTCTTTCAAATGAAAAACACACAGGATCTTGAATTTTTATGATACTCACTATTCTCTCATACACAGTGGAAAAGAACTTACTTGGATTCATTATATAGTTTCTTCCTGTCAAACGTTCTCCCTTCTCTTACTTCACTTTAATGCTTTCTTGATGATATAGAAATTCTGAAAGATGTCAATCTCTGTCAAAGTCTCAGTTTTATTTCTTTTCAGAGAACGTAATCTTTTCTTTCTCTCTTTCAGAAACTTTTTAGTCAACCGTAGACTTATCTTTTTCCCTCTTTTATGATATTTAATTAACTTTAATAAAATATCAAAATGCCCTTTATTGAAGTGATAATAGAAGGATTAATTTTAATAACTCTAAAATAATCCCTATAACTTTAATACATTATATTCTAATAATCATCACATTAGAATCTGTATATCAAAGTTATACTTTAAATTATATGAACCAATCTTAAATATTAATATAATTTAACATAAACAACTAGCAAAATGCAATATGTTGAACTAGTTAAAAGAATGAATTACACAATTTGTTGCTTGGAATCACCACATCATATTATAACTTGTAAGCTCAACATCACCTAGTCAAAGAACATCTCGGAAGCTCGACAAACCATAGTCGGGTTATCAACAAAAAACAAACCAAGGTTAATTAAAAGTGAAAATGAACTAACGATTATGTAGACTTGAAAATGAAAGAGATATTGAAAAGCTTATAAATATAAGCAAGGAAATCAATTATGCAAACAAGGAATAAAAGATAAAATAGAATAAAAAGTTTAGTTGGTGCTTAAATTTAGCATTATTGTAATAAAAGTTCAAATGAAAAATTCAAAGAGTGAAAATAAATAGCTTCAGCCAAAATCTTGTAACTAAAACTTCGCTATTAAAATCCGAAAACTAAAATAGATGGAAGGGACAATAAATTAGAAGAATGGAACGATGAAAAGAAGAGCTTAAAACATATGGAATTAAAAACAAACTTGAATTACGACTATCACATTGTTGAACTCGAAACATGAAAATAATATCAGAAGTTCAAGACATGTTTTTCAATAGTTTACACCTAAAAAAACTAAAAGAAAGAGCATTTGCTTACTTGTAGTATTACTTCCTAGAATATATAAGAAAATGTTGTGCCTTTTAGTTGCTACAATCGACTCCAAAATCAAAATTCTACGCAACGAAAGTTTGAAAAGCTGTAAAAGTTGTTTTGTCCGCATTTTGTATGAGAATGTATGTTGTTGCCGTAACAATTGAATTTTGTTTTGTCTATTGATGTTGTATTGCACAATTCGAGCTTCTGTAAAATTTAGAAAAAATCAAATGTAATAAAAGGATGATGTGATGTTATTAGATGTTTATTATTAAAAAGACACATATTTTTCACAAGTGTTGTGTAACTCAATTGGCAAAAATATGGATTTTATGATCTTGTGTTCTATTTCTACATGTTCAATATTTTGTTTTAATTATTTCTTTATAGAACACAAGATCATAAAATCAAAAATATTTATCCGTAGATAAATTGGTTGTAGTAAACGTTTTCTACGGATAAATATGTACGTAACGTTTTTGTTTGTGACAAGGCTAAAATCAAAAAGCTAAATCCATCATCAACCACACGCAGGAAAGAAGATTTTGTGAACACAATAAAAATGTATGGTATAAAAAGAGAATAATAAAAGTATGAAATTGACCATGGCCTTAATCAAATACCCTGCCAAGACAGCATACAATTAAGACGAATCAATATAGCACATTAATAACTAAAAATACAGAGATATATTTTATAGAAATCAACCATTACATAACATATTAGCACACTGAAAATTAGAGAGATAATAAGCTTCTTTAAGGCTTCCAACAATCTAAGAAACTGCAGCAGTTTCAACCATGTTCTTTGAACTAAAACCTCCACGACCAAAACGCTCTTTACCCTTTGATATGTTCATAGAAGAAAAAGATCCATACATATCTCCCTCAATGAAACTCTTAGTATAACTACTTTGCGCGACATTAGGGGCATAAAAAATTAACTTATCGTAGAACTCTTTGAATGGAAACAAACTGATAGATGGGTGCATTCTATACTGAACATTTAGCCTATGTTTGTTGTATCCCAAACGTACAAGCTTCTTAAACAAACTCCTTCCAAAGGTAGCATTTTCAACAATCTAAAAAAATAATTGTTTTATATATTAGATATCTAATTTCATTTCTTTTAGCAATGATAAAAAATAGCACAACTAAACAAAATTATCTTACTTTTTGTTAAATTTATACGTGACACGCACACACTGATTCATTGATAAAACATATCTGATAAAGCCGCATACACACAAAGAATGTTTCTGATAATTTAGTGTATATTAATTGATCGTGAACAGAGACTTTAAATAGGCATCTAAGTGGGTTATATACATTTGAGTATAAAAACTAAAAAAAAATAAAACCAATCACTGACTACCAGGCTATAGTAAACGAAATAAAAACCACTAACTCTGAGCTGCTCAAGTAAAGAGAAAATAACAACCGCCAATATCTGGCTAAACTGCTACAATGCAATTGAGAAATAAAAACTAATATGCGGCTTAACTAATCCACGACACTTAAAATAAAACATTACTCGAAATTACAAAACTATCTTTCATAATTTAAGTGTTTATCGAACAAAACTCTTCCATAAACTTCAATTTTTCTTTTCTTCATTTCGATTAGTTTCCTATACTCTTAAAATGATGTTATAGGCCGTGAATTCATGAATATATCATTTATTTGTTTCTTGCTTCCTATATGTTCTAGTTCCATGCTTCTTTTCTTAAATTTTTCTTAGATACAATGAAAACAAACTTCAATATGCTTACTCCTTTCGTGATTGACTAAGTTTTTTGCAAATTGATTATTGATATGTTATCTACTTGGATCAACACATTCTCTTCTTGTATCATTTCCAAACTTTCAGTAGTTTTCTAAGTCAGATTACATGTCAGACACTTCAGGATGCTGTCATATATTCAGCTTCACACGTTGATTGTGTCACAATGAGTTGTTTCTTTAAGAGTTTAAGTAAATGTTGTATTGCCCATGAAGAAAACATAACCAATCATGATCTTCTGGTCATCCACATCTCCTGACCAATCATTGTCTAAGTACCCACTAAGTCAATAGTTATCGTGACATAGCACGACCGTTTCACTAAAGGGATTTGTAACTTCTCTTGCTCGTCATCTACTTCTCCTAAGCATCACGAAACTTTTTCTTCATAGTCTATACCTTAGCCCCATAGTGGGCTCCAATTGTACTTACAAAGTCGAGTATACCCTTTGAAGAGATTGTAACTTCATGGATTTCTTCAATCTGCCTTTCGTCAACTACTCTTCGTTTCTCCTCTTGATATTAATTGTATTTACGAAGCCGATTGTGAAGAGAATGTAACTTCACAAATTTCTTCAATCTTCCCTTTGTCAACTGCTCTTAATTTCTCATCTCAGTACTCATTCTTCATAGATGGATGAGTGGTGGTACGTTTGCAAAAGACACTTTGACGCCAAAGTTAGTCAGGTGCGTCAAATAGCGGTTAATGCTATAATAATGAATGTCAATCATTTACCTCTATGATTGTATTATTTATAATTATGAATATCTTGGACCCTTGTCTATATAGGGACCAGGGTAGGTCAAGTGGTTCATTTACCTCACAATCCAGTTCTTTTATCTTGAAAATGATTATCTAAAGAATTATGATCGAGTAGAAACAGATCAGCTTATGACCAGGTAGAAATATACTAGCTTGTAACCGGGTAGAACATGTCAACGTGTTCAGATAGTTTATTTGTAAATCGACGTTACAATACACTTATAAAATTTAAGTATTATTAAAATACTGAATAAGAACTATATCATTGGAGTGTACCATTGATATTGCAACAATAATTCAAAAAGTATGACAACATGAGTAAAGGTTGGAATAAGTCATGTACGAAAGTGAAGAAAACTATTCCATTTGAAAGCTACGTACCAGTGGCCCAAACATCACAATGCATGCAATCGGAATAGTACTTGTAAAAACCATGGAAACAATAGAATGAATACAACATTCGGGATCGATGCAACAAAAGGATGCAGTTATATAACCGAATTTGATAAGAATTGTCTAGATTGAGAGAATAATATATTCGATGGAAGCATTCTTGAGTAGCGGAAGACTTAAACAAACAAACTTTTCTCAAGTTTGTTAAGAAAACTCAAGAAAGGGTTTCTCCTCCAAAAAAATTTCTTGGAGAAGATCCCAAGAGAAGAAGAATACTCCAATTTTAAGCTGACCGATCTTGAACATAGCTGAAGCAGCAACTGCAAGCCAATCCTTCCGGTTCTAAGCAACAGATTTGAGTGTCCAATACTACTATAAAAGACGAAGTCTAGTGCGGTTTTGAAGGGATCGAGAAGGACAGAGAACAGAGGGGAATCACCTGACTCACCATTCATCTAACACTTTATGTCTTGTAGTGGATTGGTCCTATTCAAGTCATTAACTGTCCACTTAATGTTTTAATGGATTATCATCGTTATATTTAACGACAATATGTTACAAACATTTAAGAATTACGTATTATTCAACTAATCTTAAATCATTGAATAATCCATATATTCTAACAACATATATCATACGACAAATAATATAATTACAAAAATGTCACGCATATATAATAAATACATGTCAAAGTATCATAATATAAATATAATCTAAAATTAATTGACCAGTAAGACTCAATTCTAATAACAATTATAAAAAACAGTCACATAATAAACGCCTCATCACCCTAGAATAGTAACTAAGTTAAACGACAATACACCTTTCATAACTAGTATTCGCAAGTATTATATAATGGACACCACTAAACAACACATTTTTAATTAAAATTAAAAAATAGTAGTCCATCAAATTAATAAAAATACAATTTTAAATCTCAATGTTCGTTATCGAACATAAACAAATTTGTAACATTCGAAAAGTAAACGCATGTCAAAAACAGCTATCGCCATGTCAAATTTCACCACTGTTCTTTACATCATTTCGTTTAAGGATTAAAATATCTTTTCAGAAAATTTGAAGGGTTAAGTATTTTCTTTAAATTGAAATCATAAAATAAAATTATGCTTAAAAGATTTAATGACCAAAATCTTAATTAAATTTTTAACAAATAGATTAAAATTTTTAAAAAATTATCATATTTGTATTAATTTGATTATCAAATTTTAAGTAGTGTCAAATTTAGTTATGCTAATTTTTTACATAACACCGAATTAACGTCGTCACTATCAAATTTCATCATTTTTAAGTATGAAGACCCAAACTATTTGAAAATCTAATTAAAATTTCAATGCAAATATAAAAATTATTCAAGAGTTTTAATCTAACAAATAATATATATTGGTTTATTGTTCATAATAAGAAATAACTAATTAATTAATAATCACCATTAAAGGTGGGTAAGTTAATTATTTTTAATTATCAATAATAAATTTAAACTTCATTCCAAGCATATCCTTAATATTAAAATGTACAAGTTTCAATTGTAAATAATGGCAACGTAACAGCATCACAAAAGCTAGAAAGTAGAATGATACTATTAGCAGTAAAAAGGTACGTAAACAGATTCGGAACATCCAACAGCAGTAGTTTAATGGCCTCCGAAACTCAACAAAAATGCCACGACCCACACAGATTATTATTTCCACGGCAAATTCACATAACCCAAAATAAGATCTTCACATTAACAGACTGGATTATCCTTCATAAATCCTATTGTACAAGAGGAAGCAAAGATAACATACTTTGGGCATCAACCCTGTGAAACCTTAATAAAGAAATATTAGTAGTGCATATTATTGTAATGATTGAGATAAACAATGACATGGTATAATTTCCTTAACTTCAACAATTTTGTGAAAGAAAATAAATGGGAAAAAATAAATAATCAGGGGTGATAGCTTAAACCCTAAAGAATTTAATTGAAATGTTAATTGTAGCCTTCCGCGGGTTAGAATGCATATCGATAGATGGCATCTGCTACACCATCTTCATCATTGCTTAAACCAATTACGTTAGCCACAGCTTTGGTCTTTTCTGATCCGTTACTAAGTGCGATGCCTAGAGAGGCCAGATCAAGCATCTCCATGTCATTTTCCCCATCACCAATAGCCATTATCTGTGTTAAATAAAATTGGGGCGAATATAAAGCCAGACAATACGCACAAATAAATTGTAAGATTGGCCCCTCAAATCATCAGTAAATGTTTTGTACACTCGACTCAATGGATGATAAATAAAATTCCAAAGATGTGTGGCACTCTAAGTCAAATGAAACTGCTAAACCTTTCATGAAAATTTTGGCTAGAATCTAACGGTTTTAATTAAATTAGATCGGGAAAAATGTTATGCGACGTCATTCAACTACTACTTATTTTAACTAGAATATTACCACCCTTTCCACATATGTGAGTGAACAGTGTTACTATGAGAGTCTGCAAAGACAATGCAATCAACATTAACATTACAGAAGAACTCATATTTGGGATACCTCTTTAGCAGTAACTCCCAAGTGATCGAGCAGCACTTTTACTCCATTCCCTTTTGATGTTCCCAATGGTACAATTTCCAGCATGTCAGGCACAGCTTGAACAACAGTGGCACGACCTTTCGTTGCATCTGACCAGTATGGTCGCAAGGTCTCAGCCACCTTCTGGGCCGTGTCTAAGAAAATCATTTTCTGCAGGTAGAATCAAAATCTAAATGTCAGCAACATCTACATGTGAAAAGTGAACGTGAGCAACAACCACCAAGTCATTTCTTACTAGATGGGATAGGCTACCCATAACACATTCTGTATTACACATTCATTGCTTTATCATATCTTCAAAGTGCTTTCACATGACTTATTGTCCGTATTTTGTACCTCTTATTGTCATTAGTAATAAATTGGCCTTATTTTTTCATAAATGTTTTAATGCCGTATCTTTAACTAATTTGACATTTGTCTACTATTCTGGACATAACTTTTTTCTGTAGATAGTATTGACTAATTCAAGGTTCGTTGGATTCTTCATTTGGAAGGCTTTAGTTTTCATAAATGGTTTCCTAGATTTGGATTTTTCTTCAATTTTTAATATTCTTTTTTTATTAGGAAAAGAGTTTCAACCAACCTCAAACATAGGCTTGTAAGGTAAGAATTATCCCTCACTTATGCTGTAAATTAGTCTTACTATAATTGACGTAAAATCTCCAACACTCTTCCATACAAGACATGTAAATCTCATGCATGAGAATAAATATTTGTGGGTAGTCTGATAATAGGTAGCACAATAGGCTTAATAAACTTCATTAGGATATGCTCTAATACCATACTAGTAAGTAAATTTAAGTCTAACTCAACCTCACAAACATTGGTTTTCAAAGAAGACAACTCACTTTGGCTCACAACAGGAGAATCACAAACAACTGGGAGAGTGACTTGATCACATGGAGAGAGAGCATAGGTTGAATCCTTGATGCGTATTGAGCACATAGGGCTATGCAATTATAAATTAAAATAAAACAAAATGGGTCTGCCACAAACCTAACAATATTCATTTACCAACTTGGTAGAAAATGTTGTAAATAGCATATAATTAAGATAAAATATTCTCAATATCTCCATAATAAATGGGAAAAAATATCTTTAGAATCTTCCTATTCATTTCAGCATATTTTTATTTTCTCTTTAAAAGGCTTTGATTATTACAAATAGAGATTATGAGAATGTAATTAAAGTGATTATTATCAATAAAATAATCCTTTACTTTCTTACATAGTTCAAGTTTGTCTTGTAAAGACCATAATCCAGGCCAAAGATCAGTACAACCCTTAGTCACCAGACAAGCTTTTAACTGTTAGGTTTCTTGGTGACAAGAAGTCGAAAACGTTCAGAGTTTCCACCCACAAACCCCAGTGTTGTCAATCTTAGCACTGGAAAACAATCTTATTATTCCAACACAAGCAAAGTACAAGAAAACCACCAAGGGAGAATGTTTCCCTTCACACAGGATGTCAGTAATCCTGTCCAGCCTCTTCCTATACAAAAATGTCCCCTCTAAAAGACAACACCCCTCCTACATATAGTCTTCCCACTAAGGAGACTTACAACAACCCAAACCACCTAAAAACTAACAACCTATGTTTTATTTTTAACCACCTTCTCTTCTAACATATGGTCACCACATCCTCCCACGTGGTTGCCTCTGGTCCCCCTTCCTGTCATTCAATGAGAACCTGCTGCATTGGTTCTCCTTACTGTTGATTCATCCTTCTCTCCAACACCTGGTGGGGAAAACAAATTGCAGATCTACCCTACAATTCCTCTGGCAACTCTTTCTCAACTTGCTGAGTCCCCAAAACTATCTTTAACTGGGACAATTGGAAAACTGAGTGAATGCATACTATGTTGGGTAGCTGTAACCCAAAAGCCACTGGTCCCACTTGTTGAAGCACTTTAAATAGTATCTAGCTTACAACTTTGGGTGCAATCTGGTTGGCATTGTAACCTGTCTGTGAGGACGAATCTTCAAGTATACCCAATCCCCTGCCCTTATCTTAGAAGGCCTATGTATTTTATTAGCAAATTTTACCATTTGATCTTGAGCTCTCAATAGATGATAACGTAGTTATCTGATGGCCTCATCCCGATTCATGAGCTCCTATGCCACTACCTCTACTCAGGATAAGGATGGAGGGGGCCTACCATACACAATCTTGAAGGGAGTACACCTAGATAAACCTTGAAAACTGGTATTATACAGTATTCTGCCCAGGGTATGAAACTATTCCAGTTCTTGGGCTGCTCAGAACTGAAACATCTCAGGTAGGTTTCCAAGGTTTTGTTTAACATCTCTATTTGTCCATTGGATTAGGAGTGGTAGGCTGTGCTCATACTTAGTTTTGTGTCCTGCAACCTGAATAATTCCTTCCAAAACAGGCTTAGGAAAGTACAATCCCTGTCACTTATTACCGATGAAGGAATTTCGTGGAGCTTAACTACCTCTTTTACAAAAATCGCTGGAATAACCTTAGCGGAGTAGGGGTGTTTGATAGGGATAAAGTGCCTATATTTGCTGAGCTTGTCCACTGATAAGTATGAAATATACATGTTTTCAGACTTATTAATTAACTCAATTTGTATTTATTCATGAAATAATGTGTTTTCCTCGTTGAAAAATTGTAATTAGAAGTAGGAAAGTGTGTAGTAAATTGTACAGGAATTTATACATCAAAGTAAAGTGTTATCAGATGTTCCTCGCTAAGCCAACATTAAATCGCTCAGCTAAATAGAGTTTTATTCGCTCAGCGCACCAGCACAACTCGCTGAGCGAATAAAGGACAATTAAAGATATGCTGCAGCTGAATATTCACTTAGCGCATAAAGAGTTGTGCGCTTAGCGAATTAGTTATTTTTTCAATTGGCTTTTAAAGTGGAAAATAGACATAAAGAAATGCGGACAAAAGTTCTGGACAGAAGAAAGAAACGAAAACATCTCAGGAACTTCAGGAGACTACTTCAAGGCATCAAGACACCATTGTTGCAAGGAATTGCTTCAAATGTGTACGTTGACTAGGAGTAGTTAAATTTTTCTTTGGTTGGAATTGGATGTAATGAACTAACTCTTATGTAATTTTCTTGTTCAATATATCGTTGTTCGTTCATATGCTCTTTCTTGAATTTATTATCATTGTACGGAAATATAATGTTATTTGAATGTTTCTGATTACTTGACAGTAACTTTGAACATGGACATAGATAGAGCACCTAAGTGATTTGGGATCTAGGGATAGACTCAATTTCTAATTTTGTGCAATTCTCACCATTTGTTCAATGTTCTTTTGTGCTTAGCTAATATTATGCAGATGACTTCTCCTAAGACCTCCACAGGGTCTTCTTCAAGAGCACAACTTGCTGAGGCACATGACTTCTCCTAAGACCTCCACAGGGTCTTCTTCAAGAGCACAACTTGCTAAGGCACAGGAAGAAAACCTTGTTTTAAACTATGATCAACATAGATTCTCTTTTGAGTTTGCGACACCCCTTCTATGGCCTGAGGGCAGGACTAAGTCCAGGTGGGCGAGTGCCTATGCAGAGGCTGAGGATGATGAGGAGCAGCAGGAAAGCCAATGTTGATCCAGGCAAGATGGTTCCTGGTGACTGAACAGATGGAGAGTTTTGCTTATTGTGTAGTTATCTTATTTCTATTTGGTAATATGTTTTGAACTACGTGTTAGAAGTTGAATTATGTTTTTAATTTGTGTAGTTGCATAAACATCTAACTTTTTGAATTTAATGTGATGCATATTTGATAGGTTCCTAGACGGGGAACCTAATCAAGAACTCTCTTCCTCGCAGAAAAAGACACAGAAAGAAGGAAACTGAATTCTATTCACAGTAAGAATCACTGTACAGAATGGAAACCGAGGCTTAACCCTCGTCACAGGTTAATACCTATCAACAAATCAATTCATCAAAAAGTCCCTTCTAACTATACAGTCAATCTATTTATATCGTCCTCTCCCTTCTACCGTCCTCTCCCTTCTACCGTCCTCTCCCTTCTACCCTAATCCCCTTTCCCCTTACTCTATATCCTAACAATATTTGATTAAGTTTATGTGATTCCAAAAGATGATGATATGTGTGATTGTGGTTGCAATGTGCTTCATATTTTTATCTATGTGTAAGTATGAACTATGACTAGATCTGTTAAGTGTTGAGAGCATGGTTGAGATTGAGAGATACTATGAGTTTGTCTAGATATGGAATTGACTTTTGCATGATTGTGATTCTACATGCATACACACACTTTTTGGTTAAGGATGAGAAAGACAGTGTTGTTATTGATTGCATAGCTTCTTGGCCAAATAGCCAACCTTGATACATCATATATGATACATTTGTGAACCCTTTTGAACCTTGATTTATTTCATCCACCTTGAGCCTATTATATGTTATCCTACCATACACTCTAGAAGAGAACATGTATTATGCTTTAAAAGAGGGTAAGGTTGAATTTAAGTTTGGGGAAGAAAAGATGTTCATATAAAAAAAAAGAAGTTGATCAAAAGGGTGCTTGAATTGAAAAAAGGTTGAATTGTGAAAGAATATGGTATGGAATGAGTGATATATATTGAGATTTGATTACTGAATTGAGAATTGAAGCATGTGCTGGTGTTCTCTTCTTAAGAGGTGACTTTGAATCCACGAAAAACCACGATTCTTTTTCTAGCCAAGTCAAGCTTTAACCTGAAAAGACCTTTTGACTTAACCAATGATGTGTGAAGCATGTGAATTAGATGAGGTGCAAAAGCTGATGGAAGTTCTATAACAAATCTACTGTCATGTGAGGACAAACACTTAATTGGTGAGGATGTTAAATTTTGATCTGGTTGTTCATATTCTATGCACAGGTGAACTTTTGGGTGATGAATGCACCATATCACATTTGTTTGAAATCTTTGGAAATGCATGTGACTAGAAAGTAACTTTGAACATGGACATAGATAGAGTACCTAAGTGATTTGGGATATAGGGATAGACTCAATAATTTGGTCATTCTTAGCATCGGACTTAATGCAAATTGTATGTTAAATTGACTAAGGGATTAACATTTTGATATATAAATTTAGACTAGTTGCTAAGGGATTAGGACTAGTATGCCTTGATATGAATGTTTGAATGAAATAATGATATATTGTTCAAAGTTTTATCTTCATCCGATTCATGAAACCCAATTCCAACAAAATTTCTTTTAAATATAATTCCCTGCACACCAATTGTTTGATAAATACCAAAAAGAGTTTTTTGTGTTATTTTGTGCATTTTTATGTCTAATTGAGTTATAAAAGGAAGAAATTTCATGTGTTGCACAAGTCCTTTGGCAGAACGATACTATGTAGTTACTCTATATTACTTGGAACGATTTGGTATACTTGCCAAAAAGTTAACATCCACCACTACCAATATAGTATCATATCCATTAGATTTAGGGAGACATACAATAAAGTCCAGGCTAATCTCATCCTATATGGCTTGAGGGATGGGTGAGGGCTGTAACAATCCTTGTGGGGAGGAAGCTAGATATTTATGTTGTTGGCACACCATTCATCCAGCCACGAACTCAGCCACCGTTTATTTCATACCTACCCAATACAAGTATTGGGCAACTTCTCTATACATGTGAAACACCCCGAATGTCCCCCTATTGGAGTCATGTGGTACTCCGCTATCAACTTAGGAATCCAGAATGAAGTATAGGATAAGACTAATAGCCCTTTGTAGTGTAGGCAATCATGTTCCAAGGTAAACGGAGTGTGTGAGCCTGCATCTGCCTCCAAATCTTTCCTGATCTTTTGTAGAACTGGATCCCCTTCCACTTCCTCCAAAACTGTCTGAAAATCTTACCAGAAAGGTCTTGTAATCACCTATTTCAGTTATGGCTCAGCCTGGTAATCCTATATCCTTTTGTTTTCTTAGTCCTCCTCCCTTGGACCTTAAATACTTGATTTCGGTGCCTCAAATCATATAACTCGTAACCAATCTTATTTTTCCTTCTTTACCTTTTCGAACTCCCTGCCTTTTGGTACTCTTGCAAATGGCTTTCAAATTAAAGTCTGGGACATTGAACAAAGTCACTCTCTTCCTCAACTTTCTTTTGGCTCTAATAACCATAAAAAGTTTCTTTGTTTTTATACTGTCTATTTAATCACATATGTAAATCATTTCTTTACAATCATTCGAAGTATTATATAGAAAATCCTAACTATAGCTAATAATGGAGAATATCCCTGATTATCAATTGTACATATTTCTCTAATTACTAAGATCAAATCATATCTTTTACACCTTTCCTCCTCTGTTAGCTTCGTATGATGAAGTGTTAAGAATGCTATCATTCAGCATCCATGAATACATTAATCAGAAGATGAAACTAGAGAGTAAAGGTTTGCGCTAGTAATACCTGTATCTCAGCAGAAGCCAATAGATGTTCAACAGAAGGCATGACCTCAGCCTGTGAAGTATTTCCAGGTAAGACACAGTAAATGGAAAAATAGAATAGGATAAAGTATATAAAAATCCACAAACGAGGTACCTTTGGTTCATGGTATATTGTATGCAGTGAATCAACAAGCGGATCATGAAATAGGGTTAAGCACCGTCCTTCACAAAATGCAATAAGGGGTACCTTACTCTCCAAAGAGTAAAGACATGCCTGTATGTTTTAGAAACAAAATGATTTCTTAAATACAGTAACAAGAATGAAAGTCCTGAATCCGTAATCAGATACGGATTTCACAGACACTAGAAAATTGGCATAAGAAGTGATTTCACAGACACCTGAAAGTGGGCTGATAAAAATTGTTTTCTTTTCCTCATTTGGGTAAAAGAAGAAAAATGATAAACTTGAAAAACTTAGTCCAAGAAATATAAGTTGGTCACTGAGTTACATAAGCAGAAAATGTTACCTCTTTACAGACATTTGGATCTAAGTTGCTCCTAAATATTTCCTGACCTTGTCTGCCATAAACAAGCAAACCCTGTAATAATGTGGTATGGAATATAAGGGACAGAAAAAAAAGAACTATGAAAAAGGAAAAATTGTGTACAAAGTTATAGTCAGATTCTTCATGGTGTTATTCAATTAAATAATCTAGTGCTAAATCCATCACTTTACTGCATTTATCAATTTAGGCAACGTTTACCTTTTGAATTCTGTGGGACTCTAAAATCACTGGTGATATACTTTTGGTGGATCGAACTTGAGCTTCCATCGAAAAAGCAATATAGTAGAAACAACTTTGAAGTGAAATATCCATGCATAAACGAGTTCACATTTAAATGACTGCCATGTTCTATAGTTAAAACATCAAACTGCCTTAAGTACAACTAAAAATTTACTTGTTACTCTGGTCATTAATAACCGTCATGTTTTCTAATTAAATAATTAGTATTGGAGATCTCACATAGACTAAAGATATAACCAAAATATGGTATATAAATGGTACAAACCTCATTTTACAAAGCCGTTTAAATGATGTTTGCTGGACATAAATTTCACTTTCTTAATCAAAACTATCTTTTATAATATTTGGGGATAACGAATATATAAATTATATACATATTATTAAAAATATTTTTATTTTTTCTCATATCATATCTTTATTTTTTTTCAGAATTTCCATTTACTGTATTAATTTCATTTTTCAATATAAATAACACACCTATATTGCCTCAGAAATACACAGTTTCAGCTAAATGTCTGATGATGACAAGGGACATCGGTGACGTACATTACACAATTAGCATACAAATTATGTTTCTTTCTACTCCTTGCTTTATATATAAACCTTACTTGTGACGGAGAATAGTAAATCTAGGTCATATAACCATATATGGAATCTATCATGCCTCTTCCATATGCCAGAATATCAACTGCCAGATTTAAAATAATGGATTTTTTGCTGGCCCCCGTAATCTGCTATCTATTACATTATTACACTGATCCAATTTTGAATTAGACTATAGTTCTGTGGCGAATGCTACATAGGAATTTGTGTGGATCCATTATCTTCTCATTGTAATTGCTTTCAAATGTGAAATTGTACTCAACAACTATGCCACAATTTTTAAAGCAACAAAGGTTTGTTGTCAATAAATGTTAAATGATTAACAGGAGCTCTTGGACTGGGATAATTTCTACATGTGTGTTCACAAAAGCCCTCACCAAGAATAAAATAAATTATACATGAGACAATCTCAGGTGCGGTTGGAAAACAAATTGCTAATGTGTTCAGAAAATGGGCAGAATTAACGAGCTGAACAGATGTTAGAGAACATTTTGGTAGTCTCTTCTGCGAGTTAAGGTAGCAAAACTATTTACAATCAATTTTGATAGAGAATATCAAGTAGATGTTTCATGTCAGTTAATTGTGATACACAAATAAAACGTATGAGCGTTGCTAAATCTAGAAGAATTTTGAACATTAAAAAATTACAAAAGATTACCTGTAAGAAAACCCCAGGAGAAAATTCTGAAACAATGCCATCTTTTCCAGCTAAATCAACCGTTTTAAAAATGTCTATCACAGCTGGACGAGCCTATTTCCCAAATTTCAAAAGTAATGATCAGAAAAATTTTCAACCATATGAATGTCTATGCTTAAATAAGAAAATATACCAAGCTATACATAGATTAACAGAAACCAAGAAATGATCTCCATTATCCAATATAGAAAAAATAATCTATATTAGCATGCTACCCTGACAAATCATGGATATAGTAATCTTACTTTTCCGGTAGCTATCACAATTTTCACCCCTCTTGATGATGCCTCTCTCAAAGCATTGACAGTTGTAGAAGAAATTTGACTTTTGCTGTTCAACAATGTTCCTTTGTACAATACAGAAGTCAATTTAAATCCAGACGAAACATGAAGGAATATCTAAAGTGTAATTTTCACTGCAATCATACCATCCATGTCACAGAAGATATATCTGAACTTTGGTTTGTAAAATCTAAGACTTCCTTCTTTCTTCCTGTCTTTTGACAATTCATCTATAAGATTATGTCCCCATATACGTTTTATGCAAATAAATACTTATTTGAATAAGAGGGAAAGGTATAATAAAGCCAATAAATTATGCATGAGGATTGCTGAGGTATACTAGTAAAAAATAATTACCATCTGAACTGTTTTGATGAAAATTTAAATTTGAATTTGTTTCAGCATCACATGCACTCTTTATTAGGCCCTTTCCTTTCCAATCAAGACTCTTCAAAAGGATTTCCTCCTCTCTCTCCATTTCTACTTCAGCCTCTTCACTTATTTCATGATCAAATCCCAAAAGATGTAACAAGCCATGAACCTGCAAAAAGATGAAGTAATTGCTATTCTCAAGTTCATCTTTCAGTTCACAAACCATAGACATAGTATTAGAAGATAAAATTTCAACATGTTAATTGTATTATATGTTTGAACTACACACCCACACTGAGAAGAGAATGAAACTCCAGATTACTTTCCACTTATGCTGATAGCCGAAGACAGCTACCATAATCTAACACAATAAAGTTCAGTTCCAGGCAGGAAATAGTCAGAATATTATGAAACCAACCATAAGGATTCGGATCTCATCAAGAAGAGTATGCCCTCTTTCCTCTGCTTGTCTTGCGGCTGTCTCAACAGAAATTACAATATCACCCAACATGAGCTGCAAACAATTCATCACGTAGTTAGCATCCAAAATGTATGTTTTAATTTTATTTATTGTCAACAACACCCAATGCAACTTATAATTAGTTAGATGATTGAATTCTTACAATAGGAATCTTGAGCTCAGGTATATGACTTGACATTGAGAGAACATCTGTGGCATGGTCTTCATCTCTCCATTCCTTATTAAGTTTTCGAATAAACTCATCATTGCAAAGAAGTATCGATAACTCAACACTATCAAACCCACCAACATCACTTATAGCAGTGTCTCGAGTTTTATAACCGGAACCTTTCAAACCATCAAAAGCCAGTTTCATTGCCATTGGAACATTTAGCCGAAGCAACTCTGCAATGCTCTGTACCCAGTAAAAGCAAAGAGACCACATAAGAATGTATAACGCTGAACATACAAATATCTCTTTTTTTCAGATAAACAAAAGTTCTATAGGATATGATTGTAAGAATAATATGGAATTTATTCGAAATTATCATGTAAGTACTTATGCAAGTTTTTCATTGAGGGGTGTTGTAACCTTCTAAAAGCATCTCTAGTATTACTTTCAACGGGTCCTACCATACTAAGTCAAATTTATAAACTTTCAGCAATTATTTACTCCAATATTAAAATCATCTAAGAAAGGAAATCCATCATAAAACATATTATCTCACAAATATATTGTTTTAGTCATAAAACCTGTTAACCATCATATAAGAACAACAGCTTATGAAGGGAAGTCATGCCACAGAAGTGTCAATGGAGAAGCTCTAAGGAGGTATAAGCTTAAATGTACTAAGCTATTATTGACACGTGCCTAAGTCCAGAACTCACAAGCAAGTTCACAAGACTTCAATTAGTAAAAGTAATCATGTATGTTGCTATTTTATCTCAAGCTTAGTTATCCTTCGTATAATTCATTTCTTTGTTGTTACTCTCTAGTACTTCTCAAACGAAGACCTAAAAGCTGAAAAACCATAACCACCCGCCCCCCAGTGTTTCACATTCGCAAACAGAGCCCAAAAGAACAAGTAAAACATAATCAGAAACCATGAATAACATATTTACATAGAATTCTGCATGAATGCTTCTAGAACAAGAAAATCCGAAGGAGTGAAATAAATTGTTATCATAAATAAATTTTATTTTCTTTTCTTAGAACTCTCTAGCAAAGTAAATATTGGGTTTGGTAATGAGCACCAAGATTTCGGGATCGTCAGGCAAATCTTCTTCGAGGCAAATTTCCACGCGGAGTTGCAACTCTTTCTCTTTGTTCTTGGACGCTCTTCGCCTCACCTTCCGATATTCCTTGCTTTCGGAGCGAACTCCTGCCACAAGGCGGTGCCTACCTTCGGTCCGGCACCGGGTGAGCGCATGAAAACTGCGGCCAAAACGCGGGGATTTCAAGAACAGAGAGACGCGGCTAGAGATGGCGCTTTTGAATGCGGGAGAGAAATGAGGGGGCTGAGTGACGCACGTGACGGCACGCGCCATGGTGTGGAGAGGAGGACGGTGGCAGAGGAAGTGGGAGAAACGGAGAAGCATTTAAGAATGGAGTTCCCACCAAATGTTGTTCCTTGTTTCAGGGTCTGATACAATTGGGTACCTCGACCTACCAAGGAAGGAGACGACAATAAATCTTTTTTATTGTAATTTTTATTTTATAAAATTCAAATTTAAGGAAACAAACTTAATGTAATGTATAAAAAACTATTTTGGTCGAAAATCTCATTGTATAATATTTATATCAATAAATCTTTTTTATTGTAATTTTTATTTTATAAAATTCAATGTAAGGAAACAAATTTAATGGAATGTAAATATTTAATATAATGAAAATTATATATGAGATTAATCTTCTTTGTGAGTATTGATGCATAGGACTTTTGTATCTATGCAATTCATTTTTTTTCCTATGGATGTAGTATTTTCTTCGATGAATTTTGTTTCTATATTTTAAAATTTTTTTTTTCTATCAAAGAAAAAAGAAGTACAAAATCTCCTAGGTCTTTTGGATCCGGATCCTTAAATAAGAAACAATAGAATAACCAACTTTCTTTTTTTTTAATCTATTTTGAAATACTATGATGGTTCCGTTGTTTTTTTACATCATTTTGGTATTCAACAATCCAAAAGTTTCTTTTTTTTTATATGTTATGTTTTCTTCTGATTCAAATAAAAATTGTTACAAGCTTTCTAGTATGAAAAAAAAACAAAAAATTATGCGACACTAAAATGAAGCTAGGTTCCTTATAGATCAGATAAAATTGAAAATACCCTATTTTTCATAATTGGGTCCTCTAATTATAACAGAAAAAATATGGGCTAAATCCAAAATACAAATAATAACAAACTAACTAAAGATAAAGATAAAAGATAAATATAAAATAAAGAAAATATACTTCCCTCAAGCTAGTGCATACAAATCGTATGTATCAAGTTTGTTACTAATATAATCCATAAAGACTTAATGAAAATGTTTACTTCTGCACTCGAGTGACACCAAATTGCTAATGATTTGCAAGATGACATAGAAGACGAAATACCAACCCAAAAGACTCTCCTTAAGCAACAAATATGGGAGGTTGCTCTATGTAAATCTCTTCTTGCAAATCGCCGTTGAGGACAGTGGATAAAGAGATAATTGTTGGAGAGCTGCCACGACTATAAACTAAAAATAAACCATCTTTTCTATGAAGAAAAAAAATATATGAACAGGTCAAACACAATGATGACAAAAGAGAGGTTAGAAGAGACAACAACAGAAGAAGCCATGAATGAATAGGAGAGAGAAATCTTAAAAAATTCAAGATTCTCCCATCAAGGCACCTAAAAAAAGAAAGGAAAAAGAGCAACCTCAATACTCTGAATAGCTGCCTAGAGAAGATGAGACATGAGACAACTCACGATGAACCTGAAAATGGAAAACGAGCGACCTCAACGCTTTGAAATACTACTAGACATGCCATCATGCACGACGAAAAAGGGAATAAATCCATAACTTCAAAAGGCACTAAGAGCGTATGAGCTCCGATGAAGGCGTCGTTGATGGCATGATGGTCGCCTAGTCGAGACAATCAAAACCATGGGATCGTCTGTCAAAACTAGAACTCTAATAGTGACAACGGTAGACGATGACGCCGCCGACAACAACGAATGTAGTGGTAGAGGCACCAAAAACTTTTTTTTCCTCAAAAGAACCTTAGGCTCTAGATACCATGTTGAATATAATGAAAATTATATATGGGATTAATCTCCCTTGTGTTAAATATACACATATGGTCCTCTATTTATAATAGAAAAAATATGGGCTTAGCCCAAAATACAAATAATAACAAACTAACTAAAGATAAAAGATAAAGATAAAAGATAAATATAAAATAAAGATAATATATCTAACAGTATAAAAAAAGGTTTAAACCCTCAGATCATCCTCGTATTTGTTGGGGAATCTCAGGTGGGTCCTCTTGTTTTTAACGGTCACAAATGGGTCCAAATTTTTGAAAAATTGAGCCAATTTAGCCCTCTCCTTTATTAGGTTTTCACATACGGCGTTAACAAATGTTGAGCTGTATTTTTTTTCTACATCGTGTGGCCAACCGTTTTTAATTAGTGTTTGAATTCGTGTTTTAGTTAGTTAATTTAGTTTGTAAATCTGTTCACACAAATCCCCCCACCACGGGTTTGATCTAAAGACTAAACCAAATGATGGTCCTTGAGAGATGACCTAATACTGTACTTTAATTGCATATTAATTTGATTCGGGTACGCCCTCGATCAAATTTGGGGTCGTTGTCGGGGAACAACGATTTGGTCAAGCGATCATGTGTTATGTTAGTGTTAGTGTTTTGTTTGGAGTTGTGTTTTAGTGTGTGTTCTATGTTTTGTGTGATCTATTTTGTGTGCATTTTGTGTGTATTGGTTGTTTGACTTCTTTCTTTGGTTACATCATTTAACAAGTCATAATTAGGAAGGATGGTGTTGTTGGCATGTATTAGCAAGAAAACACAATGAATAGTGCGTGCGCGATAAATAATTCCATGAATAGTACACATTTTTCCTAATTAATTGGAATTTTTTATTTTGATAGATAAGGGGGTTATTTTTCTTTGAAATTTTTTGTGTGCACTTCCTTTGGTCCATATTTTGTTGGAAAAATCACATAATCACTTATAGTAGTCCAAATTCTGAGTTACAATTTTTTTCTGAAATCAAGAGTTGTCAAAACTTCAAATTGTGATAACTTCTAATGCTTTTATCGAAATTGGACATATTATATGTCTATGTTTTGTAGAAAAAAAATTCTGGATCGATCCTAAATTTCTATGCCATTTGGTTTTGCTCAGATCTTCAAAAAGAGTCTGTTTTCTATTTTTTTTTTATTTTTCAAGTTTTATTTCCTCATTTTTCCAAACTTTCTTTAATTGGTAAAAATAATTATCCTTTGATTTTTACTTTGAAATTTTTTGTACTATCATTTCATGAATTTAGGGTGTTGCTCACAAAATTTCAGCTCATTTCAAAAGATTTGCATATACTTGTAGTTGTAACCCCCCTATGTTTGCTTGTGTTGACTTTTCATGATATGCATTCACTTAGTACATGGCTATGGGCAATCTTGGACCATCACCACCCTTTGATTCTGATATTAATAAGACATTTTATAGATTAGTTAGGCATTCTAGGAATTGATAGTCTGTGCATTTATATAGCATTCGTTCATTAGTTGCATAAATTTTAGAATTCTCTTTCTTCATGTCTACCTATTTTGGTTTTGTACACATTGCTTCTTCTATCTGTGTCTTTGATTATAATTCTCATTTATATTCTGCTGATTTCGGTGCTGAAAACAATATGGCTCAACCTCCAACTCGTGAGAGTGCTCTTTGGGAGCTTGTTACACATGATGAGGATGATGTTCCATACATTCTCAACACTAGACTCATACATTTGCTACCTAAGTTTCATGGTTTTGCCGGTGAATTCCCACATAAACATTTGGAGGAGTTCCATATCATTTTCTCCACAATGAACCTCCACATGTCAAGGATGATCACATTTTCATAAAGGCATTTCCGCATTCATTAGAGGGAGTAGCAAAGGATTGACTATATTGTCTTCTTCTAGGGTCCATCACTGATTGAGAAGATATTAAGCAATTTTTTTTGAATGAATTCTTCCATGTTCCTCCTCAAGCCTATGTTGCTAACATCTACACCAATTGTCCACAACAACCACATGATTTTGATCTATACAGTTACAGGTACAATCTAGAATGGGAGAATGATCCTAATATGAGATGGTATAATGCTCAATAACCGTAACAACAACAACCACCACCATTTCAAAATATGCTTGTACCTCCACTAGTCCAACAATACTAGAGTCAGCAACATGATGCACCTGCACAAACAACTCCTCAACCTTTGACTTATAAGCCTACATTAGAGGAGTTATTAAGACAAATGACGATATAGAACATTCAGTTCTAGCAAGAAACAAGAGCGTTCATTCAGAGTTTGACCAATCAAATAGGAGAGATGACCACTTAGCTTAATCAAGCATAGTCTCAAGATTCCGAGAAATTACCATCTCAAACTGTGCAGATTCCGGAAAATGATGTTAGTGCCATTGGTACGACTGTCGCGGTCATACAAATTTGATTTGCAAGAATTAATGCAGTATAACTAGGAAGTGACTCCTAGGTCGTCTCTCAAGGACCAATTTTGTGGCGGTTCAATCTCAGATTTTTTTTTTACACAAAGTGGGGGGGGTTTTGTAGATGTTTTGTGCGGTAAAAATTAAATTAAAATTTAAACATAACTGAATTTAAAAACACTGAAATAAATTTTAACAGTGGTAAAAACTGAACGGTAAAAAAATATGGTAAAAATAGACAATGGAAAAATTACAGTGTTGGAAATTAAAACACAGAACAGTAAATATGCAGAAGACAAAACAACAGTGTAATTAAAATTTACCAATAGTTCCAGTAAAAATAAACCGTAAAAACGATTCTTGAAAATAACATGACCAGTAAAACACAATGACAGAATTTAACGGTGCAGAAAATACTAAACTGTAAAATACAACAGATAAAATAAAACACTGGAAATGGAATTCATCAAACATTCAACACTTAAATTAAAATTCCAAAATACTGAAAGATAAAAATAAAACGAACAAATTGTTTCAAATACTGTGATACACTACACGCTCAGAAATAAAATTCTACACTGCTGAAAAATAAACAGAGAGCTACTGGAAAATGAGAAGTAAGAGTTGGCTGCTGGAAAATGGAAAAGAAAGAGGCCACAGCCTCCTCCCAGGACCGTGGCTTCCTACTCCTAAAATCTAATACCCATTCTAATCTGCCTGCTTCTCATTTATAGCCAATCTCTGAACATCCTCCCGTGATCTCCTTAGTTTTGTTTTGCATCTTTTCCTTGCACAAATTGGTGAGCAATAGTTTCTGGCCGTGAGAGAATAGTGTGAGGGCCCTTCATTTGTCTTCTTCTTCATCTCTTCACGGAAATGGTTTGCTGCTGTGGGCTCCTCTCCCTTGTGCTCCTTCCTCCTTGGTGGCTGCATACAAGTTGGATGTGTGTTGCACTCCTGTTGTCTCCGCATGAAGGCTGCAGCTGCTTGACTGACCGTGAGCTACTCAAAGCTTCATTGCTGGTCCGTAAATCTCCAAGAGAATTCTCCCGTGACAGTTGCAGCCCCCTGCTTAGTTCCCTTGCACATGACAACATCTTCTCTGCTGGAATGCAAACGCTGGATGGAGCTTCTTCCATTTGCATTTTCCAGCCACAGTTCTGCTGCAGGTTTTGAAAGCTTGCTGGGTGGGAGCTACTTGGATGTCCAGTCCATGAGTGTCTTTTCCTTCAACGTGGTCCCCTTCATTAGTTCACTTCAAGCCCACTATGTGTTGTTCCTTCCTTTCCATCTCCGCTGGAGTAACTTCTCTGCCTACTGGAACGTATAAAGGTGTGAAGGCTGGATGCTTTGTGTTGGTTAAGGAAAATTAATTCCCATTCAAATGTGCAGTTGGAAAAACCGTGAGGTGCTATCCTTGGTGGTCCCTCCTTTTGTCTTATGTGCTTCCACTTCTACAAGGAAAGTTATATTCCTTTGCTGACTACCGTGAGGTGCTTTGAAATGTGGACCTCCACCAAATTCTTTTACTAATCAAAACAAAACAAGGAAAACCCTCCACTTTGTGCAACCACGTGAGTTTCCAGCTTTCTTTTGGATTTACGTGAATCATGTGTGTGTTGGTGGAGCACTTTTAGAATTTTGTGCAGAGAATGTCTCCATTTTGATGTTGTGCAGCCGTGACATGTTTGTGTGGCAGCATCATTCCAAACTCAACTACACCTGCCGTGAGTTTTGTAGCTAATTTGTGTTTCTTAAAAATTCAGCAAACAAGGGACATGGTCCTTATTCTCATGTGAAGGCATGAGCTGTTTTGGATATTGCCAATTTGACTTCAATAGTAATGTGCACCTGTTTGCAACCATCAAGAGTTCTAAAATTTAAATCATGTTGCAGCCGTGAGAAATTAAGAGATCAACAAAGAATTAAGTTGTTTTCTTCCAAAAGAAAATGAATTGTAGGTGCTTTGTTTTAGCCAAACCAAACTGCAATTTTTTCTTGAAGTCTCCAGGATCAGTACATCTTTCTTTTATTCAACACAAAATAAATCAATACCGTGTAGCTTATTTCAATCAAATAATACAGTGTGTGAATGAGTATCCTACTAAATGTCCTAATTTCTATTTCCAAATTTTTCCTTGCAAAATAATTAGCTCAGAGAATTCAAATTAGTTAAAATAAGAATTTCCGATCAAATTTAGCACAATTAGGAAAAATAGGATAATATTGTACATTCAAATACAATTCCTTGATTAAATCCGGTACAATAAGCTAAGTGAAGTCAATAAAATAATGATTCATCAAAATAGACCACACTTAGTCTTTTGCACTCCTGGGCAAAATTAGGACACAAATCAGGGAATAGTTTAAAATACTTCAGGGAAGTTACATAATCCTCAAGAAATCTGGACAGAGAAAAGTTGTAGACAATTATCCAACACAAAATCAAATAAAGCAGATACTTACAGAAAACAAAGACTCGCAAAGAGACAAACAAAATTTACATAATCCTCAAGAAATCTGGACAGAGAAAAGTTGTAGACAATTATCCAACACAAAATCAAATAAAGCAGATACTTACAGAAATCATCCAAGCAATTCAAAACTTGGTAAAATAATTAATCAGCTCAAGAGGTGATTTGAAAATAACAAAACCTCACAGATGCACTATAGTGTTTCTCTCAAGTGTTTAAGGTAAATCAATGTCACTCAATGCATTCAAGAAAGCAAACACAAACAGACTTGGCAATCTTCTAATATCAACACTTAAAATATATGCATCTTCAGATCAAAAGGTCTTTACTGGGTTGTAATGGGGCCAAGGACAGGGGAGGATAAATTTGGATAAGTAGCTATAGCTCAGAAGAAATAGAGGTGCACTAGGGAAAAAATGTAAACACAGTGAAATCTCACCCAAACCTCTAATTCAATCCTCTTCTCGACTCCATTATTTACAAAATTATTTTTCAATTTTTCTCTTTTTCTCATCATTTTTTTTTTCATCCTGTCTCTTTTTTTTTTTTTTTTTTTTTTTCACAACAGGATATAAATTATCATTTCAAAACATGATGAGGAACCAACTAGCCAATTCATCAGAATTCCCAAGGAGACCACACTTATTCTCAAAATACTTCTATAGCTCCAGACTTTCCTAAGGTTAAGGTAATCATGGTTTTTCACTTAGGATCAGTATATGAGCTTCAACACAAAGAAATGGGGAAAGTATAGGCTCAAAGGGGTTATCAAAGGATAATAACAGGGTAGGATTATTTGGCTAAAGAGGCTCAAGAATAAAATTGCCTTTATCACTTCTGAACATGCATATCAATCAAGGATATCTAAAAGAATCAAGCCAAGGCATATGTGCAAGCAATCAAGATACATGTCACACACAAGAAAGAAAAACAAAGTGGCTCAAATCTCACACAGGGTGTTCGTCACAATCAAATCAACCTCTTAAACATTATAATCATCTTCCAAGCAGAGAAAAGCAAGGATTTCAAACCATAAGTATTAAGTAAGTGAAGGAAAAATCTACAACTTAAACATCATCCAGAAATCAAGAGAAAAAATGTAAAATTTATTGCACACAAAACTCGATAAAAATAACTTAAAACAGAAAAAATTAACACTCAAAAACAAAAAATTTAACACACAAAATACAATCTAACAGAAAAATCAGAAAAATCAGAATTTCTTCCCAGTAGACCACACTTAAATCACACAATGTCCTCAGTGTGTTACAATCATCAGATGATCAACTTCAGAGCAGTCAAAAAAAAATATAGACAAGTGCAATAAAAAGTTAGGAAAAATGGGAAGAAATTTTTCAGTAACATCCATCAGTAGATGTTATCAGTGACATCCATCAGCAGATGTCTGAATCACGTAGCACCCATCAGTAGATGCTAATTTTTTTTTTTATTTTTTTTTTATTTTATATATATATATATATATATATATATATATATATATATATATATATATATATATATATATATTTTTTTTTTAAAAAGGAGATGACCGGCACTGTGACAACAGTCTCGGTGGCAAAGACCGGAACTGTTGCTACAGTGGAAAGCAATTCTGCTATAAAAGGCTGCTCCTCCGCGTCCAGCGCCATTTCTGAACGCTCAATCTGTCTCTACTCCTCTGCTCTCTCTCTCTGCTCTCTCAACTCTCTACTCTCTCTCTCTACTTCTCACTTCTCTCTCCGCTCTCCTCACTCTCGACCTGAGCATCTGGAACCTCTGCGAGGAAGCTCTGTCCCCGGCCTTCTGAAGAGTCTGAGTGAGATCCGTGAGGAGCCTCTGCCTGTGTGCCTTCGGAGCGTCTAAGATCTGCGTCAAGCTTCTGTAAGCCCTACTACTCCGGGTAAGTCATCTGCACCTTGGATCTCCTTCTTTCTGCCGTTTAAGCTTTCTGCTCTTTTCTTTGCTTTTCAGTTCTTCTCCTTTTACAGCTTTCAGATCTATCATTTTTTTTCTTTTTCCTGCTTTCAGTTCCTTCTTTATTTTCAGCTCTTATTCGCTTTATTTTTCACCTGCTAAACACTTAAAACACATAAAACACAATTGTCTTAAAACTTAAGGGGTATATCGGCTGGAAACCAGACGTTAATCTCCCTTCGTTTGAAGGTATGGCAGAGACAATCGGGTAGAACAACGCCACGTACCCCACTTAAAACTAAAACACAGAAACTGAATATACAAGAACAATATGGACAAGGACACTGGACGTAGATCCGTTTAGGACCCTTTTGCAAGGACCGTGAAACAGATCTGAGACCAAAAACTGAAATATCAAAGACTGACAGGACAACATAAATTTAACGGGAAACAAGAACAAATAAAGAAAACACAGAACTAATCTAAATTTTTTATGCTTTTTTTTTTTTTTTTTTTTTATGTTATGCTTTTTTTTTTTTTTGTTTTTGTTCTTTTTATATGTATTTATTTTTTATTTATGTATTTGTATATTACGAGAGGAAGGATGAGTGATATGGAATCAGAGAGATATACCAGTCAACGATGGCGTCCTACAGATGATCAGATCACGATGATGACCAAAATCTACAACTATGGGGTCACACACCCAAGCCGAGCGCAAGTCGTCGAGATCGCGTCTCGACTAAGGACCTTCGGCGAAGCCACTGAATACAACGTGCACTGCTGGTTTAACAACCATGGCAATCGGGTCAGGCGCTGGCAAGCGGAGATAGACCCCACAGGCACTCTCTTTTCACAACTGCCGCTATACATGTACGGTAAGAACTCTCATCATACCTCAATCGAAATTTTTTTTTTTTTTTTTTTTTTTTTCACTTCCTCTTCTATTATTAACACATGTTTTTTATTTTTTTATTTTTTATTTTTTGTTTGAAAGAAAACAACTGGGTGATAATGAGGGCACCGAGGCTGCTGAATTTGTTTCCAGTTCCGATCATTATCGATGACGACAGAAATGAACGAGAAATTCCTCCACCAAAGCCTCCGCTCGTGACTTTTCGAACCAGAGCTCCCTCAACGGAGCTCTCCCTTAGACCACCACAACCAGCTCGAGAGTTCTTTCATTTTTAATGTTTTAGGTTTTATGTTTTTATTTTTTTTTTTTTTTTTTTTATGTTTTTGCTGGCCGAGTGTGGCCAGAATAAGGGCTGTAATATGAACACTTATATTTTTGTTGTTTTTATTTTTTTATTTTTTTTTTTATGATGTTTTTGTTTTTTATTTGGATTGTAATATTAACGATCACTAAAGATCGAACCTCGGACATCTTTATTTTATTTTTATGAATTTTATTTTTATTATCAATGTAAGACAGAATGTTTACTGCGAATTTGTTATGTTTCAATAAATGCACTCAGATTAGTGTCTCTGTTAAAACTTCACTTCTCTGCCTTACATGTTAATTCTACTCTTATGACTATATATATATATATATATTTTTTTTACACAAAAACTAAATAAATAAATAAAACAGAACACAATTTAACAAAACAAAAGACCTAATATCGAACACAAAAAATCAAAACACACAAAACGCAAATGTCAAAAACAGCAGACAAAACACATATTTACAATACATACATTAACAAAATAACACGCGTGAAAGAGAACACACATTTTTTTTTATAATAATTTTTTATATATATATATATTTTTTTTTTTTTTGAAAGAATAATAATAATTTGTAAACTAAGAAAAATCAAAATTCTCCCCTAATTCGCAAATTAAGAAAATTAAGGGAAGAAGGAACATGAAAACTCCCCTGGTTATGGTGGCAGCTGCCAAATTTGGATTATCAGGGAGATGTCTTTTGCCTCAGGATCCAGCGATAAGATTTTTATGAGGAACTGCTTCATCAATATTGCCATATCATTCACAACAAGATTTTTCTTCTTTCTTTTAACAACAATTTGTTTCGACAATATCTTTCCTTCATTAATCATGCATTCCTTAATGTCAGCACCTGCATTTTCTTTTAACTCTGCATTCTTGTCATCAAACTCACAATTAATAGCATCTGTTATAAACTTAGACTCTGGGTGTAACACATAATCAATTTCGGCACAAATGGAGAAAAAACCAGATTCACAGTCACATTCAAAATTTTCAGAAAACTGTGTTAAATCAAAGTTTAGTCTTGACTCTATAAAATCATCAGATTGCACAGTTTCTCTTTCAAAATCAATATTGACGCAACTTTTACCAATGGGTTCAATGGCTGACACTGAATTAAAAATTTTAGATTGGTCAATCGAATTTGTATCAATATCAGTCATAAACCCTATAGAATCAATGTGCGTCAAATCACATGCATCTGGACCTGAGCATCTGGAACCTCTGCGAGGAAGCTCTGTCCCCGGCAACGGCGCCAAAATTTGGTACGACTGTCGCGGTCATACAAATTTGATTTGCAAGAATTAATGCAGTATAACTAGGAAGTGACTCCTAGGTCGTCTCTCAAGGACCAATTTTGTGGCGGTTTAATCTCAGATTTTTTTTTTTACACAAAGTGGGGGGGGTTTTGTAGATGTTTTGTGCGGTAAAAATTAAATTAAAATTTAAACATAACTGAATTTAAAAACACTGAAATAAATTTTAACAGTGGTAAAAACTGAACGGTAAAAAAATATGGTAAAAATAGACAATGGAAAAATTACAGTGTTGGAAATTAAAACACAGAACAGTAAATATGCAGAAGACAAAACAACAGTGTAATTAAAATTTACCAATAGTTCCAGTAAAAATAAACCGTAAAAACGATTCTTGAAAATAACATGACCAGTAAAACACAATGACAGAATTTAACGGTGCAGAAAATACTAAACTGTAAAATACAACAGATAAAATAAAACACTGGAAATGGAATTCATCAAACATTCAACACTTAAATTAAAATTCCAAAATACTGAAAGATAAAAATAAAACGAACAAATTGTTTCAAATATTGTGATACACTACACGCTCAGAAATAAAATTCTACACTGCTGAAAAATAAACAGAGAGCTACTGGAAAATGAGAAGTAAGAGTTGGCTGCTGGAAAATGGAAAAGAAAGAGGCCACAACCTCCTCCCAGGACCGTGGCTTCCTACTCCTAAAATCTAATACCCATTCTAATCTGCCTGCTTCTCATTTATAGCCAATCTCTGAACATCCTCCCGTGATCTCCTTAGTTTTGTTTTGCATCGTTTCCTTGCACAAATTGGTGAGCAATAGTTTCTGGCCGTGAGAGAATAGTGTGAGGGCCCTTCATTTGTCTTCTTCTTCATCTCTTCACGGAAATGGTTTGCTGCTGTGGGCTCCTCTCCCTTGTGCTCCTTCCTCCTTGGTGGCTGCATACAAGTTGGATGTGTGTTGCACTCCTGTTGTCTCCGCATGAAGGCTGCAGCTGCTTGACTGACCGTGAGCTACTCAAAGCTTCATTGCTGGTCCGTAAATCTCCAAGAGAATTCTCCCGTGACAGTTGCAGCCCCCTGCTTAGTTCCCTTGCACATGACAACATCTTCTCTGCTGGAATGCAAACGCTGGATGGAGCTTCTTCCATTTGCATTTTCCAGCCACAGTTCTGCTGCAGGTTTTGAAAGCTTGCTGGGTGGGAGCTACTTGGATGTCCAGTCCATGAGTGTCTTTTCCTTCAACGTGGTCCCCTTTATTAGTTCACTTCAAGCCCACTATGTGTTGTTCCTTCCTTTCCATCTCCGCTGGAGTAACTTCTCTGCCTACTGGAACGTATAAAGGTGTGAAGGCTGGATGCTTTGTGTTGGTTAAGGAAAATTAATTCCCATTCAAATGTGCAGTTGGAAAAACCGTGAGGTGCTATCCTTGGTGGTCCCTCCTTTTGTCTTATGTGCTTCCACTTCTACAAGGAAAGTTATATTCCTTTGCTGACTACCGTGAGGTGCTTTGAAATGTGGACCTCCACCAAATTCTTTTACTAATCAAAACAAAACAAGGAAAACCCTCCACTTTGTGCAACCACGTGAGTTTCCAGCTTTCTTTTGGATTTACGTGAATCATGTGTGTGTTGGTGGAGCACTTTTAGAATTTTGTGCAGAGAATGTCTCCATTTTGATGTTGTGCAGCCGTGACATGTTTGTGTGGCAGCATCATTCCAAACTCAACTACACCTGCCGTGAGTTTTGTAGCTAATTTGTGTTTCTTAAAAATTCAGCAAACAAGGGACATGGTCCTTATTCTCATGTGAAGGCATGAGCTGTTTTGGATATTGCCAATTTGACTTCAATAGTAATGTGCACCTGTTTGCAACCATCAAGAGTTCTAAAATTTAAATCATGTTGCAGCCGTGAGAAATTAAGAGATCAACAAAGAATTAAGTTGTTTTCTTCCAAAAGAAAATGAATTGTAGGTGCTTTGTTTTAGCCAAACCAAACTGCAATTTTTTCTTGAAGTCTCCAGGATCAGTACATCTTTCTTTTATTCAACACAAAATAAATCAATACCGTGTAGCTTATTTCAATCAAATAATACAGTGTGTGAATGAGTATCCTACTAAATGTCCTAATTTCTATTTCCAAATTTTTCCTTGCAAAATAATTAGCTCAGGGAATTCAAATTAGTTAAAATAAGAATTTCCGATCAAATTTAGCACAATTAGGAAAAATAGGATAATATTGTACATTCAAATACAATTCCTTGATTAAATCCGGTACAATAAGCTAAGTGAAGTCAATAAAATAATGATTCATCAGCCATCAACTTTAGATTTGGGAAGCAATTTGTTTCACTTAATAACCTTCACCACCACCTCATCTTGATAAGGAAAACTATGACCTTAGGGCATTTGAGACAAAAACTCCTGAGCAAGAGAAGTGGGCAGGTTCAAGTAGCAAATTTGAGGTAGGTGGACCCTGTTCATCTTCAACCACTAGTTCTGATTTTTATGATGTGCAACAACCTCCTATCCATCTTCCCATCCCCTACTAAAGTGATTCAAAGCAAGAAGATGGAAGGAGAAAATAAGAGCTAAAGTTGTTGTAATTCTGTTACATCTATTTCATGTAACCGATTACATAAGTTTAGTAATCGATTATCTTGCGTCAGGACTGATATAAACTACACATTGACACATTGTTTGAAAATCTGTAACTATTGATCATACTTACATTCACATGTTTGATTGAATTCATTTGAGAGATTTTACAGATTACTAAAAAGCTCAAAGAATCAAGAACGAGAATAATTGGATCATCTTGAACAATTCTTGAGAAGCAGAATATTGGACTATATTGACTGATCATTTTTGCACAACTGAAGGTGCATCTTGATAGATCAGGAGAGAAGACTTGCAATCTTGAATTTTCTGTTTCCCTGTACGTGAGCATCGGGAAGAAGAGTGGTGCATTCTTGACTTTGAAAGGGGATATTTCAAAGGGTTTGCTGCAATAGGGAGGGGTTGTTCTATGTTGGCAGGTTTTGTTGTTCTATATTTGATTGAGAGTTTGTGAGGTGTTTACATTTGAGAGTTGCTCTATAAAGCCTTGGTTGTAATACTCTAATCATTATAGTGAATTACTCTCCAATCCAAGGTTGATTGGGAGGGTCAATAGATGTAAACATTGAGGCCGAACTAGTATAAAAACTGTGATCGAGGCATGCTGAGCTAGAATGGTTGAAGAGCAAAGCGGGTGGTGGTCAGAGTTAGTTGGAGAATAAAATTGAGAAGCTTCTACCGTTATTTGGTTCTTTCCCCTTTCCCCTATTTCTTTCATTTTCTTTCTTTTTCTGTTTTGGATTTTCCCTTATAAAAAGGGAAGTTTTGTAATGAATAGATACGAGTGGTGGGTGACAGACACCATTCTTAGGTTTAGAGTTGCAAATTCAATTTTCCACATTCCTTCTTTAGTTTTAGATATTTCAAAGCTTTCTTAGAGTAGAAGAAATGTTCTTTGCACTGGAATTCTTGGGGTGATCACTGGGTGGCATGCTTTGAACTCTTTGGGATTTCTGGTATCTATACTTTTTCTTTCCAGATTTTAATAAAAAACTTCTTTCCAATTTTAGTTTCAATTTACGTTTCTCGTTGCATTTATATTTCCAGTACTGTTATAGATTATGTTCATTCTTGTATTGATCCTATTCTTTTGATATTCATTTATGAGTTTGATGAGATTTTCATATTATAGAGTAGATGCTTCGGTTATGATTTTAGAGTAGTTTTATGATGCTTTTAATGATTGGCTAAGACATGATTCTAGATTGTATAAATAGTGGGTTGATAAATTGAGTGAGAGTCACCACTTCAAGTTCTGAAATATGAACTCAAAGGCCCCAAATTGGGCTTTATTTTACAGGATGTCTTCCTGAGAGTGACTGAGATTTTTTTTTATCAATTCAATGTTTGTTAAGTCTAGAAACTGTCCTTATCTAAATTTCTTGTATGAATCTTTACTTAGTTGGTTGGAGAGATGATAGATTTAGGAAATTTTGCTTTAATCCTTTTTCAATATTGTTGTTTCAATTAGAGTTTTATTTTCAGATTTTGTATCATTACTTCTCGTTAGTAGAATTAGGATTTCTTTCATAATTGATATTCACATTGTGAATTCTGGTTTAGTTTTTTTTAGTTTTTAGGATTCTTTTAATTGCATTAGTTAGGTTCTTTTAGTCTGGATTACATTAGTTACAGTAGTATAGGACATATATCATGCATTGTTGTCTTTCCCTTTTTCCATTAGTTTTACTTAGATATCAATTCTTTTAGTTTCTATTTTTAGATTCGAGTTGATTTTTCTTTCCCCACCTAGTTTCAGTAAATAAATAAATAGGCTTAATTCTACAATTCTATCTTAACAAGTACCAAGTCCACGGATTAGACCCTAGGTTGCCCCTATACTACATTAGTGGGGAATTTAGGTTTGTTGAGCTTTGATGCGACTAAAAGCCTTTCAATAAATGGCGCCATTGCCGGGGACTTTGGCAACATAAGTTTAAATTGTAGGGTTAACCTTATATATATCTATTTTTGTTTTGCTGCTTTCGTTATTATGTACCATTAGTTTCTGTAGTTTTCATTTGTACATAGTTGTAATTTTTCAATTTTTTTAGATTTTAGTTTAATTTTTCTAAATAATAGCCCTATAAAAGCTTGTTATAAAGAAATTTAGTGTGAGGGTAGTTTAGCGGTTAGGTATAAGATTTTTTAGAATTTAGTGAGGACATTATGACTACCCTAGTGGAGAAATCTTTGAGAGAGTTGGCAAATCAACAAATAGATCATCAACTAGTTTGCACCTATCTGCCTCTGGAGCGAAATTCACCAAGTTTTGAGTTGAAAGCTATTTTTATAAGACTGCTGCCCAAGATCCATGGATGGGAGCATGAGGATCCACACTAGCAATGTCAGAGAATTCATCCTCATCTGTTCATCTCTGAAGCCTGCTGGAGTTTTAGAAGAATTAGTGAGAATGAAAGCTTTTCCTTTGTCTTGGCATGATGAAGCCAGGCATTTGATGATTTATCAACAACATCCCTTTGAAAATTGGCAAGAAATGCAGTTAAGGTTCATCAATAAATTTTTCCCAAACTTCTAAAGTGTCCTATTTTAGAAAGCTAATATGCACCATTGAGCAGGATCAGAATGAGGGCCTGCCAGATTATGGGATAGGCTTAACAACTTATGTCTCAAGTGCCCAAATCATCAGCTGCAGGACTCATTGTTGATGGTTTATTTTTATGAAGGCTTGCTGCAAAGAGATAGAATTATGGTTGATATGGCTGTAGGAGGGTCATTGATGAGTCAAACTCCAGTTGAAGCAAAATAGTTGATATATAGAATGGCTGAGTCCCAATATCAAATGTCTTTGAGCAAGATCACTGCAGGACTTGTTGAAGCTATTGAACATTCTAAAACCATGTTGTTTCTGGAGATTACTCAAGCAATGACTGAATTAGTAGAGAAAGTGAAGCTGCTAAAAAATGCATGAGCAAGCTGGTGAGGACAGAACATCTACCATCCAGAGAGGAAAGTATGAGTTTCCTGAAGATTATTGGAGAGAAAACCATGATGTAGCACCACAAAATGAGATGGCAAAATGGAAGCCAGGAGAGTTGCATTGCTTACCATAGAACAGTTGGGATGATAATGCACTAGTTGACTATGAGAAGGCTTATCAAGATGGTAGAACAACAGTGGACAACAATGGCTCAAAAGGAAAATGGTCATCGGAGAAATATATTCCTCCTCATTTGGGAGAAAATTTTGAAGTTGGGAAAATGCAGTCAATTCATTAGATAGAGGATCATGTAACTAAAGAGGCTACTTCCAAGGCTGTCATGTTGAGAAGTGGAAAGGAATTGTATGTAGAAAAGAATGAGAAGGAAAATACTGAGAAAGGGAAACAACCAGAGAAGCTGACTGACCTGCCCTTTCTAATCAAAGTTGCGCCTACAGAGAAAAATAGGGAGGCTGATGTTGAGTTGCTAAATATTTTTCAGAAGGTGGAAATTAATATGCCCTTGCTAGAGGCAACACTAGTGCAGAAAAGGCTATAGATGTCTGTTCTTTTGGCTTTTTGACGTTCGACCTGTACCCGACGTCTTTGTGTGTGACGTTAGTCAGACGTCAGGGGTATGACTCGGACGTCTATATAGACGTCCGTTGTGGCCAGGCCCGTCGTCTATATAGACATCTGAGGCATACCCCCGACGTCCATATGCCTGAAACAGGTTGTTTAGGGATTAGTGGGTTGGACGTCGGTTTGTACACTACCAAACGTTTATAGATGTCCGTCAGTGCACTAACCGACGTTTACTGGGTGTTTTTTTTAAAAAAAATTAATTTATTTTTGCATTAAAACCACACCTGAAAAACAGAAAATTGTCCCAAAACAATATAGTATAGTATATATGCGTTTCATATAAAGAAAGTTCTATTTAATGTACAAAATAATCCAATACCAAAACTATAAAGGTATAAACTTAAACTAAAACTAAGCAATGTTCAACAACAAATAAAATTGTTCCTAACTCCATCTTTGCAGAAGATAAGTTGTCCACTCCTACCTTATCTTCCTAATTGTGTCCTCTGGTATAGGAGATGTACTCTTGAAGCGCTGCAAAATTGAAGAAAGATTCATTATGGTTTCATATATGTTTAAAGATGAATTCGATTTGTAATGTATTCAAGGTATGCATCATTACCTCATTCCAGTCATCTGTAATGACAACTCGAATGATGGTCTTAATCCAATACATGACATAGAAACCACATTCCCATGAATCTTGCTGCTGGTTACACTAAAATGACAAACTAAATAGTCAAGAATTTAGATCATTCAATAACATAGAAAATGAGTTAGAACTATAAATGACTTACAACCTTTGGATACAAAATTTGAACTAGTTGACCTCGAGATTTACCAATAACTCTGTACAGATTGAAAACACAAAGTAAATTATCATAACTATATTTATCACAAAAGTTTAAGGTGAACATCAAATTCAAAGTCATTTTTTGAGAAACATTTACCCTTGAAGCATGGTTCTCAAGTCATTTTTCATCTTCCTGTGCAACGAACAAAACCATATAATTTTACATTGTTTGGGAATGATGTCCATTAGCTGCCAGTGCGACCTATCACGAAGGACAAATAATTATTTAACTAATTAAGGATACTTTAATAATGAACTTTTACATATAACAACACCTACCCATCTATGTATGGCATAAGGTATACGTCTCTTTTTGAACCCATCCATCCATGTTTGCAAATAATGTTGTCTGTTTTCAAGTGTGTTACTAGAAGGTTGAATGATCTGAGGTTCAACAAATCCGTACATGGAAGACCGACCTTGGTCTACAACGATTGTGTCCATGTACCTAAAACAACAAAGTTAAGTTGTTAGAAACTATAGGAATCTAAATAAAAGGAATATGGAAGGCAAAATTAACTATCTTACATGCACCACAGTTGAATGATGGAAATATTCAACATCCTGTCTCCCCCAATCACCTGCAATGCATCAGGCAATGTGATATATAATGGCACATGGTGGCGCAGACCAAATACTCTCAAATCCTAGTATAGTTCTAATGGTGCTCTCTTCAACCTGGGTAATCTTGTCATTAGCTTTGATAGATGATCATCCTCTGCTTCAGCCATGTCATCATCTTCATGTATGACTTTATCATGAATCGGCTGCTTCTAAGGACGTGTGAACTGAAGATAAGAATTTCATCAAAGAGTTATCAACAAATATTTTTAAACTTAACATAGAAATACTAATAACAAAGACATTATACCTGTGGAGTAGCGATGTGTGACATGATCAATGCTCTAGGCCAGGCTATAAATGATCCTATGGCCTCCCCCACAAACATGGCTAAGACATGATTTTAGAGCAGTTTTATGATGCTTTTGATGATTGGCTAAGACATGATTCTAGATTGTATAAATAGTGGGTTGATAAATTGAGTGAGAGTCACCACTTCAAGTTCTAAAATATGAACTCAAAGGCCCTAAATTGGGCTTTATTTTATAGGATGTCTTCCTAAAAGTGACTGAGATTTTTTTATCAATTCAATGTTTGTTAAGTCTAGAAACTGTCCTTAGCTGAATTTCTTGTATGAATCTTTACTTAGTTGGTTTGAGAGATGATAAATTTAGGAAATTTTTCTTTAATCTTGTTTCAATATTATTGTTTCAATTAGAGTTTTATTTTCAGATTTTGTATCATTACTTCTCTTTAGTAGAATTAGGATTTCTTTCATAATTGATATTCAAAGTGTGAATAATGGTTTAGGTTTTTAGTTTTTAGGATTCTTTTAGTTGCATTAGTTAGGTTCTTTTAGTCTGGATTACATTAGTTACAGTAGTATAGGATAAGTATCATGCATTGTTTTCTTTCCCTTTTTCCATTAGTTTTACTTAGATATTAATTTTTTTAGTTTCTTTTTTAGATTCTAGTTAATTTTTGTTTCCCCACCTAGTTTTAGCAAATAAATAAATAGGCTTAATTCTACAATTCTATCTTAACAAGTACCAAGTCCACAGATTAGACCCTAGGTTGCCCCTATACTATATTAGTGGGGAATTTAGGTTTGTTGAGCTTTGATGCGACTAAAAGCCTTTCAACAAACTCCTCTTGGATCAAATGTTAACCCGCAAAAAAATCAAACATATTGTGAAAGAATTGATGTTATCTAATCAATGTATATAGACAAGGAATATTAAAAGAAGGCTTCTTTGAAATTGGATTTTTTTGCTTAATGAAAATTAAGAATCCTTCTTTAGAAAAATGTTCTTTTTTGTCTTGGGTTAAGTGTAAAAAAGAAAATATTAACTCAAGATGCAGTTTGGAAATGGTTTGTGACGAAGTGGAAATAAGGGATGAAAAAGGTGAGATATTTTCACAAAAGAGTTTGGAAAAGGGAGAAAGCTTAATAGTTGGAGAAAAGTGAAAGGATTGAAAAACTCCCTTGAATTTGCTTGAATCCTTTAGATTGATGGGAGTGGAAGGTGCCTTCAGTAACACTTCCTTTGTTTTTCGGACTTTTGCGTTCTCCTTTTCTCTCACAAGTTCTTATTTTTCTTTCTTTACTCTCTCTCTTATTTCTTTCCTCTCGTTTTCAGCTTTTGCCCTTTCTCTTCTCTTTCTTTCCTCTCTTCTTTTACTCGCTCCTCTTTTCTATCTTGAAGAACCCCATTTAAACAATTAAGCATGACCTTCTCTTTTTCTTCACTTGATGAGGAAGAATAGCTATAAATTTGTGAACATGAGGAAGAGGTAGACCCATTAGTGATAATTTCTTCACCCTCAATGCATGTTGCCTTTTTGTTGAGGCAGGCAGAAGCTATATGACCATGTCCTAAGCATTTAAAACATTTAATATGACTTAGTCTATGATCGAGGTTGTCCCCGAATCAAATTAATGTGCAAATAAAGTGCAATATACTAGGAGAATGAACCCCTAGGTCGTCTCTCAAGGACTAAATGTGGTTCATGAATTAGGTCGAACACGTAGTAGGAGTGGTTTATGGACAATTTTACTAACTAAATTCACTAATTAAAACACTAATTAAAGACAGGTTGGTTATTGGTTGCCCTGCAATTACTCCAATTCCTAATTATAGATAATTATTTGTTCCCTCCTTAATCAAACACCAATCAATCAACTAAGCAAAGATTAATTGGGTTTTCAAATCACAAATTAAGCAAATGCAATTGCACATGATTAATCAATTCTGCACACACGAATTAGGCGACTGAGCATATACCTAATTTGAAAAGCCCATAACAGATTAATACTATGCAAAATCAAAAGCATAATGACAGCATGTTAATCTCATGGAGACAATGCAGTTCCACCAATTACCAACACAACATATTTACCCCTTAATGAAATGAATTCTAAACAATCAAAACATAATTGAAACATCAATGCCGAAATGTGATTCCAAAGCACATAACACAAACCTAATGGAGAAAAACGCAAATTCAACACAAACAACGAACACCCAATGCAGAAAACGAAAAACCTAGCACTAAAATGAACCCATGAAAATGAAATTTGAAGTTGAACAGCAAAAGAAAATCGAAATTGTAATGTGAAATCGAAAATAGAAGAGAAACCTAGGATGAAAATAGAAGAGAATCCCTAAAACGAAAATGCAACAACAAGCAAGAAGAGGAAATGAAAAATGGAGACAAGTGTAGTAGAACGAAATCAGCATAATGGAATTGGAAAAGAAAACGAAATTGCATTTCATTCAAACTATAAAATAAAGAAAACGAAAACCTCCATGGGAGAGCACTTTCATGTCCAACATCTAAAGAAAAACATAAAAGAGAATGAGGAAGGGTCCCTAGAGTCTGCCCCCTTTTTTGCACACAACCCTAGGTCAGAATTGTCATGGGCCTAATCCTAAATGGCCAATAATGTCCCAAAACCTAAATCTGCCCAAAAAAATACCTAAAAAACGAAATTACATTTTAATTTAAACTATAATGCTAAAGTGGATGAACAAAAATGATGTGGCAAATGACGTGACCTCCCTCTTGATGTCCCAAAATAATATTCCAAAATTTCCCTGCAATTAATAATGAAAATAATTATTCTGAGATAAATAGCAAAACTGAGAAAATAATGGACATTCAAGCACAATTCCCTAATTAAATCTAGTACAATAAGGTAAGTGAAGTCGAGAAAATATTGACTCATCCGTCTAGAAGGGGATTTAGGCTGGGAAAAAGGTTGGTTAGAAGAAGAATGAGGACAAGATTTGTTAGTAGGCTCCTTAGAAACATCCTAGCTTTATCCTTTGATGATGAGGATTTGTAGAAAGCATCTCTTGAAGAGTTTAAAAATTTGTTGTGAAAAGCTTCTTCTTGTAAGAGTTGCTTCTCTACTTTCATGGCCCGATGAACCACTACATCTAAATTCTCATCATTATGGAATTCAACTAGATTTTGAATGTTTCTATTAAGTCCACTAATAAACCTTGTTATTTTTGTGTGTTCATTTTCAATGGTGTTAGTACGGTGTGAGCACTTTGAGCTCACGTGCATATTCCTCCACACTTCGTCTACCTTACTTAAGCCGTTGGAGCTTAACCAAGAGTTCCCTAAAATAGTGAGGAGGTATGAAGCGTTGGATTATAATGTCCTTAAAAAGTTCCCATGTACTCGCGGGTAACGCCATGGTTAAGTTTCTCCTATTTAGCAATTGTTTGGCGTATCCTTGTAAAGTTAAACAAGCTAACTTTACATGAAATGTTTCATCTACATTATATAAAGAAAAAATTTTATCTGCTTTAGTTATCCAATCTAAATAATTGAAGGATCTTCTTCTTCATGAAAGGAAGGCAATTTCATCTTTGGCAATTGAAGGCATTAGTCAAAAGCTCTATCTTCTTGATGCTTCTTAGAAGAGCCATGACTATGAGTATAATGCTTGTGCTCTTGATGTTCATATTTTTCCTTTCCTTTCATCTTAAACTCCTTCTCCATTCTATGGTTGAGAAGATCAATTTGTTTTTGGATTTGCTTGAAGGCTTTCTTCATGTCCAATTTGCTAGATTTGCTTCCATGAGTGCTATCTCCTTTGGAGGAAGAATGCCTTGAACCTGTAGACATGTTTCTAACACAAAACAGCAGCAAAAACTCACAACAAAAGGGGTTAGAACAACAACAAAATCACTCCAAAACAACAACTCACTTCAAGGTTGAAGGCTCACAATTTTGTGTAAAAGAAAGTAAAGATCACTCCACTCACTTGCAATCTTCACTCAAGATAGAATGGGGTCTCAAAGTTATAATTTTAGAGCACTTAATCAGTGAAAAAGACAAGTGAAAGGATGTACAGTCAACCTCAACAAATAGAAGGACACAAGTCAAGATACATACACTTCAAGAACCTATGTAAGCAAGAAAATTGGCACAAAAAAATTGGTAGCAAGCTAGGGGACTATAAGAGACAAAACAATAATGAAATGAAGTAGGAAAAACAAAGGCACATGTGAAAAAAAACTGTAGCAAGAAAATTGACACAAACAAGAGGCAATCACACCAAAAACTCCATGCATGCATGAAGAGGAAGATCTAAAAATGAGTGGAAATAATAAGGCATGCTTCAAACCTATATGTTCTGTAAATTGGTGATAAGAGAGGCTCAAAATGAAGTTTTCAAACACACAAAGCAGTGAGCAATGTCTCGGCTAGACCAGCAAACAATGCAGCAAACATATTTGGTTTTTGTTTTACTAGTCTCGGCCAAGCACAATTAAATTGATTATGTGTGTTTTAGCAAAGCTAAAATTTGGTTTGTTTAAGACCTCTACTGTTGCAGAACATACAAGCAAAGCCTACACACTTAAATCCTAAGTTGATCCATCTCAATTCAGCATACAAGAGCAATGATGCAAAGGACTCTTAGAGGGTGCAATTTCAAGAAATATTTCTAGAAAACTCACAAAGGGGAAGCACATATGACTCAAAGCAAAGGCTAAAACAAGCAATAAAGAATCTAAACAGACCATACAAGACAAGAATTAATAGTTGGACAAGGCACACAAAAAAAGGAATTAGAAGCCTACTTGTTGAAGACCTCAAAAGATGCTTGTTGCTTATGTTACAAGGTGCTGTTTGTAACCTCTGGAATACATCATTTGAACCTCTTTTTGGCACTTGATTGAAGTCTTTGATCAACCTTAAGAGTGTGTTGATGGTGTATAAATGTCTAGGAAAGAAAACTCAACCACCAAAATACATAAATACAAGCACATATACAAACATATTAGAAGTCATTCAAACAGCAAACACTGTATGGAGTAGTGAATGAATTAGCAACAATTACACATAGTAAACGATGGAATGAAAATGAAACAAGGACTGGATATTGTTCCTAACATGTAACGAAACTATAGAAAAAATTTTCACTCAAATTGGAGTTGAAATGCACAAAATAGAAGCAAAACAGTGTAGCTGAAAAATTGACGTGTGCGCTGAGTGCTGGAAAATGGTGCTGAGCGTTGACAGAACAATAAAATTTGCTTTTTCTATCTAACATGCATTCCTAAATTGATCAAACCCAAGGCTTTGATACCACATGATATGGAATAACATGCTTAGAAGAAAGATAAGACTAAGCAAGACAATTAAGCAATGAAATTCAAAAGATTAAAATGGAAGAGAGAAAAGATAGGAAATCTTAGGAGTTTGAAGACACGCCACTTAAAATGATCCAAGATAAGTGCCAAGGTTGGATCGCCACTTTCTTTTCACAATATAAGACCCAAAATATGACTAAGAGGCAAAATTCTATCTCAAAGAAGATAAGCAAATCAATGCAAATCACTCTTATTTCCAATTGGAAGGTGTGTTGTACAAAGGAGACCATTAGGTTGCTTATATAGCCTTAAGGATGAAGTAGGTGGAGAGAACTAAAGAATGTGGGACTTGAAATGCCTTCAAGTCTGAACAACAATGCCTAAGGGTGTTCTAAGTCCCATATCTCTCAATTCTTCTACTTCTTAAGGGTTTATCAGCTACCTAACTAGTCTAGAAATTAAAACTACAACTATACACGAGCTAACTTGCAATACAAGCCACTAAAAGGAGAAGAGACTTATTTATTATTCTTTTTTTTAAGTTCAAGCTATGTGAAGTCCCGCATTGCTTACATCTTAAAGAAAAGAAGAATATATAAGCTTCTTTACAACCAAACTAAGAGAAAGAAACTAGAAACTAGAATAGGCAAAATACAAGCCTAAGAAAACCTGTGTTATTTCTTTTTATGCTTCTTGTCACTCTTAAAACTCTTTATGCTTGCCCCATCTATGATCATATTACTAAGTGTGGTCTTTTTTGATGAATCATTATTTTGTACTATTCACTTAGCTTTCCACACTGAATCTTATTAGTGAATTGTGTTTAACTCTCCATTATTGCACTCAATTTGATCAATAATTCTCATTATTAACTGTTGGACAATTTTGGAATTATAATTAAGATTTCAAGAGTGTCGCCAAGTCATTTAATTTCGTTTGTAATTTTAATTATTGTTTTTTTGGAGGACCACAATTTGATTTAGGCTATTTTTGGTCAATTTAGGAGAAGCCCATATGAGAGCATTTTCGTCTTTTGGGCTTTTAAAACCCCAAAATCAGATTTGAAACCCTCTCTTCTCCCTCATTCTCGTTTTTAGGTCTTAAGTGTTTTCTAGCTCCCCATTTGGGGTTTAAGTTTGATTTTTGTTTTCTTTCTCTTTTATGTATTAAATTGTTTTATAATTTCATTGCTATTGGTAATTTCTTTTCTGTTTGTTTCTCTCTGCATTGTTGCAATTTCAGTTTCCATTTCCAATTTCGCATTTTATTTTCAATTTCGTAATTGCATCCAATTTCGTATTTAGTTTTGCACTTTCGTTTTAGTTTTCCCTACTTAGTTTTTATCTAATGTCGTTTAGCTTTTTAATTTTAATTTTTATGATGCGTTTTGCTGTATTGAACCCGTTTTTAATGGTAGCGTAAGTTAACTTGGTTGGTCATTAGTGAAATTGCAACATTTTCTTTGAGATTGTTGGTCTATCATTGTAAATTTGCTATTTTAACCTTGCTCAATATTTAATTATGTTCTATGCTTACAATTGGGTACACGCTTAGTTGCCTAATTGTATTTAATCTTCGCTTAGTTGATTAAACTGAATTGGCTTAATTTGTGGCACCATGGACGAGATTAAATGACAACATTGCGTTTACTTAATTCGCTTTTATGCGCTTAGTTGTTTAATTCGTGTTGGATTAGGGGTAAGAAGAACATTTAATTTGTTGTTAATCAATGATAGGAAGCATTGCACTTGATCCATATGTTAACTTGTTTTAAATTTGTGTTTATTATTCATGCTTTAATCATTTCATTTCATTTCACCAAACCACCTCCAAAACCCCCCACCATTTGTTTGACGTATTGCCTGAACCACATTTGGTTCTTGAGAGTCAACCTAGGAGTCACTTCGTAGTATTGTTCTGCACTTGATTACATATTAATTTGATTCAGGTAGGACCTCGATCAAGGTGCTTAAATAATTGATATGAATAGGATTTATGACAATTGGGCTTATCGAGCTTTTGAATTAAAAGGTCTTAAAAAATGATTTTTAGTTGCATAAATTATTTTTGTATATTCTAATGTTTGTTGGTGCAATTGAAGTTAAATTTTTATTCATTCAAAGTATCAAATTAAATTGTTTCGAGTTATTAAATGAGTCTGAAATAAAAAGTTTTAGGAAAATACATTCTTAGCATTTACTTATACACTTCTTTTCCAAATAGGACACCATCAAAATTTCTTCTACACCCTTAATTTGTCCATTTACACCCCTCCTCCAGCTCATAAAAGCATATTCAACTAGATCTTGCCACGTGGTACCATCCTAAATGTTAAAGAAAAAATCGTCTATACAAGCGAACAATCTCATGTTTTGAAGTTTAATCAAATTATATTAACACAGGTTGTTGACTAGAAAATAACCTAAGGTAAAAAAACACAAGACTTAGAGCTTAAATCCCAAACAAAGAAAAACTATAACCTGAACCCAAACATAAAAAAACATAGGAAAACACTTAGGTCCTAGGAATTAGAAAAACATATAGGCTAAAACACCCACACGCATGACTAGACGATGTCTTGTCTAAAAGCGTCCAAGAGAGATTGAGTTAAACGCTCAATACTTAAAATACCTGAATTAAGTATTTGGCTTCTCTCAAAAAGAAAAACAGGTCAAGACAATGTCTTCGACAAAAACATTAAAAGACGTAAATATTAAAAACATAAAAAAGCCTAAGCAAGCTAAATTTTATCTGTCTAAAAAGGGACAACAACCAAAGAAGCGTTTACTTGACTAGATTATACTATGAGCTTAACAAATACCTAATCCTATGATGAACTACTTATATACACTTGATATCTTCAATTTAAAGAACTTTTTGTAAAATGCTACCTAAAGGTGGGAAATAAAAAACCACTTTGTTGTTTTGAGCAAGCATTAAATGATATTAAATGCTCAACGTTCCAAACCAACAAAAGTGATAAGAAAAGTCATGTTTGTTATATGCACAATTTACTCTAATTTTGTCGATAAGCGATTCTATTCGCAACCACAGTGCTACAAATCAAATATCAAAATTTTGGACGTTGGAGAGAAATAACATAATCACAGAATGTTCCTTTCTTGAAGCAAAGTCTGAAAAGATCATACAACCTACTTCAAGTAAAGGACCAAAAAAGCATGTCTGCTTTGATAAAGTTGACTTACATAATGGCTGTTGTGAAAAGAAGAAAGAGAAAACACACGTATCAAGGTTACAAACGTCAAACTCAATCTAACAGAAAAATATTCATGAAGCCTATAGAATAAAGCATAGCCAAGGAACACAATAAAAGCTTACAACGACATATCCATCCTTAAGAGAGAAAAGAGCTTAAAGAAAATAATACATTTGAGTTGAAGAAAAGAGAAAAGAAGAGAAGAAGAGAAAGAGAAACTCGAGCCTAAGAGTCAAGTTTCTTACTACTGTAAGAGAGAAGAGAGAAAGACCTGCGAGTCCTTAGAATGCATTGTATTATAATCAAATCCCCTCGTAGAGAGATTTAGTCTTAACTACTTGTAAGCAATCTTTGATTGCAATTTTGTAGAGAATTAAAATACATAAACCTGAACTCTTTTGAGTTGAGGAATCTAGGCGTAGTAGTATAGTTTGGAATACTCAAAAGAAATCTCGACGGAAAGCTATGTACCAGGAGTGGTGCGAATACTCAAAGGAAATCTCGGTAGGGTACTGTGTACCAGAAGTGATGCTAATATCAGAGGAATTCTTGGCAAAGTACCTGAGTACCATAAGTGGTGCTAATAATCATTTGTAATCGTGTGAAGATTATAGTGGAACCCTCTGCAAAAGAGACTAGACATGGCTCAGTTGGAGCGAACCAATATAAAATATCTTGTGTTATTTTCTCTTCTCTTTACTAAACGATCCTCTTGAAAAATTTGCAGTTGAGCTTTATATTTCAAAATATAAGAACTTCCAAGCTAAAGGATCCTTTCTTTTTAAAGCAGAGTGAGTTTGAGATGTCAATGATGTGTGAATTGACATTTTTCCTTGGTTTACATATCAAGCAAACGAAAGAAGTATGTTTCTTTCCTAAACCAAATATTGTAGGGAAATCCTGAAAAAGTTTGAAATGGATAAAGCTAAAAGGAGGCATCAACTCCTATGGCAACATCATGTTATCTTGACAAAGATGAATCAGGTACGCCCGTAAACCAAACTTTGTATAGATGCATGATAGGTTCATTGTTATATCTTTCGATTAGTTGACCAGATATCATGCAAAGTGTATGTGTTTGTGCTAGGTACAAAGCTAGTCCTAGAGAGTTTTACCTTACCGTAGTTAAACGTATCCTTAAGTACCTTAAGGAACTATGTCTTTTGGGTTGTGGTATCCTTCTAGGGCTAAACCTAGTCTTGTAGGGTTTTCAGCTGAGGACTATGACGATTGTAAGATAGATACAAGAAACACTAGTGGTACATGTCACCTCTTGGGTAGTTCCTTAGTTTCCTAGCATTCTAAGAGGATTTTGATATATATATTGACCATATACCTCTTAAGTGTGATAACACCAGTGCCATCAATCTTACTAAGAATTTCATTATACACTCTAAAATCAAACATATAGAGATTTGGCACCACTTTCTTAGAGAATATATCCAAAAGGGGATTATGAGATATAGTATGTTGATACCAAGCACTAATTAGCTGATATTTTCACCAAAGCATTGCCAAAAAGAGATTTTATGAGCTTAGGAGGGATTTGGGGATCCTAGAAATTGCTAGAAGGGATTTGAGGTTCTTGTTTATTGCATATTTCATGTTTTCAAAAATCTATTTGCAATAATTGATTATCCCCTGATGATAATACTGTAAAGCTGTCATAGGTTCAAAATAGTTGATTACCAGGAAGCTATAATTGATTATTTCAATTCTGGGCTTCTGGGTTTTAAAACGATAATCGATTATCACTTGGAATAATCGATTCTCACGTGTCTTATGACTGTTGGAGCTCAAAACTAGTTATTGTAACGACAATAAATGACTCTTTTTTGCATTCATGTTGCATCCTTCATCCATACACTATATATAGGAGTCCTTAACTGTATTCACATACTTTGAGTGTTTTTTGCATTTGTGAAGGATTTTGTGCAATTTTACTCTTTTCTTGTGCATCTTAAGTTCAAACCCCTTAGTTTTCATCGCTCCAACCTTCGACATGGTTGAAAAAGAAAGTTCAAACTAGAAGGAGATCTTGCCCATCTACCTCTACAAATCCAAGGCCTCGAGGGAACAATCTTAGCGGGTGGATTTCAGATGAAGAAAAGCATCGTGAGTTCACTTTGTTTTGGAAGGAAAGAAAGTTGATATCTACAAAGTTTGTTAATCTTAAGTAGTTTCATATCTATGGGTTCTAATTTTCACCTCTTCTCTTCCACTAGGGTATTTAGTCAATCCTTGTGATGCAAGGCAAATTTTATCCGAATTTGGTTAAAGTATTTTATTTTAACTTGAAAGCCATAAGATAGGGTATATCTTACATAGACTACACTTAGTCTTTTGCACTTCTAGGCAAAATCAAGACGCAAAACAAGGAACAATTCAAGAGACATCAAGAGAGTGACATAACCTCAGGAAACGGAAATAAAAAGACATAGAAGTAAACAAATATACTTACATAATCCTCAATGAATCCTGAAAAAAGAAAAGGAGTAAACAACATCCAACTCATAAATAATCAGAGAAAGCAGATACTCATGGAAGTCATCCAAGCAATTCAAGACATGACAAAGTAATCAATCAGCTCAAGAGGCGAATCAAAAGCAGCATAACCTCACAGATGAACTATCGTTGTATCTCTCAAGTGTCTAGGTTAAACAATGTCAACTCAATGAACTCAAGAAAGCAAGCAAAAAACAGACTTGGCAAGCTTCTAATATCAACACTCCAAACATATGCATGTTCAAATCAAAAGGTCTTTTCATGTTTGTAATGGGGCCAAGGATAAGGGAGAATAAGATATGGATGAGAAGCTAAAACCAAAAAAAGTAGTGGAGTAATGGGGAACAAGTGAAAATACAGTCAAATCACACCCAAAACCTCTAATTCAATCCCCTTCTTGACTCTAGTATCCCAAATTTTTTATTTTTATGATTTTTTGTATTTTTTTTTTCATGTTTTGTCTCTTTTGTTTTGTCTCTATTTTTTTAGAACACAACTGTAAGAGACAAGATACACAATCATATTTACAAAACAACCAAGAAGAGGAACCAACTAGCCAATTCATAAGAATCCTCGAAAGACCAAACTTGTTCCCAAAACAATTCCAAAGCTCCAAAATTCCTTAAGGTTAAGGTAATCATGGTTTTACACTTAAGGCTAATTAATGATCTTCAAAACAAAGAAAAAGGGAAAGCATAGGCTCAAAGAGGTTATCAAAGGATTAAAGCAAGGTAGGCTTATTTGACTAGAGAAACTCAAGAACAACATTTCATTTATCACTTTCAAACATGCATATCAATCAAGAATCATCAAAAAGAGTCATGCGTATCTCCTACAATATTGTTAATAAATTGTGGCTCCAAAGAATTTATATGCAATGGTACAACACCCAATCTCAATGTATCAGACTAAACATCAGATATACTCTTAGAACATGAATGAGGTTTAGATTTAGAAGCAATATAAAAAACATATTCATATTCATGTTCAGTGCATGGAAAAGAAGCATTCAAATGTGATAACAAAAAGTGGTTCTTATCATGCAAAGAGTAAAAATTAGAAAAACACCAAATATCATGAAAAGATAGCACAATAAATTTCAAAGCAAAATTCAGAGTATAGCTATGTCAACCAACACAGGAAAGTGTGAAAATGACAAAAATAAAACTTCAAAAATAAAAAATAAATAGAAAATGACCTCTTTTTGGAGCTAAAGGCATGGGCTCCCAACTATGCAAGGAGGGTTGGATTACTCGTATTTTTCTACCCAAAAAAAAAAAATTCGTCCAATTCTGAATTCATGAGCAAAAGTAATGTTATCGCAAAGTTTTGGCCGACCCACTTTTCACAAAACTGAATATGGACTACTGAGAGTGATTCTAGGATTTTTCTATGAAAATATGGTGCAAAAGAAGTGACCACACCAAATTTTCACAAAAGAATAAGATCCCTAGATATCAAAACCAAAAATGTCAATTAATTAGACAAAAATTGGCACTATTCACGCACTATTCACAACACTGCACTAGTGTCGGTCAACGCCCCTGGATAGCTACTGCTCAACGTTCTGTAGCACACACATAACAACACACACATAACAACATACTCAAAACGCACACACACTAACACAACACATAACCTAAGACTGACCCGTTGGTCCCCAACAACGACACCAAATTTGATTGAGGTCGTACCCGAATCAAATTAATATGCAATAAAGTGTAGTACAAACTAGGAAGTGACTCCTAGGTCATCTCTCAAGGAGCAAACTTTGGTTCAGACAATAGATCGAACACATGGTGAGGGGTGGTTTTGTAAAACATTTACGACATTGTTCAGTTGTGAGTGTTTTAATTCTCTTAAGAATTGTAATCAACGATTCCTTACAAGTAGTTCAGACTATCCTCTTAGTTTTCTTCTTGAGAGATATTTTATTTATGGGTTTCATGAATATTTGTCCACTAGACTGAGTTTGTAATATATAGCCTTGATACTAATGTTTTCTCTTTCTTCTTTTCACAGCAGACATGCTTTTCTAGTCTTTTGGTTCAAGTAGCTTGTACGATCTTTTTAGAATTTGCTTCAAGTGAAGAACATTCTGTGAATATCTTTTTTTTTTCTGTAACTTCCACATTTTGGTATTTTGAATTGTAGCACTATGGATGCGTGTAGAATAACTTATATGTAAAATTAGAGTAAACTATGCATGCAACAAATATGACTTTTCTTATCACTTTTGTTGTTTTTGAACATTGAACATTTAATGTCATTTAATACTTGCTCAGAACAACAAAGTGCTTTTGATTTTCTACCGTTAGGTAGCATTTTACAATTAAGTTCTTTTCCTTGAAGATACCAAGCATAGATATACACTTCATCAAAAGATGATGTAGTTGTTGAACTCATGGTATCGTTTAGTCAAGTAAACACTTCTTTATCTTTTGTCTCTTTTTAGAAAAATGGTATTTATCTTGTTTACGCTTCCTTATACTTTCTAAGTCTTTTAATGTATTTTGTCAAAGACATTATCTCAAATTTTTTTTTCGAGAGATGCTAGATACTTATTATAGGTATTATAAGCATTGAGCTTTTATCAGAATCTCTGTTGGACGCTTTAGGCAAAATATCATTTAGCCATACATGTGTTTGCCTATGTTTTTCTATGTTTGGGAATTCTAGTTCTAGGTTGTGTTTGTTTGGGGTTTATGCTCCAAGTCTTGTATTCTTACCCTAAGTTATTTTCTAATTATTACTTTGTTTTAATGTTATTTGATTAAACTTCAAAACATGAGAGTGTTTAGTTGTATACACGATTTTGTCTTTAATAGGCATAAATATGCAATTATCACCAGGTCAAAGGTCATGAGGGATATTTTCGGTAGCCAGCCGTCCCAAAATGAAAGTTCATATGGGTCAAGGTAAGCCGAAGATTAGGAACGATCGCCACGTGCCGAAGGTCAAAAGGGGTTGTCCCGATTGAAGGTCGTGACAAGTCAAATGTCAAGATGGGTCGGCCCAGGTCGAAGTTTGAGATGGGTCATCTTGAGCTAAAGGTTGCTAAGACACATCGTCCGAATTGAATACTAAGACTAGTCGACCTAAGTCCAAGGTTGAGATGTTATCCCGAGTTGATGGTTAAGACAAGTTGTTTTCTACTAAAGGTAGTGATAAGGAAACTTGAGTCAAAGGCTGAGACAAGTCACTCCAAGCTGAAGGCCTAGACGATTCATCCCAAGCCGAAGGATGAGACCTATCAGACTCAGCCAATGGTTGAGGCGTGTCATCCCAGACTAAAAGTCGAGACAAATAGTGTTGGAATGAAATTTTAGATAGGTCGTCTGAGTAAGTGGTCAAGATGGACCATCCCGAGTCGAAGGTGATGGCAACGTCCCTAACCATGGCCAAGAGCTTATAAGAAGATGGATATGTCATCTATGAAAGGTGGGCCCAAGCCCATATCTTTTGGGCCTTATCCACTAGTACAAAAACAGCGTATAACGTCACACGTTTAATGTCCAACCACTAAATAGCCAATGTTAAAAATGACCGGTGACATTTTTGTAAATAAATGCAATTATTAAACGTCATTTAGAATTGTAATTCGACGTAAAATGATATAAAACATCGAATGCCCTAGCATTAGACGTCAAAAGGTTAGTAAATTCAATAGAAAATTGAGCGGGAGATTGAAAATTCATTCACTTTATCTTAGCGCGCAAGACCCTCTTCTCTTCTCAAACTTTTCTTGAACGAAGTTTGACGACCGTCACATGTAATCTTTCTTTCATTTGATCCAAATACATTTTATGTATGATTTTTGTTTGTTTTGGCCGATTATTTTCGTGCTTTTGTCCTTCATAGGCGCATTCTGCTTTCTCTGTCACCGGTGATGACACTTTATTCTATCAAACCTACCTTTTGAATGTTACTTTTCATTTTCGTTTTGAAGAACTTATTTGTTGAAATTGTTTGTTATTGTTTGGTTGAACTTGTTTGTTGTTGTTGTTGTTGTTTGATTGAACTTGTTTGTTGTTGGTTATTGTTGTTTGTTCTTGATACTACGTTCATAGTTCTTGCTTTAAAAAATACCAAAAACTGAAATTTGTTGTTTTTCTGCTTTTCGGGTCTTGTAGAGTTGTAAAAAAGTATCACAATTAATTAAAAAAAATAAAAAAAGGTGATTAACGTCATATATTAACAAAATTGAACGTTAAGTTAATGTCATATATTGACAAAATTTGACGTTAACTTAACATCGAATTTTTAAAATTCGACGTCAATTTAATGTCTCCTAATATGACATCGTTCATGAATTCACCGTTTAAAGCCCAAAATATTCGACGTTGTACGCGATTTTTGTACTAGTGATCTAGGTTATAGTTAGTAGAGTAGGAATAATTTGTGCCTTCTATTATAGGCCAAGTAGTGTAGGGTTTTTGCTCAACTTGGGTTGACTTGGATCAACACCCAATATTAACCTAAGAGAGACCTATATCCTAGAGTCAACCACAACAGAGAAGGGCATCCCATCATTGGGAGAGAGTGGCCATGTGTCATACTCTCAATGGAGAGGATTTCCTAGAGGTAATGGTGATGGGCTGCATTTTAGGTTTAATTTCAAAACTTTGAGGGAATTCTTGTGTTAAATTGATTTTTTAAATAGGATTTGTGACAAATGAACTTATTGAGTTTCAGAATTAAAAGGTCTTCAAAAGTCGTTTTTAGTTGTATAAATTATATATGGATATTCTAACGTACGGTCTCCTTCATCATTGTCCTATTAAGCAGTTGAGGGTGGTCATGGTGAATAAGGAAATCCAAGTCGAATGTGAAGGTGATGAAGAGAAAAATAAGGAGAGGGATCACATAGATGAGGTGGTGGCAGAATGCACAACGTTAAATCTCTACTCTCTCATGAGAGACCGAAATGATCAACCGAGGGCTATGAAGCTACGTGGGCTGATTGGGGAGATTTCGATGTTGTTCTTGGTCGATAGTGGAGCCACACACAATTTTATTTCGCTAAAGCTTGTGGAAGCTTTTGGTTGGCAGTGGGAAAGAACCAAACAAATGAAGATTTTGATGGGAGATGGACACAAATCCGAGACTCAAGGGATTTGTCGAGGTATCAAAGTAAGCATTGATGATGGTGAGTTTGAAATTGATGCTTTTCTATTCGATTTAGAGGACATGGACTTGATATTGGGGATGTCGTGGTTAACGATGTTGAGAAAGACCACTGTGGATTGAAAAAACAACGGCTGAAGATCCAAACCCAGCAAGGCGAGAAACTTCTAAGAGGGGTCCCTCATGGGAATTCATTATTAATTTCAGTGTGTAGGGTGTTGGAGGAAAGAGAGAAGATGAAAGTTGTATAGTTGGGTCCATAGCAACGGTGTGTCTTAAACCACTTGTTGCAGCATTTCAAAGATGTGTTTGAAGAGCCTAAGGGGCTACCTCCTATCTGTGTAAAGGAACAAAAAATTCATCTCAAACCAGGACAAGAACCCATTAACATGAGGCCTTACAAATATGCGTATCATCAAAAGAAAGAAATTGAGAGAAAAGTGCAAGAGTTAATTAAAGTGGGTCATATCAGGCACAACCAGAGTGCTTATTCGAGCCTAGTCATTTTGGTGAAGAAAAAAAATAACAAATGGCGCATGTGTGTTGATTATAGAGATTTGAACAAGGCCACTATTCTAGATAAATTTCCAATCCCAATTATTGAGGAGTTATTGGATGAGTTGCATGAGGCCAAATATTTCTCTAAGTTGGACCTCCGTTCAGGATATCATCAAGTCAGAATGAGGGAGGAAGACATTCCAAAGACAGCATTCCGAACCCATGAAGGTCACTATGAGTACCTCGTGATGCCCTTTGGACTTATGACGCGCCGTCGACATTCTAAGCTCTCATGAATGAAGTTTTTCGAACATTGTTGAGATGAGGGGTATTGGTGTTTTTTGATGACATACTCGTGTACAGCCGTAGTTGAGAAGAGCATATGCAGTTTCTTGAGAAGCTGTTGGAAGTGTTGGGAGATCACCAATTATTTGCGAATAAGGAAAAATGTTTGTTTGGCCATGAGAAGGTGGAGTATCTGAGGCATATTATTTCCATACATGGAGTTGCGGTGGACCCAACGAAGGTTAATAGTGTGTTAGAGTGGCCAATTCCCAAGAACGTGAAGGGAGTTCGTGGATTTTTGGGTCGCACAGGCTATTATCGTAAGTTCATAAAAGATTATGGTAAGATAGCTAAACCACTAACAGAGCTTACTAGAAAGGATGGATTCGGGTGGAATGAACGAGCTCAAGAAGCATTTGATGAGCTCAAACGAAGGGTCACTTTGGCATCAGTGTTTAGGCTCCCTAATTTTGAAGAAGAGTTCGTCCTGGAATGTGATGCCTCGGGGACAGGGATTGAAGCGATCCTAATGCAGGGAAAAAGACTTGTGGCATACTATAGCAAGGCCTTGAGTTCACGCAACTTGACTAAGTCAGCTACGAAAGAGAGTTGATGGTAGTGGCATTGGCTATCCCACATTGGAGGCCTTATCTTTTGGGTCGCAAATTTACTGTTTTTTCAGACTTGGTTGGCTAGACTCTTAGGCTACAATTTTGAGATTTTTTATAATCCTGGCAAAGAAAATCAAGGGGCAGATGCTCTATCCCGAAGTAGAGATGAAGGAGAAATGAAGAGCATAGTGTCTTTTCCAGTTTGGTTAGATTGGCAAGAGCTTAATGCAGCGGTACATGTTGATGATAAATTGAAGAAGATAATAGAAGAAATGAAGGCTGGACAAGTTTATGTGGGATATGAATATAAACAAGGTGTTTTATATTATAAGGACCGCTTAGTGGTACGAAAGAAATCTGTGTAGGTCAATAGGTTATATGAAGAAGCTCACTCTACTCCACAAGGGGGTCATTCAGGGTTCTACCCAACCTACAAAAGAATTGCAGCCAATGTGTATTGGAAAGGAATGAAGAAAGATGTCCAACAATTTGTCCAAGCATGTGATACCTGCTAGAGGCAAAAATACATAACAGTAGCCCCTAATGGTTTATTACAACCTTTACAAATTCTGGAAAGAGTTTGGGAGGATATCAGTATGGACTTCATTACTGGATTGCCCCGGTCTAAAGGATTTGAGGCAATTTTGGTAGTGGTGGATCGTTTAACAAAATACTGCCATTTTGTTCCCCATAAACATCCTTATACGGCAAAGTCCTTAGTTGAGATTTTTGTAAAAGAAGTAATAAGGCTGCATGGAGTACCAAATTCGGTGGTGAGTAATAGGGATCCTATATTCATGAGCTTGTTTTGGAGGGAACTCTTTAAGATGCAAGGAACAAAGCTGAAAATGAGCACAGCGTATCATCCGCAATCAGACGAACAGACTGAGGTAACTAATCAATGTCTAGAGACTTACCTCAGATGTTTTATTACTAATCAACCCAAAACGTGGGTGATTTGGATGCCGTGAGCAGAGTTGTGGTTTAATACCACTTATCACAGCTCTACGCAAATGACTCCTTTTGAAGCGGTGTATGGAAGAGCTCCTCCTAAGATTGTACAGGTGATTCAAGGAGAGGTGAGGGTAGTAGTTGTTTAAAAGGATCTTCCGGAGAGGGATGAAGCATTAAGATAGTTGAAGTCTCATTTATTGCGTGCCCAAGATAGAATGATTATTCAAGCTTATAAGCATCGAAGGGAAAGACATTTTGCTGTAGGAGATCTTGTGTTTTTGAAGTTGAAACAGAATAGACAACAGTCGGTCATAAGCAGAATTAATCATAAATTAAGTGCTAAATACTATGGACCATTTGAAGTAAAGGAGAAAGTAGGAGAGGTGGCATATCGTATGAAATTACCACCTACTTCAAAGATCCATCCTGTTTTTCATGTATCTTTGCTGAAGAAGGCGGTGGGCAAGTATAAGGTTGAGATGCTCTCCTTATAGGGTTAGATGATGATAGAGCCAAAATATTAGTTCCTATGGCCATATTAGCCACTAGGAACTACACCAAAAGAGGGGAGGGTCCTGGAACCTTCTGAGTTTCTATATTCATCATAATAGTGAATTTTCATCATTCCACTTTTAACACTTTATATTTTCGATTGTTCCATTTATTCATAAACTCTGATTTCTATCATATAGCATATTGATTAAAAAGAAAAAGAAGAAAATTGTTGAAAGGTAAAGTGAATAGTTAGAAGTGACAATAGTACCTGCACTTGATAGAGGAGAAGGGACAATAGTGCATCCACCCTCATCTCCTACACAAAAGAAATAGCTTAGGCACTCTTGATAATAATTAATTTTAACCATAACATTGATCTAATAATTATAGGATTCTACTCACAAAATACTTATCCCCTTCCCCCAATTTCACAAGGCACCATTTGCCACTACCGAAGGTGATTTCTACAGCAGCAATTGAGTTCATATCTTTCTTTTAAATGCTTTGGCATCAAAGTTTATTCTTGAGATAACCATTCTCATGGAAACGAAATAAATTCATTGTAGCAGGTAGGCAACCCAATAGTGGCATTCCAAAATTATATTCAAAATAGTAGCATTTTCATCATAACCAGAGGTAGCAGAAGCAAAGTTTGCTCCAATAAGAAGATTTTTCCTTAATGCTTGTGGGCTAAGATATGCAGGAGCATAACTCTTTCAGAATAAATTTTTTAAATTCGAAGAGAGACACAAACATTTCAAAGAGAGATATAATTGAAGACAAAGTTGATTGTATGCTCACTGTTGATAGGGGAGCAATGTAAATGTTAAACCCAATCCCTTATGTGTTTGGTTTTTGATGATGAAAACACATATATGTTTCCATGACAACAACATAAATGTTTCCTTATGTTTAAGACATATATTGCCTGAACTGTTTGGGTTGCATACTTTCTATGGTCATACATGTATTTACATTTGTTGTATGCATACTCATGTTTTCATATATTAAAACCACTTGCACAAAGTAGATATGAATGAAGTAATCAATTACAGTGGTTATGTAATCAATTAAGTTCATCAGATAGCTAATGTTTAAACTGTGGCAAACTACAAGTTTTAACCGATTACATTATGTGTATAATTGATTAAAACTCATGTCGTTGCTAACACATGTTTTCTATGTGCTGTGATGAGTTTTGAGAAGAAAAAGTTTTCAAAATTTTCTGTGTGTAATACTTAACCGATTACACTGTTTACTTAATTGGTTAAGTCTGTATACTTTGAAAATTGTTTTCAAGATATGTCATAACGGTCATATTTTCAAATAATTTGACTTATATTTTATGTGCAATTGATTACATTAATTTCTTAATTAGTTAAATCTATTTTAATGTAATTTTGGTGAAACTCTGTTAAATGTGTAACCGATTACATTATTTTCGTAATCGATTAAAAAGCGTCAGACATAAGAAAATCTATATAATGATGCGTTGCAATGTGCATTAAGAACTTTTGATCATTTGAACTTTTAAATCTGATATCAATGAGTCAAGACAAGAATTGTAGGTGCGCTGGTTACTCCATGAATCAAGATACAAAAGATTTGCATATTTTGAAGGATTCTTGAAGGATAGCTTTGAACGTTTATTGGTTGATCAACTATTGCAAATTAAGGTGTTTTCTTTCCTGATCAAAACTTTATTTGCAATCAAGAAATTGTGGTTTCCCTGTGCGTGTTTCCAGGAAGAAGAACTTGTTGTTCTTGTGACTTTGAGAAGGGTCTCAAAGGGGTACTATAGAGAAGAGAATTGTTCTTTCTGCAGGGTGTGTTTTTCCTATAATAGATTGGTGAGTTAGAAAGGAGACTACATTTGGGAGTTGGTCTCTATAAAGCCTTGTTGTAAAAACTCAAATCCTTTTGGTGGAAAGTCTTTTAGTCTAAGGTTGATTGGAAGAGACTGGATGTAGGCATTGAGGCCGAATCGGTATAAAAAGCTGTGTTTATTTTCTATCCTTTAACTTCTTTACTACATTATTTTCATTACTGTTTTATGCATTAAAGATCATTCTAAAGATTTCAAAAAAGATAGAAAATAAAACATTTTTATTCAAAACCAATTCATCGTCCTTCTTGGTGTTGAGAAACAAGGCATAACATTTCTTACACTCACCATTGGTTAGAAGTTATTCTAGATCGGCAACCTGAGAGGCTTTTGCAATTTCTCCTTTCTCGCGAAGGAGGCCGAGCCACTCCCTGAAGCCTCCAAATAGGTGTTCATCGTTGTCAGCGCCACTCTCCTCTCGCATAGGGCTTCTTCCATATTCAAATTCTACAACACTCACCAGGAGTAGTAGAGGTGTCTTCATGGTTTGATCCAACAAGTGGACAACGCCTGGAGTCGTTGCAGGTGTAGACAGTGCCAACGTAACGCCTCCTTCTTCGATTTGTAATGGCTGCCGTAACAATCCTATAAATCACTGTGTTGCGTGTATTTTCAATTAATATTCAATTGCAATCAATTTCATAACTAACTATTTCACTGAGTTTTGATTATAAGAGCGTCTAAGAAGAGTCTTGAAGAATGAATGATCAAATTTGGGTTTTACACATCAAGATTTTATAAAGAAACTAGAATGAATTGTTATGATATGATTTGCATTACTGGAGTGTATTCAGAAGATTAGTTTCATCATCTATAATCTGAGGATTGTGTTCCTGTGTAGGTGTGCCAAGGAAGAGAGTCGTGTGTGTTCTCGTTGAGTGTTGAGATTGTGCTCATTGAGTGTTGAGATTGTTCTCAAGGTGTTAAGAGAGTTCTAATTGTTCGCTATTTAGTAAGAGTATGAGGATGTTCACATCTTGTTTTCTATAGTGATTTTGAGTGGGGTGAGAACTACATTGAGAGGGGATATCTTTGTATTCTTACAACTCTATCATTATAGTGGAATCCTCTTAACTTAGGTTGTTGAAGGAAGACTGAATGAAGGCTTGGTCGAACCAGTATAAGTTGATTGTGTCAATCTTTCTCTATCCTTTTCTCTTTTATTGTTGATTCATCATTCTTGTTTTATTAAAATCAAAGATTTTGCAAAGCTTTTGAAAAGATCATTTTTTTAAAGAAAAATCCAATTCACCCCCTCTTGGTTTGAAATATAAAGGCATCTCTTTTCTAACAATTGACATCACAACTAGGAATTCAAAAATTCCTCGAATTTTAATGGATTACCTTTTTTATTTAATCAATTAAAACGTTCCTGATGGCCAATATATCTCAGACGTTTGGAGAAGGGGCATCCACAAATAGGCCACCACTATTTGCGGGTGAGAATTACCCTTTTGGAAAAATAGGATGAAGATTTTCTTGGAATCAGTGGATAAGAGTGTATGGGTTGCTATTATCAATGGTCCCTTTGAACCAAAAAAAGTAGAGATTGATAAGACAAAGGTCAAAGACTTTTCTAAGTGGACTATAGATGAGAACAAGAGAGCTCACTACAATGTAAAGGCCAAGAACATCATCTCCTCAACACTCACTATTGATGAATTCTGCAGAATCTCTATGTGCTCGACAATAAAAGAAATGTGGGATGTTCTAGAGGTCACCCATGAAGGAACAAATGAGGATAAGAGAGCAAGAAAGAACTCTCTCATCCAAGAATATAAGATGTTTAGAATGAAGGTTCGTGAAACTATCTACGATGTACAAAAAAGTTTCACTCATATTGTTAACCACCTTCTTGCCTTGGGAAAGACTTTTGACAAAGAAGAAATCAATATCAAGATCTTGAAGAGTCTAAATAGAAGCTGGTAGTCAAACGTCACTGACATTTTAGAATCAAGAGACTTGACAACTATGAATATGGCTACACTGTTTGGAAAATTGAGGAAACATGGGCTTGAACTTGGAAGATTGAAAGAAGAGGAAGAAAGTGAACAAAAACACACAATTGCCCTTAGGACTTCAATTCTTATTTTGCAGGAACCTCTAGAGCAAATAAGAAGAAAGGCAAAGTTGTTGCTACTCTAACATGCTATGAATATGGCAAAGTAGGCCATGTCAAACCTGAGTGTCTTGTTCTAAAAACGAAGCAAAAGCTGGATGACAGGACCAAATAAGATAGCAGAAAGCACAAGCAAAAGAAGGCCTATATAGCCTGGGAAGATAATGACTCAAACTGCGCTTCAAGTAACTCTGATGAAAGCTTGGAAGATGAGACCAATTTGTGCTTGATAACACGTTCAATGAGTTCAGATAGCAGTGCCAACAATTTTGGTGATGAGTCTATAGAGGACAAATATTATCAATTGCTTGATGCTTTTCTAGAGCTACATGGTGTTGTAAAGAAGTGGAGACACAATGGCTCAAGGAAAGTTTAAAAGTGAATCATAGACTCCTTAAGATCATCAAGTGTGGTAACAAGCCTTAATTTTGACAAAACATCCATCAATCATATTCTGTATAGTAATCTATATGTGTGTAATGAATGTTGGATTATTGAAATGAAAGAATTGTGTGGCAATCCATGTTTGTGTATTTTAACCTATTATATGAATAATTTATTAGCCTTTTCTCAATGCGTTCTATGTTTACCTGAATCTGGATTCTGTTATGATTTAATCTGTTATAGAAATAATGTAATCGATTAGACTTTTTCATTGTTTTCTCTGTATGCTGAAATTGTGATATGAAATGAACTTAATTTGTTAAGTAAAAAGGATAATCTAGATCTGCTTATGTTTGGGCTTTTCAAGTTTTCAAATGGGCTTCCCTATAGACTTAATCTATTATAATGGAACCCTAATCTGTTAAATTGTTCACCTACTATTTTCTGAGACCGAATTCAAATCTTCACCTCCTTCCTAATCTCTCCATCAAGCACTTTGACTAATCTACTGACATGGCTTCATATTCCCAACCAAAACGCATAAAAAGAATGGCACGCAAATCCAATGATCCTACTTTGGAAGGATAGATCAATGATTACGAGGCACAAACAAACTTCATTGATTACTAGATAAACAAGAATATTATTCCCCATAAGTACATCAATGTAAGTTTCTTCAGAAGAGAAGGTTTTAACTTCCAGGACTAACTAAACAATCAAGGGCTGAAGACATTCGTGGAACTCATGGGAGAATGGTAACCTGACCTAGTAAGGGTATTCTATTCAAATCTGAAGATTAGTGAAGGCACATACTATGTTCCAAGGTGAAAGGAATTGACATAAAATTGATAGAAGAGGCATGATCCTTCATTGCTGGATTTCACCTTGGGGGTGAAAAGACCCATCTCGGAATTGAAGGTCTACATAAATTCTCTACCTATAGGTACTGACTAAGAGATCCTAATCAATCGCGTGACTACTAATTGTACAAAACAGGTTGAATGAAAAGGCATGATTGCTTGTGTGCATTCGTTATTGCTTGGATTTTGCTTCCAAGGGAGAGCAATTATGCTTAGCTAACTACTGAAGACAACTGCATCATCCATGCACTAGAAGAGAACATACAAACAGACAAGATTGTTGCCATTACAGATAATATGGTCAAAGTGACCAGGATGGATACTACTAGTTTGCCTTATGTTGTGTTCATCTCAAAAACTCATTATAATGTTGATCTTACTGAAGAAGCCACTAAATCATCTAGAAAAATAAGTTTGGTTGACAAAAATGCCTTACATCACATGAGGTTAAGGCATGGAGAAAATGCTTGGGTCTTCAAGAATGAAAATTTGAATGAAGAAGAGACTCATTCTGTTGATGCTTCATCTGCTGCTTCCTCTTTTAGGCCGAAAACAAAATTTAAGAAATTCATGGTTAGGCAAATGCATTCATTGTCAACCCTCTACCAGTCTCAATTTGACAAGATAGACAAGGACATCACTATTATTCAAGAGAAACTGAGGATTCATAGTTTGAATGATGATGATGAGGAAGAGGAGAATGATGAGGATGAAAAAGTAGCCATGGAAGAAGATAAAGAAGGAGACGATGGAGATGATAACGAAGAATAGAGTGAAGTGGAAGAAAGTGATGACAATATTTTACTTAGGTATATGATTTAAATTCAATTTAAGTTTAAATCTATTTTGGCAAATTGTAATTAAGCCATAATGCTTTGTCTTTGAAGAATTTGTTTCTTGTTTATTTTCCTAAGCTGTTTGAATGAATATCTGGTTTAATATATTCTGGCTTTGAGAGCAATATCCTAGATTTTATTTTTTTAATGTAATCTGGATTATTGAAATTAGGTTCTATGTTTGAATGGAGTGATTGAATTACATTTGTAGTCGAATGAACGTTTCAAATCTGTTAAAAGTGTGGAAATCTGGAATAACACTCTATCATCTGCTAAAATGCATATTTTCATCCATTAATCATGCACTGTTACACAACCATTGCTCTTATCATGTTTATTATGATACTAACAAGTTACAATGTTGAGAAAGTTGTGTTTACAAGTTACAATGTGATCATGACAGGTTAAATGGTCAAACAATATGATTCTTATCATATATACGAAATTTAACAAATTAAAAAGTTTTATAATCTGTTAAAGAATTTGAAGTGTTATTTTCTGAATCTGTTACATTAATAATGTAATCAATTAGATTATAAAATCTGGTTTTATACGCTTATAATTGCATTTTGAGTTGTTGGACATGTTTCAAATGTTCTTATATACATGTTTGGCATAAAACATATATCATATGTTGCAGATAGCTCAAATTCATTTTGAAATCTATCATATATGCATCATTATGAGCCTAGATAGAAATAAGCCTAAGAACTAAACAAGAACTATTAAGAAATGGAATTAAAAGACTAAAAATGTAAGAGAGAAAGGAGAGGAAACTTATGAATTGGAAGGTATGCCACTTGAAAGAATCAAAGGTAAATGTCAAGGAGGATTGTCATTTGTTCTTAACAAGATAAGACCCAAAATTAGACTAAGAAACATAATTCTATCTCAAAGAAGTAATGCAATTGAATGAAAAACACTCTTTATATTCAAATTTGAAGGTGTTCAAGGTGTATCTACAAAGGAGACCTTAGGTTGCTTATATAGCACTAGGAGATGAAGTAGATGGAGAAAACTCAAGTGTTGATAGGGGGAATAATGTGATAGCTGAACCCAATCCCTGTTATGCTGTTTTTGGTGATGACAACATATTAATAGCAACAACACATGAATGTTATCATGTCACAATAGAAAAGTTTTTTTGTGTTGTGTTAAACATATGTGGAATATGTACATGCTTACTATGATAATTGCATATAATGTGTTAATTGCATATGTTGGACATAATGTGTTGGTTATGCATATTGTTGTGATTTTTATGTGATTATATTTGTATGCATACTGTATGTTTCTGTGTAATGAAAACCACAAGCACAAAGACATATTTGCATGACATAATCAAATACAATGTTGTGGTAATCAATTAAGGCCATCAGACAACTTATGTTTTTAACTGTCGCAAAACAACTAGTTTGAATCAATTACATTAGTTGTTAAATCGATTAAAACTCGTGTTTTTACATATATCTTTTTCAAATGTGTTGTGATGAGTTTTTGAAAAGAAAACTTTTCAAAATATGTTTAAGAGTTAAGCTTAATCAATTACATATGTTGTGTATTCAATTAAGTTTGTTATACTTTGAGAACTCATTTCATGCTAGTCATAACTGCTTTAACGGTCTTATTTTTATATATGTTTTATATATGTTTGACTAAAAGCTGAGTTTGTTGTAATGTTGTTACATTTGTTTTAATGTAACTGATTACATAATTAACGTAATCGATTGTTTTGCATTTGAACTTATAAAAACTATATATTGACGCATTGCTTGCAATACTAAATTTTTTATCAATTGTAAACTGTCATATCTAATATTCTTGTGAGAAAAGTTTTTACAGGTTGCACATACGCTCCAAGAATCAAGAACGTGATGAATTTGAAGAATCTTGAGATATTCTTGAGAGGCATTTTTGTGGACTACATTGGCTGATCACATTAGCACTACTACTGGTGTATCTGTTTTGAATAGAAGGAGTTTCTACAATCTTTGATTTGATGTTTCCCTGGACGTGCGCGTCAAGAAGAAGAGTGAGGAGCTCTTGGACTTTGAGAGGGGATTCTCAAAGGGTTTCTATAACAAGGACAAGCGGTTTTGTGTGTGTAGGTTTATTCTGTTTCTATATTTGATTGAGAGTTTTGAAGCTGTTTGCATTTGAGAGAGCTTTGTAAAACCCTTGCTGTAATACTCTGATCATTATAGTGAAATATTCTTCAATCAATGGTTGATTGGAAGGATGACTGAATGTAGGCATTGAGGTCGAACCAGGATAAAAACTGTTTGTTTTTTTCTCTTTATCTCTTTACATTTTCATTGCATACATACTTTTATTACTACACAAGAAATATTTCAAGATCATTCTATTTGTGCAAAAGGATTTTGAAAGTGAATGATTTTATAAATCACCAATTCAACCCATCCCCCTCTTACTGTTGAGAATCAAGCCTCATAATTTCTAATATAAAGGATGTTGAACTTAGAGGTCTTCAAGTCTCACATATCTTAATTCTACAACCTCCTTAGGGTACACATCTACCTAACTAGTCTAAAGATCAAAACTAAAAGTATACATGAGATAACTTGCAATACAAGTAAGTAAAAAGAGAAAAGACTTATTTATTCTTCTTTCTTTTAAGTCCAAGATATGTGAAGTCCCACATTGCTTTAACCTTAAAGAAAAGAAGAATATATAAGCTTCTTTACAATCAATCTAAGAGAAAGAAACTAGAAACTAAAATAGGCAAAATACAAGCCTAAGAAAACCTATGCTATTTCTTTTTATGCTTCTTATTACTATTAAAACTCTTCATTCTTGCCCTATCTATGATCATATTAGAGAGTAACTGAAAAACATGTTTCTTGTTGTGCATCAGAAAAAAGGGGGAGATTGTTGATAGGGGGAGCTATACCTACCCTATATATCTATATTTTTTATAATGAACAAGAAAATGGTTTTATGGTTTCTTGCATAACAAATGGCATAACAATTGCTTTATCCTTATTGTGTTTGTGATTGATGTGCCTGATATATGTATTCATTATTTGTTGATGAATCCATCTTTAAAACAGATTGAACATTTCATTTCTGGAAGAAATAATCAATTAAGCAAAGTATATAATCTGTTAGAGTTCTCCAGATCACTTGTAAGCTTAATAGGGGCAAATAGTTGTGTAATAACCAATTACATAAGTTGTATAATCGATTTAAACACGTTGGTATGGTAATATATGTTTCATTGGTGTATTCATCTATTTAGAAGGAAAATTGATTTGAAAATTTGCGTAAGTGTTGACATAACCGATTACATAAGTTTCATAATCGGTTAAATATGTTTCATATGTCAAAATCAATTTCATTTAAAGCCTTAACTATTTTTAACGGTTAAATAAATTTATTACTAGGTTATGATAATTGTATAATGGATTGCATGTGTTGTATAATCTGTTAAATCAAAACAAAAGAAAATTTGTTAAAGTAGAAGGAAAAGCTTAAAAAATTACATTATTTTAGTAATTAATTAAAATGCATCAGGATTCAGAAAATCATATAAATAACTATCTAACGTGCTGTTTCAATTAAAATTCAATTGCTATCAATTTTTATAACTAATTTTTCATTGAGTTTTGATTACAAGAGCGTCTAAGAAGAGTCTTGAAGAATCAAGGATCAAATTTGGGTTTTACACATCAAGATTCTATCAAGAAACTGGGCTGAATTGTTCTAATTGGATCTACACTACTCGACTGTATTTAGAAGATCAATTTCATCATCTATAATATGAGGATTGCGTTCTTATGCAGGTGTGCCAAGGGAGAGAGTCGTGTGTACTTATTGAGAGTAGGGACTATTCTCAAGCTGTTAAGAGATTTGTGATTGTTTTCTGTTTTGTAAGAGTGTGAGGGTGTTCACCTCTTGTTTGCTATAGTGATTTTGAGTGGGGTGAGAAGTACATTGAGAGGAGATATCTTTGTATTCTGATAACTCTATCATTATAGTGGAATCCCTTCAACTTAGGTTGTTGAAGAAAGAGTGGATGTAGGCTTGGCCGAACCAATATAAATTGATTGTATAAATCTTTCTCTATCCTTCTCTCTTTTATTGTTGATTCATCATTCTTGTTTTATTAATTTCAAGAAAACCAAAGATTTTGCAAAGCTTTTGTAAAGATCAATTGTTTAAAGCAAAATCAAATTCACCCCTCTCTTGGTTTGAGATATAAAACATATCTTTCGTAACATATATTTCATTTACAAATGGATTTTTCTGTTAGTATAATTCGTCGGTAATTGAAATATGTATTACCGACTAATTATTTTGTCAATAAATCCATCGCTAAAAATATAAACAAATTTTCTACGTAAAATTTCACGTTCAGTGTTAACATATATTATTTCTTTATCTACTAGGCAAAACTGAACCATTAAGGAAATCATGGTGTTCCTCTAATGGCACAACATAGGAAGGTTCCCTGGTGGCAAAGTAGGGTACAAAAGAAGAATAAACATAACTAGTTTTTAAAGGTGTAAACTTTAGCATAATTAATAAGAAATGAGAAGATGAGTGTGAGTGGCTGGTAATGTGAAGCAACTTTTAGGAGTTGAGGCCTATAAAAGTCATGGAAACAACACGTTTCAATTAAATTGGAAAGTTTTTATTTTCTTTTTTTTGAAAGAAATTGCTCTTGGGTTCTTGTTGTTGGTGGGGTTTAATATATAGGATATAAGATTGTTGTGGAGTTATAGAGATTTTGTTTAGGTATTTGCTTTGGTTATGACTTACCATAATTGAATACCACTATTATCCATAATTGATTATGACTTACATAATCGATTACCACAATTAGCCATTGGAGATTTTAGGTATGTTTTTTGTCATCGTGTATTCATTAAATGCGCGATTACCATAAGTTGATAATCGATTATCACATGTCAAATAGCTAACAACGGATTTTTGGAGGTGTCCTTGAGTAAGATTTTTATATATTGGTTTGTGACTCTCATTCTAATACACAAAACATATCTTAGTATTTTTGTTTTGTGAAAAGTACGTTCTAGTGTATGTGTAACCCTTATCTTGTGGCTTTTAGAACTTGGAGTTCGCATCAAGTGAGAACTTTCTCTAGGAGTATGATTAAGTGTTGTTTCTTGGTGAGTGAAGTTTGTCATCCTTTGTGAATATTCAAAGGAATCGTTCATCCTTCGTGAAGCATTTGGAGGTGTTCATGTGTCATTCAGGGGAAGTGAGTTTCATCTCCTATGGTAATAAGAGAGGTGGTTTCTAAACCTTAAACATGTTTTTCTTTGTGATTGTAACAATTTATTGGTTTTCCGTTAGTGGAAAGTTCATCTCTGTTTTAGATTAGCAACTGGACGTAGGATCCTTGTGATCTGAACCAGTGAAAAAATTATTTGTGCAATTGTTTCTCTTGCCTACTCTCTTTATTATTTTATATAATTGCTAAGGAAATTAAAGATAAGAGAAAATTATTAAAGGCACAAATTTGTGATAAGAAACCAAATCACCCCCCTCTTGGTTTGTTGTTCACGCTAACCATTATACTACAACGCTCTGACAATTGGTATCTGAGCTAGCTTTGATACTAATTCAATGACTGGGAAACATCAAACCTTTGCTGAAAGTGCCTTTATCAACAAACCTCCTTCTTTTACTGTTGAAAACTATGTTTTTTGGAAAGTCAGAATGCAATGTTTTATGGAATCGGTTGATAGTGAGCTTTGGGATACTGTCACAAATGGTCCTTTTGTTCCTACTATTTTTATTAACAATCTATAGGAACCAAAACCCCATGACTAATGGAATGCTGACGATAGAAGAAGAACACAACAAGATGTAAGGGCTCGAAGCATTATATCATATACCTTGACAATTGATGAGTTTTACAAGATCTCTATATGTAAGACTGCTCAAGTGATGTGGGAGATTCTAAGGATCACTCACGAAGGTACAAATGATGTGACAAGAGCAAGAAGGAATACTTTAATCCAAGGATACGAGATGTTCGGCATGAAGCAGGGAGAAACATTTATTGATGTTCAAAAGCACTTCACTCATATTGTGAATCATCTAATTGGGTTAGGTAAGTCTTTTGATAATAATGAATTAAATATCAAAATTCTTAAATCATTGAATAGGACTTAACAACCAAAGGTGACTGCTATAAGTGAGTCACATAACCTCAACACCATGTTAATGGCTATATTGTTTGTTAACTTAAGAGAACATGAACTTGATCTCGAAATATTGAATGAGGATGAAGAGAAAGACAAGAAAAAGATGTTGGCCTTTAAATATGAGGTTGATAAAGGTAAGAATATTAAAGAAGATGAGGACTCGAAGAAGATGAAGAAAGTATGACTGTCATCATTTGAATTTTTTGTGAAGAACTTGGAGTTTCTCATAAGCGCCTAGAACTCCACAACAAAATGGAGTAGCAGAAAGAAAGAATAGATATTTAGAGAGCCTTTTAGAACTTTATTAAATGAATAAAAAATTCCAAAAAAAGTTTTTGGCTGATGTTGTGAGTATTGTATGTTATGTTTTAAATAGAATGCTTATTAGACTTATTTTAAAATGTACTCCTTATGAGTTGTTTAAAGGAAGAAAGCCTAATTTTTCTCATTTGAAAATATTTGGATGTAATTGTTTTGTTTTAAATAATGGAAAACAACGTTTGGGAAAATTTGATTCTAAATCTGATGAATCTATATTTTTAGGATATTCTCTGAGTAGTAAAGGTTATAGATTTTTTAATCAGAAAACATTTGGAATAGAAGAATCTATGCACGTTGTCTTTAATGAAATTGTGGACCTTGAGGAAAAACCTCTTGAGTTAGATGAATCAGATGTAGGTGAAGAAGAAGACTTGCAAAAGACCACAAATGAGGATAATAATAATCGTCAACCTAAAGATTTATCTAAGACATGGCAACAACCCTGAGGATTATCATTAGACAATGTTATTAAAGATGTCTCAAAAGGGGTAAGTACTCAAAGAAACTTAGTAAATTATTGTATAACTATGGCTTTTGTTTCACAATTAGAACCTAAGAACGTGAAGGAAGCTCTTTGTTGAGATTGTTGATAAGGGGAGCACTGGTTTAGCCAAACCTTACAATCTCAAAGAACTTTTGGTTTTTGATGATGACAACATTATTAATAACATGTGTTGTTAAATGTGTTACATGTTCATAGCTTTCATGTTTATGATTATTTGAGAACATGTTTGTGTTGATTCTGTCATTGCTACAATTCACTGGGTTTTACATGAGATCTTATCTGTGAAGGCATGACATATGTTTTAGAAAACGAAAACCACATGCACTTTTGTTGAACTTATAATATGTGGCAAAACAACAGTTTTAAGTCGACTTCATTATGAAGTAAGTCGATTAAAACTCGTGACTTTGTACAAACTTTTTCAAAATGTGTTGTGAGTACTTTTGGAAAGAATGTTTTTCAAAACTGCATTGAAGAATTACAAAGTCGACTATATGTGCAAGCTACTCGACTTAGTTAGTTATGTTCTGAAATTCTATTAATGCTTGTGATGTCTAACGACTATATTTTATATCTTTGACTAAAACGTACATGAAAGGGATCTCATCATTATGGCAAAATCTAAGATAGCAGAACAATGCTTGAGACAAGGAACGAAAAGCTCCATGTGTTACCTGGACAGTGGATGCTCAAGACATATGACAGGAGATCCAACAAAGTTCATTAGTATATCTTACAAGACTTTTAGTTATTTCACATACGGCGACAACAACAAACGAAAAATCATCGGTATAGGTAAAATCAAAACTCCTTCTTCTTATGAAATTAAAAATGTACTTCTTGTTGACGGGTTAAAGCACAATCTACTCAGCATCAGTCAACTATGTGATAGAGGATGGAAGATTACATTTGAACCTAAATATTGTCTGATCAGCAATAGTTCAACTGATGAGTTGTTACTTGCGGGAAAAAGGCATAATAATATCTACATAATCAACTTCAAAAAACGTCATTCAAGTCTTTCATTTGTTTGATGACTAAGGAAGATGATGTCTGGCTGTGGCACAAGAGACTAGCTCACATCAACATGGGTCAACTAAACAAGCTAGTATCAAAGGATCTTGTCATTGGTCTTCCCAACATTCGCTACGCTTTTGAGAGATTATGTGATACATGCCAAAAGGGAAAACAAACTAGGCAGTTGATGGAAACTAATCCTAGCTGGAAACATGTAGGCAGAAGCTTCAGACCAGAAGAAATCATTAGTGAAAGAAGATGCAACGAAATGATGGAAACAATGAAGTGTTTGAAGTGTTTTAATGGAGGAGAGGTTTCTGGGTGAAGACTCACAGCTCAGAGGGCCTTCCTACATAGGAAGGAAGTAGACAAATCAGAGGTGACTTAAAAGCACAAAAGCTGGAAAACAAATTCTGCAGCATATCATTAAGCTCAAAAGTGAGAATTACAAAGGGGAGTCCCTCTTATTTATAGGTGAAGAAGGGCGTCAATTCTGAGCTAATTTCCCTCCAAAATTCAAAATAAAAGATGAGCTTGGAGGCCAAGTTAGCTAGGTCACGGGAAGCATGCTGGGTCACATGGACATTTGATGAACAAATTTTCAATCCCCAAAAATTGGAGTCAAAAACTTGTTAACCCTCGGCAAGTGTAACCAAATCGTATCAAGTAATAAACCTGGTAAAACCAAGTATCGTTCTTCCAAAGGACTCACGGCCTGGACAATTATGTGATTCATTGATTATCCAAAACTTCTGAACAAATTCTTGTAGGTTTAAATGCAAAATACTGAAAAGTAAATATGTATGCATGTATTGATCAATGGGCAAGAAGAAACAAAACACGTGATTTGAATTATATGAATGAATATGTTGTTGGGGTTTATCAATTTCATCCTTATCCACTCTCATGTATTCATGAATTCGTCTTTCTTTTCATTAATGTTAATCCCACTCTCTAAATTACCTTAAACCCGATGTCTCGGTGAAGAAAGCCTAATCATAATCACTAGTTTACAATGTCTTGTCTCCCTAGTAATTCATCATGCATTATAATGAACAGAAGCTTAAAGATAACCAACCATCATACTCCTATGTCTAGGTTTATACTATTGTTGGGAGAGATTCCCCAGATCTACATTTCCCCGTATGTGTCCATATCGACAAAACCAATAATCATGACATCGAATGAGTTAAACAATGCATGCTTTGAGCAAAGAGGAAAAACCCTAACAATTAATGAAAGAAAGCATGTATCTTATAAAAGATCTTGAAGAACAAATTCAATACATGAGAATTTTAAAAGGATTAAATTGACTCCTAACAATAATAAAAGTTTAGTTCTCCACGTCATGGAAGAACTAGATGAACAATGGAATGAAAGAATGGAAGAGACAGAAAAACCCGAGAAAGAGAGAGGAGAGCCGTCACAATCTCCAATTCTACCCCCAAGGGTTGAAAACTGTGTTTCTGCTTCGTTCCAACCAAAGATACTAACCCTAGGAAGACTAAAGCCTTATATATACTTCTAAATATTACAGAAAAGTGAGCCCAAGCCCATAGGAATGCCACTCATCGGTAAGTGCGACACTTCAGTTTTGCCCCTCAACTGTTGTTTTTGAACCTCAGCACTGATTTTAGCACCTGAAAAGTGGCGCTCAGCGGTAATTACCTCTAGCGCAACTCGACACAACTTTTTTCTGCACTCTGGTTGACTTTTCTGCATTCTAGTTGAGTGGTTGACTTTTCTGGTTGATTGGTTGACTTTTTTGGTTGATTGGTTGACTTTTCTGATTTCTAGTTGACTTTTCTGCATTCCAACCAGTCGATACTTTAACTCTTCTTTCAAATCATTCAATTAGCCTACAAAATCAAGGGAATCTAGCATAAAAGCATTAAATTGACCTTCAACACTCTTATTCACAATACTAATTTCAAAACATGAGTTCAAGCAAGCTTCTAAGTCAAAAAGAGTTGATTCATTATCAAAATTAAGTATAAAAATAATGGTTTTTCAATCGTTATCAACAGTGCTGCCAAAACGTGCTTCAGGATACTTTGCTGGCATTAGAACACCCCTTGTCTAAGGGCGCTGGAGCGCACATGAGCCAGGAAGTCCATTTAGTGCATCTGAGCTGGAGCCCTCATGTCTGAGGGTGTTGGAGCAGCCCTTGTGCTGATTCCTTGAAGAATGCTTTTCCAAATCTGATTGGTTGGTCATGGTTCTTGCCTATATTGCATCCTACAAACAAAACAACCATATAGTATTAAAAGAGGAATCCTTTTAAGACATAGAGAAAGAAAATCAAGAAAGAGCCTTTAAAAGTTCTTCTTCAACTTCCCTTTCTAAGCCTTAGCATGAATTAGAACTCCTTTGGATGGCTTGCCTAAATAGGTTTCCATCATACCCTCCCTCTTGAAGAATGATTTGTCCTCAAATTGGAAAGGTAAAGAAGCACAACTTTGGTTTAGTACTTCCCCCCTAGATCAAACATATATCTATAGCAAATACCAAAGATGAATATTAAAAAGATGTATCCAAAGAAAAGAATACAGAATGAAGGCCTTTTATCTTTGAAAAGGATTTTCTTAGAAGTATCCTTGGCCTATATTTTTTTTTTCACTTTGTTTTGAACATTCCCCTTCATTATATAATGAAACAAAGTGATGTTTTTGAGAAAAAGTTTCAAGGTATTTACCTTTGGATGAAGAATTTAAAAGCATGCATACCTTCTTCTCCTTTCTCTTTTCTCCTTTAAATGGTTGTTTATCCAACCTTTCTTCTTCTTTTCTTTCTGTTTCAATTTTCATTTTTATTTTTATTTCATCCTCTTTCACTTGTTGAGGTGTAAGAGGAATCAAAGTTATTTTACTTCCTTTGTGGAGAAAAGTTATCTTATTGGTGTAGCCATCATGAGTAGAGTTTTGATCATATTGTCATGGCCTACGTAGTAGAACATGCCCAATATCCACTGGCACAACATCACAGAAAATTGTTTCTTCATAGTTTCCAATGGAGATAGGTATGTTTACTTGTGTTTTGACTACTATTTCTTCATCCTCTTTTATCCACTGAAGATTGTAAGGCTTGGGATGAGGAATAGTAGTTAAGGCCAACTTTTCCACCATTCTAGAACTACAACAATTACAAGAGGACCTACTATCCACAATTAATGAACAAGTATTTTCAAAAGCTTTGCATCTTATGTGGAATAGATTCTCCCTTTGTGATTGTTCTAGTTCTATATGTTGACTTTCAAGAAGTCTTCTCACCAATAACAACTCTCCTTCACAAGGTAAGGCTTCTTCCTCAGATATGGAAGTATTTGAATCAATAGAAGAATCTTCATCTTCATTTTGATGTTCTAGGATATATATAGACCTTTTATTAGGACACTTAGAAGCATAATGCCCTTTGCAACCACATCTAAAACACTTGGTCTCTTTTACCCTATCATTTTTAGAAGATTCTTTAGAGGGATATTTTTCCTTTTCTTTTTCCCTACGTCCTTCTTCTTTTGATTTGGAGGGTTCACCCTCCCTCTTGGAATATTTCCTAGAGTAAGAAGAATTAGAATAGTCTCTTTTAGAGGAAGTTTTCCTCTTCAATTGTTCTCTACTCTAACACAAAGTTGGACTAACTCATTGAGATCATTATAAGGTAAAAGTTCTACCTTATCTCTTATGTCAGAGTTGAGTCCACTTTGAAACCTAGCAATTGTTATCCTTGGCTCTTCTCTTATACCAGCTCTCAACATGAGTAATTCCATTTTTTGCCTATATTCCTCAACACTCATGTTTCTCTGTTGGAGTTTATGGAGCTTGTCCATTAACTCTCTATCATAATATTTTGGTACATGCCTTCTTCTCAAGGTAGACCTCAACTCATTCCAATACCTAATAGAAGATAGGTGTCTCAATCTCAAGTCTTTGACCAAGGTTGTCCACCAATATAAGGCATAGCCTTGAAAGCTTAAAGAGGCCATAATTACTATCCTCTCATAATCTATTTGGTGGCACTCAAACAATTGCTCAACTTTCATCTCCCATTCTAAGTATTCTTCCACATCATCTTTTCCATGGAAAGGAGGAAGATCAATCTTTGGCTCCCTTGGGTGATGCTCTCTTACTCTATGATTTCTCCTAGGAGGTATTTGATAGTGGTCATCATTGTGATAACTACTATAATGCTCAGGTTCACTAGGTGGAGAGGATGTATCTCCGAGGTATTCTCTTTTTCTGTGTAGACCCTTCTTTCCTTTTACCCTTATCTTGATTGATCAAAAGTTGACCAATCATATCCTTGAGCTCACTAATCTCTTTGTCCCTTTGTTTGAGCTTTTGCTCAAATTCCTCTCTCAGTTGTAAGCTCTCACACTCCCTTGGACACTAGATTGACTCATTTTTGTCAAGTATGTAGAAATGATTTTCACAAGGTTTTCAAAAACTTGCACAAGTAATGAGTGAAAAGATTTTCACAAACTTTTTTTGTTTTTGGTGAAAAATTTCTAAAGATCTAGAGGTAAAATTTGTTTCCAAGTAGCTCTCAGGAAGAAGAGGTGAGTCACAATTGGACAAGCTTAGAAACCAAGTTCTTCCTTAGCCAGAGTTTCCTTAAAGTTATCTTTTACCTTAGTTTCTAAGTAGAAATTCTTAAAAATATTTTCAAATGGCAATGAAATGCTTCTAAAAACCAAAAGAAGGTTTAGCTATATGCTATGCAATCCTATATACCATGGAGAGTTAAAACAAAAAGATCACACAAGTAATTTAAAGAAAGCAATAAAGATGCAAAATGTAAATGCGAGACGGACCTAAGTGAAAGTGAAAGTGACACTTGGAGCCCTTTAACACACTTACACACTAAAGAAACGAAATTACACTATTACAATGTTCAAATGTGATCTTGGAATTACTTTAAGAGCATTTTCCCAAGTCACTTAGTCAAAGAAACGAAAATCAACTTTAAACAACAAAGGTCCCGTGATATGTGGTATAAACAAACTTAAAATAAGGCCTAAAAATAATGTAAGCTTCACTCTCTTGCTGATGCAGATTGCTACTCCAAAACATATTGCACTTCAAGATTTTTTGGTGTATTTTTAGTTGCTGGAACAACAGAGTTACAGCTGCTCAAAAGCTCCCTTTTTGTTCCCACTTCAGCCCCCTTTTCACTTCCTAAAATGCTACCTCAGTAGGTGAAAGTTTTTGCTTCTTGATGCCTCACAATAGCTACCTCAGCACCTCAAGATTTTTTAATGTTTGACAATTTGGAAGCAAAGAATGAGGAAATCAAATGGGGACAAGGATTGAATAATAGCAAGCACTCAAAAGGAACCTAATAATGGCACTAGAAAAGATTAAGAAAGCAATGAAAACGAAAATAGCATATCACAAACTCAGTCAGACCAAACTGTTTGATATTTTACAAAAGTGTTTGATAAAATGCCCCAATGAACTTCAGATTTTGAGTTTTTGAGTTTTAGGGCTTGTAAACTGGATTGCACGGTTCTTTAAGCTTTTTAAAACTTGATATTACTTCTTTTGATCATTCATTTTCATTTTCAAACATTGAACCAGCTTTTTCCACAATCCATAAATGAATTTGCACAAAAATACCAAAACAGTGGCTGGAAGTGTATTCTGCACCAGAAAAAGTGGACTGAAATGGTGGTTTTAACCCCAAAATTGATTGGAAGTGATTCAACAATTCAATTGATGCATCAAACAACTTTGTATCATCATTTTAAAGATGTTTAAACATTGAAACAGCTGGAAAACAGATTGCAATGTGAGTTCACTAGTTCACTTCCATTTCAATTCAAAAGATGTTGGTTCAAAATGTAAATATGCATATATACTAATTTTTCACCAAATGAACAGTATGATCAACTTTCAATCATCAATTTAGACTTGCTCAAGCTTTCCAAAAGCATAGAAACAAAAAATTCCGAAAGTCACCCATGCTATATCAATTTATGCACTAAAATACATCAATTAAACCAACCAAATTCAGTTTTCCAGGGATTCAAGGGTTGGACAACAAAGAAATGACTCAAAAAGATGTCATTGCACAAAACTAAGCTAGACTTAAAGTGATTAGTATGATCAAACTCAGAATTGACCAAGCAAAGATGTTTAGCACAGTAAAAAGCTATAATAAAAAATCTGAAACAATGGAATGCTAGTGTTTATGAACAACCAAGCTATGCAAATTGCATTTCCTTGCTTATAATGGTTTACTACACTTTTAGCCTCATTCAAAAACACTAAACAATGTTGTACCAAGCTTCAAACTCAATGGAAAACCAACAGAAACATATTTAAAGATTTAAACCAGAATTGAATTCTACAGCAAAATTATACTAAAAAATAAAATCAGATTTGCTTCCTTGGTGCTTCAGCTTGTATCACCAAGGCTAGATCAAGTCTTCATTGCCTTTATTGGTAGATATACAGCTTATCCAGCACTTTCACTCAAGAAAAAATGAAATAGACTAGCAGAGAAGAATACCAAAACAGACAAGACTAAAACTACATCACAAAGTGCACATGATTAAGACAATGCAGAAATTGAAAAATTAAAGATAGAAATGACTCAACCATACAAAATTCACTGATTAAAATGAAGGATACACATGATAACATAATGGAAGCACATCAAACAATGATTAAACACACCTAATTAAGAAGAACAGAACCAAAACAAAAATGAAAACAGTGCTAGAACAAAAACTGGATAGAATGCACAATAGAAATAGAATTGGAATAGAAAATGGATGAAATAGCTTAGCTCTTGGTGCGTGGATGACCTAAGCTCATGATACCACTTGATGGAGACTAATCCCAGCTGGAAACATGCAGGCAGAAGCTCTGGACCAGAAGAAATTAGCAATGCAAGAAGGTGTAGCGGAATGATGAAAACAGTGAAGTGTTTGAAGTCTTTTAATCGAGGAGAGGTGTATGGGTGAATCCCCGCAACTCAGAGGGCCTTCCTACAGAGGAAGGAAGCTTGAGGAAGGGAGAAGAAGTAGACAATCAGAGGTGACTTAAGAGCACAAAAGTTGGAAAACAAATTCTACAGCATATCATTAAGCTCAAAAGTGAGAATTACAAAGGGGAGGCCCTCTTATTTATAGGTGGAGAAGGGCCTCAATTTTGAGCTAATTTCTCTCCGAAATTCAAAATAAAAGACGAGCTTGGAGGCCAAGTCAGCTAGGTTACGGGAAGCATGCTCGGTCACATGGACAATGCTGCCAAAACGTGCTTCAAGCTGCTGCGCTGGCACTGGAGCCCCCATGTCTAAGGGCGCTGGAGCCCACGTGAGCCAGGAAGTCCATTTGGTGCATCTGAGGGCACTAGAGCGACCCTGATGCTGATTCCTTGAAGAATGCTTTTCCCAAATCTGATTGGTTGGCCATGGTTCTTGCTTTTATTGTATTCTACAAACAAAACAACCATATATTATTAAAAGAGGAATCCTTCTAAGACATAGAGAAAGAAAATCAAGAAAGAGCCTTTAAAAGTTCTTCTTCAACTTCCCTTTCCTAGCCTTAGCATGAGTTAGTACTCCTTTGGATGGCTTGCCTAATTAGGTTTCCATCAGCAGTCCTTCAAGAACAAAAGAGAGATGTCAACTTCCAGACCTCTACAACTTCTACACATGGACTTATTCAGTCCCTCAAGGGTGAAAATTCTAGGTGGAAATTCTTATGGATTAGTAATCGTGGATGACTATTCTCGCTTCACTTGGACCTTCTTCATCCCTACCAAGAGCGACACATTCAAAGTGTTTAAGAAGTTTGTTGCTATTATTCGAAATGGGAAGGAACTCAGAATCAAATCGATTAGAAGTGACCACGACAAAGAATTTCAGAATGAAGCATTTGATAAATACCGTGCGAAAATAGGAATATCTCACAATTTCTCAGCACCTAGAATACCACAACAAAATAGTGTGGTTGAAAGAAAAAATAAGGCATTGGAAGAGTTAGCAAGAATAATGTTGAATGAAAGGAACATGCCAAAGTATTATTTCTGAGCAGATACAGTAAGTACAACATGCTATGTGTTGAACAAAATTGTAATAAGGTCAATGTTGAAAGTAACTCCATATGAGCTATTCAAAGGAAGAAAGCCAAATATCTCACATCTAAGGATCTTCGAATGCAAATGTTTTGTACTAAATAATGGAATGGAAAACCTTGGTAAGTTTGACTCTAAGGCTGATGAAGCAATTTTTATAGGATATTCACTTACAAGCAAAGTTTATTTGGTATACTACAAGATAACAATGTGTGTTGAAGAATCAGTTCACGTTGCGTTTGATAAGTATGTTGAAACCGCTATTAATCCTGAACATACTAGAAAATCTATAGAAGTTGACAACTCTGCTAGAGAAGAGGAAGAAAATGAGGAAATTCCAGAAGAAGAGAACTCTGAAGATGTAATCGATTCTCCCATAACAGAATCGGTTAAGGAATGGAAAGTTCCTAAAAATGTCTCTACAAGCAACATAATTGGTGATACTACGAGAGGTCTGTCTACAAGAAGGCAACTGAATCAGTTCTGCAAGAATGTTGCATACGTGTCTAAGATTGAGCCAAAAAGGGTTGAAGGTGCTCTTGCATATGAAAATGGGATGATGGCCATGGAAGAGGAACTAAACCAATTTAAGAGGAATAATGTATGGGAACTGGTACCAAGAACAAATAACCTGCAGGTCAAAGGCACAAAATGGGTTTTCATAAATAAGATGGATGATTCAAGTGAAATCATAAAAAATAAAGCAAGATTAGTTGCAGAAGGCTACTGCCAAGAGGAAGGAATCCATTATGATGAAACATACGCACATGTGGCTAGACAGGAGGCAATAAGAATTCTTCTTGTTATTGCATCAGTGATGAAATTCAAGCTATATCAAATGGATGTCAAAAGTGCATTCCAAAATGGATATATTAAAAGGGAAGTTTGTGTGGAATAGCCACCAGGATTTGAGGATTTTGAACATCTAGACTATGTCTTCAAGCTCAAAAAGGCTTTGTATGGGTTGAAGCAAGCGCCAAAGTCATGGTATGAGCGCCTAAGTGAGATTCTGGTAAAGAAGGGATTCTCCAGGGGTAAAGTTGACTCAACTCTCTTCATTAAAAGTTCAAATAAAGATAAATTGTATGTTCAAATATATGTTGATGACATTATCTTCGGATCTACTAATCCTACTTTGTGCAAAGAATTTTCCAAGACTATGTAGGATGAATTTGAGATGTCCATGATGGGAGAGCTTACTTACTTTCTTGGTCTTCAAGTCAAGCAAGGTAGAAATGGCATTTTCATTCACCAATCCAAGTATTGTACTCATCTGTTGAAGAAATTCAAAATGCTGGATTGCAAGGAAGCTGCAACGCCCATGGCTCCAAACTGCTACCTAGATCTTGATGAAGCTGGTAAGGATGTTGATCAAAAGATGTACAGAGGTATGATCGAATCTTTGTTATATCTAACTGCCAATAGACCTGATATCATGCACAATGTATGTCTTTGTGCTAGATTTCAGTCTTCACCTAAAGAATCACACCTAATTGTTGTAAAAAGAATTTTGAAATATCTTAAAGGAACCAAAAGTCTTAGACTGTGGTATCCAAACGGTACAAATATTTTTCTTGAAGGTTATAGTGATTCTAACTTTGGAGGCTGTAAAGCTAGATAGAAAGAGCACTAGTGGCACTTGTCATCTACTTAGATCTTCTTTAGTCTCTTGGCATTCAAAGAAACAAGCTTGTGTGGCATTATCTACCATAAAAGCTGAATACATAGCAACTAGTAGCTGTTATGCTCAGTCTCTTTGGATCAAGAGCCAACTAGAAGATTACGGTATATCACTAGATCACATTCCCTTAAAATGTGATAACACAAGTGCAATAAATTTGACTAAAAATATTGTTCTTCATTTGAAAACTAAGCATATTGAAATAAGGCATCACTTCATACGAGACCACATCCTCAAAGGTGAAATTAAGGTCGAATATGTAGATACCTTACATCAATGGGCTGATATTTTTACAAAATCGTTGAACAAAGAAAGATTTTACACTATTCGAAATGAACTAGGAATCTTAAATGACAGTAGTATAAAGTAGTGATTTATATCTGATTAAAGTCAACTGTGTTATGTATGAAGTTGATTGCTTTATTGTTTATCATTGCATTCATACATTTACACACACACATTATACCTGTAATAATTCTTGCATTACAATGATTCTAAAATGCTTGATCTGGAAAAGATCTTGAAAGCTTTTGCTGGAACATTGCTTCTGGATAAACTACTGGAGATACAATTCAAATAGAAAGCAATGGAGTCGATTGCAATATTGAATTGATAACGGTTGAAAATATTGTTATCTATGATGTAATTTTGATATTAAATGCACCCTTTTTTGCTTAGGAACTTGCTTGGAATCATGTTTTTACTTTAGTTTTGTGAATAAGAGAGTTGAGGTTATACTTGATGATTTTATTACTAAATTTCCTTGATTGTGTAGGCTATTAGAATGATTTGAAAGAAGAGTTAAAGTACCAAATAGTTGGAATGCAGAAAAGTCAACCAGAATGTAGAAAAATTAACCAGAGTGAAGAAAAGTAAACCAGAGTTCAGAAAAGTCAACCAGAGTGCAAAAATTAGTGTCGTTTCGTGCTCGGGCGCTCTTCTACGGGCACTTGAGCGCCATATTTGACCCGTTTCGCGCCCGGGCGCCCTTCCAGGGGCGCTTGAGCACTAGAAAGTACCGTTCAACGCCCGAGTGCCCCACTTAGGGCACTTGAGCGCCAACGACATGGGCTGAACCTTGTTTCTATTCTCTTTATGTTCTATTTAAGGACTTGGGCGTCCTAGGGATTGTATCTTTTGATGGCTTGAGCACAAAAACACACTTTTCACCCCTTCGGGGGTAGATTTGGGGATGGTGACAACTCTCCTAGTCCTTGAGGGTAAATTTGGGGATGGTGACAACTCTCCTCTTCTCTTTCTAGGGTTTTTCTATCTCTTTCATTCTTTCATTCCATTGTAATTCTATTTGTTGATTGGGGGATGATGTAACCTTGAACTCTCATGTATTTGAATTGATTCTTATTATTGATATATGCTTCTTTCATTAATTGTTAGGGATATTCTTCTTCATGTATGACATAAATCTTATGATTTGTCTAAGTATCAGGAGATTTCGTACTCCTAGGGTTGGACGATTTGGGGATGTGACAACTCTCTTATTCTCTCCCTAGGATTGTTATAGAGAGATATCTTACAAATCATGATCTGGGGAATTCTTCCAAAAGCAGTATTTCTCAGGGATGGGGGTATGAGATTTGGTCGTCTTAAGATCCTAATCTTAATGCAAAATTAATTATTAGGGATGCAAGGGATTGTGACTTAGTAATTAAGGATAGACTTTCTTCACCGAGGGATCGAGTTTTAAGTAATTTAGCGAGTGATGTTGACATTAATGAAAGAAGAAGAATTCTTATATACATGAGAGTAAACTAGGTGAAATCTAACTCCAACAACATATTTATCTCATATTTTCAATATCATCCATTCACCCTTGTGTTTAGCCTTAATTGATCAAATTGCATTCATCTTTATTTTATTGCATTTGCATTCAAAAACCCAAAAATATGTTCTTTAGAGTCTTAATTAGTTGGGTAATCACATAATTGTTTAGTGTCGTGAGTCTCTCGGGACACGATACTTGATCTTACCATTTTATATTACTTGTGCGATTTGGTACACTTGCCAATCCATCAACAAGTTTTTGGCGTCGTTGTCGGGGATTAAAAATGTTGTTAACATGGATCAAAATCTATTACTATTTAACAGGGGTTATAAGTTCCATGATTTGGAATTCCGCTATTCTGTTTATTGATCACATATTATTAATTGTTTCATATTCAATATATCTTTGTTCTATAATTGATTGAAATTACTTGAGATAATATTGAGATTGTTGATTGATATTGTATCTATGCTTCATTGATGTGTTTACACAATTTCTGTCTTGATACAATACTGTCACATGATTATACATGCTCTGAAATGTTTTGGGAATACTGCATTGTGCATTTGGGTTTTGATTATAAAACATGCATAATGGTAGGCGAAGCATTGCATATGATCTTAGACAATTTCACATGCCTACACTTAAGGGGGAGATTATATCTTTATCATGTGATTATCTGTGACTTAGGGAGCATCATTGTTTGATTAATATGATTTACTGATGCATCTTTGAATAATTGTTTGTCAGCATATCATTATCATAAGGCATACCTTTTCTTTGTAATGCACAAAAGGGAAGAATGTTGGGAGAATGCTATGATATTCATTTTGTTTGCTCTAATATACTCTGATATGTTTTTTGCTCTGAATAAAAAATGAGAAAATTTCAATGCTTGCTCTGATCATTTGTTGATCATTTGCTCTGATACATTTTGATATGATATGATTTGATTTGTACAACATGGTTGTGCATCATAAAAAAAAGAGGGAGGTTGTTGAGATTGTTGATAAGGGGAGTACTGGTTTAGCCAAACCTTACAATCTCAAAGAACTTCTGGTTTTTTATGATGACAACATTATTAATAACAACATGTGCTGTTATGTGTTGTTAAATGTGTTACATGTTCATAACTTTCATGTTTATGATTATTTGAGAACATGTTTGTGTTGATTTTGTCATTGCTGCAATTCACTGTGTTTTACATGAGATCTTATCTGTGAATGCATGACATGTTTTAGAAAAGGAAAACCACATGCACTTTTGTTGAACTTATAATATGTGGCAAAATAACAATTTTAAGTCGAGATCATTATGAAGTAAGTCAATTAAAACTTGTGGCTTTGCACAAACTTTTTCAAAGTGTGATGTTAGTATTTTTGGAAAGAAAGTTTTTCAAAACTGCATTGAAGTATTAAAGTCGACTGTATGCGCAAGCTACTCAACTAAGTTAGTTATGTTTTGAAATTTTGTTAATGCTTGTGATGTCTAACGACTATATTTTATATCTTTGACCAAACATTGATTGTGAGTCAATTGTATTAAATGCGAAATCAATTAAGTTGGTTTGACTGTTACTAACTGTTATAATTGTTTGAGTATAATCGACTCTAATAGTAGTATAGTCGATTTATGAACGTCAGTTTTATGGAAAAGTATATATAGACGCGAATTCGATTTCTGTAGAGACCTTTTTGAATATAACGTTTTGATTGAATTGTTTCAGATTATTGACCTCTGATAGAAATTGCTAAAGCTACAAGAATCCATCAAGAAAGACCGAGGTGTTCATTCTTTAGTGATTGCTTGACGAGCAAGAATCTATGCGCATTGACTGATTGATCAACCTGCACTTGAGGTGACTGATACATGATCAACTTCTTCTCTCAATCTTATGAAGATTGTGGGTGCCCTATTGTGACTACAGGAAGAGAACGTGTGGCGTTCTAGACTTTGAGAATTGTTCAAAGTGATTAAAGACTGCAGGAGAGGGGACATTTTGCTGGTGTTCTTTGTTTGTACATGTCTATATTTTGATTAGAGGGTTGGAGAGATGTTTTATACTTTGATGTGGAGGTAGCTATAAAAGCCTTGTTGTAAAAACCTAGATCATTATAGTGCCTTTGCTTCTTGGGATTGGAAGGACACTAGATGTAGGTACTTTGGCTGAACTAGTATAAAAACATGTGTTTGAATTCTCTATCCTTGCACTTTTAATTTTCTAAGTCGACTTTACTTTTCACGTAGTCAACTATTTCCGCTGCACTTCAAAAATTTTATTCCTTGTGATTCAAGAAACTTTTGAAAGATCATCCGTTTGTGAAAAATATTTTTAGAAGACTCTGACTTTTGTGTTTCACCAATTCACACCCCCCCCTTTTGGTATTGAAACTAAGTCTTTCTATTTTCAACACTCTTCATGATAATTAATGATGTATAACAATGCAAGAAGAACAAAACCAGTTTGAAAGGAATCAAGTGTGGGAAGTAATCCCTAGAGAAAAGACTCATTAAGTGATAGGAACTAAATAGGTGCTCAGAAACAAACTGGATGAAGATGGAAATATAACCAAGAATAAAGCTAGGCTTGTTGCACAGAGATATAGTCAAGAAAAAGGTATTGATTATGATGAAACATATGCTCCTGTTTCCACGTTAGATGCAATATGTCTACTCATTTCTTATGCATCTATTATGAAATTTAAATTATATCAAATGGATGTTAAAATTGCTTTCATAAATGGTTTTCTAATAGAAGATGTATTTAACCACTTGGTTTTGAATATCATAAATATCCAAATCACATCTTTAAATTAAACAAAACTCTTTATGGTTTAAAATAAGCTCCTAGATCTTGGTATGAAAAGCTTAGCTAATTTCTGTTAAAAAATAAATTTAATCGAGGAAAAGTTTATTCTAGTTTATTTATTAAAAGGGTAGGAAAACATATTTTGCTTACCCAAGTATATGTTGATGATATTATATTTGGATCAACTAATAAATCTCTTTGCGAGGATTTTGCTAAGACTATGAGGTGAATTTGAGATGTCAATGATGTGAGACTTGATATTCTTCCTTGGTTTACAAATAAAGCAAACAAAAGAAGGTACATTTCTTTCCCAAACTAAATTTGTAAAGAATTTCTAAAGAAGTTCGAAATGGACAAAGCTAAGGAGGCATCCACTCCTATGGCAACATCCTGGTATCTTGACATGGATGAATCATGTATGTTTGTAAACCAAACTATGTATAAAGGCATGATAAGGTCATTATTATATATTACTGCAAATAGGCCATACATCATGGAAAGTGTTTGTGTATGTGCTAGGTACAAAGCTAGTCCTAGGGAATCTCATCTCACCAAAGTTAAGTATATTCTTAAAGACCTTAAAGGAATTGTGTCCTTTGGTTTGTGGTATCCTTTAGGAGTTGAACCTAGTCTTATATGATTTTTTTTATGCAGATTATGGAGGTTGTAAGATAGATAGAAAAAGAACTAGTGGTACATGTCACCTTTTAGGTAGTTCTTTAGTTTCTTAGCATTTTAAGACACAAGCTTGTGTAGCCCTTTCCACCATTAAGGTTGAATATATTGTTGCAGGCAACTGTTGGGCACATATTCTATGGATGAAACAATAACTAGAGGATTTTGATATATACCTTTACCGTTAACCGCTTAAGTGTGATAATATCAGTGCCATTAATCTTACTAAGAATCTCATTATGCACTCTAGAACCAAACATATAGAGATTAGGCACCACTTTCTTAGAGACCATGTTGAAAAGAGAGATTGTGGCTATTTTGTCATGTCTTGGATTAAAACTGTCATTCAAGCACGAACTACAGATAATTGGATTGAGGTAATAATACTTACCTTCCATACATTACAAATCAAATTCAGCTTTGAACATTTGTATGAAAACATAATGAATTGTCATTTCATATAGGTTCACATTCATTTCACTTTTAGGATTTGTTTAGTTTTAAATTTCCAAATTTAGTTGTTTGTTTCTATACATTATACCATCTTGGTTTTAGATCATATTGGTTGCATTATCTCCTCTTTTTAGTTTAGGTTTGTTTAGCTTTAATTCTTTTAATTCTTTTCCTTTTTAATTTCAACTTATTTTTATTTCCCCACCTTGTCTAGTAGTAAATAATTAGTAAATAATAAAAGGATTTTACTTAACTCTTAAAACTTAATTTAGTTGATTTCGAGCATTGATATCTTGGTTGCCCCTATGCTACAATAGTGGTAACCAAGTTTGTTTTGTTTTAAGCGACTAAAAGACAATTTAACAAGCTCTATTTGTGGTTGATTCCTTGTATTGTATGCTTTAAAATTCGTTTTGAATCACAAAAAATCTGCAACAAACTATTAGTTCTTAAGATAATTGATTATTATAGAAAGGTTTTCAAAGTTTGCTAAAAAATCATTTTGTCTTTGGAATAATCGATTATCAGCTTAGGATAATCAATTATCCATAATCGATTATGACTTACAATAATCGATTATCACGACTAGCAGTTGGAGTTTTTAGACATGTTTTTGGCCCTTGTGCATTCATTAAATGCATAATCGATTACCATAAGTTGATAATCGATTATCACGCGTCAAATAGCTGACAACGGAATTTTAGAGCTATCCTTGAGTGAGATCTTTATATATTGGTTTAAGACTCTCTCATTCTAATACACAAAAACATATCTAAGTATTTTGTTTGGTGAAAAGTGTGTTATAGGGTTTGTGTAACCCTTGTGTTATGACTTTGAGAACTTGGTGTTGGCATAGAGCAATAACTTTCACTGGGAAAATGATTGAGTGTTGTTGATGTTGTTGCTAAGTGGTATGTCATCCTTTGTGAAGATTCAAAGGAAGTGTTCATCCTTCATGAAGCATTCGGAGGAGGTGGTTTCTAAACCTTAAACATGTTTTTCTTTGTGATTGCAACAATTTATTGGTTTTATGTTAGTGAAAAGTTAATCTCTAGTGGGATTAACAACTGGACATAGGATCTTGTCATTTAAACCAGTATAGAAAATATTTGTGCAACTTTCACTAGTAAAAAAAGTGGTAACGCGCCAAATACGCTTCGGTTAAACAAAAACCGAAGTATACAAAATTATATAACTCGATTACTGGATGACCCGAAGCAGAATGCCGATATTGCCTCGGTTACTGGATGACCCGAGACCTATACCTCTGCACATAGCATTGCAAATCAGACTGGCAGCTTTTTGAAAAGCATTACTACCTCGGTTGGCTACAAAACCGGTGCCTATACACGTTTCGACTTCGGGTGTAGATTTGAACCGGTGCCATATGCTATTATTTTGGGTATAACTTTCATTTTTTGACCTTAACACGTTTCGTCACCCAACAGCTTCCTCTTCCCTCTCGTGTTGTCCATTCCTATGTGCAGCGTCTTCTTTGTGGTGCACTTACGTTCTTCCTCTGTCACTCCTTGCCTCGCCGTGTCGGTCATTATGCTGTCGGTGGTCTTGCATGCCTGCCGGTGGTCTTGCCTGCCTGCCTCACCGTGCCGTCTTGCCTGTCAACTTCCTCTTCCCTTCGTCGTCGCGCCTGCCACTTGTGGTTGGCCTCCTCGGTCGTGCCTTCTCCCGTCGCGCCTCCTCTCGTCATTGTGCCAGTGCTCACGCCTCCTTTGTATCTTCATCTTCATCCACCGCTCCAGATCCACCGTTCCAGATCCGTCGCTCCAGATCCGCCGCTCCAGATCCGCCGCTCCAGATCAACCGCCGCTGCAGCCTCCCCGCTGTCGTCTCTGTTGCCGCCATGTCGCGTTGTCCCGAGTTTTTGGATCTTGTTCTTCGTCTTCTTTTTGGATCCAGAGACATTGGAAACACCATTTTCAAATAAAATCCTCCACTGTCAATCTTGTTCTTGGTTTTGTTCTTGATCCAGAGACATTTTTGTTGTTCAATTTTTCAGTGATGGGGACTTTTTCATGGACTCTTCGAAATGGTGGGAGACTATAGCATGGGATTAATAAAAAAAAATCCAAAACCTTATGACATCGGTTACAATGACTCGAGACATAATCCTTTCCCTTTACGCCTCGGTTCATAACCGAGACATAAAACCTATCTGTTTTTACCTCGTTCGTATACGCCTTGGTCGTAAAACCGGTGCCTATAAACAATAATAACCGGTGTCATTTCATGTTATTGCACTAGTGTTTCTCTCTTCTTTACTCTCTTAATTTTTTTACTTAATTGCTAAGAAAATTAAAAATGAGAAAATATTATTAAAGACACGAATTTTTTATAAGAAACTAATTCACCTTGTTTTTTTGTCGAGTATAAAGATCTAAACTTTGTTAGCATGAGTTTCTTCCTTCTTTGAAAATTCATGAAAACAGGAAAATAAATAAATATATCAGATCGCGATATTTACAACTTTTCCGATTTGAGAATTTTTAATCTTATATACTTTTTTATTCAACCATAGTAAGGATCAAATTTTATCAGTTGGCCAAATTGATTATTCTAATTTAGATAAAAAGAAGAAGCTCTCAGTTCCGGCTTCCGATTCTCAACTACTAGAGTGGATAGGTCCATTTAGGAAATTAAAATGATATTGGTGTAGTATTTTCAAAACGACATATTGCGAGGAAAATTCAGGTTTGAAAAGTGATTTTGAATTTGTTTTGGACTTATAGTTTCAAATAATTTTAAAAGTTATAAAATATTATTTTATAAACTGAACTTAATTTGCACAAACTATTTTGTATACTAATTTAAAATATATTTGGTTTTTTTTTCAACTATGGAAAAGTTCTCCTTTTTTTCCTTTCTCAATTGTTTATAGAGAAATATATTTAATCAGTTACCCATTGTATCCTTGTTTATATGATTATCAACTTAGGTTGTTCCAAGAACATTCTAGGTTTTACTTCCTCACTTGACTCGATGAGGGCCATGTCAACAACGACAATAGCTTGTGGTAAATATCCACGTGCCACGTGCCAGCTTAGGCAAAAACAAAACTCATTCAACCGGGCGATAGGTTCTTCACGTGGAGGTAGGGTTTTGGTCATGTGAGATGGAATCTGAAGATGTTTGGAAATTATTGAGGAAACAAAATCGCAGGAATAAATGTTCCGAGGTACACGAAAGAATTTTGATTTTTTAAAGTATTTTTGTATTGATTATCTTTTTACAACGCATTTTTAAAATAAGATAATTATATTTTATTTTACCTGTAAAGGTCTAGAAAAGTTATTCTTAATATATTAAGTTTTCAGGGAAAAAATATTTTTTAAATTCATTATTAATTTTAAAAAAAAATAATGAACATTAAATATTAAATATTAAAAATTTATATTTGCCTCTTATGATGTACTAATAACACTCTTTTTCCACTGAAATCTAATTATGTAAAATTATTCCAACTGAAAAAAAAATAACTATTATTATGAGTTCATTTTGTTTATAGGTTTTTAATATCAATTAGGTAATCAAGCTACAAAAAGCGGACATAATTTTATATAAAATTTGGACAGATTTTAAATAGTTACGATATAAACATCTTACGCTTTCAAAATGAAGAAATTGTGCTCTACGATTTTAGTTTTTTGTTTTCATCTAAAGTTATATTATGAAAACAACTTCATGGAAATTTTATATATTTTTCAATATTTTTATAAGTCATACTGGTAAATAGGTTTTTAATTCTTTTTCTTAACAATCGTGTAACACATTTTCACATATTTTAATTGTTCTTTAAGTCTTCGTTAGGCTGAAATTTATGCTTATAAAATTATTTTGAGGTGGTGGATTTTGAGAATAAGGTAGAGGTTAGACATGAATTTTTCAAAGTGGGGTCTCGTACTGTCATCAAATTGAGTTTAGGCTGAATCAATGGATTTCTTCCATTAGCGTTAGGTGAAGAGGGAATAGGATGAGATGAACATGTGTCTCTATATAAGATATTCATTGGATTGATATCTGGTTTGAGTTTAGATAGTACTAATTAGAGTATCCTTGTCAAGTTGAATTTGTTGATATACCACTCTTGCAACGGTTGGTGAACACCTGTCTCACATGCTTCTTTTTAATGTATGTCGTACTTGATTCGTCTCATTATTTACATTAGAGTGTAATTTAACATAGTGTAATTTAACATGGTTTGATAACGTGGTTTGATTTGTATCACTACGTGAAAAGTTAACTCATTTGCTCTATTTAACTCATTTAGTTGCATGATTTATAAATTGCATGAGTGCTCATCATTACAATTCAGGTTTTTGTTGAATTCTTCCAAGAGTAATATTTCTCAAGGATGAGGATATGAGTACTTGGTCGTCTTAAGTTCTTGATCTTCAGACTGAATTTTCTAGGAACGCTAGGAATTGCACGAACTAGGAATTAAGGCAGGCTTATTACGCCAAGGGATTGGGTTCTAAGCACTTTAGTGAGTGACGTTAACATTAATTCATAAAGAGAAATTCTTATATACATGAGAGGGAACCTGGTGAAATCTAACCCAAACAACATATTCATCTCATATTAAACAACATCTGTTCATCTTTGTGTTACTCTACTATTGATAAATTTGCATTCATATTTTATTTTATGTTTTTGCATTGCAAACCAATGATTTCGTTTATTTTAAATTAATTAATTAATTTATCACACGACTGTTTAATACCGAGAGTGCTCTGGGATACGATACTTGGTCTTAATTAATTTTGACTTTATTTTTATTTTACTTATTTTTATTTTTATTTCTAATTTCTGTTTTGTTTCATTTAATTTTTATTTTTATTTTTGTGCTAACAATATTTTCTAGGGTTTTGTGTCTAGTGCTTGCAGGATGCAATTCGGACAAGAAGTTAACTATATGGACACTCAATTCCACCAAGGTAATTTCAACCACTGGTGGGAACCTCACTCAAGCATGGATCAAAGTCAATTTGGGCATGCTGCTGGACAATTTTATAAAGAACCACAACAACAGTGGCAGCAACAACCCTCTATATCAGAAAGATGGGCTAAGATGGATGACACGCTTCAACAGTTCATACAGATGTTTGAGTCTCATCATAATGACACTAAAGCAACATTCAAAAGGATAGGAAACTAGCTTGGTCACATAATCCAGAAGTTTGATGATCTTGGGAGTAACATGAAGGCTAACCCTAGAGAGGAGTGGACAATTTTTGTTACTAAAAGTGGCAAGGTTTTAGATGAGAGAAAAATAAAGAGAAAGGAAGAAGAAAGTTTGAGTGAGAAAGAGAAAGATGTAGAGGAGAAGAAAGAAAAAGAAGAGAGTGAGAGAAAAGAAAAAGAGAGGGAAGAAAAGAAAGAGGACGAAAGAAAAATAGAGAGAAAAGAAAAAGAAAGTCTAAGTGAAAAAGAGAAAGATAAAAGAGAAAAGAAAAAAAAAGGTTGAGAGAGAAAAGAAAAAAATTGAGAAAAAATCTTCTATACCCTAAGGAGTGTTCCAAAAAGGAAAAAGAGAGGGAAGAAAATAAAAAAGGGAGAGAAGGAGGATGAGAGAAAAACGAAAGAATCATATGAAAAACCCTTTCCTCACCCAAAGAATTATCATATGAAGGAAAAAGAAAAACAGTTTGAGCTCTTCATGGAAATCTTCAAGAAATTGGAGGTTAAAATTCCTAGGATTGGGGCACTCCAACAAGTTCCTAGTTATATTAAATTCCTAAAAAAATTCAACAAAAAGAAAAAAATATCTAGAAAAGGGAATAATTGAGGCATAGAGCAATTGCAGTAGGTCAAGCCATTTCTTTTTATCTTTTTATCTTTCTATTTTCTATCCTTTTTTTATTTTTTATTTTCATCTTTTCATCTTTTTATCCTTTTTATCTTTTTATGTTTTTTTTATCTTTTTATCTTTTCAGTTTTTTGTTATCTTTTTATCTTTTATTTTCTTTTATCTTTCTATCTTTTTATCTTTTTATCTTTCGATCTTTTATCTTTTTGTCGTTTTATCTTTTTATCTTTTTATCTTTTTGTCTTTTTATCTTTTTATTTTTTTATCTTTATCATCTTTTTTTTATCTTTTTATTTTTTTATCTTTTTCTTTTTTATCTTTTTGATTTTTTTATCTTTATCTTTTTATCTTTTTATCTTTTATCTTTTTTTATCTTTTTATTTTTTTTATTTTTCTTCTAATGCTAATTGGGTGCTCTAATGCAGTGTTCTTTAGTGTTCTGATTTTTTTTTCTCTGTGTTTGAATTATTTTTTAGGTTAAATGCTGCTTATGATGGCAGTAATGATAGCATCTATTGATAGATGCTTCTACAACATCTACTGATGGATGTTGCTATGATGAGGATGATGAATGACAAGATCTACTGATGGATGCTGTTATAGAAGAGGATGTTGACTAGACATCCACTGATGGATGTTATTGACAGCATCTACTAATGGATGCTATGATGATGAAGATGGTGTCAAGCTAGTGGCGTTAAAGAAGCGCTTACTGGGAGGCAACCCGACTTTCTAAACTTTTCCTTGTGATTATTTGTTTTGTTTTTATACTCTGCTTGAATGAATTATTCTGCTTTGATTCCATTGTGATTGTTTTGTGATGAGTATTGCTTTATGAGATTTTGGTGTATTGATTGATGTTGAGATGATGCATGATGTGATAATATACAGGTGATGGCTCATAATGTATGAAACAGGTGCTTGAGGTAAAACTTGATTGAGATAATAAGCAGGATGTTTTTTCTAAATTATGGAACTTGAGAGTTTACCTATGTGAGAATTGGGCTTCAGAGTTGTTGTAAATAATTCCTATTACTTTGGAAGCATGAATGATTTTGCCCAAGTTTTCTTTGATTGAACTACTTACTTGTAGGTTTAATATGATCAAGGCCATCTTTTGTTATCCCTTATTCTTTTAGCCTTCACATAAATTTTTGCCAACTGAAAATAGAATAAATTTGTTTTACCCTTTGAACCTTGAGCCTTATGCATGTTTTGAAAACCCTTTGTGAAAATCTTTACCTTGAGTTAAGTTGAGAACATTTCCGAGGTACTGAAAAAGGTTCAAGTTTGGGGTTGTTGGTAAGCAACCCCCCTTGTGATGAAACTTGCTTGTGAGTCTGTTTGATTGTGGTTAAATGAAAAAAAAATTAATTTGTGTGACATTGTGATAGGAGAGTGAAAAAGGCACCAACGCTATACACCTGTAAGGGAGTGAGATACTTTTGAATGCTTAAGTAATACACTTTTGAGTACTTGAGTGAAACATTTCCATTGGTGAGGAATAGTTCTTTGAATTTCTGATTATATCTCTGCTTGGTTGATTGATTCCTCTTAAGGATAGCATTTGTTGAACTGTTTGAGTATCACTTTAAGTTATTTAAGAAAAAGCATTTGTGAATCTTGACTGATATTCCTATGATGAGCTGATTTAAGTGATTACTTGTCTTAGAAAAAGATTTTGAAAAACTACTGAACCACTGTGATATTTGTTGAGAGCTAAGTTACACTTTGTTTTGCTTGAGGACAAGCAAAGTTCTAAGTTTGGGGTTGTGATAACGGTTTAAAATACCATTATCTGTTATGTAATTTTGATACTAAATACACCCTTTTTGACTTAGAAACTTGCTTGGACTCGTGCTTTTTCATTAAGTTGTGTGAATAAGAGAATTGAGGTTGAATTTAATTATTTATGACTAATTCCCTTTGTTTTGATAGAAAATGAGTTACTACAGGAAGCAGAGATGAAGTACAAAGGATATAGAGCTCAGAAAGGCCTAAAAAAGCACTAGAAGAGGGAACCGCACAAAGCTTGGGAAACCTACAGGAGTCTTGGGCATGGAAAAATTGATGCCCGCCGCTCGGGCGTCAGATCCTCAAAGCCCGCGCCAAATTGAAGGCTCAAGCCTCACGGAAATCGACATCCACCGCCCGAGCGGTCAAATAGGGCACCCGACTCTTTTGGACCGGACCTTGTTTCTACTCTTTTCCAACTTTATTTAAAGGACCCAGGCGCTCTAGCTTTTGCATCTTTGGCTGGAGCAACACAACATCACACTCTTTCACTCTCTGAAGGCGGATCTGGAGGCGAAAGCTTCCTCTTGTACTCTTAGGATTTTACTATCTCATGCTTTTCCATTGTACATCTAGTTTCTCCATGTCTATGGGAAACTAAACTCTATTTGTTGTTGGGGAATGATGTAACCTTGTGAACTCTCATGTATTTGAATTGATTCTTAATCACATATGCTTTATTCATTAATTGTTAGGGAATTCATCTCTTTTAATGCTTGCTCTATTTAACTCATTTAGTTGCATGACTTATGAATTGCATGAGTGCCAGGAGGTTCCTTAGAATTCAGGTTCTTGTTGAATTCTCCCAAGGGTAATATTTCCCAAGGATGAGGATATGAGTACTTGGCCGTGTTAAGCTCTTGATCTTCAGACTTAATTTTCTAGGAACGCTAGGAATTGCACGAACTAGGAATTAAGAAAGGCTTATTGCGCCAAGGGATTGGGTCCTAAGTACTTTAGTGAGTGACGCTAACATTAATGCATAAAGAGGAATTCTTATATACATGAGAAGAAACCTGGTGAAATCTTACCCTAACGACATATTCATCTCATATTAAACAACATATGTTCATCTCTGTGTTACTCTATTATTGATCAATTTGCATTCATAATTTATTTTATGTTTTTGCATCGCAAACCAATGATCTCGTTTATTTGAAGTCTTAATTAATTAATTTATCACACGACTGTTTAGTGTCGAGAGTCCTATGGGATACGATACTTGGTCTTACCATTTTATATTACTTGTGCGATTTGGTACACTTGCCAATCTGTTAAGATAATACTTGTCTTGAAGTCCCTCCACCGGACTGCAATGTGGGATAAAATCTTCTTCCTTATCCTTTCATCATTAGGGATATCCCAATTTTCCTTTAAAAATAAAATTAATGTTAAAGCATGATCAACAAAAATAAGTCAATGATAGAAGTAAAACATCTTAAACATACTAAAATATCCTGCCATAATAGATTTTTGTCAACCTGTGGGACATCATCCCAACAGGTAGCGATAATAGGGACATGATATTTTGCCATCATGTAACTCCTTAATGATGTTGCATGTGCCCTAATAGGCACAAATGTTCGGGGATCAAACTCCACTGTCACTAATTTCTCATTAACCCAACAGGATGTGACATCAGGGATCCGAGTCACAAATCTACCCCCTCCTCTCGTCGGACGTGATCTAGAGCTCATCATACCTGTTTACAAAGTGTTAGTAAATTATAGTTGGAATAGACAAAATAATCAAATTGTACAAGTAATTAAAACAATCTTAAGACACCTATTTATCCCATATGCCTTCGTTGTAATCACATCGAGTGGCATGTATTTCATCGGGTACATCATTAACCTTATTTTCAATGGTTCTTGATGAGAAGGAGCTTGTCTCAAGTATATCTAGAGAGTCTTCATCATCAGTTATGTGCATGGCTCTGCCATAGAATATTTGTCTTGCTTGACTAGCCATAATAAATGGTTCATCCGTGTAACTCATTTTATTAAGATCCACCAAAGTGAATCTAAGGTCTTCTGTCACCACACCAGAATCACTATCAATCCATTTACACTTGAAAACTAGAACTCTAAAAGTGACATAATATATTTCCCAAATTTCTTATATTATTCCAAAATAACTGATTGATGTTGTAATTGGATTCTTATCCTTGAAACTTGAAAAGTGTACAGCCTCAGCTTATAGGGTAACTCAACTATTTTGTACTCTACTTTTATCGTCTTCCTCCTTTGAATAGAACAAGTAATTGTTTATGTAATAGCCGCTGAAAGTGATCACATCAGTGTTAGGTCCACGAGCTAGTCTCAATAGATTTTCAGAAACATTCGGAGTCGCATAAATCTTTTTCTTAAACAAGGCTAAAAAGGATTTGTTATGTTCATTAAGTGTTCACTTTTCACTCATACATGGATGTGCTGACTTAATTTCATCACTATGTTGTGAAATGTAAGGAATAACATCCTCTGTGTTGTTTAAAATGTACAAATGTGCTTGATTAACTTCTTTTCCACTAACACTTTCAATCCTTACTCCTCGAACTCCCTTTCCTTCACGTATGTTTTCATGTCTTTTTTTTGGAAGTCCTATTGGGTCACAACTTGGCATATAACTTGAGCAAAATTCAATGGCTTCCTCTGTAATGTAGCACTCTATAATCGAAGCTTCCGGTCTCAATTGATTCTTAACATATCCCTTTAAGATCTTCATGTATCTTTCAACCGGGTACATCCACCTCAAGAAAACCAGCCCACATATTTGAATCTCTCCACTAGATGAACAATCAAATGAACCATGATATCAAAAAATGAGGGTGGGAAATACATTTCCAAGTGGCACAATAGTCTGATGGCCTTATTTTGCAAATCATCTAACTGTCGAGGATCAACAACTTTCCTACAAATGGCATTGAAAAACAAACTCAAACGTGTGAGAATACCTCTAACAGAGGTAAGTAATATGGCTCGAATAGCTACTGGTAAAAGTTGTTGCATTAAGACATGACAATCGTGAAACTTTAAACCAACCAACTTCAAATCTTTCATAGAAACAAGGCTACTAATATTCGACGAATAACCTTGTGGAACCTTCACACTATGTAAACATTGACAAAAAAATTGTTTTTCTTTTTTTGAAAGAGTGTGACAAGCTGGAGGAAGATAGGTCTGTCTTCCTATGGATTGCAGATGAAACTCAGAACGAATTCCCATGTCAACCAAGTCTTTTCGTGCTTTCACTCCACTTTTGTCTTTCCTTTAACATTTAGTAAAGTAAGAACACTATCACATACATTTTTTTTAACATGCATCACGTCTATGCAATGTCGCACATCAAGTTTACACCAATATGGAAGATTAAAGAATATTGATCGCTTTTTCCAAATGTTTTTCTCAACGGTCTTCTTTTTATATTTTCCAAAGACAACATCAATGTTCCTTACCTAGTCGTATACTTCTTCTCCATTATGTGGTCTCCACACTACATCATCCTCAGGACTTCCATTAAACGCTTTTTTCAATCTACAGTAAAGGTGATTTCGAGGAAGGAATCTCCGGTGTCTTGCTTACACAATTTTCTGCCCATGCTTCAGTTGAAAGATAGCTAGTATTTTCTTCACAAATCGGACATGCAAAATGACCTTTAACACGGTAACCACTCAAGTTCCCATATGTTGGGAAATCATTTATGGTGCAAAACAACATTGCACGCAAACGAAAGTTTTCTTCTGAATATGAATCGAAGACCTCGACACCCTCTTCCCCAACAATTTTAAATCGTCAATTAATGGTTTTAGATAAACATCAATGTCATTTCCAGGTTGCTTAGGACCCGATATCATCATAGACAACATCATGTATTTTCTCTTCATGCACAACATAGGAGATAAATTGTAAATCATCAAAATAATTGGCCAAAAACTATGTTTGCTACTTAAGTTGCCATAAGGATTCATACCATCGGTAGCAAGTGCAATTCTTAAGTTTCTCGGCTCTGCACTAAATTCGGGAAATGTGCCATCAATGTTCTTCCATTGTAGGGAATCAGCTAGGTGTCGAAGAAGATTATCAAATTTTCTTCCATCAACGTGCCACATAAGATTCTTCACATCTTCTTTAACAGAAAACAATCGTTTCAACCTAGGTACTATAGGTAAATACCACATGACCTTAGTCGGTGGACCTTCATTGTGTTCATCGTTATTTCCGTCAAGTTTCTTCTTAAATCATGACGAACCACACGTCGGACACACCTTCATTGAAGCATACTGATCTCTATACAATACACAGTCATTGGAAGATGCATGTATCTTTTGGTATTCCAAACCCATTGGACATAGAATTTTCTACGCGTCGTAATTACAAATAGCTAACATGTTATTTTCGGGTAGCATCTCCTTCAGCAACTCCAACAATTCCGTGAAACTTTTATCAGTCCATCCGTTTTTTGCTTTCAAACAAAACAATTTCAAAGTAGCCGATAACCTTGTAAAATTGATGCATCCTGGATACAACTCTTGCTCTGAATTGTTCTTAAGACTTTCGTATAAATGAGCTCTTCCAAAATTTTATTCGCCAACGTCATGTACCATTTCGTCTAAATGATCACTCATCCGTTTGTCAACGTAATCCGAACCTCTTAAAGTTGTTGTCTTATATAATCCTTCCTCATGCCAAGTTCAAACTGTATAACTTCTCATTATTCCATATATGAACAGATGATCACGGATGTTGTCCAAGTCTTCATATACTTGATTGAGACAACGAATACAAGGGCAAAAATATGCCTCGTTCCCTAGTTTTACGTGTTCTTTAATATATTGTATGAACTTAGAAACCCCTCGCTCATACTCTTCACTAATACGACGCTGATGAATCTAGCTTCGACCGATACTATTACACTAAACGAAAAGAATCCACGAAAAAAAAAACTAAGTTACGCAAAGAAAAAAAAATACCTATCATACGTTGAAGGAAAAACATAAAAAAATATCTATCGTTATACATATATCATACGTCTAGAATTAACAAACACGAACACATATATCATACGTAAGAGATATTGAAGGGAAAAAAACCAAACTTGAAATGGTGTCACTAAAGAAGATGATGAAGTTCGCTGACAACGAATGAACACAAATATCATACGTTGAAGGAAAAAAAACTATCATAGTATCCTTATACATATAGATATCATAAGTCCAGAATCGACAAACACAGCACAAACACGAGCACATACATCATATGTAAGAGTGTTTTAAGAAAAAAAAAACATACTTCAAATGGTGTCACTAGAGAAGATGATGAAGTTCGCTGATCTTGTACGAAAAATAGCCTAAAGATAAATGAAAAACAATCGGTCAACCTTAGAAATGAGAACCAAATGACATTACAAAGATAGAAACGACTTAAAAATAACCTTCTTTCTTTATCACATTTGTCCACCAAGAAAAAAGTTCAAGAAGAAATGGAACCGCGAACAAACAGCGAGACTGTGTTTTCTTTTTACATTCAATAAAAAACTTTCACGTCGCATGCAACAAAAATTTAACGTTATGTTTAAAAACAACGTCGAAGTCCCAAACCATATGACGTTTTCTCATAAAACAACGCGCCTTTTTTATGAATTTTTTCTTATAAATTGCAAAGGTTACGTCCAATTTGAAGGGGGTTAGACGTAGTATTGGAAGCCAAAAGTTTCTATCTTTTTATTTCTTTTTAGTTTTTTCTTTTAAACTGGAGAGCATTAATAGAATGTCGAGTTCTGCTAGAATTCGACGTTTTGTTCTTCCGCCAAAAAGTACCATACTTTTTGATCTTTTATCTTTTCTGCCCTCCCATAGAACGTCATAGGCTGTCGGCCTGGGATGTGAAGGGATTTAAAGTACTTGGGAGCATTAATTGTGTGCTTAATAGAACGTCGCATTCGATGGGGCTTCGACGTTTTTTCTTTCAACAATAGCAAAATGTGGCACTCTTATGATTCTTTTTTCTTTAAAATCATACATGAAATTTTTTCTTTTTACTTCTTCCTTAATTGATTCAAGTTAGCAGTGTATTGAAATTTTCACTTTTAAAGTGATCAGTTTTTTTATCAGTATCAGAACAACATAATCTTCTCTTCTCAACTAGATTGAGGGTTAGTCCACATACAATGCAATCAAGATTCACAATTCACATATTGTTTACCAAAATAAATCATCATTTCATTTCAAAACAAAATCGAAGCAGTACAAAAAACCAGAGGTGACTTAATGCCATGATTACAAAATATAAAAAAAAAATCCACATAGAAAAGTAGTCCATATTCTTACGAAGAAGATTCCATTCAATCTTCATCAATTGACTCATCATCATAATATTCAGTTTTGAAGCCAATGTCATTCTTGTTTCCCTTCTTCTCCCATCTAAAAAGAGTATCTTCAATTCTCTCATCCCTTTCAAACTTCTTCCTAAATTGATCAACAACATATTTCTCAAAATCAGTTTGTGGAATGAAGGCAATACGATTTGCAACAAGAGTAGGTGTACTTCCAACAGTTAGCTCATCTATGAAGAACCATCCATTCACAGTCCTTTCCAGCCCAATAGAAAACAGACTTAGTATACCAATTTCTTGTGACTTGTTGCACACAAGTCTGACTTCTTGAGATACATCTACTCCTTGGAGTATCAACACCTGGCTGATAAATACTCCATATGGCAATTTGTGTGCATATTTATCTCCTACATCTATCATGTGGTCTTTTAGTACCCCAACCAAGTTGGTTGAGATTCTAGTCTTGATAGCATTCAACAGAAATATATCTCCTTTTGACATTCTGTCCTCGACAAATCTTCCAGGCAGCAGTAGCCAAGTCAGGACATAAGCAATCAATTTCTCCTCCTTGTTTAAGCCATCATGTACATACTGCTTATCTACCGTGTACCTTCGTGGATATCTTAAGTAATTTATATATATATAGCTCTCTTTGTTAGCCATCTATTTGACTAAGAATCACGGATATGAGAATCGAAACCTTCAGCTTTCAGTCCAGCAATATCTAACCAAACATTATCATCAATAATAATGTTAACACCTTTGACCCTTGAGTGAATGACCCCATTTACAACCCTCAGGTTTGTGTAGAAAACCTCTACCAAATCTGGATAGCAATGTCCTTTCATATGGACAAAATCAGTAAGCCCTTGATATGTAATCTATTCTTGATAAAAGAACCCGTCTTTCTTGAACAATTGCAGGTCCAGATACTTGTGAGGAACTACATATTTTATAACTCTCCAGAATAAAAGCTTTCATCGAATCTCTTCATCACTTATCCATCCATATGGGTTTGCGTTTCTTGTAACCCGAGCAACCTTCTCTTTTCTATTAGATGATGATGATGAAGAAGAAGCCATGTCTAGATAGAATTCTTGGAACGTCTTTCACAATCTAGTAGTTTTTAACTTCTCAACTTCGAAGCTTAAAATATACAATATGTTGTTAACTTGTCTAAATATTTTTGGATAATTATACTTTAACAACATTTTTTTCTAATTGACCTATCTCCATTTTTGTCCACAGTATTCTATCTTAACCCCTTTAGTTTATCATTCAAGTAAAAAAAAAAAAACCAAAAGAAAAAGTTAACATCAATTTGGTTGCGGAAGTAATGTAGGATAGGTTCTGAAAGGGTCTACTTGAAATTCATAAGTGTTAACTTTTTCCTGTGTTTTCCCCCATGCCTTCATGGTTAACAAAGAAATGTCTTTGTTTAGTAAAAGAAAAGAAGGAAAACACAAGAAAAAAATTAACATGTGTCGCAACCAGAATCGCGACGGGACGACGATCCAAAAAGAAACGGGTTTCGAAAAGAGATTTTGGAGTCGCCACCATAGTTTATTATGGAAAACTACGGAAAAACCAAAAAAAACAGACACGGTCCACGAAAACCAGATTCTGGGTTCGGGAGTCGGTTACGTGTAGGGAAGGTGTTAGCACCCTACAACGCCTGCCCTAGGGCAGTACCTTTAACTAGATGCACAAATATGATGTGGTTTTAAAAAATGTTTAACTATCCCTTAAAATAAAATTCTAAATAAACAAAACATATTTTTCAGTTTTTTGGGCCCGACAAGGATTGACCTTGCTCCTACGTATTCTCATTCAAAATGAGAAATCAGGGTTATGTAGTTCTTTTGGAACTGTTTGAGAAATTCGTTTGGAAATTGTTTGAAAATTGGTTAAGAAAACGATTATAGACAAATTTGGATTTTTTGGGAAGTGAACCTGACAAGGGCAAGCCTTGATCCTACGTATCTCCACTCTTGATGGAGAATCAAGGATCACGTAGTTCTGGGTAGGAAGATTGTTTGTTGTTTGGAATTGTCGATGTTTTTTGGGTTTTTTGAAGATTTTATACCTTTTTTTTGTATTTTGTTTAAGAAAGAGAAAAGGTTGTTAGCACAAGGACGATGCGTGCGATCACACATGTGCATAAACCTTTAAAACATATTCTTTGTTAATTTTACTTAAGGAAAAGAAAAGGTTTTTAGCACAAGGACGATGCGTGCGATCACACATGTGCCTAAACCTTTAAAACGTATTTTTATAAATTCCTTTATTTAAATTGTAAATATTGCATTATTAAATATATATTTTAGGATAAGTAAATATATAGAATAAGTAGATAGAACAAAATAAAATAATAAATAAAAATAAAAATAAAAATAAAAGAAATAAATAAAACAAATGAAAATAAGGAGGAATAACGAGCGTAGGGGGATCATAAACGGATGTTGAGAATGAGGAGAAATAACGAGCGTTTGTTGGGTGAGTTAATGAACGTTCGTTGAGAATGAGGAGGAGTAACGGGCGTTGGGAGAATTATGAACGGACGTGAGCATGAGGAGAAATAACGAGCGTTGGGGGAACTATGAACGGACGTTGGGAATGACGTGAAATAACGAGCGTTCGCTGGGGACGAGCGTTCATTGGGTGATGACGAACGGGTGCTGGGAAAGGGGGTGAATGACGAGCGCTCGTTAGGGACGAGCGTTCGTTGGGGACAAACGTTCGTTGGGAAAGGTGGTGAATGGCGAGCGCTCGTTTGGGACGAGCGTTCGTTGGGGACGAACGTTCGTTGGGGACGAACGTTCGTTGGGAAAGGGCTGAATGACGAGCGTTCGGTTTGGAGTTGAATGACGAGCGCTCGCTGGAGACGAGCGTTCGTTGTTGGCGTTGAATGACAAGCGCTCGCTGGGGACGAGCGTTCGTTGTTGGCGAGCGCTCGGTTGGGATTTGAATGACCAGCGCTCGCTGGAGACGAGCGTTCGTTGTTCTCGCTGAATGACGAGCGCTCGCTGGGGACGAGCGTTCGTTGATGGCGAGCGTTCGGTTGGGAGTTGAATGACGAGTGCTCGCTGGAGGCGAGCGTTCGTTGTTGTCGCTGAATGACGAGCGCTCGCTGGGGACGAGCGTTCGTTGTTGGCGAGCGCTCGGTTGGGATTTGAATGACGAGCGCTCGCTGGAGACGAGCGTTCGTTGTTGTCGCTGAATGACGAGCGCTCGCTGGGGACGAGCGTTCGTTGTTGGCGAGCGTTCGGTTGGGAGTTGAATGACGAGCGCTCGCTGGAGGCGAGCGTTCGTTGTTGTTGCTGAATGACGAGCGCTTGCTGGGGACGAGCGTTCGTTGTTGGCGAGCGCTCGGTTGGGATTTGAATGACGAGCGCTCGCTGGAGACGAGCGTTCGTTGGGAGTTGGTCACCAAACGGTCCATCCAAGAAGTGGACGGACGGACGTTCGGAGAGGAGGTAGGGGACGAACGTTCGAAAAAGGCTTAACGTATGTTTATTTATGGGCTTGGCCCACCCGGGTGGTTTCTGACCTAGAATTCCCCTAGGGGTTCAGCCTTCCCATTCTCATTCCTCACCCACTCAGACTCAGCTCCTCCAGAGACTCAAGGTCTCTTTCCCTCCCGAAGGTTCGCCGCCGCTACGCTCTGAACTGGCCACCGTGACTGCCTCCAGCCAAAACCGGCCGCTGCGAGTTGCTTCCGGTCTCTTTCCCTCTCTTCTCCTCGTCGCGCACGACGGAGGAACTCTAGCGTCCCTGTGCCATGCCGTCGCTGCCCTCGACAGAGCCACCGCCACCACGGTCGGACCTACCACTCTCGGAGGTTATGCCGAAAAATGTTTGGGATTTTAGAAGTTTTGATCTGCTGTTGTGGTGTGCTTTATGGTTTCAGTTGTGTGCGTGTGTTTCCCGTTCAAAGATTCAACTCCCTCGGTGGTGATTAGAGATGAGAGAAGGCTTGATGGCTTAGTCCCAATATCTGGTTTGGCTCTTTGGGATTCTTGGTGGTTGGAGTTGAACAGGATGTTGGTTTGGCCGGTTTTGAATACATGGGAAATAGGTGAGAAGTACGATAAGAAGGACGGGAATGGAGATTTGATTGAGATGAAGATGGTGGAAGGATGTTGGCAGTAGCCGTGGGCGTGAGCTATTGAAGATGGCTGTGACAGTGAGTGAACATGGATGACGGGTTGGAGACGATGGAGTATGGTCAGAGGTGTTGAAGATGAAGGGAGGCTTGAAAGCTTAGTTCCCTGGTCTGTGAAAATTGGTAGTGGTAGGAAAAGGTGACCGGAAGGGTGTGAGTTTTGTAGTGACGGGGAAGCCAGTGCCCCCCCTTGGTCTTGGTCACCATGTGTTCCAGATGAAAGAGGAGTAAGATATACAAATATCCACAACACTAATAATGTATCCAACAAGAATCATATGCAAACATACCTACAACGTAACAGAGATATGTTGAAGGGCAAGCAATCAACTCACAAAAACATGGAGTGCAAGACATCACTTACCTCTTGAAGATCCGTTTGCTATTGCCAACCTTGTATCTCCAGTGGGTCTCTCCCTTTCCTTTGGCCGGCTGGCTTCCCCCTTCTCCTTCCTGTGAATGATGTCCCTTCCTTCTTTTCAGGTGCCAATGGTGAAGGTCCGAGAGACTGTGTGTGAAAAATCCTTCTTCTCTTCTCCCAAAACCAGAATAATCCCCTCTACTCTCTCTCCATGTGTTTTATTCATCCTTTCTCTGTGCCCCGTATCAAAACCCCTTGTACCGATCTCGTACATCCCAAAACGTCTCTGCCATCATCCGCGTACTCTGTAAAACGGTTTCTGCTCCCCTTCATTCCAACATCACGACCTTGTCCCCCAATCAGAAACCTTCTTTTCCCTTTTTCATCATTTTTACTAAAAGACAAAAATGTCTTTTTCTCTTTTTTTTTAGTTATATAATATTAGAACAAAATAGAATATAAATGGAATAAAACTAAAAAAAACAAAAATAAAAATAAAAATAAAATAAAATAATGATAATAAAAATAAAAAGAAAAAGAATAAGTAAAGTGAGAAACAAAAATAAAAATAAGAATAAAAATAAAAATACAAATAAAAATAGGAACATAAACTACAGTAAAAGCCAAAAAAATCATTCCGGATGAAATTGAGTATTGACAACATGAATTTGATTACCGAAGTTATGTAGGATAGGTTTTCAAAGGGTCTACTTGAAATTCATAAGTGTTAACTTTTTCCTGTGTTTTCCCCCAGACCTTCATGGTTAACAAAGAAATGTCTTCATTTAGTAAAGGAAAAGAAGGAAAACACAAGATAAAAGTTAACATGAATTTGATTACCGAAGTTATGTAGGATAGGTTTTCAATGGGTCTACTTATTTATCAACGTGAAGGGCATTGGAGTGGTTGCGAAGATTAATTGTGTGACCAGAATGTTACATCAAATTCGGATGGTATTCGACGTTTTAATCTTCATCCAAAAGCCAAAGTTCGCTCCATTTTTTATTATTTTTCCTTTTTCCTTTTAAATTCTCACTATAAGGTGCAAGCCTCATAGATCTTCGACATTTTTTTCATCAGAAGCACCAAAGTTTTTTTTTTTACTTTTTCACTGAATGATGTTTGAACGTCGAATTCGACAGGGATTCGACGTTCATACAAGATACTGATCATAATTACACGATCTAATGTACATCATCGAATTTCTTATGGTGGAAACAACTTCAAGAGAATTTAAATTTCGAATCTAGTTATACAGTTGACGTAATATTTGAACTAAAGAGATCCACGTCCAATATTGATACTACTCGACCTGGATTGAATGAATTTATTTACAACAATGCCATCGGTTATTGTTAACGTTGGTTGTTATGTTATTTGACGTTGAACACGGGACGTTGCGCACCCTTACATACACTGAATTTGAAAATCTTATGTACATTGTTTTATATTGCACGAGTGACTTAAGATACTAAACCCTAATACTGAGGAAAATTATCTGGTATGTAAATTCAAATGGCTTCTTCATCACATCCTTCAAGGGATAGAGGAAAGGTTGTTGTGGCTGCAAGAAATGTTGATCTCTCCGAGTGGATTGGTGATGAGGAGACTCGTCTAGAGTTTGAGGTGGACGAAGTTTAAACATATTGTTCCTCAAAAATATCTGAACCTCGACTTATTTGAAAAAGAGGGATTTCACTTCTAAGAATGGATTGAAACTCAAGGTCTCTTTACACTTGTCCAGATGAAGGGTGATTGGTACCCTGACTTAGTAAGGGTCTTCTACAACAATATGAGAAACATAGATGGTGTCCTTCATTCTCAAGTAAAAGGAGTAAATGTTCACATTGACAATAATGTCTGGTTTCAAGTTGCAGGATTAAAAGCCGAAGGGTTAATCTCTCACTTACGGTACTTAAAAACAAACAGATGGCTAAAGAAAAAGGACGTGTACAGTAACTGATTAAGGTTTCCTGGGAGATACACAATTGAAAGATTATATATGCATAAGGGACTGAATAAAGAAGAAAAGATGACATCACACATTCTTGCTTGGGTGATTTTACCTGCTAGACCAATACAAGACAGAATGACAACTGAAGATGTTTTTCTGTTGTATGCCATCAAGAATGATGTTCCTACCAATTGGGTGGAAGTAATAAAAAATCATATGATTGATGCAGGAACCAAACATGCATGACATCTACCATATGCTGTATTTATTAGCAAAATCTTGACCCTTCAAGGTGTGGATGTTAGTGGTGAAAAGAAATGCTCCTGTAACTGCTCAAATGTTATAAATCGAAACACCTTGACTTCCATTGTCCTTGTGAAGACCACAAAGGGATGGTGCTTCAAGGATGAACAAAATATGGTTCAAAGTTCTGGAAGCACACGTACACTAAATGAAGATTGCACCAACTTCGTTCCTAAAACCAATTTTGAAAGATTTGTTATTGAAAAACTCAGAAGACTCAAACAGAAGATACACGCTCTGCATGAGAAAAAGAATAAAAGTGATTCTCCAACTGAAGATTCAAGTGAAGAGTCTAGTGAGGAGGATTCAATGGAAATATTCTGAATTAGAACAAAGGCTTAGAATTTTAGTATTGAGTTGGTTTTGTGTTTCTGTTATGTGTCTTTTTTGCCTCTAATCTGATTGTAGTCAATATGAATATGAATGAAATTGTACTACTTGAAATGAAATCCAAATTGTTAACTTATTTCTTATGTTTTCTATAGCTCTTCCATGCGTCACCCTAACTTTTGTGATGACCTTGGAAAAGCTATGAGGAAACATAAAAAATATGATATCAGAGTGACAAGTTACGACTAAATTTTATAAATGGAGGACTAGATCAAGGATCCATAAGTGTATTTATAGAAATGGACTTAATCTTTGACGTCAGCTTTTACAATATGCGACGTAACATTCATTTTTTCCTATTTTTAACTTTTAAAACGTCAACGTTTTTAAGAATTCGACGTAATAAAACTTCATGGATTTAAAAAAAACCATAATAACATTAAACAAAGGAAAAATATGAAATATAACCACAAAAAGTACATATTAAAATTTCAAACAAAGTTCAAACATACAAAAATATACTAAATTATATTAAAATATTACATTAATTTCAGAAAAATAAACTAAAATGGACTCTTGTTCCTAATATGAGTCAGATGTCTCCATAGACTCATCTTCTGCAGTAGTTAGATGATCACATAAACATCTTCCAGGTAGTATTACCCAAGTAAGTACAAAAAAATACATTTTTTCTTCCACTTTCAAACCATCAAGTAGATATGGCTTGTATACCTTTAGCCTTGTTGGACTTCTCAGATATTCCTTATAAATTTTCTTCTTGTTGGTCCATTGGTTGAGTTCAGAATTTCTTTCATGAGACATGAAGCCTTCTGCTTTGAGACCAGTAAAAGATAGCCATATTTCGCCATCAATTTTAATATCGACACCTTTCACCCGAGAGCATGTAACACCATCGACAACCTTCAGATTATGGTAGAAGACCTGTACCATGTCAAGATAGCAATCACCGGTCATTTCTACAAATTTTAGAAGACCAACATCTATAAGCCAATCTTGAAAGATAAATCCCTCCCTTCTAAATAATTCCACATCCAAGAACTCTTGAGGGACCACCTTGAAGAGTTTTCTATTAATCTAAATTTTTATCGTTCTTCGTCATCACTGATCCACCCATTTGGACTAGCATTTCTTACAAGGTGTGCATCCTTCTTTCCACTCCGTGAAGATGCAGAAGCAATTTGAGAACAGGATTTAGACATTTACAGGAAGGGTTTAAGAATTTTGTTTCTGACAATGATACATGATAGATTTACTCAAACTATATGATGACTTTTAGATGAACAAGAAACTACATAAAAAAACACAGGAATTAAATAAAAGAAAACCATAAAAACAATGGAGAATGTTTTTGAAATTCATAAGTGTTAAAATTTTCCTCAGGATTTCCATCATGCCTTCATAGTTAACAAAGAAATGTCTTCATTTAGTAGAGGAACTGATGGAAACTCTTAGGAAAAAGTTAACATAAATTTGGTTACGGAAGCTCTGTAGTGAAGGTTTTCAAAGGGTAGTTTCAAAGGATCCGAAATTGTATTTAAAGAACTGGGAGCCACTAATGCACCCAACTACTCCAGTGCCCATCAATAATAAAATGTCGAACCCTTTAGAAATTTGTCGCCCATCATGTCAATCCTTATATTGTCAGAGTTCAACTTCAACCACATAATTAAACGTCGAACGCTTTAGAAATTCGTCGTTGCTGAAATTATTTTATTGGGATATATAAGATTGAAAATTTTAGTCGGGCCTGAAACTGATAAGATTTGATGCACAACCTTATAAATATTAGATTTGAAAACGCACTCAGTGTTTTCATAACTGAAGAGTTACAAACCCCAAAAATGTGAAAGACGTTCCAGAATCTGATCAGAAATGGCTTCTTCATCATCAAGAAGAAAATGGAAGGTTTCCCGGATTGCAAGGAATGCTAATCCTAGAGGTTAGATTAGTGATGAAGGCATTCGACGAAATCTTTTTAGTTTAAGGAAGATTAAAATTGTGGTTTCTCATAGATATCTGAAACTGGTGAGGGTGTTCTACTCCAACTTAAATATGAGTGATGAAACATTTTGTTCCAAAGTCAAGCGGGTTGATATAAAGGTTTGGATTGGTCATCAACAAGTATATCCAATTTCTGAATCTTGGAGTGCAAACAAAATAGATATGACAAAAACTGAAGAATATGAGTAGGCTAAATGGTATGCGGTGAAAATAGATTGCATGTCAGAACCGCTAAAAAGATTCTTGGGGCTCAAGTAAATTGAAAGTTGACTGCAACAGAAGAATATGAATTTTCTTTCTTTGATTTTAATTTTGTAATCAATGGCTTCTTAAGCCATCTTTTGTTTTGCTGGTTGTAATCATCTTTTGTATGTCATAATCGCTAAAAAGATTCTTGGGGCTCAAGTAAATTGAAAGATGACTGCAACAGAAGAATATGGATTTTCGTTGTTTGATTTTAATTTTGTAATCAGTGGCTTCTTAAGCCATCTTTTGTTTTGCTGGTTGTACTCATCTTTTGTATGTCAGAATCTCTAAAAAGATTCTTGGGGCTCAAGTAAATTGAAAATTAACACAGTCATTGACAAAATACTCTAAAGATTGAAAAATCACCGACAAAATGGAAAGGAAGCTGATGTGAACAACCAAAAAGGGATCAACAATAATTCTGCAACACAAGAATATGGATTTTCGTTGTTTGATTTTAATTTTGTAATCAGTGGCTTCTTAAGCCATCTTTTGTTTTGTTGTAATCATCTTTTGAATATTAATAAAATTTTCTTTTTGCAAAAACATTAGTGAATGGTGATTGAATTGTTTAGATTTATTAAATCACTTGTATGATTGTAATTGAAATTTTTAATGTTACATCATTACATTGAATATACCATTCACTCTTTTTGTTTTTTTTTTCTTTTAAAACACCAATAATATGTCGATTAATAAAGCTACTCGACGTAATATTAATAGAAAAGTTATGAAACGAAAAGCTTAATGTCATTCTTTAGACTTCGACATATTATTGTCAGCCAGATCACTCCCTTTTTTTTTTCCTTTAAACCAACAATAAACGTCCAATTTCTTGGGCATGTGACGTATTATTCGTTAACCAAACCCAAAGGTCGCTACGTTTTTTTATTTATCCACTTTAAATTTAAATAGAACGTTCAACTTTATATGCGAAAATGCAGGTTGTTAGGCTTGATAAATGTTGTTTTAGAAACGAAGAGATCCACGTCATATACTGCCACCATTCGATGTCCAGGTATATGGGAAAAAACTGTTGGCAGGGCATTAAAACGAAGAGATACACGTCCAATATTGACAGCACTCGACGTCCACGTTATTTGGGAAATACATAGGGACGTCATTTTTCCTTTAGTATTCGACATAAAATTATTTCAAGTATTTCGAAGAGAAATCCATTATTACGTAGGTTATAAATGGAAACGAAACAAAGGAAAAACTTAATAACACTAAACATAGGAAAAAATGAAAAACAAACCACGAAAAGATCCGTAGGATTGTTAAAGGCAGTTCGAAGGCAAATTGTCACTCCTTTTTTTCTTTTTCTTTTTAAATTCTCATAGAACGTCGACATGAAAGGATTGTGAGAATTCATTTTGTGCTGTTACCAAAGGTTTTGAATTTACTCTATAAATATAATGCTCAACTTTATACAATTGCACAGTTTGATCATTTTTGAATAATTCATTTTTGAATAATTCATTTTTGAATAATTCATTTTATCGAATGGTTTAAAAGAAAAAATTAAAAACATAATTTCTAGCAAACAAAACATCGTTATACGCGTGACATTTGTCATTCCTTTTTTATTTTTTTCTTTTTTTCTTTTTCCTTTTTAACCTCCAATAACAAGTCGTTTTTTAAATTCCTTGAAGGAGTTTATGAATTTTATGAATGAAAGTTGTAGCGTTTTCAAAGGCCTTAGAGTTGTTACAAGTTAATACAAAGAAACCTTGGAGTATTGTTACAAGAAATTTCATAAATGGATGTCTACATAAATAATTATTGTTGGGAAAGGCCTGATATGGGCTTCAATAATAAAAGACAGTCTACTTAAATGATATATGGGAACATGTAGTTTGCTGCTAGAAACGAAGAGGTTGACGTCAATTTCTTCAGACTTCCAAAGTGTCTTTTTGGTTTAATTCTTTTTTATGTTAATTCAACACTGAACGTCAGATTCCTTGGGTATTTGACATATTATTCGTTATCCAAGGCAAAGGTCGCTCTTTTGTTTCTTTTTCCTTTTTAAATTCCCATAGAATATCTAACTATAGGGGACTTCGACGTGAAAGGCATTGGAGTGGTTCTCTATTCTGTTCTCTATTCTTATGGTTCTCTATTCTCTGTTCTTTTGTTTCTTTTTCCTTTTTAAATACCCACAGAATTGGACTTCTCTTAATAAAATGTCGAAGCCACGAGTACAAAGACATTTTTCTGTTTGGTTTAGAAGAAAAAAGTAAAAACATAATTTATGGAAAATACAACATCCAATGCAAAGAAGAATTCGACATTCTGTGGTTGGTTTAAAAGAAAAATAAAAAATAAAAAAAGGAACTAAATAACAAATCATCTAAGCCAGTTTAAAAATGACATTTTATGGTTGATTTAAATGAAAAATAAACAAATAACTACTAGCGGTAATATACAACGTCCTTCTTTTGTTACGGTGACGTCATATTTAGTAAATCAGTATTTAGTATTTATTTATTTTGTATTGGACGTCGACTGCTTCCTTATGGACATTATGTGATTACGACTAGCACATCCAATCCCAACTTGTTCGACGTTCTGTATTGTTTTAAACGTCGACCCCATAAAGTGTGGGACATTTTGTTTGGTTTATAAGAGAAAATAAATAAGGAATAACTAAGGGATTTACTCTTTGGCTTCATGCTGACATATAAAACGTCGAATATTTGTCATGGTTGACGTCAAATATGGGTAGGAGTAATACTGCTGGAAGCAAACCACTATTTCGTTATTTTTTTATTTTAAACTGAACGTGAGATGTTTCCTAAGTTGACGTTATGTGATTCTAAGGTCATTGTTTTACGTCGATCTTTGCCTTATTTGACGTTAATACATTTTAGATTACATCGATATGCTTCTTGTTTGAGGTTAATACATTTTAGAAGGCGCACTATTTTAGTGATTGACGTGGAGCGATTCAATTTATTTACAAAAATGCCATCGGTCATTTTTAACGTTGGATATTGAGTGTTATGACGTTGAAGGCGTGACGTTATACGCTGTTTTTGTACTAGTGGTTATGACAAAACTATTGTCCAACTCAAACAGTAACCACGAACTCGTGACCAAGCTTATGATGAACTCCGACAATGATTTAAAAATCTAGAAAATTTAGTCATGAGAATGTTGCTTCAAGAAGTACGGACTTGGTCCATCCCATCACCGTCCCAACAACAACGACCTTCAGTCTAGGCCACCCCCATCTAGTCATCTCCCTACTGCAGCGACCTTCCCAGAAACAATCTCAACAACATTAAGAAGACAATAATGATTCAAAAGGCTGTGATGATTATTAGGACTTTTTTAGTTTACAAACATTTACATTCAGACTTATTTGTTTCTTTTATGAATGAAAGAATATAACTATGTTTTGAATGATATGGATTTCATTTAAGAATCATTGCATTGTCTTAATTGTGACATTTGTTTGCATTGTCTGAATTTAGGTATTTGTCTGAATTTAGATATTTGTTTGTATTGATTGTATTATTGACATGTTTATTATGGTGGATATAGAATGTTGCCCACTGCATATGAATCTATTATGGACTTTACCAACAGATATGTTCGTCAATAATGTAAGTAATTTTACAATGAAGGTCGAGAGTATCTCTTTCTGTTTTTCTTTTTTCTTCAACTTAGATGTATTCATTTTCTTGAGCTCTTTACTTTTTTCTATTCAGAATGGATATATCGTTGTAAGCTCTTCTTTCTTAAGATTTTCTCTTAAGTTATCCTCTTGATTTTCTTCTTGAGAGATATTCTATTTATAGGCTTCATGAATATTTGTTTGTTAGACTGAGTTTGTAGTTTATAGCCTTGATACTTGTGTTTTCTCTTTCTTCTTTTCACAATAGTCGTTATGTAAGTTGACTTTATCAAAACCTGCATGCTTTTCTAGTCCTTTGCTTGAAGTAGGTTGAACGATCTTTTTAGACTTTGCTTTAAATGAGGAGCATTTCGTGAATATCCCTTTTGTCTCTAACATCCACGTTTTGATATTTGAATTGTAGCATTGTGGATGTGTGTAGAATAGCTTATCTACAAAATTAGAGTACATTATGCATGCAACATGTATGACTTTTCTTATTAGTTTTGTTGTTTTTGAACGTTGAACATTTAATGTCATTTAATGCTTGCTCAAAACAACAAAGTGCTTGTGATTTCCTACCGTTAGGTAGCATTTTACAATTTAGTTATTTTCCTTGAAGATAGCAAGCGTAGATCAACACTTGATCAAAATATGAGGTAGTTGTTGAGCACATGTTATCATTTATTCAAGTAAATTCTACTTTATTTTTTGTCTCTTTTTATACAGATGGTGTTTATCTTGTTTAAGCTTCCTTATACTTTTTAAGTCTTTTAATGTATTTTGTTCTAGATATTTTCTCGACCTCGTTTGTTTTCGAGAGAAGCCAAATACATATTCTAGGTATTATAAGCATTGAGCTTTTATCACAATCTCTCTTGGACGTTTTAGGCAAAACATTGTTTAGCCATATGTCATGATGTTTTACCCTAAATGTTTTTCTATTTCCTAGGACCTTATGTGTTTTTACATTTGGAGATTATGGTTCTAGGTTGTGTTTGTTTGGGGTTTAAGATCTAATTCTTGTGTTCTTACCCTAATGTTTTAATGTTAGTAGATTAAATGTTATTTGATTACTCTATTGTAATGTTATTTGATTAAACTTCAAAACATGAGAGCGTTTCGTTGTATATACGATTTTGTCTTTAACAAGGACTATAAGTAAAGCTTTCATATTATTGTCTTGCGGTGCAAACATTTTTTAAAATCATAGACCTTTAGAGTTGCAATTGTTTTCATTACTTCTCTTTGACATAGGTTTGCTTTGTTTGTTCGGTTTCTCTTTCTTCTAGCCATGCATTGTTAATCAATTAAGGTAATGAGTGTCTAAGGTGTTAGATGACAGTATCTTTAGTTGTGGGGAAGGAGATTTTTTAGTTGTAGTATTTTTTAGGTGTAGATAAGTCATGAGTATGGGTTGTTAGTGCACTCCTTAGCTACAGTAGGTGATGTTACTTTTAATCTCAAAGAGCGGCACAAGGTCAGTAGTGGTCAACCTTAGAGTTTGAGGGTTACTAAGCTAAGAGTCATGTTTCCTAATGGTGTTAGTGTAGCGATCTGAAGTAGATTAAGTGATTAATTGTTTAGTCTTGAAGTTAACCAATTTTTAGTTTAGCATACAATCTTTAGGAGAGAGTGTAGTAATGTGAAGGTAACTTGAATAAGGATAGGGGATTAAAATGGGTGCAGTCCGTTGGGGAGTTTGAGTTAGGCAAAGAACTAACCCATGAGGTTAGCTTTGATACCAATTGAAAATTTATGAATCATTATTTTTTACTATTCACTTAGCTTTCTGCACCAAATTTAATTACTTAATTGTACTTAATTTGATCAGTAATTCATATTTTAATTAATTTGGATTATCTGAGTTTAATCTTTCTCATTATTATTTGTAGGAAAATTTTGGAATCATATCTTGGGACAACAAGAGTGTTGCCACGTCATTTCTCATTATTCACGTCAACATTATATTTTTATTTCATTTTTATTTTGTTTTTAATGTAAATTGGGTCAGATTTGACCTTTTGAGCCCATGTTTGGTAAATCAGGAGAGGTCCATTGGTAGCGCAGATTTGAGGACCTAGGCTTTAATACCCCAAAGGACCAAAAGACACTTTTTCTCTTCTTCCAATTCTCATTTTCGAGGATTGGGAATTTTCAGCCCCTCCACCCTTAGGTTTTTGTTTTCATTCTCCTTTTATGTATTGAATCTCGTTTTTAATTGCAATTTAATTTTATTTACGTTTTCTATTCTTGCAATTTCACTTTCCAATTGCATTTTCATTTTCCCATTGCATTTCGTTACATGTCCAGTTTCGTTTCCATTTTTTGAATTCTTTTTACAAGTTTCATTGATGGACGAACGTCCAAGGAGACGACGAATGTGCGTGTCGTGAGCTCCTTGGAAGCTTCCTCCAGAGATGAATGCAGCGGAAAATGATGACGAAGCTCTAAATCGAGAGTTGACTCGAAGGAAACCTACTAAACTAAGAACAGACTCAAGAAAATCCTAATATCTAAGGTTTAAACGGTGGAAAACCTAGATTGTTCGGTGGAAAGTCTGGATTGAAGGTGAAACAAGGTTTTAATCGGTGGAAATCAAAAGAAATGCTGGAAGAAGATGGATCTGTGAGGAAAAAGAGGATTACCGTGATGGAAGCAATGGCTCATGACGAAGAAAGCTCTCGAGAGAGAGTGAGATGCTCTGTGATGTGCAAGGAATGCACAAGAGTGAAATGCGAAATGAAATTTCATTTCTGATGCGCGAGAGGAATAGCCAATGACGTGGAATGAAGGAGCAGACGCGTGCGCTATGGAGACATAGCTGAGGCACGCACGAAAAGCTGAAGATGTGGCAGCAGAGTAATGGTTTAGAGTGGAGGATGACGTCGTGGATGAGAGCAATAAGGTGGAGCACGGTGGAATTCAAGGAAAATGAGAATGGAGGCAGTGTGCAAGGAAGGTGGCTAGAGGGAGTCTTTGGACTCTCTAGCATGTGACTTTCAAGAGAGAATAATTTCATATTTCAGAAAATTGAATTCTCATTAAGCTCAAAAGTGCCAATAAAAGAGAGGAGCTGGGTATTTATAGTAACTCATGCTCCTTAAGAGTTAAGCTATGAAAGGTAAAAATACAAAAGGAGGACTACGTCAAGCAGGATTGCATCATTAATGGTCACTTTTGTTCCAATTTTAATATAGCTTTCCAGTTCCACATTGCCCATGTTTTGATGTTTTCAACTTCGTTTTGTTGTTTGCATTTCATCTTAATAATAGCGTGAGTCTGTTTAGGTTGGGCACTACGGAGATTGAATTGTTTCCATGAGATTCCGGCACTATCAATTGTTATTATGTTGCTCTTGTCTTGTATAATATTTAATATGTTTTGTGCTTGCAATTAGGTATATGCTTAGTTGCTTAATTGGTGTTTAATCTCTGATTAGTTGATTAACCTATGTGGTGTAAAATTGATTAGATATTTGCATTGTGTTTGCTTAATTCGCAATTTTGAAGACATGATTAACCTTCGCTTAGTTGGTTAATTCGTATTGGATTAGTGATGAGAGTAGCGTTTAATCATTATTAATCTGGGATTGGAACATTTCAATCGAACTAGTGTAAACCTGTCTTTCATCTATGTTTAATATGTGTTAATTGTTCAATGATTTGCATCCACAAAATTGTCCAAAGCCCCCGCCCACTACGTGTTTGATCTAATGAAAAAACCAACAATTGGTCCTTAAGGGACGACCTAGGAGTCACTTCCTAGTATACTGCATTTCTAATTGCTCAATAATTTGATTTGGGTACAACCTCGATCAAAAACACAGGGTGATAACACTATCATTAGCGCGATCAAATTAATACTACTAAACTATAGGAAATTTAGTATTGCTAATATAATAAGCAACAAAATAGAAAGGACAAAGTCAATCCTAAGTCGTCTCCCAACGAACATGAAATTGATTCTTATCAAATTAGTTTTTATAATAACAATATAAAAGTGTTAGTAAAATAAAAATAATAATGAAGATTAATATAAATAAAAGATTAAAGAATCAAATAACAAAAGATAGAGAGAAAACAATTATAGAAAGATTTAGAAAGATAAAAACAAGGATAAAGAAACTATTGGATGAATTTTATGTTTTTTTAAAATAGGATACATCATTGGTTATTTAAAGATTATTGTTCAATTAATTATTATCTTGGATTTTCAAATTAATCAATTTAAATTCTCAATTAATTTGTTGACATTCACACTATTAATCGAAGTACATTCTCAATTAAAAGAAAAAGCTGAAATTACAAGAAAAACAATGATAAACACTATTGCTTTGGAGTCAGTCACAAATTATTTACCATCCAAAAAGCGCCATACACGCCATGAGCATGATAAATTGATAGCTCAAATGAATGACATGACTGAATGAATGACATGACTGAATGAATGACATGGATGGAAAATGAGATTATTTCCCTTTGAAAAATTGACACACTAAATACTATTGAAAAATTTAATATTGGTGTCTATAGTAGCCAAAGGAGTTGCACATTATCATCAAATAGTTTTCCCAAGGTATCTAACTTATCTACATTACTTTCATTATTAATTTAATGTTCTTACTTTAAACTTTCATAGGTCTTCTTATTTAGTCACATTGAAGATTGTCTTATAATTTTAAACAACACAATTTAATCTCTTATTATCTCAGATATTTTATGCAGCAGATAAGCACAGAGATATAAGAATAAACAATCAACATCAAATAAAACAAGATCTAAAGATATCAAATATTCAAATTTTGGAATCTTTAGACTCTTGTTGATATTTAGTCGATTTGATCTCAGTCCAAATCGATTTCTTGTTGTAGTATATTTCAGACAATCCAGTTCCATCCAATCAGTAAGTGATATTCCCGCAAAACCTTTCCAAGTCTTTCTAGATCAAGCATTTTAGAATCAATGTTATACAGGAATTAATGTATGAGTATGCAAATGTATAAGAGTAACAGTAATCAATAATTCATTCGCATACAAGCACAGTGTAATCGACTTGATATATTTAGTTTTGTTCAATTTACTGATATACTCTTTTAATCACAAATTTGATTAACATTGATTTCATTAATATCAAACTTGAAATACAATCATATAAAACCAAGATAAAGCCAAAACAAAGATGACATATAAAGCCATCAATTACAGAAGAACACAACAATACAGTTAACATAGTCAACAAACTTCTACAATCAAAACAAACTAAAAGTGGTAATCATAGGACCCTCAATCTATTTCAGATGACTCCACAATTTTCTTCTCTGCACTATTCTTCTCACTCTCAGAATCATCTCAAGAGGTGTCACCAAATGCATTTATCCTTAGTGCATAGTCCATTTTCCTATGTAGTTTAGTGAAAAATCTTTGAAGCATTTCCATTTTCTCATCAAGACGTTTAATGCGCGAGAATTGTTTGGTGCGCAAGAAGCTGGCTTGGAGGAATGAACAGTGCGTCATGGAGGAGAGCATTAATGGAAGCACAATGGAGTAAAATGTAAGAATGAAAAATAGGAAGTGTGCTTGGAAGGTGGCTAGAGGGAGTCTTTGGACTATCTAGCCTTGACTCTCAAGAGAGAATTTTTCTGGTTTCAGAAAACTCAATTCTCATTCATCTCAAAAGTCACATTACAAAGAGAGGAGCTGGGTATTTATAATAACCCATCCTCCTTGGAAGCTGATACACGTATACAATGAAATGTAAAAATACAAAAAGAGAACACTAAGAAAGGTACATCAGGCAGGATTCCATCACCAACCATCTTTAATTTTTCTGAGACCCACAACATTTAAGAACAATTTTTCCAAAATATTTCTCTTCTTAAAGTAGATTGTCATTTCATTTGTGATGTCCATGTTTTGGATTCTTAGTATCCTATTAATGAAGACAGCATACAGTAGATGATATTGCTTATGCTTTGCAAACTTTATCATATAGTCACATATTACATATGACCAATATGTTTTTGTTCCTGTTTGCAATGCATACAGTAAATACACATCTTCAACATTCAGCAAAAACTGATCTTCACCTCTTGGAAGTAAGATACAGGTGATCATGTATACACATAAACTCTCCTCCTTGCATAGATTCTCAATACTGAAGGAGTCGCCTTTCCCCATCATGACTAGATTCTTTAAGAAGTTGTTGTAAATGTCAGTTTTGTTGAACCCGGTATGCCTTGATGAGCCTTTAGTCCTTCAGGCTGAAATCCAGCAACATATTTCCAAATGGAGTTGTCAATACGGATAATTACACCCTTTTACCCTAGAAATGAGATAGTTTCCTTCTCTTTTTAAATTTGCATAGAATACCTTTACAAGATTTGGATAGTAATCTTCCTGAAGTTCAACAAATTTTGTCATACTTGCTTTGACAAGCCATTCTCTAAACAAGAAACCCTTTGTGCGAAAGAATAGAATGCTCAGGCATTTGTGTCTGATCACTTCTTTGAACCCCCACTGGCATATGAAGTCAGTTCGTTAATCATCACCACTGAATCGACCAAAAGGATTTGCTTCCTTGATCGAAGATGCAAAATGCTTTCCTAGACGCGAAGATGAGGTGTCCATTTGCAGAAATATTGGAATGTGCAGAGAAACTTTGATAAAGATAAGGGTTTATGTGTCACAACTATGAAGCAGATACAGAGCATTGCAAACATATATGTAAGGACGCGAACAACAATGATTTGATCAGGCCTAATTTAAATTTTCAAATCATAAGAAAGCTCAAAACAGAGATTATTAATCGATCTTATTAAAAACAAAGTCGACTTAATGTATTAGCATAGTGTTACCAAAAACAGAGAAACACAATCACAGATTATAATCGACTCAGTTCATAACATAATCAATTAAAATTTGCACAAGTATATTTTCACATAAAACAATCAATCAAGAAGCATATAACAAATATGCATATAACAAAAAATCATACAAATGCTTATGATGCATGAAAGAGTTTTGTTACAGTTACCATAATCAGTGACTCATGTATTTTTGATTTCATCATGGTAGTTCATCCTTGAGTTGAATACTACTTCAACAGCTACTGCGTCTTTACTGCACAACAATTAAAAGGTTTTGACATTAGTACCCATTTGAACTTAGGTCCTGTCTTGTTAGTAGCAGGAGCTTGCTCCTTGGGAACCCATTTGTATTTTCCCTTTGAAACACCAACATTTCTAAAATAGTAGTTTCTAACATTGTGAACAAGTGTGTTGCAGTAAAAGCATGCGTTTGTAGTAGGTTTACTCAGATCAATAAACTTCTTTGAGTTTATCCTATTACTTTTAGCCTTATAACCAATACCTTGTCTGTAGATAGCTCTTCCAGATGATCGTAACACAACATCAAGATTTTCTTTACCTTGAGTAAATTTGGCTAACCTGTTGGTTAAGTACTCAATTTTCTCAATGTGTACAAGACAGTTACCACATTCTTTCTCAACAATTTGTATTTCGGTCTTTGACTATCTTTGTAGATTTCAAAGCTTCTTCAAGATCTTTTTCATGCTTTTCGTTATCCTATACTAGATTATCAATTATGTATTCATAGTCTCTTCTCTTAGAGGATAATTGATTCACCTTATACTAAAGTCACATGGCTTCTGCATGTATCTCCTGAAATGCATCCAATAGCATGTAGTATTTGACCTCTATTGGTTCATTCTCAAATTCACGATCACTGTCATCATCAGATTTTGCATAGCCTACCATGAAGCATAAGTTTGACTCCTCTTCAACACTACAATCATCATCACTTGAAGAGTCTCCATCACTGTTTTCCCAGGTAATATAAGCTTTCCTTTGCTTCTTGTTCTTGTGCTGAGGATACTTGGTGAATTCTTTCTGCTTGATCTTCAAGTCTGGACAGTCATGCTTGATATGACCATCTTTTCCATATTCATGACATTGTACAGCATTGCTTCTTGAGCTCTTCTTTCCTCCTCTTGAAAAGTCTGCATTGTTAGTTGCAGAATTTTTATTCTTCATGAATCTGTTAAATTTTCTCACCATCATATTCATGATTTCCTTTTCTAGTACATTTGCATCTGATTCAGCTTCAGGTTCAAGATTCTTTGTAGCTTTCTTGCTTGTGACCTTTAGAGCAATTGATTTCTTCTCTTCAATTTTTTCTTCCTCCTTTAGCCTTCCAAGCTCCAATTCATGTTCTTTGAGTTTTCCAAATAACGTGGCCATGTTTATGCTGGTCAAGTCTCTTGATTCAGATATTGCAGTGACTTTCGACTGCAAACTTCTGTTGAGGCTTTTCAAGATCTTTATGTTGTTTTCTTCTTTATCAAACACTTTCCTGAGAGCCACGAGGTGATTGACTAAGTGTGTGAATCGTTTCTGTACCACATAGATAGTCTCTCCCGCTTTCATTCTGAACAGCTCATACTCCTGTATGAGAGAATTCTTTCTGGCCATTTTCACTTCATTCGTTCCTTCATGTGTGACCTCAAGAACCTCCCACATTTCTTTAGTAGTTTTACATTGGGAAATCCTGAAAAATTCATCCATGGTTAGTGTAGAAGCAATAACATTCCAAGCCTTAACATCATATTGAGCTCTTCGGTTCTCATCTTAAGTCCACTCTGAAAAAATTTTCAAAAAAACTTTTCCATTTAAAACATGAGTGGGCTCATACGGACCGTTTAGAGTTGCATCCCAAACTCCTTTATCCACCGATTCAAGAAAGATTTGCATCCTTATTTTCCAAAAAGCATAATTTTCTCTAGTAAATAATGGTAGTCTATTTTTCAAAGCACCTTCACCAAAAGTGTGAGAATTGAAAGCCATTTTCAGGGATCACTCGATTTAACGAAAATAGTGATCAACTAGTTTTTCAAATATTTTAAGAAAACCAGCTCTGGTGTCAATTGTTAAAATAGAATGGCTCAATTTCTCACACCAAGGGGGGAGAATTGGTGAAGTATAAAATTTAAAACTTTCAAAATCTTTTTCACCAAAAGAGATGCCTTTATACTTTTCTTGAAACGCAAGTTAAAAGATTTTCAATGTAGCAGAAATTTAATCGAATGCGTATAAAGTATAATCGATTGAATGTAAAAGAGTAGGGATAAGAAAGATCAAACGTGGAGTTTTTATACTGGTTCGGCAAAGCCTACATCCAGTGTCCTTCCAAACACAGGAAGCCAATGCACTATTATGATCAAGGTTTTTACAACAAGGTTTTTATAGAGACCTCACGTCAAAAATATAAAACACCTCTCTAACCCTCTAATCAAAATATAGGCAGTACATAAATAGATTAGCAGCAAGAATCTCCTCTCCTGCAATCCAACCCCTTTGAGGCACCCTCAAAGTCAAGAACGCAGCATGTCCTTCTTCCTATAATCACAACAGGGAACTCAACTCAATCTTCAGCAGATTGTAGAACCTGATCTTGCAGTAGACACCCAAATATGCAGATGATCAGACTTTGAAAACTCGACAATCTTGTTCTTCAAGAAATCAAAATTACTTGATCACCATAGTCATACTATTTTCTGCAAAAGAATATGAATTTTTTTGAATCACAAAAGTCCTTACAGAAATCAAATTCGCGTCAATATATAGATAAACTCGTATCAGACGCAATATAATCGACTTTGCAACTAATGCAGTCAAATATACTAATTCAGTTATAACATATAGAAGCAGTAAAGCAATTAATTGAATTCACAATTAATGCAGTCGAATAACATTTAATGTTTGGTCAACACATTTAAAAATATAGTCGTTGTGAAAGTTATATCAAGCATTAACAGATTTCAAAATAATAACAAACTTAATCGAAACATGTCGCATGCAATCGATTATGTACCAGTGCTATGCAAAGTTTTGAAAACTTTTCTCTTTGAAAAATTCTCATAGCACACTTGAAAAAGTTTATGCAAAGACACGAATTTTAATCGATTCACCCTATAATGTAATCAATTTCAAATTGTTGTTTTGTCACGCAATTAAATTTCAACATTAGTGCTTGTGGTTTTTCTCATCCAAAAACATGTGTCATGCATTCATGTATTAAATCAATATATAACACAGTGAAATGTAATGAACAACACAACAACAACACAATCATGTTCTCATATACACATATAACATGTAAGCATAGAACATATAACACAAAATACACATGTGTTATTAATTATGTGTTATCATCATCAAAAACTCAAATATTAATGAGATTGTGGGTTCAACTAACACACCAATTAAGATACACAACTCTAGTATGTTTTTTGTGTAGTATGGTCTTGACTATGATAATTAAATTGTTGAATGGCCTCTTATGTGACTTTTAATTGAAGTTGTAGCTTCCTGCATTGTACTAGTTAAGTGAATATCATGTATTCTTGAATGGTTGAAGACTTATTTCCTTGTATTTGTTGTTTTGCCACACATTTTAAAGTTCAACATTAGTGCTTGTGGTTTTTCATCCAAAAACATGTGTCATGCATTCATGTATAAAATCACATATATAACTCAGTGAAATGCAATGAACAACACAATAATCAACACAATCATGTTCTCATATACTCAAATAACATGTAAGCATAGAACATGTAAGACAAAATACACATGTGTTATTAATTATTTGTTGTCATCATCAAAAACTCAGATATTACTTAGATTATGGGATCAGCTAAACTAGTGCTCCTCCTATCAACAATCTCAACAAGAATCTTCAAACCCTTATTCATACTTAATCGATTTGAATCAGTCAAAATCGATTTCTTGTTGTAGCCTATTGTTGATTTTCCAGTTTCATCTATCAAACAAGTAATGTTCCTCGAAAACCTTTCATGGTCTTTCTAGATCAAGTATTTTAGAATCAATATGATATAGGAATTATCACATATAATGTGTGAGTATGCAAAGTTATGAATGTAGTAGTAAAATGTAACACATTTTCATACACTCATAGTGAAATCGATTTAAGTGCTATTTTATACTACTATCATCCAAAATTCCTAGTTCATTTCAAATTGTATAAAATATTTCTTTGTTCAATGGTTTTACGAAAATATCTACCCATTGATGTAAGGTATCTACATATTTGACCTTAATTTCTCCTTTGAGGGTGGCCTCGTATGAAATGATGCCTTATTTCAATATGCTTAGTTATAGAGTGAAGAACAGGATTTTTAGTCAAATTGATTGCATTGTGTTATCATATTTTAAATGAATATGATCTAATGATATGCCATAGTCCTCTAGTTGGCTCTTGATCAAAATAGATTGAGCACAACAACTTTCAACTGCTATGTACTCTGCTTTTATGGTAGATAATGCCCACAAGCTTGTTTCTTTGAGTGCCAAGAAACTAGTGAACATCCTAGTAGATGACATGTGCCACTAGTGCTCTTTCTCTCTAGCTTACAGCCACCAAAATCAAAATCAATGTATCCCCTAAGAAAAATATTTGAACCACTGGGATACCACAATCCAAGATTCTTGGTTCCTTTTAAGTATTTCAAAATTCTTTTTACAGTAGTTAAGTGTGATTCTTTTGGTAAAGACTGAAGCCTAGCACAAAGACAAACACTATGCATGATGTCCGGTCTACTGGCAGTTAAGTACAATAAAGATCTGATCATACCTCTGTACATTTTCTGATCAACTTCTTTGCCTGCTTTATCAATGTCAAGATAGTAGTTTGTTGCCATAGGAGTTACAGCCTCTTTGCAGTCCAACATTTTGTATTTCTTTAATAGATCAGTGCAATACTTGGATTGATGGATAAAGATGCCATTCTTGGTTTGCTTGACTTGAAGTCCTAGGAAATATGAGAGTTCTCCCATCATGGACATCTTGAACTCTTCCTCCATAGTCTTAGAAAAATCTCTGCACAGTGTAGGATTAGTTGATCCAAAGATAATGTCATCAACATAAATTTGAACATATAATTTTTCTTTATTTGAGTTCTTAATAAAGAGAGTTTAATCTACTTTACCCCTAGAGAATCCCTTCTTTGCTAGAAACTCACTTAAGCGCTCATACCACGACCTTGACACCTGTTTTAACCCATACAGAGCCTTTTTCAGTTTAAAGACCTAATCTGGGTGCTCATAGTCTTGAAATCTTGGTGGTTGTTCCACATAGACTTCTTCCTTAATAAAGCCATTTAAGAGCACAGTCTTGAAATCAATTTGATACAGTTTAAACTTCATCATAGATGCAATAGCAAGCAGAATTCTTATTGCTTCCAGTCTGACCATTGGTGCATACGTCTCATCATAATCGATTCCTTCTTCTTGACTGTAACCTTTAGCAACCAACCTTGCCTTGTTATTTATGATTTCCCCTAAATCATCCATCTTATTTTTGAAGACCCATTTAGTGCCTATAACCTATAACTTTTCGGTTCTTGGAACTAGTTCCCATACATTGTTCCTCTTAAACTGATTTAGTTCCTCTTGCATGGCCATCATCCAATTTTCATCTGTATTAGCAGCTTCAACATTTTTAGGCTCAATTTTAGAAACATATGCTACATTCATGCAATATTGATTAAGTTGACACCTAATGGATACTCCTCTCGTGATATCATCAATGATGTTGCTTGTCGAGACATTTCTTGGTGTTTTCCAATCCTTAATTGATTCAGTTATGGAGGGATCAATTTTATTCTCGAAATTTTCCTCACCTAGAATATTTTTTCATTTTCTTTTTCCTCTCGAGCAGAATCATCTGCATCTATTGACTTTCTATAATGAATAGGATTAGTGGTAACATTATATACTCAACAAAAGCTACATGAACCCAGATTATTCAACACACATTGTTCTTTTGTTATAAACACGATAAGCTTTGCTTGTAAGAGAATAGCCAATAAAAACAGCCTCATCAGCTTTGGAATCAAACTTACCACCAAGGTTTTCCTTACCATTGTTTAGAACGAAACATTTGCATCCAAAGATTCATAGATGTGAGATGTTAGGCTTTCTTCCCTTGAACAGTTCATAGGGAGTCAATTTCAGCATTGATCTTATCGTTGTTCTGTTTAGTACATAACATGTTGTGCTCATTGCATCTGCCCAGAAGTACTTCGGCAAGTCTGTCTCATTTAGCATGGTTCTTGCAAGTTCTTCTAGTGCTCTATTCTTCCTTTCTACTGAGGTGTCCTTGGAGCAGAGAAGTTATGAGTGATTCCCATCTCTGCATAATATTCATCAAATGCTTCATTCTAGAACTCTTTCCCATGGTCACTTCTTACGCACTTTATTCTGAGTTATTTTTCATTTTGAATGGCTGCAGCAAATTTCTTTATCACCTTGAAAGTTTCAGCATTTCTTCTTTTGGTTTGCCACGTGGATTGTGATCCACCATATTTTGATTTCATCATCACCGTACAAAGCTAGGTGAATATCCTATAAATTCACCTTAGGTCACTTGTAAAAATCACTTTTGATGGTTAATGAGTTTTACTTTGTTGAAGCATTTTCCAGCACTTGAAACTCTGCCAAAAGTCACCCAAATGATATTTCCCTCTGATGAGTTGTTATTTCTTGAACTATATTTAGTTTATTGCACTTAAATAAACCAGGGAATTGTGTTTAATTGTCTATTATTTCCTCGTTTTCTGAATTCTACTTAATTTGGTCGGAAATTCTTAATTGTGCTAATTTGGGTTTTCTGAGCTGATTAAGTGCATTTCTGGTTGCAGGAAAGTTGTGGAAACATCATCTGGAGCATTGGGATATGGCGTGACACACTCAAAGACTCAACATTTAGTCATTTAGATTCTAATTAAAGTTGTAATTTCGTTTTCTAGAAGCCCTTAATTAGAATTAGGTGTTTTGGACCCTTTTAGGGGCAATTTTGTAAAAAGACCCATTTGTAGGACATGTGCCTTTTTGACTAGGGTTTTTAATTGATTGTGGACCCCATTTGGGAAAAAACTCTCGGCATTTTAGAAAGCCTTAGCCAACCACACAAAGGAGACTCTTACACACTTCATTTTTTTCACGTTTTTGAGCTTTTCTCTCTTAGGGTTTCTTGTATGAACACTCTTATGGAGAGTTTGACTTGGGTGTCTCGTTTTTGGCCATTTCAATGAGCAAGATGCAGATTTTCTTCTTCTCTTAATTTACTCTTGGTTGTCTTAGCTTATTGGTGGTGAAAAACTATTCATTTCCACTTCCATTTGCTTGTTCTTGATGCTTGGAGTTTGAGTTTTGGAGCTTGTCTTTGCATTTTCATGATGGATGTTGGGTTTGAGTAACTTTATATTTCGTTTTCCTCTCCCTTTGCTGCTGTTCCTCTCAGTTTTTATCTCATTCTATATGGTTGGATAATAAAAATGAAGTTCTATGTAGTTTTAGGTTGAAGAGAGCTTAAGATGATGTGTGGGTGTTGTGAGTTTAACTCTTTTCTTGCATTTTTTGGTTTTGATGCTTGAGACAAGGTTGGGATCAGATCTTGGTGATGTTATGGAGGCTGGACAGAACTGGAATTAATGGCCTGAGTATTACTTTCGTTTTTGCAAAGAAACTTGAAGAAATGGTAGTGTTGAAGATGGGTTGATGAGTAGAAGTTTGGGTTTATTGTTCTTGTGTTCATTTGCAACTTTAACTTTGGTTTCTTGAAGTTGTTCTCTGTATTGAAGAGTGGAAGAAAGCTTTTGGATGCATAATTCTTGAAAAAAAAGCGTTTGGAGTTTGTAGGAGAGAGGAAATTGCTTCATTTAATTTTTACCACTTTTGGACCAACACAAAATATGCTTGTTTTGACCCAAGGAATGTTTCCACTTTGAGATTTGGCCTTTGCTTGTTCCAGCCGTGAATTGCAATGAGACATGGAGGTTTTTAGAGTTTTTTTTCATTTGATTTAGCTTACTTGGCACATTGGTAGGAGCACCCATGGTATCTTCCATTTGCACATTGGCCTTTGAAGCATTCTTTGGCATTTACACTTGGTAGTTCACGTAAATTGTGTGCTTTGGTGTATAAAATCATTTCTTTGTTGCATGGAAGGAGAGAGGGGACGGTCTTGGAGAGCGTGGAAGGCACATGTTTAATTTCTTGAAAAATGGTGCACATGGGAGAAGAAGTCAACACATTTTGTGGCTTATTTAAGGTGAAATTGAAGTTTGACTTGGGTGCATGGTGACTCACGGCCATGTGTTCTTTCTTTGGCCAATTGGACTTTTAAATTCATTTGTTAATTGCCATTATGACAAGTAATTTGCTAGGATTAAATTAGGCTTGTTGGTTTCTTTGCTTTTTAATTAATTTAATTAATAGGTTGAGTTTATGTGTTTGAGTTAGTGTTGCATTTAATTATTTTTAAATGTGTTTGTTAATCAGTTTGTAACAGTGTTTGATGTTTAAATGTTGTCCAAGGCTTTTAATAGTGCTAGTTCAATTACCATGCTAGCTTAAATTAGTTTGTTTGCATCTGTGTCTTTATTAAGTTCTTTAATTTTTGCAAAACCTTTTCAAAACTCCCCTTTTTTTTTGTGTTAGACTCGATTTTCGAACCGCAAAATTGGTCCTTGAGAGACGACCTAGGAGTCAATTCCTAGCTATATTGCATTCCTTATATGCAATCAAATTTGTATGGGTCGCGACAGCCCACATCACCCTCTCCATCTAGCTTCCTTCCAGTGGAAGGTCGTCTGAGTTAGTTCTTCCCCTTCACCTAGAGTTCTTCAAACATCACCATCACCACTAATTTCACCCTTACATCACTACTGTTAAATCACCAGCACCTGCCTCTGCTGCCTCTGCTGCCTCTGGTTTGGATTCTCGCATAGAGCGACTCATCAAGTGGTATTCAGAGCCATTTTGTTCCTCCGTCCACCTAAGTTGATTTCATTTCATTCCATATTGTCAGTACATTCCATTCGTGTTGTTTGCCTCTATGTGCATTGTTACATTGCTTTTTGATTCCAGTAGATTCCATTGTGTTGTTTCTTTTGTTCCAGCTTTACTTTGCTTTATTGTTCATCATTTTAATCGGTTCAATTCTTTGTTTTGAGTCTTTAATTTTTAAATTGATTTTGTTATGTCAGTCATGTCCATTTGGTTCATTTGTTTGGACCATCTGTTGAATTTTGGTTGGTGAATTGGCTTAAATTTTGGTGTTAAGAGCAACTCAAATAGTGAAATTTTGATTTGCAAGTATTTAGCCTCTTTTGGCAGATTCCACAAGTCTTATTTTGTAAAACAAAGTTTCTCAAATCATAAAATTGAGAGTCCAAACTCGTTTGTGCAAAATTGTCATTTAAACCACCAATTTTTTTAACACTTTTTCTGATAAGTTGCAGAATTCTGTGAGTTTGTGCTTGTTGTGCTTATGGCATTGGATTACATCTCAATTTGGTAGCAAAAGCTTGATTCAAATTATTAAAAGGAAGTGAACAATTCAAAATTAACAAATATCCTGCATTGTAAAAAGCAAGTGAACTAGTGCCAAGCAAAGTTTCAAAATTCTGATGCACATTTTAATAGCAACTCTCTTAGGCATTTCATCAAACACTTTTGCCTATTTTAAAGTTGAGTTCGAATTGACCATATCTGCAACTTCTACTTGTTTCTTACTTTTTAAATCTACTCTAGATCCTATCCTAAGATCCTTTTGAGTGCCAACCGTTGTTGCTAGCCTTTAATTCCTTGATTTGAATTGTTTGAAAATTCTGCACATAAGCTGTTTGAAAAAATTCATATTAATGCATTATGGTTCTGCAATATTGTGGCAGCAGTAGCGTTATTTCCTGAACTCGAAATTGATTTTTGGTGGATGGTTTGAGCTCTTTGTTGGGTGCAAAATCACCTCAAAACGTCCTACAACACTAGTAGCATCTTAGGGAGTAGATTAGAGCAAGGAAAGATCAACATTGGAGCTGATTTTTGGTGCAGCAGAGTCACTCTCTATTGGGGTCTGCATAATGTTTTGGTTGCTGCAACAACAGTAGCTCATCACTACAGTAGCTGTGATAATTGTCGTGAACTACTATAGTTCAATCCTTTGAGAGAAACCAGAGCTGCAAGCATCATTTACTATCTATTTCTTGTTGTTTAAATTCTTTTGAGTTGCAAAATACTTGTAATTGACCATTATGCAAGTGACTTGGAAGAATTCACAAGTGTTCTTCCATCACTTGCAAACTTTGCTCTTTAATTCTTCATTAAAATTGGTAGGCAGTGATTGTCTTGGATCCAAAGTTCCAAGCCTCACTTAGGAGCTCTCACTATAGGAGTTGTCTTTCTTTTGCCTAGTTGTTTCACATTTTAGGGTGATTTATGCTATAAGAGATTAAACTCTAAGCCTTATCACATTAGAGTCCGAATTTAGAGTCTAAAGTCTTTTCTTTGCTTAAGTAACTCCCATTCTTGTGATCTTAGAAGTAATTTTGAGTTAAAATAACTAAGTAAGAAACCTAGAACACTTATTGCAAGGCAAGACTTGGTATTTAAGCAACCCTAGTGGTTCACCTCTCTTACCTGGAAATTGTTCTTTGGTGAAAGCTAAGATTCTTTTAACACAAGAAAAATTTTACAATCACAAGATGTCTAGACGTCATTCTCCAAGAATTAGTGACTCTGAGGAACAAACTACTCTCAATGACATTGCAAAACAACTCAGCGAGCTAACATAGTGAAGAATTGATACTAATAGAAAAATTCAACATGCTCAACAAGATAGAGAAAGAAAAATTACCATCCTTCAAGATGAGTTGAGAGTCATGAGAGATGAGCAAAGTCGAGCTAGAGCAAGTAGGAGTGGGGAGTCCAACCATGAGAGAGAAGGTTTTCGAGTAGGAGACTACTATGAAGAACATTCTTCTTCAAGAAGGCATAGGCGAGAACCTCACGAACCCCCGCCTCCTATGGAAGTCAACATTAATTTGCCTCATTTTTATGGAAAAGATGATGTAGAAGCCTTTCTAGATTGGGAAATGAAGGTGGAGAAATTTTTTGCTTGCCTCCAAATTAGTGAAGAAAGAAAAGTTCCTTTGGCTACCCTCATGGTATGCCATGTATTGGTGGACTATCATACTTGAGGAGAGACGACGCCACAATAATCCTCCAATACAATATTGGAATGATCTGATAAATGCCCTTAGGAGGAGACATATTCCCTCCTAATACCATAGAGAACTCATGGATAAGTTCCAAAGATTACAACAAAACTCTATGTTTGTGGAACAATATAGACAAAAGATGGAGCTATACATGTTAAGGGCAAAAATTGAAGAGACAGATGAACTCCCAATGGCCAGATTTTTGAGTGGGCTCAATTTTGAAATCAGAGATCGGGTTGAACTATTACCTTATATAAATTTGGATAGTCTTGTTCAAATGTCTATAAAGGTAGAACAACAAATTTGAGAAAAGCTTCTGCTAAAAGGTTTTAATCCCCCTTTGAACAGAAAATTGTTAAAGACAAAGAGCCCCTCAAACCACTTGCCAAGATAGATGAAAAACCCAAACAAGAATCATTTTCACACACTCACACTAGGGAGATCAAGTGTTTTAAATGTTTGGGTAGGGTTCATATCGCTGCTCAATGTCCTACCAAAAGAACAATCATTTTAAGAGGTAGTGACATTTGTGAAAGTGAATCCCCCACCAGTGAGAGTGAGAATGCTCAATGTCCTACCAAAAGAACAATCATTTCATGCATTCATAATATTCTTTACTTCATATCCGCTATATATCAAAATTGAGTATCATGAATATTGCACATAATAATAAAATGGCATCAAGCACTACTTTCACTCTGATACATGTTAATAAATTTATTATTGCTTGATACATTCTCTTAAAACTCAGTATACATTCTGAGATTCATGATCTGATACATTGATGATAATATATTGTGTTAACTTTTTTCCTTTTAGCTCTAATACTAGAATAAATCTTTTATGTGAAATGTTTGAAAAAGAGTTATTGCATCATGATAGGGGGAGCATCGATTTCTACAATTGGTCTGTAAGCATTTATGTTGATGTATCTCTTTATGCATTTATTTTCCTGTTACTTGGTATCTTTTTTGCTAATGCCCAAAGGGGGAAAAATAACTAGAAAAATAGTTTATGGTTGTGCATCATAAGAAAAGGGGGAGATTGATGATAAGGGGAGCTATATGAAAGCTAAACCCAAACCGTTGTGTGTTTTTTATGATGACAACAATATAAATGTTTCAATAAGTTACTAACACAACAACAGAAATGTTTTAATATACAAGGTTGCGTTTATATGTTTGTTTGTGCTTGAACTAGTGTTTTTCATACTTATTGTGGTTATACATGAGTTTATATCTGTAGTATGTATATTCATGACTTTGAATGATAAAACTCCTTGCACAAAGCATATCTGTATGAATTAATCGATTATAGTGATTATGCAGATATCAACAAATGTTTAACTGTGGAAAACTGCAAGTTTTAACCGATTACTTTATATGTATAATCGATTAAAACTTGTGTCTTTGCTTATAGTTGCTGAGTGCGGTTATGTGTTTTCAGATGAAAAAGTTTTCAAATTTGATTAAGATTTATACTTAACCGATTACATGATTTTCTTAATAAGTTAAATCTCGTGCACACTGAAAATTGTTTTCATGATAAGTCTTAACTACCATAACGGTCATATTTTGAATTGTTTTGACTTATATTAATTATGCAATCAATTACATTAATTGTGTAATCTATTAAATGTGTTTTAATGTAATTCTGGTATAACAGTGTTAATTGCTTAACCGATTACATTAATATTGTAATCGATTAATATGCGTCAAACTTGAGAAAACTATATATTGATGCAAAGCTCTATGCATAAAGAACTTTTGTACATTTGTTTTTATTATCTGACAAAGTGAGTTGAGATAAGAAATTGCAGTGTGTCCATTCTCCAAGAATCAAGAAGCGTTAAATTTGGAAGATTAAAAGGATTCTTAAAGGATTTTTGTGTTCTTACGTTTGTTGATCATCATCTGCACTCTTAAGTGTTCTGAATCAGATCAGTGTTGATTTTGCAATCTGTGGATTGTGGTTTCCCTATTGTCGGTGGCTAGGAAGAGAATCGTGAGGTTCTGGTTTCTTTGAGAGGTGTCTTTTTGTGTTGTATTCTTCTATATTAAATTTGGAGTTGGAGAGGAGATTACACTGAGACAGGCTATATGTAATTCTTGTTGTATAACTCAATCTTTATAGTGAAGTGATTTTCAATCTCAGGTTGATTGAAAGAGACTAGATGTAGGCATTGAGGTCGAACCAGTATAAAAATCTTGGTGTTTGTCTTTCTATCTCTTATATCTTTTATTGCATTACAATCTTTATTTACTTGTGTTTCAAGAAAAGGTTACAAATTTTTCAAAGGTTTTAAAAAGAATAATTTTTATACAAAACCAATTCACCCCTCTCTTGGTTGGAAAATAACGCCTATCCATTTCTACAGTTGTTATAAGAATTAATTTGTTAGGAATCAATTTTTGTGTTCAATGGGAGATGACTTAGAGTTGACTTTATCCTTTCTATTGATTTTGGCTATTATCTTAACAATACTGAAATTGTTATAGTTTAGTAATATTAATTTTGTTGCATCAATAATTCTTTCAACCTAATGATTGGTACTATTAGACTTATCTGACACCTTAACTTCTCTAATGATACTTATCTAATGGAAAGACTTAACGTTTGCATTTATTAGACTTATTTCACTAACACATATGTATGAATCTTAACCATTTAAGCACATGCAAGCAACAATACATATCATATACTTTTATCTTTAAATTATATTTGGTGAATTCCTTAACTTTGTTATATTTGTTAGAGATTCTCTCCTCTAACACAACTCTACCTTTAGCCAGGGATTTACTCATATGTAAAGTGTCTTGTTACAAAATTACAATATATCAAACTAAAACTTACACATATATAAACACATTACCAAACTAATCTTACAAATTTGTTTGCTTATCCTATAAAACTGGAAGACTTATATATGTCCCTTTACCCAAACTAAAAATAGTATTAAATTAATATAATTATTCTAGTAATAATATCCAATGTATAAATATTATTCTGATAATAAACACAATTATATTACATCACATCATATTACCCAAAACAACAGTAAATACAATTATTGGCGTAATTACTTGCTTAAAATTTTAAGAGATTCAAAGAGAACGTGATGTATTAATGAATAAGCCTTAATAAAGTTATGGGAAGAAAAATCTAAGGACAAAACATAATTCCTTTTTTCTATAAAACCTAAAAATCAGCAACCACTGCTTTTCAGCTTATCTCCCTCCGACCTCGAAACGTGCACTCTCTTATATATGCAGTAATATTGTCAGTGTTTGTCTGGTTAAGAATCCAAAACCTGCATCTGCTCCTTTCCTATTGACATACTCTTACATATTCTCCTGTGTTTTCCTCATTTTTTATGTTGTTTACCTTTTTGGTATTATAACTTTCCTATTACTATTTTTCTTTTCTTTTTCCTTTTCTAACGACTTACCACCATTTTCTTAATTAACTTTTAATCAATTTCTTTCACGGTCTTGGCTATTCTGTTGCTTTAACAAAAGATCAAGAACCAAAAGTTTTGCGAGTGGAAAGAAGTTTTCTTAGGAACAAAAGAAGAAAAACAAAATGAGGTCGAAGTGCATGGTGATGATGCCGTTTACATTACTGCAATTCGTATCGGTTGTGGTGTTTGTTTTGGGAGAGAGAATGATTACGAAAGGGGAAAATACGCAGAAATATGAAGGCAGTTTCCTTAGCAAAGCTATGAACTTCTTATGGCAATCGGGGGAATCAGGTTATCAACACGTTTGGCCAGTAAGCTTTTCATTCTTTCTTTTCTCTTAGTTTCTGTGATCTTATCTCTCTGTTTTTCTTCTCATGGATTCTCAATTTGAATTCTCTTCAAGCATTGATTCTTCAAATCAATCTATTATTTTTAAGATTGTTTTTTAAATGTTTCAAGCTTATAATTATGTTTTTACAGAATTGATTTTTTCTTCATTTTAGTTTGGATATATGTCATGCTTTTGTTTTTTTTACTCACTGTACTTTTATTCTTAAGAAAATTAAATTAATTAACTGATTTTTTTTAAGTTTTAATAAAAAATAATTTTTTTTCTTAATTTTGTCTCCTAAAAAACTTAAATCAATATTACAAACGAAGATAATATATATTTTGAAAAATTAAACTTCTACGTACTGACTTAATGTATTTTTATTCTTAAATTACTTTTAAAGAAAATCTTAAAATGAATTTATTTTGGAACTTGAAGAGGAATGATAAGAGAAATACCGCCCATCGTTCTGGCACATTTTATTATTATTATTTACACTTCATTAAAAAATATAAATAAACAAAAGAAATTTTATCAGTCTATCATTTAATCAGTCTCCTATTCAAATATAACTTAATTAGTTTCTTAATTTAGAGAAGGAAACCATACTATATTTTATTTTTAATGAACTTTAATTTATATAGTTTAACCCATAATTATTGATTTTCTATTTAAAGAAATATATATGTATATAGAGATGATATTTTTAAATGATCATAAAATTATTGCTTTATATAGATGCAAATATTGTTAGGTGGGTCTGATTTTAAATACCTATGGCAGGAGATAGAATTTGGGTGGCGAATTATTTTAGGTACTATAATAGGATTTTTTGGAGCAGCATTTGGAAGTGTAGGAGGTGTTGGTGGTGGCGGCATATTCGTTCCTATGCTTAGCCTTGTTATTGGCTTTGATGCAAAATCCTCCACAGCTATGTCCAAGTGTAAGATCTCCACCACCGTTTTATTTTTTCCACTATATTATATACTAACAGCTTTATGATTTATTTTGCATTTTTTATCACCATTTCTATTAGATTGTTATAACTTTAATTGCAAATTTTATCACTCAAGATCATTATTTTCCACGATTTTATTACTTTTTTTTAAATTTTATCATGATTTTCAACTTTTATGTATTTTACTGACTCATTAAATGAATAACAATTTTTCAATTTTTATGTTTTTTACCTATTCATTAAATGTGTGTAACAATCTGTTATGCCTCACAAAAACCGTTTTTTATAAAACGAAATGATGTCAAAATGATATTATTTTTAAAACACTTGACAAAAGGTCAATTTATTTTGTAACTAGTTCCGTGTTAGTTTAGTACACCATATATTACACGTTTAAAAATAAGTAGAAATTTAAAAGATTGAAAAATATAGTAGGAAATGTTTGAAAAGGATAGTAGAAGATGAAATATTAATTAATCTTCTTTTTATTACGAGGGATTTACACTTTTTTATCTTTAAATTTTTCCAAATTTTACCTTTATACTGTAATCAAAATTCCTAAGTTTTTCTGGTTAACGACCTTTGTAGCCCAATGGGCATCATAATATATCACATTGCATGCAATTTATTTGTATGAACTGTTGGAAGATTAAAATACAATTTAAAAATAACGTTTTCAGTTTATCTTTTTTTTTAAAAAAAAAAAAGAAGAAAAAACACAACTGAATTTTAATATTTATAAAAAAATATTCAATGTGACTGCTTATATTAAAACAAGTTAAAAAATTTTACGAAATAAAATATGAATTATTTATGTATCAAAATTTTGATGATCTTAAATATATCATTTGAAAATTAGAAGAATTTTAATGTTAAAATATTTCAGATTTTGACACCTAAAAAAATTAGATGTTGAATTTAACATCTTTAAACCATATTAATACTCATTTAACCAAAAAAAAAGTAATTAAATTTATTTATAAAATAAAAACTCAATTAAGCAAAAAATAAATATAACAAAAACAAATTAAAACCTAAATACATAAATTAAATTACTAAAAAAAACTTTTACACTTTTCAACTGAAAAATTAGTTGTGGATAAAGTGAGTAAACATTTCACAAAGAGAACATTTTATTAAAAAATGAAATTATAATTAAAATTTATTGATTGTAATTTATAAGTTAAATTGTTTATTACCTTAATTATTTCAAAGGTAAAAGAAATCCCACCTCAATCATTAAAATAAAAATATCTTTAAAAAGAAAAGTAGACAAAAGTGAGGTTTATTTATCCAATTTTTTGTTATCTATATCTATCCCCATTGTGTTGTTTTCAATTACGTGTACGAGAGATGTGGAAATGTGGGTAGGGAGAGACCCCAGAGGTCCATATTTGCTACTTGCCAACCAGGAATTGAAGAAGACAGCACGAGTAGGGCCAACCATAATCGAGAGGAGATTACTTTAGGTCTTAGAATTCATTATTCTAATATATTAAGAATCTCATTATGATGAAAACGATCTCATCATAATTTATCTTCTTTCTATTTAAAGAGATTAATATATAATACTAGTTTATAAGTAATAATTAAAAAAAAACATACGAAATATAACTTTCTTTGGTGTTTTAAAAAATTTTATATTATAGAATCTACAAAAAAATATCTTGTACCACTTGATAAATAATATTAAAATATGACAGATAATATAAGAAAGAATGACGTCGAGATTTTTATAGTGATTATATTTATTATAGATTTACATTTAGTTTCAATTATCACTTTAGTGCTTATTTCACTAACTTGAAATTTATATTACAATCACATTTCACTTGTAAAACAAACATTCATAAAAATTTACAGTCTTATTGAAAATGAACTAAGAAAACTACAAAAATTATGTAGAAATCTACAACATAAAATACCATACCTAATTTTTCACAAAATTAAATTCCGAAAGAAAAAAAAGATATATACCTCACTGTGTAGAGAATATTCAAAAAAGAATAAAATAAGATTGTGAAAAAAGTTTCCCAGTGTAGAAACTGATTTCAAGAGAAAAACTTTCATCTATTCTCACATAGTTCTTGAAAACTTGAAAGATTATTATAATTGATTTAGACATACTTTGAATGTAAAAAATATATATTTTATTTTAAACTATAGATATTATCTAATCGACTACGTGATTTTATTTATACATAAAAACTTAATATGAACCACCTCATATATTAATAAAATAATATTTTATTAGACATAAATATTTTATATTCATTTGATACTTTTTTTTCTTGAAAAAAATATTTTTTTATCATATTACTTTTATAAAATTATCAAATGAAAATAAAAATATCTTTCATTACTCTATTTAATTACATAATCTATGAGTCAAACTTGTATTTTACCTAATATTAGTAATGATTAATAATCTAAGTAATGACAATCGATAATAAAATAGAATAATTAATTGTAACATATGATACTTTATATGAAAAAGAGTATAACATTGTACAAAAACAAGATAATTAATTATATTCTAACATAATAAATTAATAAACTTTAAATCACTCTTTAAAATATTTTGAAAAGATTTAAGTGTACAAGAAAGCAATATAATACTCAATAGTTTCAAGGTGTTGTAAAAATTTAAATGGTTAAATATATTTTAATTTTTTAATTTTTAATAAAAATAAAATTAATTTCTTTAAAATTTTGGATTAATTTAGTCTTTTATTTTTAAAAATGTGTAGAAAAGCATAACTATATCAAACAATATAAATAATTTAAATACATTTAAAATGTTAAATAAATCTAATAAAATTTAATTAGAATGCTAAATCTACACATTTTAAAATTAAAAGACTAAATTAAATTAATTTTTCTTTTAAAAAATCAATTTTTACTTAAATTAAGAAACAAAAAATATATTTAATCCAAAATTAAATAATCATTCTCAAAGTCTCGATGAACGTAGATCTCAATTATTTATATTTCCAAATTATTTTCTTATAATTCGTATTATTTTTCTAGATTACTTATTTTTATAATCTATACTCATAAACTTTTTTCTTATAATTTATGTTAATTCATCCAAATATAGTTATGCATATTTTTATAATCTCAAATATGTTTAGTTTATTAAATTATATTTAAAAAATAATAATATTCGTGTACTATTTTATTTTGTACGCTTGCTCATTATTGTTTCAAATAATTACAGTAAGCCGTACATATTTTTGTTAGTCACATTTTTGTCCTTTCCCTCCAGTTGTCTTGTACATTATGAATAATTCTATGACTTTTGATAGTCTTTCCTGTCATTACTTTTTCCTGTGTACACATGGTGAGTGACATGTCTCTAAATGTTGTCGGTATTCAGCATAAAACATTTCAAAGATCTTTATAGGAAAAATTAAAAATAAATGTTTCTGAACTAAAATTAGATTATGAATAATTTAAAAATTATTTTTTTAAAATGTAAATGAACTTACGAGAGTCTATAAAGAATGGAAAAATTATTTTATTTTGTCTATAATATTTATGTTTATTTCGTTTTATTATTTAGTTATGCAGAATTTTTTCTACAAACATCTAAATTATTCTCTCTCTTTTTTCTTTTTTATAATATAAATGGACATAGTTGTGGTTATTTTTCATCGGGCTATAGAGTATTTATTTATTCAATCCATCCAATGTTGTATAATCCAACACTGATTAAAATATGAGTTAAACATTTAAAGGTTCAATAGGAGATGTTTCAATAAAATATTAACTTCTAAAATATAACAATATATCGCTTTAATTTCACTTAAAAATGTTATAAAATATATAACAAAAATAAATCATACACAAAAACAACTAAATCTAATATATCACATTTAAGTTCAATAATGATTTATATACAGTTCATTCACTTCTATAAATGATTTCGATACCAACTTATTGTAGATCATAGATAATTCGATCGATTCATTGAAATCCAAACTTTAGAAAAACAAAAGCTTAAACAAAATCCAACTAGATTTTCAATTCAATTCCTAGTAGAAAGAGAAAAAAAGTTATTTTCAAGAAAAATTATTCCTTAACCCATCTAAATTTTATACATTCATTTGAAATTACCATTTTCTACTTTTTATTCTTTTCTGTTTTAAAAAATGTAAAAATTTATATTTAATGATCATTTTATCTTTATATTCTGTGTTAAATAATCATTTTATTCTTATATTTTATATAAAATGAATGTAAATATGTTAAATCATGGTAAGAATGTGTCATAATATGTATAGAGTAAGATGGTCCCACTAGGTTGAATCATCAGATGTTGTGTTTGTGTTAGGTATGATCATGGGTGCAGCTTTGTCAACTGTTTACTATAATCTTAATCTAAGGCACCCCACATTGGATTTGCCCATCATCGACTATGATTTGGCACTGCTCATTCAACCAATGCTTATGCTTGGGATCAGCATAGGAGTGGTCTTCAATGTGGTAGTTGCTGATTGGATGGTTACCATGCTGCTTATAATTCTCTTTTTAGGTAATGCTTTTGCTTAATCCACACTTTCTTTACTCATTTTTCACATTTAACTCTTCTTGCTGGTTCGTATGTAGGTACATCTGCAAAGGCATTCTCTAAGGGTGTTGAAACATGGAAAAAGGAAACCATAGTCAAACAGGTGATTCATATCTATTCATAAATACATACAAGGTTTCACTATTTGCTAAAAACACATTAAGGTTATCACAATAAAGTAAGGACTATGTTAATAATTTTTATAATATTTTTTTGATAATTGATCACTTATTATTTTATTAGTCTATTTAAATTTATTTTTAAAAAAATATTTGAAAAGACTGATTACAAACCATTACATAAGCATAAGTATTGTAAAAAAGTTATTAAAATAACATAAAGTAATAACTATGGGATTTTTACTTGAAAGCACAGTGATAAGGTAATATTTAATTTCACACAAAACCGTTTCAACTATATTATTATATTACGAATTTTATTTTTTGATTTTTTTTATATTTTATCATTAAGGTTTTAAAATTTTAATACAGTTTACCATTCATTTTATTTTACATATTTTATTACTATTTATTCAAGTTTTAAACATTAGACCATTATGTTAATAATAAAATGAATTTACTTTTACCAAAATATGATAAAACCGAACTTATTTTTTAATAAAATATGAACCCTTTGTTTCTCATTACCAGTTTTTTAAAAGGTATGGAAATTGAAAATGCTGATAGTAAAATGTCTCCGACAAGGATTGTAAAATTTCGAAAATCTAATGATAAGAGGGTAAACCGTACATAAATATATATTATTGTACGATACATTTTATTTTTAATATAAAATTAAAAATAAATTATTTTAATTTTATTAATAAGTAAGGTAATTAAATATGTCTTTTATTTTTAATAATAATAATAATAATAATATGTATTTATTAAATAAGAAACTAATATTAATATGTAATTAATTTTACTTGAACTTATACATTTTATTTTATAAATTTAAAATCTTTAATGATTCTTTCAATATTAATTGTATATTAATGATAATTTTTTAATAACAAATACACATAACAATTAGTAAAAATCTAAGACATATTCAATTATTTTATTAAAGTAAAGTTTTTATAATAAGAATATAACTCTTTTCTTGATACACTAAAGACAACGTATGTTAATATTTATTGTCCTACACTGATTATTTTCTGGTGATAAAATATGTATAAATTTTGATTGCTTATTTTCTGACCCCTATTCTTTCGTTATAGGAAAATGCTAGGAAAGAAGACTCAAATGGTGAGTTAAGAAACTTGTGCTTTTGCTGCATATTCCATAACACAGTACATTGTCATTTTGCTTTTTGCAGTGGGAAGTGTTTATATAGTTCTCTGTGACAGGTTTTGGGACTGAAGTAGAATACAGACCAATTCCTAATGAACCAGATAATGGCATTGCGAAAGAAACGAAAAGAGAAGAGGTAAATACGCTCTAGTTTGTACTTTATGATTGGAGTGTGGTTTTCATATCTGACAGCAAATGTTTATTGGAATATTGAAGGTTAATATAATTGAAAATGTGTACTGGAAGGAGTTTGGACTTCTCCTTTTTGTTTGGGTCGCTTTCCTTGCAATACAGATTGCCATGGTATGTTATTTTTCAGTAAACATTTTCTTCATCAGTATTCTGTTTCTAATTTCACTCTTAAACTTTTCTATTGACAATGTCAACAGAACCAAACAACCAAATGTTCTACAATATATTGGATATTCAACACCTTGCAGGTAAAATTCTTATCACAACATGCTTCACATCTAATATCTTTTGCTTTCTCCAGAATTTAGCGTGTTTGTGACATATTAGCATTAACTTTTTTCATATTCCGTCTTTGACAAAAATTAGTTTAATTATAAAACTAACAACCAACATTATTCATTCCAATGTAATTAAACTTAAACCCTTTAAGAAATGTTGTGGATGAAACAAATAATCGAGAGAAACAAAAAGGGATATGTTCTATAATATTTTTCAACATATATTAATCATAAATAAAACTGTTTATGATTAAATTTTATAGAACTGTTTAAAGCACGCCGTTTCCATGTCATGGCATGCAGATTCCAGTTTCTGTCGGGGTAGCTGGATATGAAGCAGTTTCCTTGTATAAAGGAAGGAGAGCAATTTCATCTGTGGGAGATCAGGGCAAAAGTTTTACTATTCCGCAACTAGCTCTATACTCTTTCTTTGGAATATCGGCTGGAATTGTCGGTGGCTTGTTGGGAATAGGTGGAGGATTCGTTATGGGGCCTCTCTTTTTGGAGCTCGGAGTCCCTCCTCAGGTGACCTTCAATTAGACCTATTACAAATTTTGAAACACAAATGTGCACTTCAATTGAAAAGAATACGATTCATCTTGTGAAAATCCAATCTAAATTCACTAAAATATATTTTTATTTTAACTAACTCAATATATCTTTCCTGACATGTATATTATTAACTATATTTACTTAATTATATCACTTTACAACGTTGACTAATAAAATATATCGATCCTAATACATATTTTTAATTGTTTTATTATATATATATATATATATATATATATATATATATATATATATATATATATATATATATATATATATATATATATATATATATATATATATATATATATAAACGATCCAAATTGCTAACAGATTTATTGCATTTTAAGCTAGGATAAGCCTAACCTAACGTGACATGAGCTTGACTTAACTAAACATAAACTGATTTGTAATTAACCTGACTCAATATTAACCTAATACCTAGGCCCAACCCAATCTATTTTGACCTAATCCTGCCTGGCTTAACATGCCTAGGCTCAACTTAAATCAGTTTGACTTAGGCTCGACAAAGCCTAAACCAACCTCTTTTAACTTAGGTCTATCCAGCCTAGACCTAACTCAATTTGACCTAGTGTGGACCCAACTAACTTGACCACTGTGAACTTGAGTCGACTCAACCTGACATGGATTCGACTTGAGTTGGGTTACATCTAACTACTGACGACAGTGTGAACTTAGTTGAACCAACATATAACGAAGTCTCAACATCAGTAGATATCATCTCATACATATATGTGATTGGGCAAAGCTTTTATGCCAACATCGTGATCATGCCCTCTAATTTGTCTTCTTTGAGTCGATCTTTCATGGTAAAATTCATAATATATTCAATTTGAAAGACAATTGGAAAATCTATTAATTCATCGTGTCATGTCCATGCTATATAACTTCTAAGGAAACCATCATAAATAAGGTGTTCTCTAATTTCAGTGTCATTCAACTTTCTCCCGTTCAAGCAATTGACAATAGGAAATCTAAACTTCACTTCATCATCCCTTCTACCCTCATTACGATGTGCAAATTGTATGAATTCTTCTACTTCTTTCTCAACTCAACTCGCATCATGTATGAATTCTTCTACTCCTTTCTCATACTCAACATTGTTACGTGGTGAATTAATTTAATCTTCATCCATACACACACATATAGTGAAATTGTGTGAACAATTTCAATAATCTTTAAATGAATGATCACCTATGTATTCAAGGTGTGACCCTGTCTCATTCAAAAACATTCACTTTTTTTAATTTATTGGTATATATCAATTTTAAACAATATATATTAAATTTTACAAACTTTTGCCAACATTTTGCATTGGACTTCATGTTATACAAAATGAAAACGATTATAAATCACAATTAAATATGCACCCGAAGATCAATACAAAACATTATTGGAAAATATTAATGAATATGAATATATATATATATATATATATATTAAAATATATACTAATAAACTACTAAAAAGTAATTAATCTTCTTGAATTGTCCAACCGTAAAATTCAAGATTCAATAAATTTAAATTATTAGTACTCTCTCCTTTTATATTAATTTAAAAAAAAATAAAATTTCTTCAATAAAAAACTTGAAGATAGTAAATAATTTTCGTATTAAATCTCAAATGGAAAAGTAAGACTAACTCGTTGCAACAACAATATCAAATAAAACAAAATAAAATATATATATTTAAGAATATAATTAATCACACATCTAACATACAAAAAATATTTTTTTTCATTACAAAAAATAATTATAGGCTCATACTAAAACTAAATTTTCAAGAATAATAGGAACTTGGGACGGTGAAATGTGAGCAACAATGGATATGCAATCTTGGACACATTTTGGAAAGCTAATCAATCTCACCATAATGTAGTAATACCTAGACAACAATTGCAACATAAAAGTCTAAACTTTACCAACATACGGCCCAATGAATACACAAACTCCACAAAACAATGCAAAAACACATCAAAATAAGCACTCACCAGTTCACTAGTTGGATGTTAACCGACAACAGAAAGTGGAAGTGCAAAGTTGGGTAGCAACAAAGGAGGATTTCAAAAAGAAAGAAGAGAAAGAAGAAAAAGAAGAAGAGATGACGAAGATGATGATGAAGAAGAAGAAATGGTGAAGAAGAAGATGAAGATGATGAAATGTCAAGGATGAAGAAGAATAATAAATTACAAAACAGAAGAAGAAGAAGAAGAAGAAATTGTAGTGCTTTCGCAAAGAAGAAGAAATGAAGGTCACTATGCAACTTTTATGAACATTAATCATAGACAAAATGTTAGGCATCAATTATTAGTAAAATTGAAGCATAAAGGGAAATAGGCGTCAATTTTAAAAATAATTGAGATCTAAAAGTCTATCCTCAGTGGAAAACTTGAAATTTTGGTGAACCTTTAGGTCTTAGTTATTCATAATCGAAGCACAAAGGTCTTTGCTGCAGTTTTCTCAACAATTGGGACCTATACCTCTTCTTTAAAAAAAGTAATTGAAAAAGAGAGGGGATTTTGAAATTTTTAATGAAAATTTAGGTTTCAGTTTTTAAGAAACCAAATCATAAAGGTTGATAGGTTTTAATTTTTTTCAAGAATCTGAGAACTATTGATAAGATTGCAAGGTCTTGAAGTGTCTATTGATATTAAACAAATAACTTGTATCTATTCAGGTCAATATGATATTAAAGATACTTTCATGTTTTCATTCGTTTTAAAAATACGAAATCAAAATTACACAAGATAAAGTTAGATTTCTTGATCTTTTCTCTAACATTAACCTCGTTGTTTCTCTCTCAACTAGATCACCATGGATAGCTTTAAAAGAGAATGATATCTCTTCAACTTAAGTGTTTCTATTTTATAGCTTTAACCTTTCGACTTGATTATCTAGATCACCATGGATAGCTTTAAGAGAGAATGATATCTCTTCAACTTAAGTGTTTCTATTTTATAGCTTTAACCTTTCGACTTGATTATCTAACGATAAGTTAAACATACCGTCAACGTTGTCTAATCATCAAGTACACAACTTGAAATAAATCTATGTACATCAACTAAAGAGATTTTTGTAAAAAAATTGCATTCTTAGTTTGAAAAGACATTTTTACCTATTTGTCATTCATTCATGTCTCGCGGAGATAGTCTTAAATGATATATTAGATTATTTTTTTCAACTCTAAAATTATTCTCAAGTTTGTAAGACCACTTGTGTACTAGACTATGAATTTATTTAAAGAATTTTTCTTGAAGAAAACTTAAAATTCAAGCATAACACTTGTCTATCTTTTGAAGTGTACCAAATTTATCCAATTCCAATTCATATTTGATCGTTGTCCACTTTATTATTATTGTGCTTTCTGTTATGAACTTTATCCATGCATATGACAATAATAGCCCTCTTTGATAGAATATATCAATTGATGAAGCCATCTGAATGAGTTTCACTAGTTCTATTAAATGGCTTCAATGTTTGATGATATGTGTTCAGGTTGCAAGTGCCACAGCCACCTTTGCCATGGTCTTTTCCTCATCTATGTCCGTTGTAGAATACTATCTGCTCAAACGTTTTCCAGTTCCTTATGGTTTGTGTTTCATAATTTCCACCTCTATATCTATAAATTTAACCCATGTGCCTTCTATAAATTGAATTACATTGATATGGTTCAATTTATTTTTCTAACCCATGCATTATATGGATTGTTGCACAGCCCTGTACTTTATTGTAGTAGCTGCTGTTTCAGCCATTGTAGGGCAGCATATCGTAAGAAAGTTGATCGATCTACTTGGCAGAGCTTCTCTTATAATCTTTGTTCTAGCCTTCACAATATTTGTTAGTGCTGTTTCACTAGGTAAGCCATGGTGACTTTCTCTTAACTTTGATTGGTTATATATTCATATTTTTATAGTACATATATGACATGAATATAGTTTTAGCCATTTAAGTTTAAAATAATTTTACTATTAGTTTATCAAATTTAAAATTAAACTTTTTAGTTTTTCTAATTTTAAAAAGGTTATTTTAATTCCTATGTAAAAAAACGTGTTCGAAATTTTGTTTACAATAAATAGATTATAACAACTTACTTTATATATATATATATATATATATATATATATATATATATATATATATATATATATATATATATATATATATGAATTTGCTAAGTTACTTAAGGAGTTTTTTTAGTTAGTATATTTTAGCAAGTGTATCAAGTTTGAAGTTACAAAAAAGTTCTTATTAAAAAAATACAACTTTAAATCTAAGGGTATTTTAATAATTTTAAAATTTAATTTAAAATAAAAATAATAGAAGGTAATTTGAGTAGTTATTATCTTTTATTTTATTTTTTATTTTAAAAAATAACTACCTTTTATTTTATTTTTTATTTTGAAAAACAACTATTTTTTTTAAAAAAATATATAATAAAAGGTAATAACTTCTTATGGACCAATATAAAAAATTATCTTTTATTTTTTTTATTTTAAATTAAATTTTAAAATTATTAAAACACTCTTGGATTTAAAGTTAGTTTTTTTAACATGGACTTTTTTTAACCTAAAACTTGATACACTTTGTTAAGATGTACCAACTAAAAAATTTTACCTAAATTAGCAAACTTTATATATATATATATATATATATATATATATTTGTGAAACACACCTTCAAAGTAGTAATCACCACGCACTATAATAAGTTATTTTTTCGGTTTACAAAATTAAAAATATCACAAACTAAAGTAATTAAAAAACATTTAACCTATATTATTATGCATATATTAAATATATTTCGTTCGTAGGATAATATAAGTTTTTACTTTTCAGGTCTTAAACAAATGTTCTTTTTACGTTATAAAAATTACACACCATGTTTCCATTAATGAATCAAAAGACACGGATTTTGAGAGACTAAAAGGAAATCTTATCTTATTTTACATACACTGAAGCTATATTTAATGAAATATATATACTAAAATAACTCTTATTACGAACTTCAATCATGAAACCTTTTTGGTCTATTTGATAGGTGGAGTTGGCATTGCAGCAATGATCAAGAAGATTGAAAATCATGAGTATATGGGATTTGATGATCTCTGCAAGTATAATTCATAGCCCACTTCGTTAAAATATTTGTTGTTCTTTTTAAGTTCCTAATAAAGAGCCAACGAAACCTATTTCGTCAAAATTGACTTATGGTATGTTTGGATTCATTTCAATGTGGAAGCAAAACGTATTTGTTTCTGCTTATTTGTTTCTCTTAAAGTGAAAAATAAGTAAGTGTTGGGTATTATTCCAAACACTAGTTTTCTGTCTTGAGAATTTGAATTACACATTTAATATTCTTTATGTTCTAGCTTTTACTTATAGTTTTTTTCTTCTTGTGAAAAAATTGTATGAATTCTTTCTTGTGTAATACGAGTAATATTGTTCTCTAATCAAAATTTTGAAATAATTTAAGTTTTCTTTTTCGTCACGTGTTGTGTTCAATAAAATATTTTAAAAGTTTAAAATAATTATTTTTTCTTTAATATCTTATACAAAAAATTGATTTGTTATTACTATAAATAAATTTGAGTTAAGCGACCACCATTTTCAATCGTTACAGTGCTTAAATATTTGGTGATCGAAAATATAAGATTGTGAAAATCCTAGTTGGAAAAGTTTTAGTGTTCAAACATTAAATAATCACTAAAATTTTGGTCACTAAAAATTTTTATTTTTCAAATATAAGTCATCAATTTTGTAACTAAAACACGTTAGGTAATTTCATTCCCTAATTCGACCGTAAAAATAAAAAGTTTAGCAACTTTTTGCTTCGGCTGTTATTGGAACAAATTTTGATTAAATTAAAAAAAAAATATAGTCAATAATTCAGTTGCTAAATACCAACTCATATTTTCCTGTCGCTAATGTGTGAGATTATTACTTTAATTTAAATAGTTTTTGGTGACTAAATTGGTTACACATATTATATGTCTAAAGGATTTTTTTTGAACCATATATTTTCTTGTTTTGTTTGTATATTTTTTCATATGGATTTAATTAAGTCCAACGTTCAACAGTGTTTTCAGCAATCACTTTCTTATACATCATGTTCCATTGGTTTGTGAGTTTCTTTAGGTTAATCTAATACTCAACATAGAGTCTTGTTGGTTTCAACACAGAGTCTTGTTGGTTTGTGTTTGATAGACTTAGCAAAGGTAGATTTTCGTAGGTGAAATAGACATCATTTAGAGAGATGTTCACTTGTTTGGTAGATATGGAAAAAGGTTATACAAGGTATTACTAGTGCAGTGAAGAGAAATGACACTGGTTGTTTTTTACAATATACTTCGGTTTTCAAATCGTTGTATATATGGGCAAGGTAAAAAGGTTGGAGACTTTTGGCCTCGGTTACAACCAAGGTAATATGTTGAAGGATACTGTCTCGGTTGCTGTAGAACTCAGGCAGTAGCCTGGATCTATGACAATTGTTCTAGCTTGAACCACTCTCAAAGCGCTATTTTTATTTTTTTAAAATAAATTATCGTGCGTAATATGACATTGGTTGTAGTTGAACCGAAGCCATATGTACGCTTTCTACCTCGGTTTTGGCTACAACCGAGGCTTATTCTCTTGCAATATTTTTTAATAGCAGGTCTCTTTTTGTGATATCCACTATTACAAAAACAAACTTGCATATCAAACACAATATATACCACAGATTCAACACAATATTCAATATTTACATCATATAATGTTTAAAACATAATGTACAAAGTCTAATAACTATAAATCAACATGTTCTAATGTATTTTAAATCTAATAACTATGAACTATTATATAATCTAACTAAATGTTTTGCAAATGTCTTCCTCAGGAATGTAAGTGATTTCTCAGGAAGTGGAGAAAAAGTCTTGAATCTCTGTACAAGACCATTGATATTAATTAGTGTATATGAATTCCAAATGTTGGAGAAAATCAAAATTCATTAAATTCAAATATTACCATTTCCCAGCCTATTGTGATATGGGCACGAATAATGTGGGTCATCCAATACATTACATAGTATCCGCACTAATATGACCCACTTTGTCTGTTACACTACAATATATCATCACAGTTGTAAATAGTTAGTGAAAATCATTAAAACAAAAAAAACTATAAAAAGGTATGTTTAGCATATGTCAAACCTGGAGAGCAACCCATGCAAGCTTTCTACCGTTAGCAGTTGATCTCCCAACCAACATCATACGTGCTACAATAGAACTATATAAAAAAAAGTTTTAGCATTCATTTATATAGCAAAGAAAGTCCAAACATTTAGGTTCTTACCAATCAACAGCTTGTTTGAGATGTTTGGGAGGAGACTTGTGCAATGAGCAGAACACAAAGCATAGCTCTCTAGTACGGAAATAATAAGTAGCTGCCAATGGTGCCTGAAATTGATAATAACTTAATTGTTATATATTAAAATCACATATGGATCTTTATGAAGTTAACAAACTTCACTTATCCAGATATATAATGAATAAAATATATTTCCTTCCCGCTTCCAAATCTGTTGGTGAGATATGTTGTGATGTCATCAAAATCATTTGCTTCGTGAATGACTTGGGGATCAATGAACTCATAGATATCATTGTACCTCATGTTGTTACTGACACCAAACATATACCTGAAATCAAAAATTACCTTTGATATTAGTATACTTGATATATAAATCAATTTTATATAAATAATTGCTCATAGACTTACATAATCTATAGCTAAATTAATGTAATATTCAATTCTTCTTTTCCCGACGCAAGCTCCCTGACATCTTGGCTATGTAGGTATATTGGGACCTTAGAGCCTCTCCCAAATACATTAGCATCATATTCAACCTGTATAGGCTCATCTCTAATTATGTCACAAAGTTGATGCAATGCACTAATAGGATTGTCATCAGATAAACGAATCTTCTCTTGTTCATGCGTCTGTTGTTACATGGAAAACTTTTAGATAAACGACATCAATAACATGTAAAATTTAAAATTGACAAGGGTAAAGTAGAAGTCCATACCGGGGGGTCAGAAACCGAACCAACCAAATGTTTAGGCCAAGTGATAAAAACTGGAATGCTTGTGCCACAGTGAAAATCTCATCTGTGGGCAGAGGAACTGAGGCATCTGGTATGATAATGTCATCTACTGAGACCTTCACCTCATCCTCTAATAGCTTCATACCATGAATAATAGTCGCTGCCTTAAACATTGTTCCACGAGCTACCAACATCGTCTCGGTACCATCTAAAAAACATATAGCAGACAGGGACTAGCATCGTCCATGTCATCCCTTGGGACTAGTGCTGAACAACTTTCTTTCCCGCTTCCCTGTCAGAGTAAAGGTTAGATTATAAAAATAATAAATTATTGAACATAAATGTTTATTGATTTTACCTGTGGGAGGCACAATAAGTTCCTGTACTGAAGATGGCTGCGGGTGCATCCCATAACTCTCAAATTGCTGTTGGAACTGGCGTATAACCATGTCAGTCACTTCTATAATGACTTCATCATACAATTTTTTTCCTAAGCTCCGTCCTAAGCTTCGCTCTAAGCTTTTTTAAGATCTCTTGTGTCAGCCTTTGTTCTTGTTCTTCGCTGTATGCATATGAAGTTTGACCCGAAGAACTCCCAAAATAATCTTGAATGCCTACTCTAGTACTAGCAACATGCACACGTCCAGGGTCCTCAGATCGTCCAATTATAGTGGTAAGAATATCCTGGCGACCCTCTGGAGTGAATTGACCTTGGAAGCTCTACTCAACCAAGGAGTCCTGTAACATAAAAAAACACCATTATTCTTTAAAAAGTTCAATGTAGAATGTATAATGAAACTATAATTGTTTTAGGAATAGTGATAACTTACAATTCTTTTAGATATTTGTCGTGCAGTCTCAGAAGAGTAGTCCCTTGATGATCTTAAACGAGCCAACTTCCATTTCTCATGCTGAGAAGGTGAAGAAGGAGGTTGGGGGCTACCACTCTCAGATGATGATCTACCTTCTACCTTTTGCTTGAGGATTTTCTCCTCAAGCTTCCTATACCCACCACGAGATAATAAGTGGAGGTTCTTATTTTGAGCACTTATTCATTGTGCTTTGCTTCTTGTTCATATGATATATATTTGTTAATGAGGAATTGAATAATATCGACTATACTAACCTGTCATTCCTCTGATGTTCGACTCTACACAAAGAAGCATCAAGTCTTCTCATCAATGACCTTATATTTTTTACATGGATACTTATTTTTTTTGCCTCCAAATATATATCTCGAGGTCAACTTAGTCTTAAAACCCCAAAATTTCTCAACAATAGATGATAAACACTTATTTTTAAGTGTTGTGACATTTGCAATGTCAAATGTCATTTGCAATAAACATAATAAAGTTGTATCAGTAAAAAATTATCGATATAAACAAATGATATTAATTAACTTACCAATAGATCGTTTCATATCATGTTTCAAAAGATGGAGTAAGAATATTAATCCTATCACGAGCCAATACTCCAAGGTATGATCTGAAGGCATCTCCATTTGGGCCAGATGCCACACATGTGATCACATTAACATCAACATGTGTCCTTTCACCATTATTTCTTCTAACCATTAGTTGTTTCAACCTAGTGGCTCCTCTAGTGGGTCTGGATGAGGGAGCCTCATCCCTTGATGAATGTGGGTGGTCAACCATATATCTATCAAAATAAACAACAACATGAAATATTAATAAAAGACTTATGTAATATCATATAATTTAATAAAACATGTAATAAGGGTTATATGAAATATTAATAAAAGACTTATGTAACATTAATAAGAAAAACTTATACACAAATTTGAAATTCATACATAAATAAATGGATTGATCATATGTATATCCTCTCATTATGATCTGACCGAATTGCATGTACATCGTCAAGTAAAGGGTGGTCATCCAAATTTGTCGTTGTTTTCAATGAATGGTTGTCAGCAATATGAATATTAATCAGACTGTCGTTAACTTCAATTTGTTTTTTGCCTTTAAGAGCAAAATACCAATGATCAAATGCAAGATCTTTGACATAAAAAACTTGAGATGCTTGATGTACCATGATAAATGGTTCGTCTCGATAACTCATCTTTCGAAAATCAACTAGTGTCATACCCGATTCATCTATTTTCACATCAGTCTTATTGTCAAACTACTTACATTTGAACAATGGAACAAAAAACTTAGTGTAATCAACCTGCCATATCTCTTCTATTATACCATAATATCTCATTGATCCAAATTTTGATCTTTTGATGTGAAAAATTGGAGCGACTCAACTTCTAGACTAACAACACTATTTTGTACTATGTTTTTATCATCCAAAGTCTTTGTATAGAATGTGCAATTATTGATTTCATAACCTGTACAACGTATGACATCAAACTTTAAACCATTTGCAACCACAACAAAGTTTGAGAAGAATGTGGCTCTTTGTCAACTTCAGATTTGAATCAAGACATAAATGTTTTTTTATGCTCCATCAACTTCCATTTCTCTTATTGTCTTAGATTTTTATTCTTCACAATGACTTTGTGTGCTTCCAAAAAAGGGATCACCTCATCTGTGTAGTTCAATATATAAAGATGTGCTTACAACAATTCTCCGCGGTCTTTGGCCACCACATTCACACCTTAGATGTTTTTACTTGTAGAACATTTACTCAACCATGATGTGTGAGGAACTCCTATTGGATTTGTTGAAGTCAGTAATTTGAACAAAACTCAATACTTTCTTCAGCAATATACCTTTTAATCATTGAACCTTCGGGATGATACAAATTTTTAACGTACCCTTTCAAAATCTTCATATAACACTCAATAGGATACATCCATCTTAAGTATACCAGTCCGCACAACTTGATTCTTTTAACCAAATGAACAAGTACCATGATATCAAAAAAAGATGGAGGGAAAAACATCTCTAGTTGACACAAGATGATAACAATCTTGCCTTGAAGTTCATCTAACTTTGTAGCATCAATGGCTTTACAACAAATTGACGAGAAAAATGAACACAACCTGTTTATGGTCTGCATAAAATTTTTGGGCAAAATTCCACGCATAGCCACTGCTAACAATGAGACTTCATGCCAACAAGCTTTAAGTCCTGCATCGACATTAAACTCTTCATATTTGAAGAGTATCCTTGTGGTACTTTGATACTCTTTAAACAAAGGCAAAAACTTATCTTCTCTTGTCTGGACATTGTGTAACATGTAGGGGGCAAATAAGTACGTTTACCAATCTCCCTAGATGCCAACTCTTCTCGGATCTTCATGTCAACCAGATCCAAATGAGCATTCACTCCATCTTTTGTCTTTTTCTTCCGTGTTTCAATTGCTGAGCTGTAGTGTTTTCTTCACATATAGGACATGCTTTATGATCCTTGAGACTATATCCTGACAAATTACCATAAGCTGGGAAGTCATTAATGGTGCAAAATAACATTACACGCATCACAAAAATTTCAGAAGCGAAGGCATCAAATATTTCAACCCTATCAAACCACAACAACTTCAAGTCTTCAACTAATGGGCTTAGATAAACATCAATGTCATTTCCAGGTTGCTTTGGACCAGATATCATCATAGCCAACATTATGTACTTCCTCTTCATGCATAATGAAGGAGATAAGTTGTAAATTATCAAAATAACTGGCCAACAACTGTGATTGGTAGTTAAATTACCAAATGGGTTCATTCCATCAATGGTTAAACCAAGCCTAAGATTTCTACATTCTTGACCAAATTAGGAAAATTGTTGATCAATATTTTTCCATTGCTTTGATCTGCTGGATGACGAAGCAATTCGTCAATTTTTCTCTCATCTGCATGTCATCTAAGGTTTTTAGCATCTTTTGGATTCGCAAACAAACACTTAAGTCTGGGCACAATTGGAAGGTACCAAACTACTTTCAAAGCAAATCCATTTTTTTCTATCTGATCATTATCTTTACTATTGTTTTTTGACTTGTATCGTGATAACCTAAATTTTGGATACTTTTTCAAAAATTCAAACTTTTTCCTATATAAAATGTAGTCGTTGGGACAAACATGTATCCTTTTATACTCCATACCCATCGGACAAAGAATTTTCTTAGCATCATAATTACGAGTGGGTAGTGTATTTCCATCTGGCAGCATTTCATTCAACAACGTCAACAATTCTGTGAAACTTTTATCAGTCCATCCATTGGTCGCCTTCAAATTCATAAGCCTTAACATCGCTGACAACCGTGTGAACTTAGTTGAATTGACATGCAAAGGTGTTTTCGCATCAGTAGACATCGTCTCATACACATGAGCTTTGGCAAAATTTTCTATGCCAACATCGCGGATCATGTCCTCTAATTTGTCTTCATCCGGTCAATCTACTTTCATGGAGGAATCAATAACATTTTCAGTTTGGGAGACAGTTGGAAAATGTCTTCATCCGGTCGATCTAAGATGTTCCCTAATTTGGGTTGCATTCAACTTTCTTCCATTCAAACAGTTCACGCAAGGACATCTAAACTTCACTTCATCATCACTTAACCCTCATTATGTTACGCAAATTCTATAAATTCCTCTACCCCTCTTTCGTACTCAACACTAATGTGTGGCAAATTAATCCAATTTCGATCCATACGTAAATATTCTACAAATGTTCTACAAAATTACAATCAAAGAATCATACAATTATACATATTTAGCATTAAATTAATTCAATCATACAATCAATTCAGTCATACAGTCATACAATTAATAAGCACTCAAATGATCAATTCAAACATTCAATCACACATCATTACATATATTCAACATACAAAAAATTAAAAAATTAATAAACACAATAGGAACCTGAGAACGTGAAAAAAGAGACAACAACGGAGAAGAAACGACTACTCGCGTTTTGGAACACAGTAAAATCACAGTACCACACACAAATACAACAAAACGTAAATCTCATCAATCAAAATAATAAAAAACGCAACAAAATAATCAAAAAATGTATCTAAACAAACCAAAAACGCGAAAAAAAAAATTAACAAACAACGGCGACGACGAAGACAAAATAATGCTTCAAAATTGATTTTGATTGGTGCAAATGCTTCCAATATGATCATGAAGGACACGACGAAAATAAAAATCAAGGATGATTGGTTGAAATGAAAAGAAAACGAGAGGCTTAGGTTTTTGAGTGTGAGTTGTTTTAAAAGTGAGAGAGATAGCATAGTGTTTGAGAGATTACGATAAAACTAGAAGTTTTTAGGAAAAATATGAGAGACTTGAAACCTAGCCTTTGGTTTTATAGAGTGAAAAGGGTGGTAACTATTTGAGGGAATTGATTGTTTTTAGGAAACAATGATTAAGGAATCATAATTGGCATCAAATCACAATTAATGCATTTTGTATGGTTAGGTAGATGTGGTAGAGATTTTCTCTTTAACCTAGGTGGTTCCTAAATGAATCATATAGTTGAGCTCAATATTAAACACTGTTATGCATACAATATGAGGTTTCTTTAGACGACGTGTCTTAGACCATATGATTGATTATGACATGTCTAGACGATATGTTTATGATGTTTTGTACTAGATGTTATATGTGAGCATTAGACACATTGAATTACAACATTCAGTCAATAAGTTTCACCCAAAATATTTTTCAAAAATTCAAATATTTCTTCAACTAAAGGTTTTGTGAAAATATCAGCAAGTTGATCGTCAGTATATTACATAATTACAAGGCTGAAGAGAAAGTAAGAACAACCTTGAAAATACATCTTCCACAAGAGTGGAAGTCCTTGAAGTCCTTCTTCTTCCGTTCTCCCTGGATGGATCTCCATTAAATTCCCAAGATGGTTTCCATCATTTAGGCTGAAGCAATTAACATAACTTGCTATATTCAAAATAGAGTTTATATAAGACCCATCTTATGCAAAACTCCATATGAATTATAAAAGAATAGAAAACTCAATATCTCGTATTTGCTATTAAGATAAGATCGTCTAAGAGAGAGATTAGGATCATCTAAAACATACATGGTTTTTAAGTTTAACAAACAACATTAAACCAAATAATCTTGGGTAATCAAATATATAAAAATATAAAAGAACATAGAAACAAGAACAAAATTACAATCTCTTATGATTGTAAAAGATTAAACGTCTAAACACTAGAAAATAGAGATCACAAAACCATCTCGTTACCCACATAGCATGAAAAGGATGTCACAAAGAAAAATGTCTAAGATTAGAGCATATATACGTCAAGCCTAATCAAGGTTACATCTAAAGCTACATAAAGTGTTAAACGATAAAAGAGATAAGGTGAAAAATCATAAAAGCATAGAAGGAGTCTTCACACAGTGTGCCAAAAAATATATAATTACAAAGCAATTAGCATAAGAAATTTTAAAGTAAAATTAGCAAAACATGGAGTGCATGAATCAATCAAGTAACACATGCCTTGCAACAGGTATTATTCAAAGAAAATATGCATAAAATAAAAGAATACATCTTTAGTCTAAAAGGAAAACACTTCATTCCTAAGAAGAGACATAATAAAAAAACGATTAGCGTTGCATAACAAATCACTACTACAAAAAAAAAGAATTTGCTAAGACAATATCAAGATCGTTTAGCATCTTCACATGGTTTAAGGACTAATAGATAAGACTACGAACGAAATAGATTATTAACAAAGTATTACATTTGTAAATCTCATATCGCTAAATAAAAAGCCTTTCGATGGAATTAAAAGCTTTAGTAAATGGGCCAATACATGAACAAACACACTGCTAAATGGTTTCCCTATTAAATGCGTGAATGTGAATCTTGCTAAATGCACTCGTGCTATACTTTTCTAAACAAAGTTAGACGAGCTCTCACTATAATTTATATATGATGTTTTTGGTAAACATACTAAAAGGTACAAACACTAACCAAAAACACATGTTGAAAGGTATCTTACTAAACGCGCTCTTGAATCAAACGAGTACTTACTAAACAAGGCACTGTTAAGAAAAACCTTTCATAAGCTAAACAATACCCTGTGTTAAACGAAGTTTTCATCCAATGATGAAACTCCCATGAATTGTCAGGTATCTCCTTTAGAATGTTTAAACGATCAAATGTTAATTGAGCAATAAAAAGTTGAAATGCTTATAGTTGTTCTAAACATGCATTAAATGTCATTAAATGCACAACGTCTCATAACAACAAAAGTGAAAGGAGAAAGGACATATCTGCTTTTATGCTTATCTACTCTACTTTGTACAGATTACCTAAGCAAACCATTCACCTGCTCTATCAAATACAAGTCAAAAGTGGACGTTAGAGACAAAGAAGATATTCACGGAATGATCTTTTCACCAAAAGTTGCGCCAAAGAGATTTCACAATCTACTTTTGATAAAGTACTTAAAAAGTAAGTATGCTTTGACAAGTAGACCTCAACCTACGAGAACCACCTATGATAAAAGCTACAAAGAGCTGAAAATTAAAGACAAGCATTGTCTAATGACTAAATTCTAAAAAGGCTTATAAATAGAAGATCTTTGAACGAGAAGAGCAAGAGGATGGGCATATAAGGAACATAAAGAAAAATCGTCCTCATGGAAAGATCAAGAATACTCTCTGAGTTATTTAGAGTCAAAAACTTCTTTTGAAAGAAGAGAGAAAACTCTAAGAGTTTGTTAGATTGAATTGTATTGTATACACATCCTCTCTGTGAGAGAAATCGTCTAATGACTTGTAAGCGATCTGTTTGATTGCAAATTCTGAAGATAATTAAAATACTTAACACTTAACTCGGTAGGGTTAAACGGTTACTATATGAGTTTGTCTAGTGAAAACTAGGAGTGGGAGAAACTCAACTAGACAATGTATCAGGAAGATACCAGGAGTGTTTGATGTTTTGAAACGTTGTCCATTTAATTCTCTTTAATACATGTTTAGAACAACTATGTGTTTTTCAAATTTTTTCATCGTTCAAACAAGATTTGATCGTTTAAGCATTTATGAAGAGATACCAAGTACTTTATAAGGATTTCGTCGTTGGATGAAGATGTCATTTTGAAACAAGGTATCATTTAGCCTATACAAGTCGTTTACTAATTAACTCTTTGTTGAGTGATCTTTGTTTGGTTCAAGAGCATGTTTAGCAAAATGTCATTTAACACATGTTTTTGGAGTGTTGTTTATGTCTTTGAACGTGTTTACCAAAAACATGATTTTGCACATTATTTTGCAAGATATAGTGAGAGTTTATTTAACATTGTTTAACAATGTATAACAAGAGCACATTTAGCAAGACTCTCATATAACCTATTGACGTGTTTTGTAAGGATAACATTTGATAATGCGTCTACTAAGATATCAACATGTTTACTTAAAGCTTTTCTTTAATCATTCCGATCTTCACAAAATTTTTTCATAAGAAGCCTTTTCTTTTAACAATATTGTTTTCGCAAAGACAATACTTTTTCAAAGGATCATTTGGTTTATAGTTGTTTGTTAAACTTCAAAGCATGAAGAGGTTAGATGGTCCAGTCTCACACACGATCAATTCTTAATAGTTTTGGCTACAAATTCAATTTCTAGACTCAAAATTTCTCTTTGATTAATGAATTTGTTAAGTAGGTGGCTTAAGAGATTGGACAAAGCCTTAAGTGGAAGTAAACTAGTATAAATCCTTGTGTACATTCTTCTATTCATTACTCTTTAAATTAATTATATTATTGTAATATGCATGTGCAAAAAGATTATCAAATGTTTATAAGCTCTATTCAACCCCTTTTCTAGAGCCACTTTGCACCAACTCGCATATGATAAACTCGTCTAATGATGTCATCCAATATGCTCGACTACTAAGACTCATCTGATGGTTTCATTTAGTATGTATCATCTAGATGTCCTCATCTACATATATCGTCTGACACATTAAGAGCCTATTTTGATCATCTGTTAAGCTAAATTTTTCTAGCAGATAAATTTGTTGTTAAGGTTTTAATTTTCGTAAGATTCAAGCGATATTTTGACACATGGTAACATAGCAAATAAAACGAGTACTCCTCGAACTTTATCTTATCTATAAGCCCTTAAATCTCTACATAAAATCTTTATGCAAATATCTAGAATGAAACCAACATTTTGCATGTTCTCAAGACCTGCTAGTGAAGATGGTTGCTATGAAACCACCAACATTATACATGGGCAAGTGCAAATACGAGCAGTAACTGAAGTCCAACCAAAATTTCTAATAATGGAGAGCAACTGGGACAAATCTCACTTCATTCACTATCTACCACCACTTTCTTTCATGTTTCATATGGTTCTCCACTTGGAAAACTAACCACTCTTAAATGATTTTTTTTTCATTTCATAGTTAGCTTTGAGGTTATGTGCAACAAACATCTTGTTCTTTAATTTTTATCAAAACACATTCTACTTTCAATCTTTTTTTAAGTTCTTAGTTTTGATCTTAGAATTGTTTTAGAACAATTAGTTATAATTTAATATCATGTCTTTTGTTAGAATTCTTATTACTTTGTTATTAACATTTTTTTTAGCTGAAAGAGCTTCACAAGTATATAATGGAACATGTGAAGTCTAATATGCACTTGATCCATAGACGACGGAATGGGTAACTACGAAGGTAACAAAAAAAACTTCACATGTAAATTATGAAACATGTGAAGTCTAAACAAGATCTTACTTATAAACATGTAGCAAGTAGAAAACTTAACAAATGAATTAAATGTTTGTTTGGTCAGTTTGAAGTTTATTTGAAAATTAATTGATTGATAATCATATGATTACCAACTAAGAATTCAATTATGAAAGAGCTTGAGAAGTTTCTTCCATACTTTTTTATTCCTTTAATTTCTTTATTACTTTAAAAAGGCCATATAATTGTTTTTATGTTCTAACCTTCTCTGCAAATTTTAATATGCATTATTTTAAGTGAAATTTTTAGTTTAATTTGTTGAGAGATGACTTGGGTTAGCTTATCATTATCCATATCTTTTCATGTTAATTTTCTATGCAGCAAATATGATGAATGTTTGGCAAGTGTACCAATCATTATTGTAGTAACAAAATATCATCCTCTAGGATTGAATGAGTTGAGTACTAGATTACTAATTCACGTAATTTTGAGTTACAAAATATATCAAGTGAAATGATGAACATAAACAAGTGATGAGAATTCAAATAATATAAACAATGTTAGAGAATTGATTTCATATATTTTCATATAAATTCCTCTCCTTTCCAATTGATGCGTGAATTGTAACATTTGAGTTTATTAAGAGCTTGTTTACTCCTATTTCCTTAGATAGACAAACTTATCTATTGAATTCTAACCTCCAACCTCTTAGGTCAGTTACAAAATTCAATAAAATCATGAAGAATAATTATTATCTCAATTACAAACTAATTAGCGATGCCCAGTTTTCCAATTGTGACAATATATAATCTGTTATATTTATGATCGCAAACAATCCCCAATTTCTCAATTGTGAAACTATTCATAGAATAGACACTAGAACATAAATAGAACACCGAGTTAATTAAAATTAACAAAGCATCAATTGGAAATGATCAGGAATTATAATCCAAAGTATTACATCAATCCTCTTACAAAATAGAAAATTAGTTTTGCATGATGTAAAATTCCAAAGAAAAACTAAGAGAAGAAGAAGATGTGTAGAAGATGTTTTGTGCTTGCTATTGTTTGTTTCTCCTCCTCTCTTTCTTCCAATTCTTACGTTTAAATTGTTATCTCCCCCACCTTTCCTCTCATTCCCTCTTTTTAGGGGAGTGGTTACCCTTTTCTAGTAAATGTCCTTCATTTATCTACTTTTTTAATCTCTTTAAATCCACATAATGAGATGTTATAACTGCTCTGAACAATTTCACTACTCATGGAAAAATCCACAATCTGCTTGTGCTCTTCTCTCGTTTCAATTTTCCTCTCCTAAAGTAAATCCACAAGTTGTGGAAAAAGCCACAACTCAATTGTGGAACTCTCTGGTTTGCATTCTATTTCTCTCGAGACAATTCCACAAGTTATGGAAACTTTCACAGCTCAGTTGTAAAACTTTCTGGTTTCAACTCTTTATTTTGGAGACAGTTCCACATGTTGTGGAAACGTTCACAACTAAGTTGTGGAACTCTCTGGTTTTAACTCGCATCTTGGACATCATTTCTTCCAAAGTTGTGATTTTAACATTTAGAAACACCTATCTATAAGAAAAACACAAAACTCAAATGTATGGTCCAAAACAAAACATAAACATAATGCATAATGAAATCATTCAATTAACATGAAAAAATGACCTAAACTGATATATTAATGCAATTGAATTTTATTCACAAAACACCCCAGGCACTGACTGACAACTAGTGCAAATAATTAAACAATTACTGCAGTACCGTTGTATTAGAAGATTGACTTTTATTTTATTACCCAACGAAAGCGATCAACCATTGTGGAGATTTGTGAAAAAATGGTTCAGTAAAATCATGTTATGAACGTCATAGACTGTTTAAATGATAAAAAATTGTCTTCGTTTAAGAAGGCTGGATGGTATAAGACCTACTATTTATCTTTAAAGCACTAGATGTATCAGATCATTTTACCCCACATGAATTATAACTTCATCATTTGTTATTAAAATCTGCCTCGGTTGATGATTCAAACTCATGTGAAACAATGTTCACGTGTCTCCTCCAACTGTTTCGGCACGTTTTATAAAAGTTAGATTGACATTTATTTTTCTGTATAAATAGAGCCTGTATGAGCTATCGTAAAAGACACCAAGAGTTGTAATCTCAATTCTTAGTAAATTTCTGACCATAGATGTAGATTGAAATTAGTTAATACTTTAATTAAATCACGTTAAATTTCTTTAAGTGATTTTTTGTGTAATCGTTTAATTGTTCTTGCACGTTCTTCATTATCGTGTATTACTCATTTGTGTGGGGTACATTGTCCGGTGAATTTGAGCTATTTCCTCACACTTCTCAATACCAAGGTCTCTATAACAACAATGCGTATATAGCGAAGCGTTCTTAACAAGACTATACCCTTATAACAGATATTGATATTATTTGAACGCCTAGCATCAATAGTAGCAGAAGTAACAAAATGACACATTTGTAAATTTTGGTCTAAGGTACGCTAGTAGTTTGGCCTTTTTTGTTGAACTGCGTGGGTTATTGGTCTAAAGGAGCAGAAGGAACTTTGCTAAGAAGCCAAACCAAAAGCACACCAACAAGCGCACCAGAAAGATGTGCGATGTGATTTACACTTTGCAATGTGTAGCCTCCGTGAAAGGTTCCTGATAATGATGTTGAAGCTTGGGCTGCCTCCATAACCTAGGACACACATAAAGAACAGATGAATCATACAGAGCACTGATAGATAATAGTTGGCATAAATCAAAGAGAAAATGAATAAAATTTTTGACCGTTTTGTCCAAAATATAAATAGTTGGTTAAAAAAAAATATCAACACAGATAGGAAACCATTTACGGATATGATTGATGGACACTTTTCATCTATTTGACACCTAGTGAGGAAAAGACATCACATTGATGGATAATTTGAGGGCAGAACATTAGGGAGATCTTCCCAACACACCGGGAGCCAACATAAAGAGAAAATTACCACACTGTACTATCTGAGCCGAACACTATAACTTACTACTGACTTTGATACAACTCGTTGCAAAAATGGAGAAACACCAATGTGATATTCACCAATAGACCATAGAACATCACATCACTTTTACCTAAAGAATTATAGGTTGTAGGTTTTTTTCACTTGTATGTTACTTAACTAGTTCAATTCTGTACAATATTTTCAACACTTGGAACACAAATAATCAATAAGTAATATAATGTAATACGAAAAAAGAGACAAAAGGAAATCACAAATATTATTACGGATCATATATAGTTTACTCAGGGATCAATAAAAAAACGTGAAAACATCACATACATAGGAAACCATAAAAATAACATGATTTATGGATACCTTTTATCTATTTGACACCTAGTAAGACAAAGAGTACAGTGGCTATAATGGGTATTATGATGCAATAAGAAAAAAGAAATAGACGGAAATGAAAAATGTTAGTTAAGTGTTTATAGTGGAGACCGATGATATATCATTACTCAACCATTTATGAAGCATGACACATGATTCTGGATGCATATTGAAAAAGTAACATGACCTTAAGTTCCAATATCTCTAATCACCTTCTCTATAACGAACTGACCCAATATAAGCACTTCAAGGATCTTCCTCCAGTCCCAGGACATCTGCATTAATTAAAAGCTTCACCGTTAAAACTTGGAAGAAATACCGCAAACAGATGAACTCTGGCATCCAATTCCAGGTACCTTTACAAGGACACTGATGGTAAATAACCCAAAAACAGCACCAGAAGCTCCAACAGAAACTGTATTTCTAGGTAAAACCAACCATGAAACCAGGTTTGCTCCTACACCAGTAAGAATATAAGAAAGCCACAAAGCAAGGTTCCCTTCCTCTTCTTCAACAAGTTTTCCTATTGTGGAAACAACAAAATAAATAACTCTCAAGCATCAATCCCATAACAACTCACTTTACGAGAAAGACAAGTGACCGTGTTACAGCCTTACCAAAAATGTAAAGGAAGAAAAGGTTGCTAGAAAGATGCTTCCTGAACAAGTTAATGCATTAGTCATCTTGTAAAATGAGATAGTGAGAAAGTAGTTCACAAAAATAAAATAAAAATTAATATAAAACACAGTCAAAGATCAAATGAGAACTAATTTAAAAAAGTGATGATCGCTTAAATAAAAAAAAATGCTGCTATTCATCTAACTCTCATCTTTATTCATATCAAAGCTTAAATATAAAAGTATAATAAATTCATAAAATGCAACCAAGAATACTCAGTGTGTCTGACACACATTAGACATTACTAGATTATTATTTTCAGGTGTCTACGCTTTCTTATTTGGAACAACCGAATGGAAAAACACTCATACAGTTCATTCAGTTCTTCAGTTCTTTTAGTGCTGTTCACAATCTTACCCACATAACTTCTTATATCAACTATATTGAAACCTTTATTACAAAACTGAGGTAAAACTCCAATTCTGATTAAAAGCATCTTAAAACTCTCTAGAATATGTTCTTCAAAAAAAAGAAAAATAACATGGAAAAACTGAAATGAGAGAGTAAGACACTCACCAATTAGCATGACAAAATGTAGCTGTGACAAACTGGTACCATGCAGGCCACGTGTGGTACAAGTACAAATCCTTTGCCCCATTAACCTTGCAAAAATTATATAAAACCATACATCATCCAACAAACACAGAAACAACCATGTTTATGCAATGACACTTGTTTCACACTCCTTTAAAAGAGCTCCTGATTTTCCTTTTATAGAGTTTGACTCTTACTCCTATTTTCTCTTGGACGCATTTAACATTCGTAGTCTTTTTTCTGTCTTCTTTTCCCAGTGTACCTTCCATCTGTCATGTATTAACCTTCCTTGTCTCTCTTTTCTCTTTTCTCTTGTTCTACCTCTCATGTCCATCCATTTCACACCCCATCAAGAATGTGCAGAAACATAATTGCTTTTATTTCTCCTTCCCCCATTATTTCAATGCGATCAAAGAAATGAGACCGAAACGGAAAAATACAAGAGATTGTGATGTACGTTCATATTGGCAAAGTCAAAGCACAAATATGATTCCTCGTTATATTTTATTGCGCAGTTTGGTCTTTTAAGTTTTCTTTTCTGCTTTGGTTTATAAACTGCATTTGTTAGACAAAGATACTACTTTGTCACTTTAACAGTCTGTCTTGATCAATTTTGTTTGACATTTGATAATCTATAAGCTACGCCTCTGCTACATCAGCTAAAATTAACACCATTAGTGTGCATAAGAATAATAGAATGATAAAAACACTTTAAAGCACCCGAGTACATCTCTTAACATTTAAGGGAGGAAACAGAGTAAAAATGTATTTTATTTAAGCCAATTGCTTTCTAGATTCTTTTAGTTTTTTTATCTTCCTTATAAGTATAGGATTATTTTTGAAAGAAGCATGTTAATTGGATTCTTGTATGTCTTCTGATCTGTGGGATTGAAAGAAAAAACGAAACAAAATATATATATAACAATTATTTGACTAAAATTATGAAATTTATTGTATTTCTTTAATGTAAAAAAATATACAGATAAAAAATAAATAATGAAGATACAGTAGTAAATAAAGATAGCAAGAAAATTACATGCAAAAAGTGGTCAGCGATGAAAACGCCAATGTTGAGGAGAATGATCCAGAATATACCGTTAACTCGTTTCTCCGGTTTCCCTTTTGGCTCAGGTTTTCCGAGTTCCAATTGCGAAATAATATCTAAAGAGAAGAACTGAATGAGGTGAGAAGAACAGCTGAAAAGGCGTGAAGTTGGAATTCGTAGTAAACGATAAGGTGTTTGAGAAAACGCCGAATCCAAGTTAATCGGAGAAAGTACCTGACTTATTGCAGTTGCAGGGTGCGAGAGTGCGGTAACGAAGCGCGGATAACGGGTGGCTAGGTTGGACAAGGAGAGAAGGTTTGGTGGTGAAGGAGGGAAATGGAGGGAGACAGTGAGAAAAGAAAGCGGATTTGGGGATGTGAATGTGAGAAAGTTTGCATGACGTTGCTAGTGATTTTACCGGGACACCAAGTTGGGCCATTTTTTGGTATTCCCGAGTAATGGTTTATTTGTGCTCTCAATTCAATTTATGTACACCAGTACGTTCGAGTTGTTAGGGTCTCCAAACATTTTGTTATTTCAGAAACAGGCCTTCACGGAAGCATTCACAAAAAATAATTACTACCAAACTGACGAATTGTGACTCTAAAACAACATTTTAGAGTATTTTTGAAAATTGCCCGTATGAATAACTTTAAAGTAAATGACATAAATGGATAAGATGTATTTCAAAAGATATTGTTAAGACAAAAGTCAAACAAGATTCTACTTATTTATTACTTCTGTGAGTTGGAGTTGTGATTATCGAGTTAATGGTTTTACTTTTTAAATTCATTTATTTGTAATTACGGAGTGAATATATACTGAAAAGATGAGTTTTATGGACTTCGTCAATCTTTTATGCATAAAATATTTTCTTTTTCTCCTTTCGGTACTCATCTTTCATGGATTAATGATAGTATGTTTGTAAAAGGTACTCTAACATCCAATTTAGTTTGATGTCTCCGATAACAATTAATGTTATGATAATTGATGACAATCACCCTAAAGGCTTACAACATGGATCCATGACTAGACCTAACTTTAATTTCTTTGTTTATGAAAGGCTTAATACCTCTTTTGGTCCCTCGAAAGGGGGCAAATGTTCAATTGCGTCCTATGTTTTTTAAAAAGTTCAATGTGGTCCCAACTTGTGAAAAAAGTGTGTAATTAAATTCTTTTTGGTAACGACGTTCATTTTTTAACGGGCCAACTAACAGGGTGTACTAAAGATTGCAACGTGTCTGGGGAAGGTTGATACACGGACGATGAGTTTATGCATAAATAAAACATTAAAAAACTGTATAAAAAAGGCTTTATGAGTTTGAATAAACTAATTTTAACTACTTAAAAAATTTACTTCATTTTTTCTATTCATTTCTGCTCTTCTAATAAACAATCCAAAATCAAAGTAATTTCATCACTAATTCTGGTTAGTGATACCTTAATTTTTTTAGAATACCTGAAACCCTTCTTCATCACATTATGGAACAACGTTTCGGCCTCTTCGACGTGCTTGAACCTGCAAAGCCACATCAAGAGGGTACAAAAAGCCTCGGAACCAGGCTCCAAGCCGAACTCCTTCCTCCGACGAAATAATTGAATTGCATCGTCCACTTTATGGGACCACTATCAACCATCAAAAGAAGACAACTTTTCACCCATACTTAAACCCCCTATAAAGCGACAACAGTGATAACATATACAACAACTACATTTCATAAAATTATCAAACATAAACCCTAACCTGATTTGCGGTTTCCAATTCGCTCTACAGATTTCAGCTTCAACAACACCCTTATTTCAAGACACTTCCTCCACAATGATAAATCCCAAATCGTAATTTCTCTGCAACCCAAACCTTAACCTCTGATTTATTCACCACTGCCACGTTATCTATAATAATATAGCCACGTATTAACCTCACACAGCCACGTATCAACCTTCCCCAGACACGTTGCAATCTTCAGTACACCATGTTAGTTGGCCCGTTAAAAAATGAACGTTGTTACCAAAAAGGATTTAATTGCACACTTTTTTCACAAGTTGGGACCACATTGAACTTTTTAAAAAACGTAGGACGCAATTGAACATTTGTCCCCTTTCAAGGGACCAAAAGAGGTATTAAGCCTTTCTGAAATATACAAATATTGTAGAATAGCGTAGGATTTTCTTGCACATTCTTTGGGTCTTGTATTTTTGAACCCTGTATTTGTGGACCAAGCTACAAGTCAGACTGGTTATGTTAGTAGCCGAGTTCTTATGCTTTCAGGTGGGCTCCCCTACTTTCAATTGGGCTCCCCTACTTTCAGTCAGGCTTCGCTGCTTTTAGCCAAGCTCCTTTATGTCCAACTGAGTTCCCATGCTGACATGTCCAACTTTCTTTTTCTAACTGAGCCCCCAAGTCAATATGTCGATCTCCCTTGTTGCATCTGAGCTACCATGATGACTTGTCGAGCTTCTTTTTGTCTAACGAGTTCCATGTTACACGTCGAGCTAATTATCATGCTGCCAAGCTCCATACTAACGTTGGATGGCCAAGCTCCACACTGATATTGGGTTGTCGAGCTACATACAGATACTAAGCTATCAAGCTCTATTATGAATGCCAAGTTGTATATCAGTGTACAAGAGAGCGTCCTTTCTTCCAAAACACCTCACATTTAGCACATTTTTCACATGAGTCAAAACATACTATTAGTTAGGTGCCACTTGTCCATTGATCCATGGTTCACTACATGAAGATAGGACATGTGCTAGAAATTTGTTAACGAAAATTGGAGGTCTCCTTCCTATAGAGATCTCCATTACTGTACAAATTACTCTTAAATGCTTTATGAAACCCTATTGAGATTACTCCAAACATTTTCATTTCTTGAGGGCCCTTGGCTAGGGGTTCTCGATAGCTTCCTATAGCCCATTCCTTAGAATTGGCCCAACCTTTCTAGAAATATGCTTCATTGACCATTCCATCCACATACCACACTCAATCCACGTTGCATTGTCTTTCATTGATCCAAACCAATATGTCATCATGGCGAGGTCGTCATCACTTACCTCGATGGTTGAACTATTTATAGGGTAATTATGACGTTTGTGGGTCCTCACCTATACATGTCAAGGTAGATTTAGTGGCCCATTAACCTTTGATTTAATTAATGTCAAGTTAAAGAATATCATGCTAATAGAGTACAATAAACCAGTTTATGGTCAGTTAGTAAGAGGTAGGCTTAACCCCAAGTAGGAAGAGGTTGGCTTGTGGTCGGGTTGGAAGAGGTCGACTTGTTGTTAGGTATGAAGAGGTCGAGTTGTGGCTAGGTAGGAAGAGGTCGGCTTATAGCTAGGTAGGAGAGGTCGACTTGTGGCTAGGGAGGAAGAGATCAGCTTATGGCTTAGTAGGAAGTGGTCGGTTTATGGTCGAGTAGCATAGATCATGTACAATACATGAGCCTCTCAATCTTCTCATCATTGGAGAGCATGGGAATAAATTTAGTAAATTCAGTAAAATAATTGTAGTTGGTTGTCAGTTGAGTTATGAAATGTGATACTAGCAATAAGTACCCAGTAGTCATCCCATACCAAAGAGCAAATGCAAAGAAAATTTTCATCTTAACATTATAGGTATAATAGCCCCCTAGCCTTAAGTAGAAACAAAGATGTTTAAATGGTGGGATGCAAGATCTGCCTAATTGTGAGTGGTGAATGGGTGCCAAGAAGTTGTCTTTCACTCAATACTGAAAAAAAAAAATCAGTTTTATTCATATGAGACTTTATAAGGTAGGCAACATATCAATATAAGAGTTATTCAACCGAGACCGGGCAAGGAAGGAGTTATAACTTAATCCAAGATGAAGGGTTAATTGGATTAACCCTTTTTCAAAATCTTTTTTGAATCTTTATGAGTTCTATGAATCAACTAAGTAAAGAAGGAGAAAAGAAAGATCAAGACACAACAATCTATATTGGTTTGGCTATCACAAGCCTACATCCAGTCCTCTTTCAACAACCTTAGTTGAAGGGAATCCACTAATAATGATTTGAGTTTACAAGAATACAATGAAACTGTAAAGTCCAACTAGTCTTAAAAGAAATCTTGATGTGTAATCACCAATGAAGCTTGAATTCTCCAAGAACGATTCTTGAGAGTACCTGTAGTCAAAACTCAACAAATATGTTAGTATATGAAAATTAGAACGGTACTGAATGAGGTCTCAAGTCAGGTTTATATAGAAAATTCAAATCCTGACACAATTTAATCGATTATACTATATACGTAATCTATTATGATTTCGCCTATGTTTTAACACATTATCTCATGTATGTAATTGATTAATTCAACACTTATGCCTATAACTATTTCTTCTAACAGTCTTAACAAATTAGGCTTCCTGTGTAATGGATTAAACTATGCTTTCTGTTTTAATCGATTATAAAACTTATGTAACCGATTATATTGACACTTAGCTTCATTAGTCATCCATTTTCCTTTCTTAACAGATTATGTTACTTATATAAGAGATTATGGCTTCCTCTCTGTTTTAATCGGTTATGTAACTTATATAATCAATTATAACATAGTGATTTGCCCCTGTTTAGCTTTCTAAGTGTTCTGGCTAAATCTAACTTATTATACCACTTATGTAATCGATTATCTATACCAGAAACTAGATTTCTAATCTGTTTTAGGCTTGATTCACTCATCACTAATGGATTCAAACATCTAGGACTAACATGTTTAAGATGTAAACATTTGTTATGCTAGTTTGTTGTGCAAGAATGATTAAAACCATTATTAATCATTTAACCTATTCATCATCAAAAACCACTATGTAAAGAAGCTAAGCTCCCCTTATCAATTCACATGACGAGGGCACACCACAAATAAGGGCGAAATGCAGACCAGCACACCACAACACCCCACGAAGCACTTATAAACCCATCACAATAACGAAGCACGACAGGATCGACCACAGCGAGAGCTTCACCCACCGTAGACGACAACTTCAATGACACCAAACAAGAGCGGACAATGAAGGAGAAGGAGAATGAGTGAACAAGGAGAAGGAAAGGAGAATGAAGACAACGAGAAAGAAATAGCAAAACAAAGAGTATTGCGAGAAAGGAAGAATGAATAGAGATGTAAAATAATCTATACCGGTTATAATATCTAACTATGTGCTCATAAGAACCTTCTTCTTTTCCTTTTTGGGAAAGATTATAACACCCAAGTTTCAAATGTCATGAAAAACGTAATAAATTCAATTGTTTTGAAATTAATTAGTCAATTGATTCTTACTTGTAGTACAAATAATAAAATAATACGATAAAAAGTCGTAAAATGAATTTGAGTTCCAAGTTAATATTACATTGCCATAAAAGTCTTATAAAAATAATGATTAATAAAATTTCCCTTCTCAATCTTCACCATATTCTCATTGCTCCTACATAACTTCAATAACATTTGCAACACTATCTGCTCCCTAAGCACACAACACATAGTCATCCCAATAAGATCAACATAAAGCATTACACTGGCTAAACAATAGTTGAATCAACCACATTTAAAATATTCATAGGTATTGCTTACCTTAGTTCAAGTCCCAATTGCAAGTTAAATCATGACACACAGAGTATGCATATTTTTGCTAAGAATCAAGCTACACTTATTCCAAAATATGACAGATAACGAGACAACAACAATATGACAATTCAGTATCAACCAACATGACATTACAACTTTGAATGTGTCCACCAATTACTTCATATTGAACCACACCCAAGATAGTTAGCAATTCAAGTTAAAAGTATGACAGTCCAAGTAAATGTCATAATTTTCATCAAAAGCAACCAACAACGAAAAATAAAACATATGTCAAAAATAAATCATTTTTAATACAAACTAAACAGCACCACTTAAGATTAACACATTGGACCTTTTACCCACCGCAATAAACTCATACCAGTTAAACCATATATTGCTTATGAAAATTAATCTCTTTTTATTAAAAACCCATAAAACACCTAAAATCCTTATATTTATATTGCACCTTTTTCTTAGGTCTTACAAAGACCACCTTTTTCTTTAACGTTTCCAAATCAGGACATTATGATATGAAATACCCTGGCTTCTTACATTCATAACAGATAATTGGTACATATTTTTGTTTGTCCTTTGACTCATTTCTTGAGGTAGATTTGACGCGTCTTCTTCTTAACAGAGTTTGTCTTTCCTTTTTCCACATAGAATGTATTTTCCTGGAGATGAATGATAGTTCATCTTCTTCTTCTTTGTTTGAGTCCTTCTTTGTCGTTGGATTCTTCGGAAGGTTCTTCAACTTTGAAGGTCTTTCTGGGAGTCCTTATTAGCGGTCATTGAGCTAAACGAGAAGTTATCATTTAAATACCTAAAGATAATTGGGGAATAATTAGAGGATTGGAAACCTTCTCTTTTCGGTTCCATTGTAGAAATTTCTCATTTTCTTTCTTTTCTTCTTCTCTTCTCTCTTCTTCTTCTCTTGTTCTTTTCTTCTCTCTTGCTCTTCTTTTCTTTCTTGTTCTTCTTTTCTCTCTTTTTCTCTCAATTCCTCTTCTCTCCTTCTAATCTCTCTCTTTCTTCTCCCATCCAATAATTTCTCAAGTTTTTCTTTAAATTCAATTTCCCTACGGGAGAAACCATCTAGACCTTTCATAAATGTTTTTCCCTCTTGAATGAGTAAACCATCTAGACCTTTCATAAAGATTTTTACCTCTTGAATGAGTTTTCCCATTAATTTTAGGTCTCTCATAGATGAAGAAGGAACAAAATTGCTTCTCATGCAAGCTCTTAATTCATACCAATCATGAATGGAGAATTTTCTACCTTTCTTAACACTATATTGCCTATGATTCCACCACTCACTTGCACGCTCTTCTAATATAGAAAGATATGTGTTAAGAGTAGAGGATTCACCATCTCTAGCAAGAAAATGATGTATTTTATCAATTTTTCTTTCCCAAACTAAATGTGTTAAAGCGCTAATGCCCTTATCAAAGAATGAATATCTCTCTTGGGTTGGTTGTACATTTCACCCTTTCTCTTATGTGAGGACTCTTACTTTTGTTTACCCTTAAGAGAGGTGAGCCAAAGGACGCTTAAATACCAAGTCTTACCTAGCCAGAATGCCTAAGGCTACTTACTTGACCAATTTCAAAAGAAAATTCACTATTGAATTTAAAAATGGACTCAAACAACCAAAATTTAAAGTTAAAATAATAGAAAAAATCAAATCAAAGGTGAGGCTTGTAGCTTTGGCTATCAAGACACACTCACCGTCTACTATGAAAGTAAGCATAGAAAATTGCCAAAAGTGTAGAGAGTACATAACGACTCTTCCAAACACTTGGTCTTAAATGGCCTTTTACAAGAAAAACAAATATAAACTAAAATTAAAACTGATTACAAATTCAAAACTCAAATAAGAGCAAGCTACATTACTTTGTTGCTCCATGTGTGCATTGCTTTGAAATTGGTTTAGTTGCTCCCTTGGTTGCCTTGCTTTAAATATGCTCCTTTGGTCTTACAGGACATGCTGTAAGAAACTGATGATCAACCATTGTTTACTGATTTGGAACCTTCAAACTTTTGGTTCAAAGAAACTTGCACTATTATACATCACAACCAGAAGATATACTACAGCTAACACTTGTAACTAAAGTTTTAAGTCCAAAAAATGAGTATATCAGCCTAAGTGAAACAAATCATGTTCTAAAACTAAATTTGATGTTGTATATACCTTTGTTGTATTCGCTTTCAAAAATAAATTTTTGCACAAGCAACAAGATCACCAATTTAATAGTGCCAAATAGCATTTAATATAAAGAATGTTTGCCTAATTAATCACAATTAATGAACCAGATCTTGCTACAATCCAAATTGAATTTTGAAGATCAAATCATCAAACCAGAATCAATTTTCAACACTACACCAAAAAATTGGCTTGAAATTGGTGGTTTAAAACTCAATTTTTGTACAATAGTGGCTCTAACTCAAAACTAATCACTCAAACTACTTTATTTAGTGATTTTAAACGTGTTCAAACTCTGAAATGAGTTAAAAATAGATTGTTACTCAAATTCACCTTGCCACTTCCTAATTTGATTCAAAATTTGATGGTTTAGTATAAATTTGATTGTTTATATCACTATTTGAACTCTTCTAGCAACTTTTAAACTTCATTTTAAACTTGATCAAATTGTCACATAGCATAAAAATGCTAGCATTCGAAATCTGACATTGCTATGGCTAAATTATAGAAAAACACTCTATCACACCACCAACATCAAATTTGATTGATTGAAAAGCTATAACAACAATGAAAATGACTCAACGAAGTCTTAATACACTAGATAAAGCTTGAAATTATCAGCTATAATTAAGTAAATTCAGATTAGACATCCAAGGATTTTTAAGCACGGTGAAAAACTTGAAATAAGATCAAACAGTAGGTGTTTTTGGTTTTTGAGGCAACCAAGCTATGCTAGATGCATTTCATTGCTTGTTATGGTTTGCCATACCTTTTACAACCTTAGACAACACCAAACAGTGGTGGACAATGCATCAGAACATAATTAAAATTCTTAAAACAAATTCAAAGATAACCTAAACCAAAAATGAATTTTCAATCAAATTTGTAACTTGAATAAGAGTTTTAGTGATTATGCTCATATCACCAAGGCTATAGAATAAGATCACATTTCCTTATTTGGTTTATATATGGCAATATGAACTCAAGCACATCCAAAAACCAACGCAATAAAACCAAATTTAATGACAAATTAAAAACACTACATCATAATTTTGAGCAGATGACTTTAACATACTGAAATTGAATTCTCAAGGCTGAAAATGACTCAACAAGTAAGTTACTTATTAAAATGTAATGAAAAGGCACAAGCACATTACTAGATGAATGAAATAGTGATGTACATCATAAATGACCAAGCATACTTAATGAAACAGTAACAACAATGATACAAAATAGAACAACTAAAAAAAAACATCAAGACATTTATAGAGGATGAATGAAAACTCAATGAAACAGAGAAAACACTTAGTTGGATAGAACCTATGCTCTGAATACCACATGATGGAGGCGAGATTTTGCTGATTCTAGTGGAGGAACAAATCAACCAAACTTCTTCTCTGATTTGGAAAGTAGCAACATGTGAACAATGGAAGATTTGCTTGGATAAGCTAAGCAATGCAGCATAATGGATTGAAGAATGATGATGATGACCGGAGGAAGCAAAAACATGTAGAAGCCACTATCAAGAGGTCTTCGGTGGATGGAATTGAAGTGGAATTGATGATTCGGTTACGAAGAAATTCACTAGTGCAAAATTGGCTTTTAACGTCCCCCATAAACGTCTGTCCAAAAAAGTCCCAACGTAAATAATTGACCGGTGGCATATTCGTAAAATAAGTGAAACTCTAGACGTCCGTTGTGGGGGGACGGACGTCTATAATATTATAGACGTCCGTGGGAGGGACCCAAACGTCTAAGAGGCTGAAACAAATGAACGCTTCAAGTCCCCCGTCAGCCCATTAAGCGTCCGTTGGGGAAGGGGTCGGACGTCTATACTATAGACGTCCGGCCCCCCATATCGGACGTTTAGGGTGCCGAGAGGGTGGTTGAAGAATTAATTGTCTGCAGCCCCTTAAACGTCCGTTGTGGAGGGGGACGGACGTCTATAATATTATAGACATCTGTCCTCCTCCCCAACAGACGTTTAATGGGCTGACAGGGTGGTTGAAGAATTAATTGTCTTCAGCCCTTAAACGTCCGTTGGGGAGGGGGAAGGACGTCTATACCCATTAAACGTTCGTTGGGGAGGGGGACGGACGTCACTATAGATGTCTGTCCCCCTCCCCAATGGACGTTTAATGGGCTAACAGGGGAGTTGAAGCGTTCATTTGTTTCAGCCTCTTAGACGTCTGTCCCCCCCAGGACGGACGTCTATAATATAATAGACGTCCAAACCCCTTCCACGGACGTCTAAAACCCCCCGCGAATATCAATTTTAAATCCCCAAAGACGTCATATTAATGATTACCCGGACGTTTATAATATTATAGACGTCGGGGCCCCAGAGTACCAGACGTCTAATAGTATTAATACTAAAACGCGAACCCGCAAGCAGTTGCGCTCACTGTTCATCGTCTTCCCTGCGAACGCTCTCTGTGGCATTGCTTTTCCAGGTGTGTTTTCTCTCTTTTGGACTGTTTAAATTTACTTTCAATCGGATTACATTGCCCTGTGATGAAATATCTTTGATTTGAACCGATTAAAAATCGTTTTCGGTGCGTTTCGGTGCAGTCTCTTGCGTGTTCTTGGGCGGCTTCTTTGACTGTTTTTGGACTACGTTTTAGGCCGTTCCCTCCTCGATTTCCCTCCCTTTCATTTGGAATCTACTTTTCAGGTTAGCTTGTTCGTTGATAAATTTTTTTATGCATGTTATTGGATTTTGTGTATGCATGTTTTTTACTCTAAGGTATGCATGTGTTATTGGCTTTTGAATATGCATGTATTAGTTGTGTTATTATAATTGTGATATGTCAGTATATTGGTATCAAATCATTGAGGGACACTTAGTTCCCGTTTGAAATTTAACACAAACGATTAATCTTTTAATCGTTTGTGTTAAATTTTGAATTGTCCGATTGGACAGTTTGAGAAAATTAATTTTCATAATTTGCAATAACATGTCAATTGGAGTTTATGGATAAGATTGATAAAATTTCGGTTCAGTATTTGTGTTGTTCTCCGGATGCGTATTTGATTGTGGTCATCGTTGACTACTCTCATTTCGTGTATTTCGGAGACCAATGCGAAATGCTACCGAAATCTTGTCAATTTTATGATGTAGACTTCAATGCACGTGTCTGAGCAAATTATGAAAATTAATTTTTTTGAATGGGTAAGGCCTAACCTTGTGAGAGTTAAAAAACTTCAACTGATGATTTTACGAACATAGTATGGATCGAAGCTGGATGAACGAACGTCGCATCAGTGAAGAATATGATTAGGGTGTTTCGAAGTTCTTGCAATACGTTGAACAAAATGCTAAGTCTGTCAACGAGACATATTTTTGTCCTTGTGTCCGTTGTCTTAATCAAATACGGCAAGACTTAGGCAATGTACGTGACCATCTATTCATGTACGACATAATGAGGACTTATATCGTTTGGACTTGGCATGGAGAAGTACTGGACTAGCCTACCACGTCACGAGGAACGAATTATGTGGAAGAATGGATGAGTGACCATTTAGAGGACATGATACGTGATGTCGGTGAAGATAATTTTGGAAGAGCTAATTTGTATGATTCTCTTATTAATGATTTAGAGCAACCGTTGTTCCCAAGATGCTCGAACTTTACACGTATGTCTTCAACTTTAAAGTTGTTTAGTTTAAAAGCAAGGAATGGATGGACCGATAAAAGTTTCATTGCGTTGTTGGAGTTGTTGAAGGAGATGCTTCCAGAAAATAATACTCTACCTATTCGTAATTACGAGGCCAAAAAATTTTTATGTCCAATGGGTCTTGAATATAAAAATTTACATGTTTGTCCTAATGATTGTGTTTTGTACACAAAGTAGTTTGCTTCGCTAAAGTATTGTCCAACATGTGGTTTATCCCGTTTTAAAAAGAAATCTGACAGAGTCACTGCTAATGAAGGTAATGATGGTGCACTTGCTAAGGTGATGTGGTATTTGCCTATAATACCTAGGTTCAAACGTTTGTTCTCTGTTAAAGAAGATGCAAAGAACCTTAAATGGCACTCTGACGAAAGAAAGTGCGATAATCTTCTTCGACACCTTGCTGATTCACCACAATGGAAAAAGATTGATGAAAAATTCCCTGAATTTGGTGCAGATCCAAGAAACTTAAGGCTTGCACTTGCAACTAATGGTATGAATCCTTATGGAAACTTAAGTAGCAAACACAGTTCGTGGCTAGTTATGTTGATGATTTACAATCTTTCTCCTTTGTTGTGCATGAAGAGAAAATATGTGATGTTGTCTATTATGATATCGGGTCCTAGACAACCTGAAATTAACATTGATGTTTACTTAGCACATTTCATTGATGATTTGAAATTGTTGTGGGAAGAAGGGGTCGACGTGTTTGATTCACATGTTTAGGAACAGTTCCGTTTGCGTGCAATGTTGTTTTGCACTATAAATAATTTCCCAGCGTATGGAAACTTGAGCGGTTATAGTGTTAAAGGTCATTTTGCATGTCCCATATGTGAAGAAAACACTAGTTACCTTCAGTTGAAGCATGGTCAGAAGACGGTATATACAAGACATCAAAAGTTTCTTCCTCGTAATCATCCTTATCGTAGATTGAAAAAAGCATTTAATGGAAGTGTTGCGGATGAGGTTGTGTGCAGACCCCGGAATGGTGAAGAGGTGTACAACGAAGTCAAAAACATTGACATTGTGTTTGGAAAACATCATAAAAGTACCTCTGTAAAGAACATTTGGAAGAAACGATCAATATGTTTTAAGCTTCCTTATTGGTGTGAACTTGATGTTAGACATTGTATTGATGTGATGCACGTTGAAAAAAATGTTTGTGATAGTGTCATCGGAACTTTGTTAAACGTCAAAGGGAAGAGCAAATACGGAATAAAAGCAAGACAAGATTTGGCTGACATGGGAATCCGATCTGAGTTACATCCACAGATAATAGGAAGATGCACATATCTACCCCCAGCCTGTCACACACTTTCCAAAAAAGAAAAACAAAGTTTTTGTAACTGTTTAAGAAGTGTGAAGGTTCCGTAAGGTTATTCTTCAAATATTAGTAACCTTGTGTCTATGCAAGACTTAAAGCTAATTGGTTTAAAGTCTCACGATTGTCATGTATTGATGCAACAATTGTTACCTGTTGTTATTCGAGGCATACTACCTCTTTATGTTAGGGGTATTCTGACACGTCTGAGTTTTTTATTTAATGCCATTTGCAAGAAAGTTTTTAACCCTCTAGGTTTAGATGAATTGGAAAATGAGGGAATAAGACTATTATGTCAATTGGAGATGTATTTTCCACCTTCCTTTTTTGACATCATGGTACATTTGATTGCTCATCTAGTCAGCGAAATTCGAATATGTGGGCCGGTCTTCTTAAGGTGGATGTACCCAGTTGAAAGATACATGAAGATCTTAAAGGGATATGTCAAGAATCAGTATAGACTAGAAGCTTCAATCATAGAGCGATACGTTGCAGAAGAAGCATTGAATTTTGTTCAAGTTATATGCCATCTTGTGAACCCGTCGGTCTTCCCAAGAGTAGACATGAAGGAAAATGTGAAGGTAAGGGTGTTCGAGGTGTGAGAATTCAAAGTGTTAGCAGAAAAGAAATTGACCAAGCTCATTTGTACGTCTTAAACAACATTGTTGATGGGATTCCTTACATTTCTAACCACATTAATGAAAAAAGGCAGCAAACCCAAAAATGAGTGAAAAATGGCATCTTAATGAACATGTGAAAACCTTCTTGCAATGGTTTAAGAAAAAGATTTATGCAACTCCACATGTTTCTGAAACTTTATTGAGGTTATCTCGTGGACCGAACACAGATGTCATTACATATGGTGGGTACTGTATAAACAATATTTCTTTTCAGACAAAGGTAGAAGATGACAAAAGTAGAGTTCAAAATAATGGTGTCACACTACAAGCTGAGGTTGTGCACTTTGCTAGTTATAAAGACAAAAATCCAATCACAACATCCATCAGTTATTTTGGAATAATACAAGAAATATGGGAAGTTGATTACGTCACTTTTGAGTCCCAGTTTTCAAGTGTAAATGGGTTGATATAAATTCTGGTGTCATGATAGATGATCTTGGTTTCACATTGGTAGACTTGAACAAGATGAATTACACTGATGAACCATTTATCATGGCTAGTCAAGCAAGACAAATATTCTACGTAAATGATCCAGCGAATAAAAAATGGTCAGTGGTTTTAGAAGGAAAAAATATGCATGGACATGATGATGACGATTCTCTTGAAATACTTGAGACAACATCTATTGCATCTAGACCCACTGAAGACCCAGTTGATGATGTTGCAATGTCATGCAGGCAATTCGTAGTGATCACAACGAAGGCATTTGGGAAAAAACAATTAATTAATAGGTTGATATTTTGTTTTTTATTGACTTTATATGTATGTTCATCATAATTGAATTATTACTAACCTTGTATAATTATTCAGGTATGTCGGCCTCAAACTCAGGATCGAGAAAGAGCAGACGTGGACGAGGCATCACCCGAGTGGCAGATGTGACATCCAGACGCGTGGATGGTCAGAGGAGACATGTTGACATCGACCCCAGATCAGGTCATCCATCAGGGCCAAATGCTGATAGGTTTAGGAGTTATCTGGGTAAGTTAGCAAAAAGTCATGTCTCTATCCTTCATGCATGTTGGGATGACGTCCCAGAGGTCGACAAGAACCTCCTATGGCAACATATTCAGTTATGTTTATACTTCATGCAATTTGTGATATACTTATCTTTTATGTTTTCTTTTGGAATAACAAGTTTTTTGTTTCAAACAGCAACATTTTGATATTCCAAACACAATACAAATTAGAAAGAAATTGTTATCGCATATAACGATAAGATGGAGGGATTTCAAGACAAGGCTGACACGACTATATGTCTTTGGAGACAGGCAACATGAAAATCCCTATCAGCAATATACATTCACAAAGGAGGATTGGATGTAGTTTCGTGCATCTAGAGAGTTTGAGGAATGGAAGGTGTGTTTCTTAACATCGTCTTTCATTGAGTTTTTATGATTTTACACTTCCTTATATACATGGTTTCACAGGGTAAAAGGTTAGCCGCCCAAGAAAGACAAAGGGTAAACGATGCACCCCACTTGTTATCACGAGGTGGATATGCAAAACTGGAGAAGAAACTGAGAAAGTCTAGAGCGGATGTTTATTCTTCAAATAATTGTTGATAACTCTTTGACGTAAATTCTTATCTTCAGTTCACACGTCCTCAAAAGCAGCCAATTCATGATACATTCATACATAAAGATGATGACATGGCTAAAGCGGAGGATGATCCTCCATCAAAGCTAATGACAAAATTACCCGGATTGAAGAAAGCATCATTAGAACTATATTGGGATTTTAGAGTATTTGGTCTTCCCCCACATGTGCCAATTTATATCACATTCTCTGATGCATTGGAGGTGATTGGGGGAGACAGGATGTTGAATATTTCCATCATTTAGCTATGGTGCATGTAAGATAGTCAATTTGGTCTTTCATATTACTTTTATTTACATTGTTATAGTTTCTAACAACTTAACTTTGTTGTTTTAGGTACATGGACACAATCGTTGTAGACCAAGGTCGGTCTTCCATGTACGAATTTGTTGAACCTCAGACCATTCAACCATCTGGTAACACACTTCAAAACAACCAACATTATTTGCAAACATGGATGGATGAGTCAAAAAGAGACGTATACCTTGTGCCATACATTGAGGGGTAGGTGTTGTTATATGTGGTCAGTTCATTATTATAGTTTCCTTAATTAGTTAAATAACTATTTGTCCTTCGTGATAGGTCGCACTGGCAGCTGATGGTCATCATTCCCAAACAATGTAAAATTATATGGTTTTGTTCGTTGCACAGGAGGATGAAAAATGACTTGAGAACCATGCTTCAAGGGTAAGTGTTTCTCCAAAAATGACTTTGAATTTGATGTTCACCTTCAACTTTTATGATAAATATAGTCATATTAATTATACTTTGTGTTTTCAATCTGTACAGAGTTATTGATAAATCTCGTGGTCAAGTGGTTCAAATTTTGTATCCAAAGGTTGTAAGTCATTTATAGTTCTAATTCATTTTCTATGTTATTGAATGATCTAAATTCTTAACTATTTAATTTGTCATTTTAATGTAACCAGCAGCTAGATTCATGGGAATATGGCTTCTATTTGATGTGTTGGATTAAGACCATCATTCAAGCTGTCATTACAGATAACTGGAATGAGGTAATGATGTATACCTTGAATACATTACAAATCAAATTCATCTTCAAACATATATGAAACCATAATGAATCTTTCTTGAATTTTGCAGCACTTCAAGAGTACATCGCCTATTCCAGAGGACACAATTAAACAGATAAGGCAGGAGTGGACCGCTTATCTTCTACAAAGATGGAGTTAGGAATAGTTTTATTTGTTGTTGAACATTGCTTAGTTTTAGTTTAAGTTTTATCTTGATAGTTTTGGTAGTGGATTATAGTTTACATTAAGTAGAACTTTGTTTATATGAAACGCATATTTATATTATTGCAAAATTGTTCTGGGACAATTTTATGCTTTTCAGGTGTAGTTTTATTGCAAAAATAAAATCATTTTTTAAAAAAATACGCCTAGTAGACGTCGGTTAGTGCACTATCGGACGTCTATAGACGTCCCGCAGTGCACAAACGGACGTCCAACCCCAGCCCCTAGCACAAAACAATTCAGGCTGGTGGTCGTCGGGAGTACACCACAGACGTCTATGTAGACGTCAGGGGAGAGAGGAGACGGATGTCTATGGGGACGTCAGACGGGCACGTGCGGACGTCTATATGGACGTCCGAGGATGTATGCCAAATGTCTTGATAGGCATCGAGCCTTACACATCGGATGTCTATATACACGTCCGATGTGGACCCCCCGACGTTTGAGTAACGTAACCCACAAAGACGTCGGGGGAAGGTCGGACGTCTAAAGGCCAAAAGGATGGACGTCTAAAGCCCTTTTTGCACTAGATTGGAATGGAGGTAGAGGAAAATATGTTGTAAAGTGATACAAATGATGTAGAAGATGCTAGGAATGGAAGCCTAGCTAGGGAGAGAGGCTAGAGGAGACTCTCAAGCTCTCTCTCGGTGACCTTCAAGAAAATTCTGGACTAAATCAACAAAAAGTAATCTTCATTTAATTCAAAGGTGTCCAATACAATCAAAGAAGCAAGCTATTTAAAGGGAAGCTAAGTCCCGATCAAGCCAATAGTAGCCAGCTATGACAAACGTGAGCAACCACTTAGAAAGGTGTCCTTGAAGCTACTAGATGCTCCTTTGCAATCTGTTGGATGCACGTGGAAGTTGTTTATGTTTTGGACGCTCACGTTAAGCGACAAAGGTTGGTGATGGGCGCTGGTTTTGATTAACTTCAATTAAGCTACTGAAATTGTATGCCTCTTGTTGAACTTCTCAAACAGCTTGCTGGTCATTTTCAGATTGCATTTTTCCAAAGATTCCAAGTGAAAACTTGGCTCACTTCCCTATTCTTAATGCTTTCTTGCTTCTTTCCTTGATACTCTTTATCTTTCTTTCTTCAAGTTTTATGTCCTTTATTGTGCTAAGGCTTGGCCTTATTCCATCAAAAGGGTTTCACTAATCACAAAGGATTACAACGAGTTTAATCACTCTTGCTTTACAACTAACTCATTGGTTAGAACGAGTATAACCACCCTTGGTAAACTAGTCTAATTGATTAGACGGTCTAACTCTGTTGAGTTAACTTTACAAGTGTTTTACTTCACTTCTGAACAGAAACAACAAAGTGTTGTGTAAAAATTACAGTAACATAATACATAACTTTCGTAGAGAGGATTTGAAATCAATACAATAAAATTTTAAAAGCTTATAAAGAACTTTTCTTTTCAAAGAACAAGTCTAAGAGACAAAGCTTAAAGAGAGAGATAACGTAGGCATATTCAATAACAATCCTTCTTGCTTTTTTTCTCTTCATGCAGTCTTCTTTATATAGACTTCTTGGAAAAAGATCCATCTTTTCATGCAGTCTTCTTTATATAGACTTCTTGGAAAAAGATCCATTACTCTGAGCTTTGATTGTCTTCTAGAGGTGTACCTTTTATGGTTCTGAGTCAGAAGTTATGTTGTGTCTTGATAGAGCAACTGTGTTGTGTGTATGGAAAGGATATGTATAAAGTATGAAGGAAACATTCCTTGAATATCTTTCTATCTCATAACGTTATTTTGATCCTAAATAGGCTTTTAAATAAAGGTAGTGATTTGCACTAAAAAAGAGAACACAAGACAATAAACAAAGAAGTACTAGATGCAAGGTTATTAAACTCGCAAGTTAACTTGTTAACTCGGACGAGTTTACGTTCCTAGTCAAGGTTGCCGAGTTAACTCGGCAATAAACTCGTTTTTTGAGTTAACTCGGTGGGCTCGTAAATTTAAATCGGTGAAAACGTATAAAATTGCGATTTTGTCGCGATTTTACCGAGTTTGAAATGGGTAAAAACGAAAGAGAAAGATTTCATTTTGATTTTAGTATTTGATTACCTTAGTAAGGTTCCTCTTAATTCTCATTGTGCTTCACTCCTGTTTGTAGTTTCGTTTCATCTCCTTGCTTTCGCACTCTGTCCGATCGTCGTTCTTGGTTCTTGGTTGCCGCTCTAGTTCTTGGTTGCCGCTCACAGCATTCTCATTTGTGGTCTCGTGGTCGTGCTCTGGTGGCCTGGTTTACTCTCCGTGCAGCTGCCGTCGCAACGTCACAGCTTCTGGTCTCACAATCGCTCCTTCCCGTTCACACTCTGCCTGTTTCTTATTTTAAAATATACAACCCCCTGTTACAGCCCTCTTCAAGCCATGCTTTTTATTAAAAAAGTGTTTTTAATTTCAAACATTTAAGTCTCTGGCACACTGTCACAACCCTTGCTTTTTATCAAAAAACTAATTTCTATTATTTCCATTGTCTTGTCTTGCCATGCTTTTTAATATTGTTTCTTCTTATTTCTGAGTATGCAATTCTCGATTCTTTCATGGCTTTTCTTTTTATTTTATTTTTTCGAAAATATTTAGCTTTTTTTTTTCTTATTTCTTTTTGAAAACTTTAAAAAGTGAGAGAAGTACTGTATCATGTCTCTATGAGTCTATTTCTGCCATATTTTTTAATGAAAAAATGTAAAGTATCATGTCATGTCTCTCTGAGTATGCTTCTATCATATTTTTTTAGTTAAAAAATTTAAAGCACCATGGTTGGAATGGAAACTAATCCAAGTGCATCTTTATCTGTTAAAAGTATAAGTAAAAATGCTCCAGGAAATCGATCTGATATTGGATGGAAACATGTATTTGATGTTAATGGTAAAGGAAGAAAAGTAAAATGCAACTATTTCTCAAAAATTGTAAGTGGAGTCATATTTAGATTTAAGCATCATCTTGCTGGAACTAGAGAAGATTCTGAACCTTGTGCTTCTATTTCGGATGAAATAAAAAATTTGATGATAAAAATAGTTGCAGAAGCTAAGAATGCTTCATCAGAGAAAAGAAAGATAAATATTGGTGAAGACGAGGAAGAAAGTAAGAGTCTTGAAGGAGGACACAAGGCATTCAGTTTTAAAGGAAAAGAAAAAGTTACTACAACTAGCAAGGGGGGAGTCCAAGCAACTATAAATCAAATGATGAAAAAAGGATACAAAGAAGAAGTTGATGCTCAAGTGGCTGAATTCTTTTACACCAGTGCCATTCCTTTTAATGTAATTAGAAATCCAGCATTTGCAAAGATGTGTGAAATGATTGGTAAGTATGGAGTTGGATACAAACCACCATCTTATCATGATATTGGAGAGAAGCTCTTGAAAAAAGATGTGAAGAAAACATATGCAAATCTTGAGGAATATAGGGAGGAGTGGAAGAGAACTGGATGTACAATTATGTCTGATGGTTGGTCGGATAGAAAAAGACGTTCTATTTACAACTTCTTAGTGAATAGTCCTAAAGGGACGATTTTTCTTTATTCACTTGACACTTCATACATTTTAAAAATAGTTGATAAAGTTTTCAAAATGTTGGATGATGTTGTCGAGTTTGTTGGACAAGAAAATGTTGTTCAAGTTGTCACTGATAATGCTGCAAATTTCAAGGCAACCGGAGAGTTGTTGATGAAAAAAAGGGAAAAATTGTATTGGACTCCATGTGCAACACATTGCATTGATTTGATATTTGAAGATTTTGAAAAGAATTTGAAGGTCCATGAATTGACCATAAAGAAGGGAAGAAAGATTACAACTTACATTTATGGGAGATCAATGTTGATTTCCTTGTTGAAAAAGTTCACTAAAGGTAGAGACTTGATAAGACCGGGTGTGACTAGATTTTCCACAGCTTATTTAACTCTTGCTTGTCTTCATGAATTGAAGGCATCATTGTTGAACATGTTTAGCTATGAGGAATGGAAAACAAGCAAGTTTGGAACTTCAAAGAGGGGAGAAAAGTAGAACATGTGGTATTAGATAGCCGATTTTGGAAGAATGTTCCCACATGCTTGAAAGTTGTTGCCCCTCTTATGGTTGTCTTAAGATTAGTGGATTGTGCAAAGGAGAAGATTAAGTCTAACTTTAACAATATCAAAAAGAGGTAAATTTTCAAACTTTTACTCATTCAATGTTTAATTACTTATGTGTGAAATTATTTCTGATATAGCATAATTGATGTAGTTATGAAGAGGTTTAGAGAATAATTGATGCTCGATGGGATAATCAACGTCATAGGCCTTTGCCTGCAGCTGCCTATTATCTGAAACCCCATTTCCACTATGAACCTAACTTTAGATGTGAAGATGGTGGAGAGGTGAAAGAAGGATTGTATATTTGCATGAGAAGATTGATACCAGATATGGTAGAAAGAAAAAAAAATTAATTTACAAATTGTTGAATTTCATTATGCTAGAGGACTTTTTGGAATGGAAGATGCAAAGGAGTGTAGGAAAGAGTTAAATCCTGGGGAATGGTGGGAAATGTTTGGTGATGGAACTCCAGAGTTGAAAAGATTTGCTATTCGAATTCTAAGCATGACTTGTAGTTCTTCTGGATGTGAGGGTAATTGGAGCTCATTTGAAATGGTAATTTAAATTATTTTTAGTTTATAAATTTCTTTCTTATGTTTATATTCTCACTAAAAATATCATATTTCATTTTAGGTTCATACAAAGAGAAGGAATTGTTTGTATCAAAAAAGGATGAATGATTTAGTTTATGTGATGTATAACTCCAAGTTGAAAAGTAGACAAATTCGAAAAATTGTAGCTCTTCCATTTTATGACATTGAATCAGATGATGAATGGATAACTAAAGAGGCAAATGATGTTGTTGAGATTGAGCAAGTTGAAGGTCAAAATGATGGTGAAAATGTTCAGTTAGATTGAGCAACAACAGATCCGACTCTAGATTCTCTTGATCTTGATAACATAACATTTGGGGACAATGAGGATGCACAACATTCATCAAGGGAAGAGTTAGATGAGGATGATAATGGAGATGATGATGCCATTATTAGAGGATTAGATGATTAGACATTGAGACTTTGACATTTCAATTTATGTTTTACAATATTTCTATGAACTTATGTTTTTGAATTTATATAATTTTGTTATTTTATTTGAATTAAGATGTTTTTTATATTTTTTTTCATGCAAAGTAAACTCTTACGAGTTTACTGAACTCTCATGAGTTTACGTAAACTCTCAAGTTTGACAATTTTGACTAGATGTACATGCTTTAAAATGTTAGACAATCATAAACATTTAGGAACTGTCTGTTTAAGTAATTTACATTGTTTAAGATAATTTTGATATATAGCCTTTAACGCTCTTTGCTTTTATCTGAGAGAGTGCATTCTTTTATTGTTGGACGTTATTTAGATTAAATGCTCTATTAGAATTCCTTATAGCATTTAAGATATTTAAGTTATAAGTTTAACGCTTTTTATCCTAGATGATTCAAGTGATTAGGTGTTATTTTATTTAGTTCTGTTAAATTTTTAAACAAGGTTTGCTTAAATGATGTTATCTTAGCATTGTGACATATAATAATATCTGACATTTAAAGAGTGAAGATCAACAATTCTTTTCCTTTTCACTCATTGCCTTCGGTAACCTTAATAGGATCCGTTACGGCTATTTTCACTATATCTGCTATCACTATTATCACGACTAATGTGAACTCTTTCTATACTACGTCGATAAAATATTATTTTCTTTTAAAAGATAAAAAATATAAAAGTACTAGAAGAAAAGTAAATGAACATACGTAGGTGAACAATTAAGGGGTTTTAATTTTTTTTAAAGAGTATATAATGAAATATATTTCCTTTACCAACACAATTAAAAAAATGTGTTCTGAAATTTAAAGAACAGACCCGCTAGTCCCATAAAGAGTAATAGTAAAGTACAGTTTTACCCTTTTTCTTTCGACCGAATTCTTATTACAGACAAATGCAGAAATGTCAAACCCAACCTCCAAATTGATTCTTACATCTTCTTCATCACAGACCAGAGTTCATTCCTTTCTCTTTGTGCCTCTCATTCCTCGAAAAACCGTTGTCCTGGGTATTCGAGAGAAAAAAAGAAATCCATAGAAGCCAAAGAAGTGCCACTCTTCTTCCACCGGCCAAAATATATTTTTTTTTCGCTAAATGCTGAACCCATCTAGATAAATCCCCAAATAAAGAAAAAGGGGGGCTGCGATCATTTTCATGATCAATAAATAGCGATCGTTGTCGGGAAGCGTTATTGTTTGGATATGCTCAAGTTGTGGAAATGGTACCAGAATTGCTTGGCGGTTCACCCTGTTAAGACGCAGGTCATCAGCTCTGGCTTGATTTGGGGTGCTGGTGACATAGCTGCTCAGGCAGTTACGCACTGTACTGCCAAGGCCCATGCCACAATGGATGAGGTATTTTGTTATTGGAATATATATTGTTTCCTTCTAAGATTTTGTGTTTTGGGGAAAATGCATGTGTGTTTGTGTGTGTTTTTCTTGGTTTTTGGGAAATGGTCATGCTTGGAGTGTGGCCTTGTAATCAAAATAATTATAAGGATTTGCGATTGTCTGAGCTTGCTTTTGGCAATGGAAAGTGTGGAATGCATGGGTGAATGCGGAAAGGAAGGGATTTGTGGTTGTTTTTTGGAAGGATTTTCCGTGTAGCATGTGATCTTGGTCTCTAGTTAAAGCAAATGGGTGCTTTTATTTTGTGGCTTTTGTATTGGTGGTTATTGTCTTGTTGGGATACTGGGTTTTGGTTGCTTTTTGGAATGAGGTTTTGGGGGCATACAAAATGACTGTAAATTTCATCATGCCTAGGTTGGGTGTTTTTGGGAAAATAGTTGAGAGATTGGTTTAAATCGTGGCTGTGGTTGAGGTTGTGTTGTGATTACAGATATTATGGAAAATTGTGGCGTTGATGCGAGCGCAGTTAGAAGCTCTCGGGAATAAATAATAATGGAATGGAACGTCTGAATTTTTGGTTTGGTTGTTTGATGAAGGTAAGGAGGGAACTCTCGCGGAAAAACGTGGAATGTTTTCCTTGACTCTCTAAGTTGAATGGACAAAATTTGGGCTGCAAAATGGCAGGGATAGGCGGCATTCCATTCCTTTTGGAAAGCTCCCCCAAACCCACATTTTGTTCTTTCCGTTGTTTCCATTTTCCATCCATCAATTCAAACCATACCTTTAGTTTTGCACTTCAACCGCAGGAGATAGCGAAAAGGAAACTATGTTAATGCTAGTTGTAATTTTTTCAATTTTAAATCACATGGAAACATCTGGTTTGTTTGGTAACTATAGATGGGAATTTTCAGTTCATTTGGCTAAAATAGTGAAACGGGAAATTACTTGTCATGTTCACTGTTTTCTGGATAAAGTGAATCTGAAAATGATGCATTTTGGGTTTTATACGGGCAGCATTGTGGATAAACCATGTGTAACTTGGCCCTTTCTTTCTTACTGTTGTATTATTAAACTGTCTAGTTCACATAGTGTATGTATGATGTGCACTTTATTCTTTGTAAATGTAACCATCTAATTAGCTCATATCTCTTGTTTACTGGCAATTTTTCACAGGATGACAATAAAGAGTTAAAGATCAACTGGAAACGGGTGTCTACAACCAGCTTGTTTGGGTTAGGATTTGTTGGTCCTGTTGGCCACTACTGGTAAAAAGCGTGACCTTTTTATAAATTTTATTCCCCAGTTTTCTTATGGACACTGTTTATTATGCAAGGGTTTGTTTGCTGATTCTCAGATCTCAAATCAGCTTAGTTTACTGGACAGATTTGAAAGTTCTTCGTCCTTAAAAAATACAGATGTCAATTTTTTTCCTTTTAATATTAAACACAATTTTGTCCAAAAAAGTCATTATTATGCTTTTGCTCGCTCTTAGTAGAAGTTATGTAGTTCACACGAGACAGCATTTGGATGCTACAGTTGTGGCTGACTGACATGTCAGCTGATGATGGTTACTATTGTTGCAAATCAATTTAAAGGACTGATTCTTATTGCCTTGCAATCATTTTTCTTTTATCATATATATTCTAAATATGTAGATGACAATTTGGTTATTGATGTATTGATTGGTCTATAGTAACTTCCTGATACATTAAGATTAAAGTGGTATTGCCCTCTCAACTTCACAGGGCCAAGATCTCTGTTTTGGATTTTGGATGCATGGTTTATCCAACTGAATAAAAAAGGAAGGATTTCAAACTATTTATTGAATAGCATTTTGTCTTATTGGTAGCACTTTGTTGTGGTATGACCTCCTCCTCAGCTTAGGCGTCTTTGATCTTAAGGGGGACCATTCCCAAGTCTTACAAAAAGCTACTTCGATCATATTTATAGCTGATGGGGAACATCCAATATTGTTTGATGTGAGAAAACGTTTTATGTTTTCGTTTGTACTGATGAAAATGTTACCTTGTTTCCACACTTTTTTGCTTTTAAAAGTATGTGCAGGAAACAAAGTAAAAATAACTTGTCATTTTTGTAACTAAAAGTCAGAACAGAACATTTGAAAACAGGATACTAAATGAGAACCATGCCATAATTTGTAATACAAAGAACAGATACAAAATGAAAGCAATAAACTCAAGCCAAATGGTCCCTTAAAAATGTTAAATCAGAAAAGAAAAGACTTCTAGAAGTGAGTTGTCGTATATCTGTTAGTGTTATGTTTGTTCTGATGGGGAAGAGGGGCACTGGCAAACGATATCTATTTTCTAAGAAACTTATCAATTTTCCTTGTTCTTCTGCATTAACATTGTAGGTACGAAGGTTTGGATCGGTATATAAGATTGAAACTCATGCTTAAACCGAATTCCTTCCGTTTTGTTGCCACAAAAGTTGCTGTTGATGGGTTTATCTTTGGACCATTGGATTTACTTGTGTTTTTTACATACATGGGTTTTTCTTCTGGAAAGAGTGTTCCTCAAATAAAAGAAGATGTTAAAAGAGATTTCCTCCCAGCCTTTGTTTTAGAAGGGGGCATATGGCCAATTGTTCAGGTTGCAAATTTTCGGTTTATACCTGTGAGGTATCAACTCCTTTATGTCAACTTCTTCTGTCTATTGGATAGCTGTTTCTTGTCTTGGGTTGAGCAACAGCAAGATGCACCTTGGAAACAATGGTTGAAATCACTTCTACCTTTGAAGTAATTGCGTTTGCTTTCAGAACTCTCAATTTATTCTCGGAGTTGCCAGATGTTGGAAGTTCATGTTGGAAAACAAATGACTAATTCATATTGCTTGTAAACACCCTCTAGACTTTCAGAATTGAATTTCTGAAATTGATGAAATTGCTTTTCACATGATTTACATGATTAATGATTTTCATCTTGAATACAAGTTGACACATTTTTTTCCATTGAATAAATTGAAAGCTATGTTGGCTTATCACTTTCTAGTCTTTGTTGGGTCGTCTATATTCTAGTTTTACCAATGATGTTCTCAACAACCAGTATCTATTATTAGCTGTGCTTATCTTTCACTTCATATTGTCAGGTGGAGAATAATCCCTGGGCACACAACATAAATCGGGACTACTTTAAAATCGTTGTCTTTTATTTTGACAAAATTTAGATTTAGCTCTTTTAAGTGTTTCTTTTATGATATCTTCTGCTTAGAATTGATGTTTTATCTCAATAATATCTTTAATGAAAATTGTAAAGGTTAACATGGACCATGAAAATGACACAAAAGAGTATTATTACAAGTAGTGAATAGGGTAAGGAAAACATGTATTAGTGGAGTGTTTTCATGTTTTCCGTATTGGCAAATAATAATGACTAAAAGTTGTCCTCAAAATATTAATAATGAGCACTGTTAGACGAAAAATCTTTGTAAGCTAGAATTATCGAAACTTAAATGGATTGAAATATATTGGAAAATAGACTAGTAAGACAAGTTTTTTCATAAATTATAGAAATGTTAAGAGATAAGTTATTCATAAAAAAGAAATTGAAAAAGCGGTTATTATGTTTAAATAAGTGTTAGTATACATAGAATTCTGTTAGAATGTTAGATTATTTTTTTTGATTTATTTTCTGTTTGATATTCTATTAGTTTGTTAGTATTATCCATCCCAATTTCTTTCTCTCTCGGACCGTGCTTTACGGATTGAGAATACACTTCCTTCTTAGCTCGAATCAATGGATGCCAACACTTATTTCAAGTTTGGGAGAAGATACATGCTCATTTTGCTTCTCAAAGCGAAGCTCGGGCTCGTCAGCTGCGCACCGCACAATGAAGAAAGGTGAACGAGTAATCAATGAGTTCCTTCTGTGCATTTTCTTCATTCGATGATCCTGTATCTGAAGGCGAACGACTCGATATTATCCTTGAAGGACTTCTGATTGAGTATGAGTCCTTCCTTTCTCTCATCAGTAGTAAACCAAATTTGTTCTCGTTAGAAGAAGTTGAATCTTTGCTTGTTGCTCAAGAAACATGGATTGCAAAGTTTTGGCATGATACTGACAATATTTCTCCTTTATATCAGCCATCGTTTCTAGGCATCCCACCTCCAGCTGCATCTACTTATTTTCCACAATCAACTTCCATCGACATCCACTCAGCCATGCCCTCTCTTGCCTTCACCACCTGTTTTGCCTCCCTCTCAGGCCCATTACGATTCCATAGTATCGACTTCACGACCCCATGCTTATGTTGCTAAGTCCACACCAGTCTATCCGCTTGCTCAAAAATATCAGAATTGGTATATTGACTCTAGTGCATCTCATCACAAAATCACTGATTCTACCAATCTTGAAAATCCAACACCTACTCCAAGAGATGTTTGTGTCTTCCTTAGAAATGGACAAGGTTTGTCTGTTCAGTATTCTGGTTCTGCATCTTTTTCTTCCCATAATCAGCTTGTTCGTCTACACCTTAAAAACCTCATGCACGTTCCTTCTGTTAATGAAAATTTTGTTAGTGTGAGTAGGTTTGCTAGAGATAATAGTGTTTGTTTTGTTAAGTCTCAGGTTGATAACTCTGTCTTGCTGTGTGGCTATCTTGGCCCGGATGGTCTCTCCCAATTTCCTCTCCTTCCACTGCATTCCCAGAATGCGTCTCCACCAGTTTCCACTATGTCTGTTGTTCACAAACCCCCCTCTGTTTCCACCGTACCCACACACAATTTTACTATGTTTTCCCTTTAGCATAATAGACTAGGTCATCCTTCAGTTATTGTGTTCCATAATGTTCTCAAACGCTGTTATTGTGTAGCATGTTGTATGGCAAATTCTCATAAATTACCTTCTCACACATCCTTAAGCTCTTATATTGCACCTTTACAACTTGTTTTTTGCGGTCTTTAGGTCCTTCCCATGTAAAAATCTTCTGTGGGTTATCATTATTGATTCCTATAGTAGATATATACTTGGAGTTATTTTCTAAAACAAAAATCGGACACCTTAAATTCCTTTAAACAAATTAAATCCTTTGCTGAATCTCAACTAAATCATAGGATTAAGAAAATTCAAAGTGATTTAAGTGGTCAATTTGAACCTTTCATTCAATATCTTAACTCATTGGGCATTTATAACCGTTTAATCTGTCCTTATACTCATCATCAAAATGGTTTTGTTGAACTCAAACATAGGCATAATGTTGAAATGGGCCTTACTCTTCTTTCTCAAGCATCTTTGCCTATAACATTTTGGGACCATGCTTTCACACTATAATATATAATATGAACAGGCTTCTTGCATCTGTTCTTTCTCATCCCATTCCTTATTGTACTCTATTTAATAAAGAAATCAATAACAAATTTTTCAAAATTTTTGGCTGTGCTTATTATCCTCACACTGACACCAATAAATTGTAAATTAGGTCCACTGCCTACACCTTTTTAGGATATTCCTCGTGCAAAAGGGTACAAGTGACTTGATTCCAATGGCAAAATATTTATTTCTAAGGATGTGTTTGAAGAAAACATTTTTCCCTTCACCACTCAAACTCAAACGCCTATATTGTCATCTTCATCTTCTCGCATTCTACCTCCAAGAATTGTTTCTACTTTTGCTAAGTATCCCACTCAACATGCTACTTCAGATTCTCAAGTTGTTGAGTCATACTCTCTGTCATATTATCGATTGGAAGCAACTTCCTTTGTTCCCTTAGTCTCCTTCATAACCTATACTAGGTTTTGTCCTTCCTTTGGTTTCTTTTATTGAATTAGATGAGTCCCAGCAACCAATAAGGTTTTGATAAGTTTCGTTAGAAGTGAAGTTACGTTAGATTACTAAGGCAAAATATCTAGCAAATATAATCAGGTTAAGGAATTAATCAATATGGTTTGAAGATTAAAATATATGATGTGTATTTTATGCATGTTCTTGAATAATTGATATCCATGCATACTTCTTACTTATGCATCTATTATAAAATTTAAATTATATTAAATGGGTGTTAAAAGTGTGTTTCTAAATGGATCCATTAAAGAAGATGTGTATGTGGAACAACCTCCAGTATTTGAAGATTTTAAGTTTCGTAATCATATCTATAAGTTGAAGAAAACACTTTATAGTCTAAAACAAGCACTTAAATCTTAATATGAAAGGCTTAGCAATTTTTTTTTCTAGAAAATAATTTTAATAGAGGAAATGTTGATTTAACCTTATTTATTAAGATAGTAGGAAAACATATCTTGGTAATTCAAGTATATGTTGATGACATTATTTTTGGATCAACTAATAAATCTCTTTGTGAAGAATTTGCTAGAATTAGGCAAGGTGAATTTGAAATGTTAATGATGGGAGAATTAACATTCTTTCTTGGTTTTCAATTCAAACAAATGGAAGTTGGAACTTTCATTTCTCAAACCAAATATTGTACAAAAATCCTTAAGAAGTTTGAAATGGATAAAGCTAAAAAGGCAACCATTCCAATGAAAACTTCTTGCTATCTAAACAAGGATGAATATAGTAAGGAAGTAAACCAAACTAAGTATAGATGCATGATAGGATCCTTATTTTATCTCACTGCTAGTATACTTGATATCATGCAAACTATATTTGTATGTGCTAAGTACCAATCTAGTCCTAAGGAATGACATCTTATCGTAGTTAAACGTATACTGAAATATCTTAAAGAAACTGTGTCTTTTGGATTATGATCAGTCTTGTAGTTTTTTTAGATGTTGATTATGGAGGTTGTAAGATAGCTAGAAAAAGCACTAGTGGAACATGTCATCTTTTAGGAAGTTTCTTAGTTTCCTGACACTCTAAGAAACAAGCATGTGTACCCTTTTCAACCATTGAGGCTGGATATATTGCTACTGGAAGTTATTGTGCATAAATCTTGTGGATGAAACAACAATTAGAAGATTTTGACATTTATTTAGATCATATTTCACTTAAGTGTGATAATATAAGTTTGATCCACCAATTGCTTAGCCTTTACTTGTTCCAAGAAGTCACTAACGATCGTCAGACGGTTACACCATATATGATCTTGGCTCAACTGCAAACCCAAGTTCATATATCACAAATTTTCTATCAACTCTAACTCTTTCACCATTAATGATCATATTTGAACTTGCTTCATGCTCAACACTTCCACCTCAAAGTTGTTAACCTTTCCCAAGTTGTATAACACCTCAAAGTCATAGTCCTTCAACTACTTCATCCACCTTTGTTGACACATGTTCAACTCTTTCTAGTCAAACATGTACTTTAGATCAATCTTCAAGAACACTATAGCTCACCTCAAATGATTCAACATGTCATTTATCCTTGGCAACGACCTTGTTCAATTGTCGATAATCCACACAGACCCCCAAGCTTCTGTCCTTCTTATTCACTAACAAAATAGGAATTTTCCATAGTGATATGCTCGAACAAATAAACTTTCTGTTCAGATAATCTTCGATTTGCTTCTTCAACTCTACTAACTCTACCTCAGTGAAAGCCATTCTGTATGAAGCCATAGACATCGGACTAAGTCCTGGTACTAAGTCCATAACGAAATCGATCACTTGAGTGGGTGACAAACCTCCTCCGGAAACACATGTCAAAACTCTCCCTCCCCTCTTGTCCTAGGGTTTGTTCGTGTGAATAAAAAAATTAGAAGAAAAGGGAAAGATGAAATGCAGGTTCGCAAAAGTATATAGAATGAGAAAGAGACTTAAGGTTTCTTACTTCTCTTTATTTTTTGGCCAAAAACAAACGAAAACCCAAAAAAAGAAATAAAAACGTTTTAAGTCTCCCCTAGTTTCGGATCCAGTACCATACACACCACACATAGCATACACATATCCACACTACTACGCGGCTTCACTTCTTTTGTTTATATTGCTAATTTATAATCATTTAAATTATTTCATTTTTGCCATATTAAATAAATCACTTTTATATAACAAACAAATCAATATTTTACACCTCACAGGATTTATACACCAGACCTTTAATCAACCAGAACATGCTCTGACCAATTAAACCACATGTTACTTGTATAAAATATATCTCATTTTTTAAACAGACAATATTCCCATACATACAATGACATCTACTTCCAAGATGTTACAACCATGGCCCAATACTTTGCTTAAGCATTTTGTTCTTATATTACATCTGGCTGTTTCAGGTTCTTTTTTGAGGCCATTATCTATACAGCCTAATGTGCACCACCTTGATGAGGCCCAACATAGGTACAAGAACCTTTTATCATTACAGAAGCTTATGAAGAGGGTCAACAAATGAAGTAATGTGCCATATTTTCACACAGTAAACCCAGGTCACACTAGAATTTAGCTACTAATTCTTGATTTTTCCACTAATGTAAAGTAATGGTAACCGAACTATCGTATCCAAAGAAATGATACGTGTTAAGTGGGGTTTGGATAGTTTATCCTTGTTTATTTTAAATGCAAAAGGGGAATCACAAATCTGATTTATGCTTAACAAAAATTTTAAAAGTGTTATGTAGAATTAAAATCTATCAGCTAAGATTCAATTAAAGGATCTAAACTAACATATACCAGAATATATAATTCAAAACTGCAAAATTGAAATTGTAGAAATATAATTGCAATAAAAGAATGCAAAGAACAAACAAAAATAGAATCAAGACATGTACAGAGTAACGCAGATTACACATTAAACTCCATTACACTCAAGAAGACATCTTCAGAATATATGCCTACTGTGCAATCAAATGGTTTCCAAAAGGAAACTACAGTATGGACAGTATCAGAATCCAACGTTCAAACAAAGTAAAAGAATGCTAGTCCTAAGCTAAAACTCATATAATAAACTAGAAAAGATTAGAAAAAATGCACAACAAATCAAAGGATTAAAGAAAATAGAAATTGGTAAAAATAAAAGCAATAGATGTAAAGGAATTAGGAAATGGATCAAGCTTTACTTTTGCTCAAGAAAACATCATGCAAAAAGGGCTCACTTTGAAATCCCTGATTCCTAATCAGAAACCACATTATGCAAAAACTTAAGAATTCAGTTCATAAAAAATAAAACAAAGATTTAGCTCTCTGAATCAGTAAACACAAAGAAATGAATGTAAATTGACGGAAGAGTAGAAATTGGAGCGCAGAACAATTAAAAAACCACTCAAGAATTGTAGAGTGTGGTGCAAAATCATCTGAATTAATAACTTTCTAAGTCTTCCTCGATTGAAGATACTTCCATCAACCAATGTAATAATAAAGAAGATTGAATATATTGGATTTCTTTTCGTAAAACTAATTAAATCTTGAATATATATAAAAAAAAATACTAACTTAAGCTAATAATCAAAATTCGTCGGTGTCATTTAATTATATACACTTCATATAAAATAATTTGTTCTTAAAATTTGACATAAGAATAAAAGAAAACACTGGAAAATAAAAACTCAGCGAATTAAAGATATATTTTTAGAAAAAAAAGTTATTTGATACCATTTGACAATTTGACACTTATCTAAAGATAAATGGTGATAAAAATAAATAAACTTTTGTATTTATAAAGGAAAAAATTAAGTGTCAAAATACTATTTTTATAATCAAATTAGATAAAATTCTATTAGTTTAAAGTTATATTAATATAATCTTCAATACTTTAGTTTCTTATATATTAGGAATATGAAAGAGAGTAGTGTCGAACAATTTAATCATTGAATTATGGTAACAGTTAAATATGATCACACACGCACACACACAGATATATTAAAGTATTAAAGTATTCTTGAAACAAGTATGAGTGGTGATAGCTACAGAGCTCCTACCTTCGTGGGTACACTGAGAATATAAGTTCTGAATGCAATTTTTCGTGGGCGCCACCACACGACATTTTCAATACTTGAATGAAATTCGTAATTTTTACTTTCCTTACTGTCACACAAAACACCATCTTGCTCCTAATATATATTTTTGTGTTCATTTAATAAACAATCCAAGCGCTTAAACTTGTTCCTAATATATATTTTTGTCCCTTTGTTTTTTGTCTCTCCGTTTTTGTCAAGTTCCCCACTTAAATTCTATGATGATTGGAATGATTTTGCTATCATGCTCTCAGTACAGAAAAAACTATTAAGATATTAAGGATTTAACGTTATAGGATGATTTCCTTATGCTTTTAATTAATTAAAGTGATAAAAGAAAATGCTTAAGAATGTCAACCCCAACACCACTTTATAATTGCTTACAACCATCTTAATGTAGGTATGCGCACGCGAGTCTCAGTTTTCTATTCATACAATTATGGACATAATTACATGTTTTCACCACTTAAATAGGCACTTAAGTGTTTTTCTTTCTTTCCCTTCAGGTCCAAGTTTCGCCACTTGACTACGCATATATACATGCTCTTTCATATATATCTATATCTATATATATACATATACATATATATATATATATATATATATATATATATATATATATATATATATATATATATAGGTTTGCTAGTGTAATCACAGTACTGCTTTGTTCATTCTCCTTTGATTTCAATTCTAACCTGAACTATATGATTGAAAATGTGTAAAGAAAATGATATTAGGCTTTCAAATGAATTGACCAATCAGGCTTGAAACTACTCCATATTCCCTAATTCGTACAAAATATTTTATCAAGTAATTTGCGTGCATGACCAAGTAAGAATGATGATGATCTTATTATAATGTATAATATTAAGAGTTGCATATGATAGGGAAAGTGAAGGATTTGTGGGTGGGGCTGCCATTTTTGGTTAATTGTTTGCCTTTGGTGGGGTATAAGAGTATCTTTGAAAAATCCTTATAATTAGTGATCTTACCATGGAAATTATTATATACATGGGCTAGTTACAACTGACTGTAATTTGTATATTATTGCTTATGCTTATAATGAGGGTTACATGTGCTTAAATCACTACTATCTTTAAGGGCCCTATTAGTCAGATTAGCATCATTCAACTAAGGAATTATCAAAGTAATAATATTTTGACTTATATCATAGGAGAAAAAGTGACTAAAGACAAAACTAAATAGGAAAAAGTTAGTGCTAACCAAGGACACTTTGAAGATGTCAATTACCAATTTAGATTGAATAATCAGGATGTTTATGAAGCTTCCAAGTCATTATATTGTATGACCATCATTAGATTTCATGTGGGTTCCGTAGCCTAGATATGCATTTTGTGATGACCTAAGAAGAATGCATATATATATATATATATTATATAATTAAGAAGATGACAATCATACTTAAAGGCCTTATTGCTCACCATTTTAGAAGTGGCTAGTCATAGTGATAAAATTACTTATCCAACAAAAATAATTAATGTTAATTTTTTGTAGATACAAAAGGCATGAATAAGCAATATGTTTAAAATCCACAACATTTGGATCTCCCAACCTTGTGACGTCAAACACAGATATAAGAATAATAAAAAAATTCAATATATTTAAGTAAATATATAATTGGCAGATGAAGATCCCATCAGTACCAAATTGCATGACCCTTTGTCATAAAACTCATGTTCATGGTGGGGAAGAGAAATAAAGGTAAGATTTGGGATAAGAAGTGGAGGGGTTATGTCTTCTGGAACATGAGCACATATACTCAATGCATGTAAGTGCGTGAATGATACCTTTCCAATTACTTAATTATGGAAGACAGAAGTGGTGATATAGGCACGTAACTGGTCATTCCTACCCATTTTGTACATAAATTTATATAAGTTTATGATGTATATTCATTTTAAATTAGCTCTAACTGTAAGTTTCAAAACAAATGCAAAAATGAAAGACAATATTTTTTATCAGAATAGCAATCATAAAATTAGTATAGCATAAAAATATTAGAATGTTAATCTACCCTCTTAAAATAATGCAGTTTAAAAATAAATTTCAAAACAATAGTTTTGTGTAAAGGTAAAGTCAAATTTAATAATAGTTACTACTTTTTTGTATTATAAAAAATGTTGTCATCTCATCTCTATATCAAATCTTAGGTAAGAGAAACAATAATGTTAGATCAGATCGTCGACGAAACAATTGTTGCTTTGGTATTTCAAGTGGAACAAGAGAACAGGTGGAAGTTTTCACCAGTGCAGTGATAAAAAATGACAGCAGTTATTTTTGTTTATCCGTATCGATTTTGCAACTGAGGTATATATAAGCGAGACAAAAAGTCTCGGTTCAGAATCGAAACAAAAAGGTGTATGCTTTTACCTCGATTTAAGGGCAACTGAGGCAGTAGAGGATGTTCCTTTTTTTACTTTTTTGTTTCGCCAAACTTTTGGCCTCGATTGCTCGTGAACCGAGGTAGTAGAGGTGGTCTTATGCCTCGGTTTGGAGTAGAACCGAGGTAGTAGAAGAGTTTTTTCTTTGTTAAGATATCATGCTGCAAAGTTGCTAGTAACATGCCACCTTATAAAAATATTGAAACTAAAATTGACTATAGAATAAGATGGTTTATGTGCTGAAATAGTTGCAATAGTACAAGCACACATATTCAGATATTAATCACATTTCAAAGTACTACGAAACTGAAGCTTTGTCATGCTCAACACTTCAAATGACTTCAACTTTTTCAAGCGCATTTGTTGACTCAGAAGGTGATGCCTGTGACTTCGATTGGCCTTTAGTGGCAGAAGTCAATCCTCACTTCTCTCTTTGCTCCAAGTGATTGCCCTTTTTTCTCACAGGATTTCGTGCCCTCTAGCAGAGAGAGGTATGCTTGTAGATTACAACTTGTAGTTTCAATTACACTTACAAAAAGATCTACACAACATTAATAAATCAATTTGTGATAACTAAAAGCAAGAACTTGTACTAATCTAATGATTACAGGTTATCCTGTTGTCTCTCCCACTATCATGTGCCTGACAATGATTATAGATGGAGGAAAATTCAGGGTCTGGAACCTAATCTAGGCATAAGATTATTCAAATATATACAAAATGATTTCGAACTTTTGTTACCGACCTTGCTGATTTGATAATTACGTAGGCCATGGAAGACTCTATTAGTGGTTTGAAGCAACCTCTGGTATTGTGGATATTGAGCCGTAGTTCTTCTGACCAATAGCCAGCCATTACATTTATGATTTGCACAATCAGCTCAGCTTCTCTTTCCAAGCGGTTCCCTTCATTCTGCCAACTTGATAGCCCACCCTTCCACTTATCTCTTGGCTCTACTGCAAGAAAAACCAAAACATTAACTCTATCTTCAACCCATGACTCCCTTCCTCCTACACCCCTACACCCTGCACCTCAAACGTTTGCACCACCCAGACCCGAGATTTCCCCATACCCGTTTCCTACGACCCGAGAAAGCTCTACCACGCCACCGTCTCCTATGCTGATGCCACTGATGAGTCTATATTAATTCACTACACTTAACTTATTGTGCTAGTATTAGTCAGGAAATTGTGCTTAATTGTCCAGTATTTTCCCATTTTTCATAATTGTGCTTAATTTGATAGATAATTCTTATTTTGATTAAATTTGAATTATCTATGATTAATTATTTACTTATTAATTCTAGGAAAATTATTGGATAATATTTTTGACATGGAAAGCATATGGCTGCCGTATCTAGCTTTAGGAGAACAAAATTTTTGGATCAATTTATTTTGTTTTAGAAAATGGGTGCTGCTGATTCATATATTTGAAAGTGATTCATTTATTCTTTGCATACTATACGGTTCTGGATAAGAGGATCTCATGAGCTATTTTCTTCCTTTCTTTGACAATCTGTTATGGTAATTTTGGAAGCACACAAATCATTGTAATTCTGGAAGCACTTGTTGGAGTAGCCACCATGATTAAATTTGGAAGTGACCAAGAAGAGAATGTGGACGTTGGAATGAAGAAGTGGGTTGTCCTACACGCACTCTAGGCTGCAGAAGGAATTAATGGAAAGCACATGGTGTAATGGTCATGGCATGGGAGGAAGTCACGTGTGCCTTTAATTTTGAAAGGAAGTGGGCTGCCATTAAAAGAGAAGAATATTATTCTTCAATTAAAAAGCATGACAAAAGAGAAGAGGGGGCCACGTTGTTGGAAGAGGAGCACGTAATGGAATTCAATTCACATTTCATTTATTAATTAAAGACATAGTGGAGTGTGGGAAGAGGAAGCTGGACATTTTCCAGCAAGGGAGGTTCCAGCAGCTGCAGTAAGGGGCTGGACAATGCAGCAGGGGGCTGGAACAGTAGTGAAGAAACACAGTACAGAGATGGAAGGTTACGGTTGATGCACTGATTCATCTTCTTTGCTGTAATGTGGAATTTCTAATTTAGTTTTTCTCTTCTTTTGTTGTAATAAACTCTTCTATAATTTTAATCCAATGCACTATTTTTATTTCCTGTTGTTAAAATTTCTAGAATTGTTTTACTGTTTCTTTTTACTGCCGTAATTTAATTTCTATGGTAATTTAATTTCAGTTGTTGTTTTCTGTAATTTAATTTATGTTGTTCTTTATTTTTGCATGTTGATCATTTACTGTAATTTTATTTTCTGTATTTTACTGCAGTGATTTTGATTCTATTTTTACTGTTTTTACTATTTTCTGTATTTATCTTTTTCTGTATTTTATGTATTTTCATTTTTACTATTCCAGATTTATTTTTACTAATTCATGTTACTGTATTTTCATTTTTACTATTTTAGTATTTTTACTGTTTTACTGTTTTTACTGTTCTCTGTATTTTGTGTTTTTCTGTATTTTCGTTTTCTGTATTTTTAAGTTTTTTGTCCAGATTTAATTTCACTGTTTTATGTTACTGTATTTTTGTTTTCACTGTAGCAATTTCATTTTTACTGTTTTAAAATTGTTTTACTATTTTAATTTCGTTTTTACTCGTTTCACTGTTTTGAATTTTATTACCGCAACCAAAGCAACCATTAAACCCCCCCTTTTTCGTGTGTGATCTGAGACTGAACCGCAATATTGGTCCTTGAGAGACGACCTAGGAGTCACATCCTAGCTATGCTGCATTCTTAATTGTGCAATCAAATTTGTATGACCGCGACAGTCGTATCAAATTTTGGCGCCGTTGCCGGGGATCGAACCCGGGTCACCCGCGTGACAGGCGGGAATACTCACCACTATACTACAACGACCTGACCAGGCGCAATATGAAATATGGTGTGACAAACACCCTGACCAGGGAAGTTTTCTTTTTCTTTCTTCCCCGTTTTCCTACTTTTATTGCATTTGTCCTTTATCTGTTCAGTGTTTTAACTGATGATCTTATGCTTAGAACACGTTTAGGACAGTGTAGTGTAAGTGTGGTCTTGGGGGAGATTCTGATTTTTGTTTTTCTTTTAAGTTTGTTTTTCCCTTTTCTTCTTAGTTTTCGAATTGTTATCTTTAAAAAAAAAAATTAAAAAAAAAAAAAAATTATTCTGTTGTGATAAAATATTTTGTTTTAAGCGTGCCAAATCTTTATTCCGATATGTATATTTATTTCTTAGTTTTCTAGTTGTTATCCCTTAAAAAAAAAAAAAATCAAAAATTCAAAAATTGTTTTGCGTAGTCCTTGATTTTATTTCGACCCTCAGTTTCTTACCAATATTTCATTAAAAATTTTCACTTCAGATCTCATTTATTTTCCTTATTTTCCTTCACTGTAAATACAATTTCTTAGTTGTTTTCATACAGATCTTTGATTGCAAATTTTTAGACTAAGAAAATATTTCATTCATAATAGCAAAATTACAGTAATGGAAAATAGGAGCTTGAACAGATCTGAATATAAAGATGCAGTAGATATATATGAAAATAAAAGATGTTCGGGGGTCGATCTTTAGTGATCGTTAATATTACAAACCAAATAAAAAACAAAAACAACATAAAAAAAAAAAAAATTAAAAACATAAAAAACATAAGTGTTCATATTACAGTCCTCATTAATATTCTGGCCACACTCGGCCAACAAAAACATAAAAAAAAAAAAAATAAATAAATAAACAAAACATTAAAACTGGAAGAATTCTCGAGCTGGTTGTGGTGGTCTAAGGGAGAGCTCCGTTGAGGGAGTTCTGGTTCGAAATACAGGAGGCTTTGGTGGAGGAATTTCTCGTTCATTTCTGTCGTCATCGATAATGATCGGAACTGGAAACAGATTCAGCAGCCTCGGTGCCCTCATTATCACCCAGTTGTTTTCTTTCAAACAAAAAAAAAATAAATAAATAAAAAATAAAAAACTTGTGTTAATAATAGAAAAGGAATGGAAAATTCAATGGAGGTGTGATCAGAGGTCTTACCGTACATGTATAGCGGCAGTTGTGAAAAGAGAGTGCCTGTGGGGTCTATCTCCGCTTGCCAGCGCCTGACCCGATTGCCATGGTTGTTAAACCAGCAGTGCACGTTGTATTCAGTGGCTTCGCCGAAGGTCCTTAGTCGAGACGCGATCTCGACGACTTGCGCTCGGCTTGGGTGTGTGACCCCATAGTTGTAGATTTTGGTCATCATCGTGATCTGATCATCTGTAGGACGCCATCGTTGACTGGTATATCTCTCTGATTCCATATCACTCATCCTTCCTCTCGTAATATACAAATACATAAATAAAAAATAAATACATATAAAAAGAACAAAAACAAGAAAAAAAAAGCATAACATAAAAAAAAAAAAAACATAAAAACATTAGATTCTTAATTCAGTGTTTTCTTTATTTGTTCTTGTTTCCTTTCAGATTTATTTTGTCCAGTCATGCTTTAATGTTTCAGTTTTTGGTCTCAGATCTGTTTCACGGTCCTCGCAAAGGGTCCTAAACGGATCTATGTCCAGTTGTCCGGTTGTTCTTGTCCATATTGTTCTTGTATATTATGTTTATGTGTTTATTTAGTTTTAAGTGGGGTACGTGGCGTTGTTCTACCCGATTGTCTCTGCAATACCTTCAATCGAAGGGAGATTAACGTCTGGTTTCCAGCCGATATACCCCTTAAGTTTTTAGACAGTTGTGTTTTATGTGTTTAAGTTTTTTTCAGTTTCAAAAATATGAAAAAAAATGAAAAGGGAAAGGGAGAGCAAAATAGAGAAAGCACAATAAAGAGCAGAAAGCTGAAAATAAAGAAGGAACAGAAAGCAGGAAAAGAAAGCAAAAAAAAAAAAAAAAAAAAAGCGAATAAGATCTGAAAGCAGGAAAAGAAGAAAAATGAAAGATCTGGAAAGCAGGAAAAGGTAAAGCTTAAGAGCAGAAAGCTTAAACGGCAGAAAGAAGGAGATCAAAGGTGTAGAGGACTTACCCGGAGTAGTAGGGCTTACAAAAGCTTGACGCAGATCTTAGATGCTCCGAAGGCACACAGGCAGAGGCTCCTCACAGATCTCACTCAGACTCTTCAGAAGGCGAAGGGGCAGAGCTTCCTTGCAGATCCAGACGCTCGAGAGAGAGAAGAGAGAAGAGAGCAGAGAGCAGAGAGTTGAGAGAGCAGAGAGTTGAGAGAGCATAGGAGAGAGCAGAGAGAGTAGAGAGAGTTGAGAGAGAAGCAGAGAGGAGAGAGTGAGAGTCAGGAAATGGCGCTCAGACGCGGAGGAGTGGCTCATTTGTAGCCAAAGCTTTGCCACTGTAGAAACAGTTCCGGTCTTTGCCACCGAGACTGTTGTCACAGTACCGGTCTCCTTTTTCAGAAAAAAAAAATGATGAGAAAAAGAGAAAAATTGAAAAATAATTTTGTAAATAATGGAGTCGAGAAGAGGATTGAATTAGAGGTTTGGGTGAGATTTCACTGTGTTTACATTTTTTCCCTAGTGCACCTCTATTTCTTCTGAGCTATAGCTACTTATCCAAATTTATCCTCCCTTGTCCTTGGCCCCATTACAACCCAGTAAAGACCTTTTGATCTGAAGATGCATATGTTTTAAGTATTGATAATTAGAAGCTTGCCAAGTCTGCTTGTGTTTGTTTTCTTGAGTGCATTGAGTGACATTGATTTACCTTAAACACTTGAGAGAAACACTATGAGTGCATCTGTGAGGTTTTGTTATTTTTGAATCACCTCTTGAGCTGATTAATCATTTTCCGTGTTTTGAATTGCTTGGAAGATTTCTGTAAGTATCTGCTTTATTTGATTTGTGTTGGATAATTTCTATTTCTTTTCTATGTCCAGACGTTTTGAGAACTGTGTAAATTCTGTTTACTTTCTTGTGAGTCTTTATTTTTCTGTCTGCTGAGTCTGTGTTACTCCTTTGGTGTCCTATGAACTATTCCCTGATTAATTACAGCACATTAAACTAAGTGAAGTGAACAAAATATTGACTCATCAGCCACCCCCATAGAGTGGAACCTCACCACCGATTAAGGGTGTGTGTCCAACTGGCCCAAATTCTTCTCGCCTCTGCCAATCCATCCCACGCAGCCTACGAAGGACTCCGATGCTAGCCACCGAAACCCCCATGGCTACTCTACTGGCGCAACCATCAACAACCCTCATGGACCAAAACAGGGCGAACAGATCTTCAAAAATAAATTCCCTAAACTCAAAACCCTAACTTTCTCAATCCCAACAAAACTCCAAAACGCGTTTCAATTCTTGCACCATCGCTGTGTCCCGCAGCGCCATCGCTGTGTCCCGCAGCGCCATCGCTGTGTCCCGCAGCGCCTCCGCCTCACTTTCGTTGTGCTCTCGTCGCCTCCGCCATTGAGACGCCTACTAGCCGCAAATAATGAACGTTGCATCTGAGCCGTCGATTTCACATCATCCTCCCTAACCAAAATAAAACCAGAAAGAGAAGAGAGAAGAAGAAGAACGACCAATCGCGCCACAACGAGCCACCACGAGCGTCGCTGCGAGCCACCACAAACATCGCCTATTGCGCCATCTCCTCATTGTCGCCGTGAGGTCGTTGCCTCCGCTCAAGATGTAGATCATCCTTGCTCCAACGTTGGGTCGTTTGCGGTGAAGAGAAATTGCAGAAATCGCGAGGCATAGAGGAGAAAAATCGCGAGGCAAAGGGAGGAACAGATGAGAGAAATCGCGAGAGTGCGAGATTGAAAGAAGAATAGTAACTACTTTAACCTAAGGGCTACTACCTCGGTTATACGCAAAATCGGTGCCTAAACCAACTAACTGCTTCGGTTACGCAGCAAACCATTTTAAAAAATTTGAAATTTATATTATGTCTCGGGTTACAGACAATCGGGGCAATATCCATTGAATTTGGGAACCTAGTAAGGTGACACAGACTTTTATGCTTTGGTTGGCCTTTTAACCGAGGCAATAATGTCTATAGGCATCGGTTCATGTAGAACCGAGACATATAACCACTAAATATTTATGGAAATGCCACCGCGCTTTTATACGCTTCGGTTTCAGTAAAACCGAGACGTATATAGCCTGTTAAAAAAGCTTTTTTTTTACTAGTGTTTGGTAGACGAGGATTGGATCCTAGCGCCACTTCACTAGAAATAATATCTAAACCTTAATTCTTCCTCCTAGTATCAATGTGTGATCGAAAAAAGATGCAAATTTGAAAAAATAATTTCTCTATTTTATTTATAAACAAATACCTATTGATATTACATTTTTTTAATTCAACACAACTAAATATTTACTTATGTAAATATTTATTTTTCTAACGAATATTTTTCAAGTTTTTATTTTCTAATTACATTAATGCGAAAACAAATTTTTATATAGATTATAATCCACTTGGTATAAAAAAGTGATATGATTACATAACGATAAAGTATAAGACTTTATACTAGTTCTATCTCCAACCGGTATAGAAAATTTGGACAATGGTAAAATGGTAGTAAAATATAATACTTTCTATATCGATTAGGCCTAGAATGTGTATAGAAAGTGATGTATTGACATTTTTATAATATTGAAGAAGCTTTTCTATATCGGTTAGTTCACTTCTTCTTCAAGCCTTCTATATAGTACTCCTTACTTCTTAAGCCTTCTCGTCGTCGTTGTTGCTCCCCAACCATAATGCTCCCGTCATCGCTGCTCGTTGCTCTTGTTGAAGGTTTAGTCATGATTGATCAATCGTTGCTAGTGGCTTGTCAGTGGTGGATCTCGTCCTTTGGTGGCGTTGGTCGTGCTTTGCTCATCATCGATGGCGGATTCCCTCCTTCCTATTTAATGGTAGTAGTTTTGGCTTATTCTACTGGATGAAAAATTCAACCGAAACTTCTTCTCTAGACAAGACAACAACAATGTTTGCTTTTATATTTGAAATTGGAATAGAGGATGAACGAACTTTGGATGCAGTGGAATGAAATGAATATTGATGATGGAAACCGAAAGAAACTAAGACAAATAGAAGAAGCTCTTAAACGGTGTTTGGTGGTTGAGAGTTGTAGTGGAGGCAAGGAAGATTGAAAATAATTGTGAAGCATATGGTGAAGATGATGCTAGGAATGGATTCCTAGCTAGGGAGTGAGGCTAGAGGAAACTTTAAGTTGTCTCACGATGACCTTCAAGAAGGATAGATTGCTCTGGAATATTCAACATAGTTTATCTTCATTTATCTCAAAGGTGTTTCATACAAAGATGAACCAAGGTATATATAGTTTTCCTTGCTCGTGAAACTTCAATTGTTCAACCATAAGAGCTGGTAGTTACACCGGAAGCATTGCAGACACATGGAAAAGCTCTTAAAGTTACTGGATGCATATTGGAAAGTTGTTGAATGAATAAGGTAGCTTCCTGGTTGTTGGGCGCAAGCCTTCCTTCACTTAGCAAAAGGGTTAATTCTATATCAATTAAGATATTGGAATGTGTGCCTTATAACACCCCAATTTGGGGATGTTACGATTATGAGTGAAAATTTAAAATTTTTAAACAAAAATTCCAATTTAATCACAAAATAAAACTTTAAATAAAATAGTTTATTCAAATAATAAAAAACTTTGCAACTTTTTCAATCCACTCGTCGAGCTATACAACATCTGAACTAATTGCATGATCATTTGCTCCTGTATAAAAATGATCATCGTAGGTGGAAATCACAACCACAATATGCAAGGGTGAGCTAACAGAAACAGGTCATGTAAACATACATATGTATTAAACATCTACTTGGAATTAGATTTCCGAACAATACATATCTTCATACACCTACACATAGCTTCACATGACATCACATACATCACCTCAAAACAAATCATTAACAACCACAATATCAACAATCAAAGTCACCAACATATAATCGTATAACTATTTCGTCAAAATAACCAAGTCACACCCAAACTCACTCAATCATTCACAAACTCATACCCAATTTTTCTGACATCATTCATTATATATATTGAATCATTACTAGGTTACTCGCATACACCCATAAGTTTAAGTGTCACCTCCCAAATTCACCACTCTCTTAACGAGCTCACTAAGTCGGTATGTAACGCCCCAAATTCTGGGATGTCACAGGTTTCCAAAAATTGATAAATGTTAAAACTTTATCATAGCACGAAAATATATTTTTCAAAAGCCTTAACCTTTCAACATGCATAATTTATTCAAAACATAATAGTTCCAAAAGCCTTGACCAATTACATTATTCCAAAAGTAATTACAATGACTAAGGAAATAAACAACTACTATTACTTTATTTCAAAAGTTTATGCCAAAAGAAATTTTTATAGAAACCCAAATTTTTCCCCGTCATCTCACAAATCTATCATGCCTTTTGGAACATGTGCAATATCATCTGCTCACATATAACACATTATACAATCATCTTCGATAATTTCATTCACAAACATACAAATACAAATGTTGATAGCGGGAGCCCTGTGTTAGTTGAACCCAATCCCTATATGTTGGTTTTTGATGATGAGAACACATTGATAATAACAACACATGAATGTTGTCATGTCACAACAAAATGTTTCTGTAATTGGGTTATATGTTGAATGTGTACATGCTTATTGTGTAATATGCACATACTGTGTTTATCACATTTGTTGGACATACTGTGTTGATTGATGCATACTATTGTGTTTGTGAAGTGATTATATATGTGTATGCACAATGTATGTTTTTGTGATATGAAAACCACATGCACAAAAGCATATTTGAATGATTTAATCGATTACAGTGTTGTGATAATCAATTAAAGTCATTAGACAACTTGAGTTTTGAACTAAGGCAAAACAACTAGTTTTGAATCGATTAAAACTCGTATGTTTGCACATATCTTTTTCAAATGTGCTGTGATGTGTTTTTAGAAAGAAAAGTTTTCAAAAATATTCTAAGTGTTAAAACTTAATCGATTACATGCTTTGTGTATTCAATTAAGTTTGTTATGTTTGAAAATTGACTTATGCTTGTTATAACTGTAATAATGTTCATAATTTTAAATATGTTTGACCAACATTTAATGAGAATCGATTGCATTAATGGTGTATTCAATAGGAGCTGAATTGGTTGTATTTTTGTTACATCTGTCTAATGAAACCGATTACATAAGTGAGTTAATCAATTATTTTGCGTCAAGATTAATATAAAATATATATTGACGCATTGTTTGAAAATCTGTAATTGTTGAGATTGTTGATAGGGGGAGCACAGGTTTAGCTGAACCCACAATCTCAGTGATATTTGTGGTTTTGATGATGATAACACATAGTTAATAAAACCTCGTGTGGTTGTATTATGTTACATGTTACATGCTTATATGCTTACTGTGTTGCATTTGTAAAACGTGTCTGTGAACATATTTTGTTGATCAAAGCATACCATTGTGTTTAATATGTGACTTTATCTGTGTATGCATAACATAGGTTTTGGAAATGAAAAACCACAAGCACTTATGTTTGAACTTTGAAGTGTGGCAGAACAACAGTTTTAAGTCGATTACATTATTGATGAAATTGATTATGTTAAAAATAGAATGACTCAATCTTTTACAATCTTTTTCACAAAAATGATGTTTTTATACTTTTCTTGAATTTCAAGGTGAAAGATTTTCAATGCAGCAGAAACTTAATCGAATGAATGCAGAACGTAATCGATTTAATAAAGAGAGTAGGAATGAGAAAATTCAAACACAGAGTCCTTCCAACCACAGGAAGCCAATGCACTATAGTGATCAAGGTTTTTACAACAAGGCTTTTATAGCGACCACACGTCAAAACTAAAAAATACCTCTCTAACCCTCTAATCAAAATATAGGCAGTACACAACAAGACTAGCAACAAGAATCTCCTCTGTTGTTGTCTAAACCCTTTGAGACACTCTCAAAGTCAAGAATGCCACACGCTCTTCTTCCTGTAATCACAACAGGGAACCTCAACCCAATCTTCAAAAGATTGCAGAATGTGATCGCTCAATGACACCCAAATGTAATCACGACTGTCTAGTGCCGAGAGTCTCTTGGGACACGATACTTGGTCTTCCATTTTATATTACTTGTACAATCCGGTACACTATCCGATGACTCAACATTGATCACCACGGTCACTCTTCTTTCTTGGAGCTTTTCTTCTCTTTCTGTAAGATCACAACTTTCTGCAAAAGATATGAAAATGTTAGAATCACAAAAGTTCTTACAAAAATCAAATTTGACGCATTTTAATCGACTTAGTTACTAATGCATTCGAATACAACAATTGTGTTATAACAGTTAACAACAATCACGACAATAATTAAATGCGCAATTATTGCAGTCGACTATCATTTAAGGCTTGGTCAACACAATTAAAAATATGACCTTTAGACATTTATGTCAAGCATTAATAGAATTTCAAAACAATAACAGACTTAATCGAATACAGCACGCGTGCATTCGACTAAGTAACAATGTTAAGCATAGTTTTGAAAAACTTTCTCTTTGAAAAAATCTCACAGCACACTTGAAAATAGTTTGTGTAAAGACATAAGTTTTAATCGATTCATCCCATAATGAAATCGACTTAAACCTGTTATTTTACCACACATTTAAAGTTCAACATAAGTGCTTGTGATTTTCCTTTTCAACATCTTATGTCATTCATTCACATATAAAAACACATATGTAACATAATGATATGCAATGAACAACACAATCAGGCTCTCATATATGGTTAAACATATTTAACACATTGATAAAAAGCATATAACATGTAAATATAGAATATGTAACTCAAAACACACATGTATTATTAATTATGTGTTGTCATCATCAAAAACACAAATATCACTGAGATTGTGGGTTAAGCTGAGCCTTTGCTCCCCTATCAACAATCACAACATATTAAAACTCGTATGTTTGCACAAATACTTTTCAAATGTGCTGTGATGAATTTTGTGAAAAAATATTTTCAAAAATATTCTAAGTATTTTTACTTAATCGATTGCGTGCAACTTGTATTCGACTAAGTTAGTTGTTGATTTGAAAACTGATTAAATGCTTGACATAATTGTCATAACGGTCATATTTTTAAACATGTTGACCAAACATTTACTATGAATCAATTACATTAAATGTGTTCTCAATTAATGTATTTGACTGCTATTATTTTGTTACAACTGTCAAATGTATTTGACTACATTAATAGTCAAATCAATAAAAACGCGTCTATTTTGTGTTATTCTATATATTGACGCATGAATTGATTTTTGTAAGAAGAATTGAACTTAACACTTTCATATCCTTTCAATGAACTCAGTAATATCTTACAGAAGAGAGAAAAGCTCTAAGAATTAAGAACGACCGTGGTGATTGAAGTCTTGAAGGTTTTGTTGTGTAGCAAGGTTTATCTGTTTTGGAAACTTCTGATCATACTGCACACAAAGGTGTTTTCTACGTGATAAGGAAAGCTTTGACAATAGCTTAAAGTTGTTGGAATTCCATGTGGTGTATACAGGAAGAAGATAGGTTCTTGACTTTGAGGGTGTCTAAAAGAGGTTGACAACAGAAGAGGACTATTCTTGCTGCGTGTCTAATTTGTACTGCCTATATTAGATTAGTGGGTTAGAGAGGTGTTTTACATTTTGATGTGAGGTAGCTATAAAAACCTTGGTGTAAAAATTCATATCTTTATAGTGCATTGGCGTCCAACTCAGGTTGACTGGAAGGACACTGGATGTAGGCTTGGTCGAACCAGTATAAAAAGCAATGTTTGAATTTTCTCTTCCCTATCTCTGCATATAGTTGATTAACCTGTCATTGCATTCGATTAAGCGTATTGTTTCATTGCATAAAAATTTACTTGTGTTTCAAGAAAAGTCCAAAGACATCTTACTTTGCGAAAAAGATCTTGAAAGCAAACATTTTTACGCATCACCAATTCACCCTCCCCCCTCTTGGTGTTAGAAACTAAGCACTTCTTTTTTAACAGTAACAATTGATCATACTTACATTTTCATATTTGATTGAATTCATATGAGAGATTTTACAGATTGATAAAAAAACTCCAAGAATCAAGAGCGTGAGAGTTTTGACAAATCTTGAAGAAGATTACTAGACTATAAAGATTGATCATTTTCGCAGAATTAAAGGTGCATTTTGGGAGATCAGGAGAGAAGACTTGAAATCTTGGATTTGTCGTTTCCCTGTGCATGTGACGTCAGGAAGAAGAGTGGTGTACTCTTGACTTTGAGAGGGGATATTTCAAAGGGTTTGCTGCAACAGGACGGGTTGTTTTGTGTTGACAGGTTTTGTTGTTCTATATTTGATTAAGAGTTTATGAGGTGTTTACATTTGAGAGTTGCTCTGTAAAGCCTTAGCTGTAATACTCTAATCATTATAGTGAATTACTCTCCAATCTAAAGTTGATTGGAAGGGTGACTAGATGTAGGCATTGAAGCCGAACTAGTATAAAAATTGAGTTTGTTTTTCCTCTCCTATCCCTTTACATCTACATTTGCTTTCACATTTTCGCATCATGTTTTACTGCACACGTTTGATTGTTGTGCAAGAAAGGTTTCAAGAACATCACTTGATGGAAAATCCCTTAGTCATGGTCAAGCACTTTCAAGAGGGTTAAATTTATCCTTGAAGATGGTGTCAACTCTACCTTGTCGACCACCTTTGAAGCCATCATGAAGCATGGATTGAAGAGTAGTGTAGGAATTTAGGCCATTGTATTAGGCCATGTAGTGTAGGTTTGTTTAAGGCTTGATTAAGGCCTAAGTAGCATATGATTTTCCTTAAAAGTTAGAGATCCAAACCAAGTGGAAAGTGTGTGCCATGTGTCATGCTTCCATTGGAGAGGATTTACTTTTTAAAAGTAGTCATATGGCACCTTAGGAGTGGAGAGTTTTTTCTTTTAGTAGTGGCCACATGGCACTTTAGGAATGGAGAGGATTGTGTTTTTTGAGTAGCCACATGTCCTCCCATGATTAGAGAGGATTTGTGGACACTTGTCCACTCCTTAGAAGGCCTCATTTTTCGCCAATGAGAGCAAAGGTGGAAGATCATGCTTTTAAGGTTAGAAGGAGACACCCTTGGCCTATAAATAAAGGTGTCTCCACCCTTGAATTTCATCTTTGATGTTGACTAATGTTATGCTGCCCATTTTTTGCCATACTACTCATCTTAGATCAAGACTAGAGCAACCCATGAGGCCCCTCTAGTCACCTTCCTCCTTGAGTTGGCCTAACCTCTCTTGGAGCCACCAAACACTACACCACCACCACCATATCTCGTATTGGCTTTGAGCTTCTACACCATTCATACATTAGCTCATCATCCTTGGACCATTTACCACCACATTTCCGCAACATTTATCCAAGGAGCACCCCTCCATGCACATCTCCTAGCTTTGGCCCAACCTAGCCAAGGAGGTTGCCATCATCATTGTTTGCGAAAAAGATTTAAAAAATCAAAGTTTTTATAAAACACCAATTCACCCCCCTTCTTGGTGTTGAGAAACAAATTCCATCAACTTTAACAATTGGTATCAGAGCTAGTTTTCAAAAGTTACTTGAAAAACAAATCGATTACTCTTTTTGTATAATTGATTACTCGATACTAAAATGGCTTTCGTTTCTCAAACCTTCGTGAAGGTGCATCCACAAATAGACCACCTCTATTTGCTGGTGAAAACTATGCTTTTTGGAAAATCAGAATGCAAATCTTTCTTGAGTCAGTGGACAAAGCTGTGTAGGATGTTGTTCTTAATGGTCCCTTTGAACCCACTCAATTGATTAATGGAAAATTTGTTTCGAAATATTTTTCTGAGTGGACTCAAGAGGAAAATAGAAGAGCACATTATGATGCTAAATCAAGAAATGTTATTGCCTCTGTTCTTACTATGGATGTGTTTTTCAAGGTTTCTCAATGCAAGACTAACAAAGAAATGTGAGAAGTATTGGAAGTTCTCACGAAGGAACAGATGAAGTCAAGAGAGCAAGGAAGAATTCCCTGGTACAAGAGTATGAGATGTTCAAGATGAAGGCTGATGAGACCATATATGATGTACAAAAAAAGTTTACTCATATTGTCAACCATTTGATGGCTCTCGGCAAAGCTTTTGAGAAGGAGGAAGTCAACATCAATATTCTAAAAAGCCTTAACAGGAGTTGGCAACCAAAGATAATAACCATATCTGAATCTAAAGATTTAACTAACATGAATATGGATACACTGTTTGGTAAGCTTAGGGAACACAAGTTGGAGTTTGGTAGATTGAAGGAAGAAGAAGAGATTGAAACAGAAACATTCTATTGCACTCATGGCTACAGCAAAAAGACCTCCAGAAAGATAGAATTAGATTCAGACTCAAATACAGAAGTTTTAGAAAAAGAGGTTATGAATATGATGGTAAAGAAATTTACCAAATTTATGAAAAATAGAAATGTTGCAACTGACCTTATAGGTAACTTCAAAGGATGCCGAAGGAACTCAAAGACCACCACTGTTACTTGTTATGAATGTGGAAAGGATGGTCACATCAAGCCAGAGTGTCCAAAATTAAAGAACAAACAAAAGGCTTATGCAAAGTATCCTCAGGACAATAGAAGAAGCAAGCAGAGAAAAACTTACATTGCTTGGGAGAACAGTGATGCTAATTCATCCAGTGATGATGATCAGAGTGTAGAGGAAGAGTTAAAATTGTGTTTCATGGCTGGTTTTGTATGTTCTGAAGGCAGTGATAGCAATTTTGAGAATGAGTCCATTGAAGTCAAGTATTACATGCTGCTAGACACATATAGAACTGCATGCAAAAGCTATGAAACTGCAATACAAGGTAAATTGATTAAACTCTGAAAGAAGAGACTTTGAATATCGAATCAATAACCTTGTAGATGATAATGAAAAGCTTAAAAAGGAACTTGATCTTGCTTTGCAATCTGTTAACAATGTTAAAACTGAGATCAAGACTGTAGAAAAAGATTGTGTTAATTGCCCTACTCATGTCGGAAAAATTGAATATCTGACCAGTACATTAGCAAAATTCACTCTTGGTAGAGATAATTTGGATGTTGTATTAAGGTCACAAAGAAGAGCAATTAATAGGCAAGGAATTGGTTAAAAGATTAAGAGTGAAAGAATAAATTCTAAGAAATTTATTGATTTAAGCAAACATGTAACCAATGCTTATTTTTACTGCAATTCAATTAGTCAAACTGTTAGAAATTGGTACTATAGGAAGGTTGGTGTTCCAAGAGGAAAGTACAAATGGATTCCTAAAGAACAACCTCTTGTGACTAACAAAAAAGGACTTAAGTTTATTTGGGTACCTGCAACAAAACCATTTGAATGTTTTACAGGAAACTAAGGAAATCAAGCAAGCTGACAGTGCTCAAGGATAAGTTAAAAATGGAATACATCAAAGTACTTGAGTAACACTATGTGGTAACATCTTGTATCAAATCATGCATTCATGCATCATTAGTTTTTGTGTGTGAATATATCTTGTATGTATGATTGTTGATTATTTGTCTGTTATGCACTTCTGAATGAATAACTAATTTTATGAACTATAACCAATGAGGCTATAAGTGAAACGATTAAACACTGTGTGTTTCTTTGTTTTATGTGAAACTATGTTAAAAATGGAATCGATTTCAAAAGTAATAAAATCGATTAACAAAAATTATCTGGTTTTTCTTCTTCTAATATTTTAAATGGGCTTATTACAAAATTGAATGTGTGATCTGTGAAATCGATTACATTAACTAGCGCAAAAGCTCAAATTTTTGGGGTTCCCTCCAAATTCAAAATCGTAATTTATAAAACCTAATCTTGTAATTATGTTATTCACACTTTCTCTGCAAAGTTTGCTTTCTCAATATTTTGAGCCATTTGGGAAATTATTCTCTTCAAATCTGAAATCATGGCTTCTTCGTCATCACAAAGAAAAAGGGTCAAAACTCTTGGAAGGAAAATATGTTTCGTGGACCTGCCCTTGATGGGTGGATAAGTGATGAGAGTTCTCAACAAAATTTTCTGGATACCTGGAAAATGAGAAAGATTATCGCTCACAAGTATGTAAAGTTAAGTTTCTTCAAAAGGGAAGGATTCAACTTTCCAAGGTTGCTTAGCAGACAGGGTCTGAAAACATTTGTAGAAATGGTTAAACCCTGGTATCGTGAGTTGGTAAGAGTGTTTTACTCCAACTTGAAGATCAATGATCGTACATTATGTTTCAGAGTAAAAGGTACTAATATAATGTTAACAAATGAAGTCTGGACGAAAATTGTTGGCTTTCGATTGGGCGATGAGTGTTAAGACCTCGGCAAGTGTACCGAATCTTATCAAGTAATAATAATTGGTAAGACCAAGTATCGTTTCCCAAAAGACTCACAACACTAAACAGTCATGTGTTTTCGTAACTTATTAAGACTTTTAAGAACAATTTATAGTTTTGAATGCAAAAAGCAGAAAGTAAATATGAATGCACTTTTGATCAATTAAAGAAAAACACAAAGGTGAATGAATGATATTGTAATTTGTTAGCATAAAGCTAAGAGCAGAAATTTTGATGATGTCTTAAAGTCAAGTCACAAGTGCTCTTATTAGAGGAAGATCTTCATGAAGACTTGTTTTTATGTTAAAGTTTGTAATTTAGTAGATTTATGTATAGGATGTGGTTTATATTTGATTCTATGTATTGTTTGCCTTAGGTTGCGTTAAAATTTAATTTTGAATAAGAAAACCTCATTTTATACTCAAGATAATTGATTATCAATTTATAATAATCGATTATCAATAATCAATTCTGACTTGCAATAATTGATTACAATGAACAATTGTGAGAATTTTTATGCAAGTTTTTTTTACCGTTGTGCATTCATTAAATGCATAATTAATTACCATAATTGGATAAATGATTATCACACATTAATTAGTCGACGATGGGGATTTTTGGAGGTATCATTGAGTGAGATGTCTATAAATCAAATTGGGACTCTCATTCTAAAATATGAAATAAGTGTATTTCAGAAAATCTTATCTGTAGTGTGCGGTGATAAGTATTCTAGGGTTTGTTGAACCCTTGTGTTGTGGCTTTGAGAACTTGGCGTGTTAGCATAGAGCGAGAACTTTCACAGGGAGTGTGATTGAGTGTTGTTGGTGTTGCTGAGTTAAAAGCCTAACATTCTTCGTGAAGCATTCGGAGGAGGTGTTCATCCTTTGTGAAGATTCAGAGGAGGTGTTCATCTCTTGTGGGTTACAGGGGAAGTGACTTTGATCTCTTGGGGGTAACAGGAGAGGTGGTTTCTAAAATGTTACAAAGTGTTTCTTTGTGATTGTAATTTTTAATTGTTTTGTGAGTAGTGAACTGTTTATTTTGTTTTATGATAAGCGACTGGATGTAGGATTGGTAAGATCCGAACCAGGATAAAATCCTTTGTGCAAATTTCTCTCAACCTTACCCTCTTTATTTGTCTTTATTATTTGCTTGGCAAGTTTAATTGAGTAGAAATTAAAAGGCACACGTTTGTATTAAAAACCCTATTGGTTTGTTATTCCATGCTAACCATTCCGCTGCAATCGCTTTGACATAATTATGAGATGAGTATGTTGTTGGGGTTTAGATTTCACCTAGTTTACTCTCACGCATATAAGAATTCATCTTCTTTATTCAATTGTTACGGTCACTTTCTAAAGTACTTCAAATCTGATCCCTTGGCGAAGAAAGCCTATACTTAATTACTAGACCACAATCCCTTGAATCCCTAATAATTAATTATGTATTACGATTATAAGCTTAAGACGACCAAACCTCCTATCCCCATCCTTACGCAATATTGCTTTTGGGAGAAATTCTCCAGATCTAGGTTTCCCCGTATGTGTCCATATCACGAAAGCCAATAATCATGTCATGAATGAGTTAAACATAACAAGCATAGAGCAAAGAAGAATAAACCTAACAATTGATGAAAAAAGCATAAATAAATTGAAATCAATTCAAATACATGAGAGTTCACAAGCTTACATCATCCCCCAACAACAAATTGAATTTAGTTCCCCTTGTCATGGAGAAACTAGATGAACAATGGAATGAGAATGAAAGATAAACCTTAAAAACTGAAGAGGAGAGCTTCCACATCCACTTTTGCCTCCAGAGAGTTGGGAAAATATGAATTTGTGTCAATTCTATCAAAAGATACTCCCTCTGAGACATCCAAGTCCTTATATATAGTTGAATTGGATCATGGCCCAACGTTGACACCGCACAGCGCCCCAACTTAGGGCGCCCAGGCGAGCTTGTGAGAGGAGTGATGCTCAGCACCCTAGGACGGGCGCCCAGGTGTGAAATGTTACTTGAAGACTGGCGCTCAGCGTCCTTGAAAGGGTGCTCAAGCGTGAATGCGAGGCATCCTGCGTTGAGGGCCCCAGAAAAGGGCACTCAAGCATCCTGCGACCTTCAACAACCTTCTCTTCTGGTGCTCTTTTTGTCCTTTCTGAGTTCCAAGTTCATGACATTTAAGTCCTTTTCTAATTCATCCCAGTTTCCAACAAAATCAAGGGAATTTAGTGATAAAATCTTCAAGTATAACCTCAACTCTCTTATTCACCAAACTAAGCTAAAAACAAGAGAACAAGCAAGCTTCTAAGTCAAAAAGGGTTCATTTATTATCCAAATTTAATCCTAAATAACGGTGAAATCAACCGTTATCACAACCCCAAACTTTAAACTTTGCTTGTGCTCAAGCAAAACAACATGTGACTCAGCCTAAACAACACTTCAATGGTTCAACATATCATAGAGCACTTTCTTCTAGGACAAGTAATCACTCATAAATGCTTATCATAACAATATCAGTCAAGATGCATTGATACATTAGTCAACAAGCTCTACTGTGGTTCTTACATATTCACAATATATAACAGATGCAAACTCATGAATGATCAATAGCCAGGCAAGAATGTTATCCTATAGTGCATGGAACTATTCCTCACCAACAACAGTGTTTCACTCAAGCACTCAAAAGTGTTTCACTCAAGCACTCTAAAGTGTTCCACTCAAACTCACAGGTGTATAGTAAGGTGACACTCTTACACTCTACTATCACAATGTAACATGAATCAACTTTGCCTTTCATTGAACCACATATCAAACACACTTACAAACAAGTTATCATCACAAGGACTTTTTTTGGATTGTATTGAGAGTGCGCTAAGAACAAAATTGGTTTTTTTAGACAAAAAAATCCTTGAGTTAAGAGAGTACACAACTCATTTATTCTCATTAAGAATCAACTCTCTTTCTTCTTTTATGTGAGAACCCAATTTTGAACTTATTCTCAACTTTACTTGCATTGAGCTTAACCTTTTCTTTTCTTTTCTTTTGCTTTTTTCTTTTTCTCAATGCTCTTTAATGAATTTCACAAAGTTCTTTCCGATTTCTCACAACCCCAAACTTGAACCCTTCTCCATTACCATAAAAACATACTCTACTTAACTCAAGGTAAAGATTTCAAAAAGGGTTTTTCAACATTCAACTTTAGGCTCAATGTTCAAAGGATAAAGAGAGACATTGTTCTTTTTTGGGTTCACCGATTGGCATTGGCTCTAAGGGAAAAGAAAACATGGCCTTGATCATGTGTAACAAGAAAGCAAGTGGTTCAATCATAGAAAATTAGGCAAAATTAATCATGTTTGCAAAGCAATAACATTCATTCAATCAAAAACTCTGGAGCCTAATCTCTCACAGGCTAACTCAAGTTCCACAGTTTAATTACATTCTGCCTAGGAAATTAACCACAATTGAAATCATGCATCAGTTTCTAACAATCATGAGCAACCACCTGTCTATAAGAATAGACCATGCATCATCTCAACATCATTCAACACAATAAAGTAGCACAAGATAACATTACCCATCACAAACACATTAACCAAACCATTCAAGCATAATTAATTAGGCCAAGTATAGTACATATTAATCAACTTTAAAAGTTCACAATTTCATAAAAATAAAACAAAAGAAAAATCCTATTAAAATAACATCCATCAGTAGATGCTATCCAGCATCCATCAGTAGATGCTCCCCAGCAAATCATATCCAATAGCCATCAGTATATGCTCTCCAGCAAATCAACCTTTGATGTCATTAGAATCATCAACATCATCATCATCTTCCTCTTCTTCTTCTTCCTCTTCATCTTGATCTTTTGCCTCATCCTCGTCTTTAGCATCCTCAGCCGCTGCTCTAGATGCTCCAACTTCTCCACTAGCTTGAGGGGGATCTGTAGGCCATGCAACATGGGCCATGAAGTCTACCTGAGACATGAATTGTCTCTAAGGAAAGACAGAAGTCAGGGTCATCAGTAACGCCGGTTCTCCTCTATATAATGCCTTCATCCGGGACTCCATTAGAGACATATACATGTCTCTCATCTGGAAAAGAGTAGCATCCTGGGCTTGATCCTGCTGAGCCTGCTCTGGTGCTCCCCTATGACGCCTAGAAGGTTGTGGTGCTGGCATAGGGATTCCTGCCTCATCCAGAATACAGTACTGGGTGTAATATGAGGCATCAATCTCTTTCCTTAGACGTTCCAATGGAGGTGTGGATGTGTTCACTCCTGCAAGCTCACAGAAATGAGTAATAAGAGAAGGTTCCAAAGGAGACTTGTTGCTAGTAGCATAGGCAAATTGTTTAATTTCATTTGGTATAACTTTCCCCACATTAATATTAAGTCCTTTGAGCACACAATATAGGAAGATGGCTCTATGTGTCGTGATGTTTGACACATGAGAGCATGGTTGGATGTTGGCATGAGTAAAGGCCATCCAATACTTTTCCAAGGGTGTTAAAAAGGATCTCTTGATATGCATAGGCATATCCTTCCTATTTCTCTGAAACTGACCCCTTGCATACCTAAAGGCCTTTCCACCTCTTCATAATCTACTTCTTCTTCCATAACTGAGGAAAACTGACACTGCTCACCTGTCCATATAGTGCCCAAGACAGAATTTATAGTGGCATCATCAAAAGGGATCCTCTTTCCCCTCACAAAGCTTGCATACATCTCATGATTAGCACTACCAAATGTCCTTGCATTTGTATAAAATTCCTTGACCACAGCTATGTTGGCAGTAGATGGATAAGAAGTTAAGCTCTCCCACTGCCTTCTTCCAAGCTCCCTCTCAAACTCAGGTGCCATGGTAGGTATTAATCTCACCTTTCTCTCCATCAACAACCTCCTATTTTGGACTGTTTGAAAGTGCCCCTCATGCATGTGCGACAGGAACTTGTTAGAATATATTTACTCTTTCCTTTCTGACCTCTCTCTGTCTTGGAAGCAACAGTCTTGATACGCTTACCAGAGGATGAATCCATAACTACACCACAAACAAACACAATACATTCCACTAACGAGTCATCTATAATATCAATTCATTCAACACATACTCACTAGTGCTTACACAATTCTCACTCTCAAGATACACATCAAACACAAGCATCTTAAATTCACAGCACCAATCAACATAACAACTTTTCTCCCACGCTGAGTGCAAATCACGGGGCCCTCAGCAGCACCTGCATACAATTAACACCATCAAAACACTAAACAAGCACCATGCACTAGCCACGCTTGTGTTGACCGCCCCAGAGGGGCCCTCAACGTGATACTAGAAAAGGGAACATGACCATTTGGCACTTTTCTCCTTCAATGTAGGGTTTTCCACCGTTTATTTTCAACAATAAACCGGCTCAAACAGTTTAACCAGTAGTTTTAACAACACATCATGCATAAACATTGAAAATCAAAGATTTCAAAAGTTAAAATTGAAAATGCAAGATTCTTACTTGAGTGGAAGTCAAATCTTTCAAAAGATGCACAAAAAGCTTGTGAAAACTTAGGGCTTCTATGGACACTAGTAGCAGCACCCCAAAAAGCCCAAACTTGATGAGTGGAATAAGGAAAAGAGAGTGAAAATGGTGATTTTGAGTGAATGAATGAAAGGGGGAAAGCAAAGGTCTTTAGTGGCTGGAAAGTGTGGGGGTGAGAAATGAGAGTAAAATCGTTTCCCTTAGGGTTAAAAGAGTGGGGTAAGCTGAAATGACGCTGAGCTTAAAAGGCCCAAAGTGTCCAAATAGCGTCGCTGGCGCGGAGCGCCCCTCAGCAGGGCGCTAAGTGCGATGCGGTGATTCTTCTCCCCTCTTTTCCTGCTTGCCCTAAATGTCTTTAGGTAGGTTCCCTTAGTTTCAACCCTTAATTAATTTTTAAAAAAAATTTCCCTTTCAACACTTTCCACTTTCCAACTCAAGCTTAACATCTCACACTTAAAATAGTTAACTCTTGATGCACATCATAATCATACATCAACACAAACATCCCTAATGCAACTAAGTCACAATAACAAACTCACCAAATCAAACAAATATAAAATTTTTCAAAAACACCGGGTTGCCTCCCAGCAAGCGCTTGTTTAACATCACGAGCCTGACACCATAATGCTCTGTTTAAAGCTTTGATGTTGGTGTTCCTCTTGCTTCCATCACACCAACTCATCTTCAACAACTTTCGGTCCACCTTTTTGACTCTTCTAGAATATGGAGCTTCATTCTCGATAACTCCAATCACTTTAATTTCCTTCACAACCCATAACCTCTTCCTGTACTGAACTAGTTTGCTAGGTTTGAATTTTTCATCTTCATACTTCTAGTATTGGTGGACTATCTTCTCTTTAATCTCTTTCTCCTCTTCCTCTACCTGTGACAAGAAACACTTCTTACCTCCCTTGATTGAGTCAGCAGCGTGCTCAGATACACTAGTCTTTGATAGATTTTCCTCTATAGCTCTTGGATTAGTCTTCTTCACTTGAATTGGTTGCTCATCATTGAAGACATTGAAAATCACCTCTTCATATTGGTCTTTAAGCATTAGAACCTTAGTTATCTTCATATTCCATCATCTACATTGATGACAACCTTAGTTGTCTTCATGAATGGCCTTCCAAGAATGATAGGAATCTTCAAATCTTCCTCATTTCCATCACTACAAAATCCACTGGAAATTTAAGTGTGTCAACTTCGACCACAACATCTTCCACTACACCATAGGGACTCTTGGTAGATTTATCCGCCATTTGCAACACCATCTTCGTAGGTTTAACCTCAAGATCACTAATCTTATTTAGCACAGATAAGGGCATCAAATTGATGCTAGCCCCTAAATCAATTAGAGGTTTCTCTACATCATAATCCCCAATAATGCAAGGAATAGTAAAACTTCTCGTATCTTTGACCTTAGGAGGAAGTGTCTTATGAAAAAACACACTACAATTTCCTTGTACTTCAATTGTTCCCTCATCTAAATACTTCTTCTTTTTGAGAGATTTCTTCAAAACTATTGCATACACAGGGATTTGGTGCAATGCCTTAATCAATGGAATAGTAATCCCCAATTTCTTGAACATCTCTTTAAAACACCCTAATTATCTCTCTTTTTCCTTTCTAGAATAATCATTAGGGTAAGGAAGAGCTTTCTCAATTATTCTTTCTTTTCTCTCGCTCTCTTCTTCTTTTCTTTCTACTTTTTCTCTCCTCTCAACCTTACTTTTTCTCTCTTCACTTTCTTCTTTTTCTTCACTCAACACATCTTTTTCTTTTCTCACAATTTTTCTCTCTTTCAACCTCTCACTACTAATGCTTATGATAACATTACACTATTCTTTAGGGTTAACTTCAGTATTAGCCCCAAACTGCTTTTCAGATTTTTTTCCTCCAACTTTTTAGCCAGTTGGCCAACCTGTATCTCCAAATTCCTTATAGCAACTTCAGTGCTCTTATGATTGAAGATAGACACTTGCATGAACTGTTGGAGTGTCTCTTCTAACTTTGCAGTTCTTTCATATAATGAGGGTTGTTGTTGCCATTGTTTTTGTTGTGGTCTGTTGAATTGCCCAGCTTGCCCTTAACCCATACTTGGGTGAGGTTTCCATCCTTGGTTGTAATTACCTAGACGAAATTGATTACCTTGACCTATAAAATTGACTTGCTCTTGGTAAACTTCCGGCATAGCACATTGACCATTAATATGATCTCCACCACACAACTCACAAAGTTGTTGTTGAACTTGAGCAACATTTTGCAACTCCCTTGGCAATTGAGAGATTTTCTTCATTAGAGTTTCTAGTTGTTGAGTCATAATCTTGTATTGTGCCCGTAGAGCATCTTGAGATTGTAGTTATAGAACTCCTTTTTGTTGCAGTTGAGTTGTTTCACTATGCATCTCATTATCATTTGTAGCCATATTTTCAATCAAATCATAAGCTTCCTCTAGAGTCTTGCACTTCATATTACCTCTAGCTGAAGCATCTAGCATTAATTTAGTTTGTGAGCTTAGACCTCCAAGGAATAGAATGACTACTATAGGTTCATCAAAACCATGAGTGGGCATCTTTCTCAACAAGCCTTTAAATCGGTCAAGTGCTTGACCTAATGTCTCATCCATGTGTTGCCTGAAAGAAGAAATTTCCTACTTTTCTTTGTTCACCTTTGATTGTGGGAAGTATTTGTTTAGAAACTTTGCAATCACTGCTTCCCACTCTGTAAAGTTGTTTTCTGGAAAAGAGTTCAACCACATCTTAGCATTGCCTCCTAAAGAGAAAGGAAACAAACTCAATCTAATAGCTTCATCTGGCACTCCATTGATCTTCATAGTATTGCATATCTCATTGAATGTGGCCAGATGCTCATATGGATTTTCATGTGATAATCCATTGAATTGGTTTCTCTTCACCAATTGAATCAAAGCAGGCTTAATCTCCATATTTGCAGCATTAACCATCGGGCTTACAATGTTATTAAAATGATGAGGGGTAATAATTGTTGCATAATCTACAAGGGTATGTCTGTCATTCTGCTCTTCAACCATATTTTTTATTCCCTGGTCAAATCTTTGAGGTGAAGGCTATAAAAGAGTCTCAAGAGAAGGGAAAAGTTCTCTGGACGTTCTATTCCTCCTTTTTCTTCTACTGTTGTCCAGACCTGTAAGAAGAGGTTCAGAGACTTTTGTGCATCTAGTCCGAATTGTATCCTGCATACACTAGAGAATCAAAACAGTAGAGCACCCAATTAACACTAATAGATAAAAAAGATAAAGTTAAAGATAAAATAAAAATAAAAGATAAAAAGATAAAAATAAAAGATAAAAAGATAAAATTAAAGATAAAGTCTAATCTGTTAAGAATCACACAAAAGTATAGTTTAAACCACGAGTCCCCGACAACGGTGTCAAAAACTTGTTAAGATCTCGGCAAGTGTACCAAATCGTATTAATAATAATTGGTAAGACCAAGTATCGTTTCCTAAAAGACTCACGACACTAAAAAGTCATGTGATTTCTTAACTTATTAAGACTTTTAAGAACAATTTATAGTTTTGAATGCAAAAACAAGAAAGTAAATATAAATGCACTTTTGATCAATTGAACAAAAACACAAAGGTGAATGAATGATATTGTAATTATGAGATGAGTATGTTGTTGGGGTTTAGATCTCACCTAGTTTACTCTCATGCATATAAGAATTCATCTTCTTCATTCAATTGTTAACGTCACTTTCTAAAGTACTTAAAACTCGATCCCTCAACGAAGAAAGCCTATCCTTAATTACTAGACCACAATCTCGTGCATCCCTAATAATTAATTTTGCATTATGATTAGAAGCTTAAGACGACCAAACCTTTTATCCCCATCCTTGGGCAATATTGCTTTTGGGAGAAATTCTCCAGATCTAGGTTTCCCGCATGCGTCCATATCACGAAAACCAATAATCATGTCATGAATGAGTTAAACATAACAAGCATAGGGCAAAGAAGAATAACCCTAACAATTGATGAAAGAAGCATAAATAAATTGAAATCAATTCAAATAAATGAGAGTTCACAAGGTTACATCATCCCCTAACAACAAATTGAATTTAGTTCCCCCTTGTCATGGAGAAACTAGATGAATAATGGAATGAGAATGAGAGATAAACCCTAAAAACTGAAGAGGAGAGATTCCGCATCCACTTATGCCTTCAGAGAGTTGGGAAAATCTGAATTTGTGTCAATTCTGTCAAAAGATACTCCCTCTAGGATGTCCAAGTCCTTATATACAACTGAATTGGATCATGGGCCAATGTTAACACCGCTCAGTGCCCCAACTTAGGGTGCCTAGGCGAGCTTGCGAGAGGAGTGACGCTCAGCGCCCTAGGAAGGACGCCTAAGTGTGAAATGTTACTCTAAGACTGGCGCTTAGTGTCCCTAAAAGGGCGCTCAAGCATGAATGATAGGCATCCTACACTGAAGGCCCCAAAAAAGGGCGTCCAAGCGTCCTGTGACCTTCAGTAGCCTTCTCTTCTAGTGCTCTTTTTGTCCGTTTTGAGTTCCAACTTCATGACATTTAACTACTCTTTCAATTCATCCTAGTTTCCTACAAAATCAAGGGAATTTAGTGATAAAATCTTCAAGTATAACCTCAACTCTCTTATTCACCAAAAGAAGCTAAAGATAAGAGAACAAGCAAGCTTCTAAGTCAAAAAGCGATCGTTTATTATCCAAATTTAATCTCAAATAACGGTGAAATCAACTTTTATCAGTGAGTAATGCCATCTGGGCATGGAACAAGTTCATTGTATATCAACATTGTTTAAGAAATCCAGATGAAGTGAGGGACTACTCCTACTACAAAATGGGAGGAATGAAGAAAGATGATTGTCTGTGTTCCTTCACTATATCTTGGATTCTGATGCCAAGAGGAAGCAATCCTGCACATGCAACAACTGAGGACCTGTGCCTTCTGAAATCTCTCAAGGAGAATATCCAAGTTGATTGGGCAGCTACTATATCTGAAAACATGTTGAAAGTCACTAGGCTTGAATCTGCTAGTCTACCCTACTGTGTATTCATTTCTAAACTACTGATTCATTTTGGTGTAAAGTGTGTAAATGAGTCCAGTGAATCCTATAGGAAAAGTAACTTGATTGATAAACTTGCACTACATCACATAGGACTCCAGCACGGTCTAGAGGGTTGGATGTTTAAAGATGAATATGCTGAGGAAGAAGAAGAAGCTGCAGGCTCATCATCAACACCCTACCGGCCTCGCTCTGAATTCGAGAAGTATATGGTGAGGCAGATGCACTCTTTAACCATTCTCTATAAAACCATCAGTCAAGATGTAAATGTTATCAAAGAAAAGTTACAAATGGATAAACCTGATGACGAGAATGAAGAAGATGAAGAGAGTGAAGAGGAGAGTGAGGAAGATAAAAGTGGGGATGATGATGATCGATTGCTGATTTGTGATATGAAGAAAAATAAAAATAAGAAAAGATCGTAGGCATTGATAATGGTTAAATCATATTCGGAATAGGAGTCTTAGGGTCTTAAGCATTATATGTTTTTTTTTATTGAGTGTTTTGATTTCTTCTATTTTTGTAATCAGTGGCTATTAAGCCATATCTTATTGTTTGGGTTTTAATGGTTGATCATTATGAAATGAAATTATGCTTTTGATTTAATCAATCTTTGTGCATTGTGAATGGAAATTGATCATTTGGTTTATAATCTAATTTTGTCACTTGTATGATTGCATTTGAACATTTAAATGTTACATCATCACATTGCATATTCATACTTATACTATGATATTACTTCTCAGTTAAACTGCTTGTGAACTAATGCTTGATCTAGTTGAGATGAAGAGATTATGCAGGTGATATTAGACTATTAATTGTACACTGAGTTGAAAAGAAAATTCAACAATACTTTGATGCATTGGATCGATTATAGGAGAGATATAATCGATTGAAATCTGTCAACTGGTTTGAAGTTTCTAAACTTCTGATTATCTTACTTTAAACCATGCCATATGACTTGGTATATGCTTATTCATCATAAATCTTATTGTGTTCAATCCGCTGTGAATTTGGTATGGATTTATAGATGATTAAACTAGTTTGTCTGTTTCAAGTTGTATCAAATTTTCTTTGATACCATATTTGTAATATCTTCTGGTACATTGCTTGAACATATTTGAATGATACACACTCTATCATATCTCTATAATGCAATTTTAATACTGAAATGTAATATGCATATTGATCGGGGGAGTATTGTATGTTATTATATGCTCGTTCATATGTTAAAAAGGGGAGAAAATATTAAAATCATGTGAATATTGCTGACACGGGGAGCATCATTATTTTTATAATAACATGTTTGATGCATCTCTATATGATTCAATATCTCTGTTTCATTTACATTTTGCTATATATCCTTTTTATTGTGCATTGTACATCATGGTTGTTTTATTAATCATGGTTGTGCATCATCAAAAAAGGGGGAGATTGTTGATAGGGGGAACACTGTGTTAGCTGAACCCAATCCCTATATGTTGGTTTTTGATGATGATAACACATTAATTATAACAACACATGAATGTTGTCATGTCACAACAGAATGTTTCTGTAATTAGGTTATATGTTGAATGCGTACATGCTTACTGTGTAATTTGCGCATACTGTGTTTGTCACATTTGTTGGACATACTATGTTGATTGATGCATACTATTGTGTTTGTGAAGTGATCATATTTGTGTATGCACAATGCATGTTTTTGTGATATGAAAACCACATGCACAAAACTATATCTGAATGACTTAATCGATTACAGTGTTGTGATAATCAATTAAATCATTAGACAGCTTGAGTTTTGAACTGAGGCAAAAGACCTAGTTTTGAACCGATTACATTAGTTGGTGAATCGATTAAAACTCGTGTATTTGCTGATAACGGTTGATTTTACCATTATCTGTGATGCAATTTTGATACTAAATCAACTCTCTTTGACTTTGAAACTTGCTTAAACTCTTGTTTTAGTTGAATTTGGTGAATAAGTGAATAGAGGTTATACTTAATGATTTTTATCACTGATTCCCTCAATTTTGTAGGTTATTGGTATGTTTTGGAAGAGGAGTAAAGTATTAAGGAGTTGGAACCCAAGAAGGACAGCAAAAGCACCAAAATAGAAGGATGTAGAAGGTTCAAGGACGCCTGGTTGCCCTTTTTAGGGGCCCTGGGCATTGATTGTCACGCAACCACGTATGATTGTTGTTAAGACTCCGGCAAGTGTACCGAATCGTATCAAGTAATATAAAATGGTAAGACCAAGTATCGTATCCCAAAGGACTCACGACACTAAACAGTTGCATAATTGCTAAACTAATTAAGACTTAAGAACAAATTTTGGGGTTTTGAATGCAAATGCAATAAAAATAAACATGAATGCAATTTGATCAATTGAGGCTAAACACTAGAATGGATGGATGAAGTTGATAATATGAGATGAATATGTTGTTGGAGTTTAGATTTCACCAAGTTTCCTCTCATGCATGTATGAATTCGTCTTCTTCATTAATATCAATGTCATTATCTAAAGTACTTAAAACTCGATTCCTCAGTGAAGAAAGCCTATCCTTAATTATATATCATAATGTCTTTCATCATCCCTAATAATTAATTCTTACGAACTAAAGCTTAAGATAACCAGAACTCATACCTCTATTCTTAAGCAATAATGCTTCAGGGAATAATTCTCCAGAACCTGAATTGTAAGATACCTTCCGTTACTCATGCAAATCATACATCAAGCTAATGAATGAGTTAAACAAAGTAATCATTGAGTGAAGAAGAATTACCCTAACAATTAATGAAAGAAGCATAATTAAATAAGAATCAATTCAATACATGAGAGTTTATAAAGTTTTACATCATTCCCCAACAACAAATAGAATTTAGTTCCCCATTAACATGGTGAAACTAGATGAACAATGGAATGAAAGAATGAAAGAGATAGAAAAATCCTAGAAAGAGAAGAGGAGACCTGTCACATCCCCAAATCTACCCCCAAGGGGTGAAAAGTGTGTTTATGTGTTCAAGCCATCATAAGATAAAATCTCTAGGACGTCCAAGTCCTTAAATAGAACATAAAAATAACAGAAAATAGGTCCAAGCCCACGAAACTGGCGCTCAGCACCCCACTTAGGGCGCCCAGGCGAGGTACGGGTCAAAGCTAGTGCTCAAGCACCCTTCTGGGGCGCCCAGGCGCCCTTCAGTACAAAGCTAGCGCTCAAGTGCCCTCTTGGGGTGCCCAGGCGCCCTGCACTACACAAACTGGCGCTTAGGCACCTAGAATGGGGCGCCCAGGCGCCCTGTGTGGCCTCTTATTCTTCTTTTTTTATGTTTTAATTGTCCCTCTTCAATTCCAACTTCTTGCTACTTTTGCTCTTCTTTTAAATCATTCCAATAACCTACAAAATCAAGGGAATTTAGTGATAAAATCATCAAGTATACCCTCTACTCACTTATTCACAAAACTATACTAAAAACATGAGTTCAAGCAAGCTTCTAAGTAACAAAGGGTTAATTTAATATGAAAATTGAATCACAGATAATGATATATTTAACCTTTATCAGTTGCCATTTTTTGGGCCCTCAACGCTGGTTGTCACGCATGGACGCCTGGGCGTCCTCTTTAGGGGCGCTAAGGGCCAAAGATCTCGCAAGCACGCCTGGGCACCCTTCCAGGGGTGTTGAGCACCAGTCAACTACACCGCAGGACGCCTGGTTGCCATCAGCCACGGCGTTGAGTGCCACTCTTCGCGCAGTCTCGCCTGCTTGCCCCTAGTTAGGGCGTTGAGCGCTGGTGGAATTTTGGATCTATTTAAAGGCCTTTATTCATTAAGGTTCGTATCTTTCGATGGTTGAAGCACATAAACACTTTTTTCGACCTTTTGGAGGAAGATTAGGCATGCGAGAGCTTTCCGTTTCTCTTTCTTAGGTTTCCATCTCATTTACATGCTTCCATTGTACGCCAATATTCTCCATGACAATGGAGAGCTAAATTCATTTGTTGTTGGGGAAATATGTAACCTCTGAACTTCACGTAGTTGAACATGTTTTGAATATTTTATGCTTCTTTCATTGAATGCTAGTGATTTTCTCCTATTCTTAATGCTTGTTGTGTTTTGGCCATTCATAGCTTGATGATTGGATTTCTTTGTTATTGGGAAATACTTAGGAACCATGATTTGGAGGATTTCACATAAAGGAAATATTATCTAGAGATAGAAATAGGACGTTTAGTTGTTTTAAGCTTCTTTTCTTAATCCGAAATTAGTTATTATGGTTTTCAAGGGATTGTTGTCTAATAATCAAAGCTAGACTTTTTACGCCAAGGGATTGGGTTCTAAGTGATTTTGAAAGTGACATTAGCATTCTAATGAAGAAGATTAGTTCTAATATGCATGAAAGTGAAGTAGGTGAAATCCAACCCCAACAACATCATCATGTCATATCATCTCAATACCATTCATTCATTCTTATTTTAGCTTCAAAAGATCAACTTTTACATTCAAGTTATTATGTTTACTTTTATTGCATTCAAGTTTCATTCAATGGAATCATTCTTTAGTCTTAATTAGTTAAGGTATTATACGATTGTTTGGTGTCATGAGTCTCTTGGGAAACGATACTTGGTCTTACCATTTTATATTGCTTGATACGATTTAGTACACTTACCAATGAGTTAACATTTGCACATATCTTTTTCAATTGTGTTGTGATGTGTTTTTAGAAAGAAAAGTTTTCAAAAATATTCTAAGTGTTAAAACTTAATCGATTACATGCTTTGTGTATTCAATTAAGTCTGTTATGTTTGAAAACTGACTTATGCTTGTCATAATTGTAATAACGATCATATTTTTAAAATGTTTGACCAGCATTTAATGAGAATCGATTGCATTAATTGTGTATTCAATTAAGAGCTGAATTGATTGTATTTCTGTTACATCTGTCTAACGTAATCGATTATATAAGTGAGTTAATCGATTAGTTTGCGTCACATATTCCGATTGATCATACTCACATTTTCATATCTGATTGAATTCATTTTGAGAGATTTTACAGATTGATAAAAAGCTCCAAGAATAAAGAGCATGAGAGTTTTGACAAATCTTGACGAATTCTTGAAGCAAATTTCGTGACTACAAAGACTGATCATTTTCGCACAAATGAAGGTGCATTTTGGTAGCTCAGGAGAGAAGACTTGCAATCTTGGATTTGTTGTTTCCTTATACGTGTGACGTCAGGAAGAAGAGTGGTGTACTATTGACTTTGAGAGGGGATATCTCAAAGGGTTTGCTACAATAGGGACGGGTTGTTCTGTGTTGGCAGGTTTTGTTGTTCTATATTTGATTGAGAGTTTAAGGTGTTTACATTTGAGAGTTGCTCTGTAAAGCCTTAGTTGTAATACTCTAATCATTATAGTGAATTACTCTCTAATCTAAGGTTGATTGGGAGGGTGACTGGATGTAGGCATTGAGGTCGAACCAGTATAAAAACTAAGTTTGTTTTTCTTCTCCCTATTTCTTTACATTTGCATTTGGTTTCACATTTTTGCATATTATTTTACTGCACATGTTTGATTGTTGCGCAAGAAAGGTTTCAAGAACATCATTGTTTACGAGAAAGATTTAAAAAATCAAAGTTTTTATAAAACACCAATTCACCCTCTCCCTTGGTGTTGAGAAACAATGTCCATCAATTATAACAACAAACATTTATGGGGTAAGCTATCGATAAAATAATCATAACAACAAGATAATTATATACTGATTATATTAACCATAATCAAACACGCAACAAGATACATACCTTCTAATTATATCACCCATAATCATATACACAAGAAGATACATACCTTCTGATTATATCAATCATAAAATCAAACACCCCATACATAGAAGTAACAACAATAGGATTCCTAATCCTCTAACATAAATAATTCTTTCATAGTGAATTAATCAATCATGTTACCAATGAGGAGCATTGACAAATTTGAGGATAAATGATTTTGATGATGTTGCAAGAAGATAGACTTGTAGAAGCTGTTAAAATTGTTTTAAAAGCACTTTGTAGAATATAAATCTATTAGGAAAGTCTTTGAATATGTAATACTTAGAAAATCTCATATATTTATTTAAGTTACGCATTTAATCGATTATGAGAAGCTATAATCGATTATCATGAGTACTCTTGAAAAAAGCATTTCGCTCTGGAATAATCAATTATTCCTTCAAATAATCGATTATCAACTGGTCCTTATGAGAATTTCACAAGTCTCTGAAATAATCGATTGTTTCTCAGGATAATCGATTATCACTTATTGAAAAACCCTGTAAAGGACTTAAATAATCGATTATCACTAACAATAATCGATTATCAATGGCAGTTGTAATTTGTCTTTTCTAACTCAGACCAGTTGCCTATATATAGTTGTTCTAAAACCCTTAGAGGGTCAACTTTGAGCTTTTTGAGAATACAATTTGTCTGAGGAAGTTCCAAAAAGCTAGTTCAAGTGTTTTGCCTGGTCTCGTGAATAGGAGAAGCTCGCGCTTTGTGGGTCAAAGATCGGAGCGGTTCTCTTCGAGTTGGCAAGGTTGTCATCTTCTGGTTCGTTTGTCGAAGGAAGATTTTATCTGCACTGTTCCGGTTCGTTGGTTGAAGGAAAGTGTAGATTCATGCTTTTGGTTCGTTGGTCGAAGGAAGCACCCTTCCGGTTCGTTCGTCGAAGGAAGGTTTTATCATTCTATTCTTTCACTCCATTGTAATCTATGAAACTGTTTTTTAGTGAAAACGTTAACCACTTTTTGTAGTGATTAACAACTGGACGTAGATTCTTTTGAATCGAACCAGGATAAAAATTCCTGTGTGAATGTTTCTACTCCCTACACTCATTACATTTTGCGCATTTAAACTGTTCAATAAATTTTTTCTAAGAAAATTAATTTTCTAAAACGAATCATCTTAATAAGAGTTTGACCGAACACACTTTCCGCTATCTATATTTCATTTCGTTGCGCGACTCTATAACGATACCGATTGTTCCTACAAATCATCGATCCCCGATCCTCAAACCTCCATCCTTAATCATTGATCTCTAACCCTTGATATCATCATTAACATCTCACACATAGACCTTTGGTTTATCCACTCATTAGCACCTATGCTAACTACCTACTATAGCCATTATAGTAATATCATTATCAACATAGCATAACCTGAAGCATCCTCAATACCATAATCATCATCATAGGTACACCACCATGATTATCCCAATCATGAATCACACCATGAGCATCACCAAACCATGAACTCCATTATGACAAGACTTAGTCACACTTTTGTACCCTACCTCAATCGGCAGTAGCCGCTCTTACAGCTCATCTATAGATAAGAATAGATAAAAGACATGAGTGTAAATATAGGAGATGAATGTGAATAAAAAAGATGAGTATGGACGAAGGAGATGAGTGTGGATGAATGAGGTGGCTCTGGAGGAAGAAGATAATTATGGGTGAGGAAATGAGTGTAAGGAGTTTATTGAAAAATGAAAAAGAAAAATTATGAGTAAAAACATTTGTCTAACTTTAATTTCAGGTTTTTGATAAAAATAATATATAACTTCTATTTATTCTCATGGATATATTCATAACTTATAAATTAACATCGTCTTTAACTTACACTAACTTAAATAAATATTAAATATATATTATATTAATGTTGACATGCTCTAACTTAAATAAATATAAAATATACATTTATTAGTATGCCTAATCAATACTAACTTAAGTATATATTATATTAGTGGCCAAATCGACACTAATTTGAATAAATAATAAAATAAATGTAAACCTAGTTAATATTAACTTAAATAAATATAAATATAAATATAAAATATAATAAAAATTTATTTCTTTTTAATATTCAATTAGTTAATGTTTACTGAGCTCAAAGTTATCTTACACTAAAACAAATACTTTTACTAGTTAAAAATAGTTGTTGTTGACTTAGAATTGACTTTGACTTAATCGACTTTAGTAATGTCCAAAATTAAGTGAATTGTATTAATGTTAGTTAAAGAGGTACTAATTCAATACTAACAAAAAGTTAATATCGGCTTAATGTTGATTAAGTTGTAGTTAGCATCAGTTTAATAGACATATGTGTTATTTATAATATAAATATAAAAAAAAGTTACACTTTTTAATTTTATTTTAAAATTTATTTGAGTCAACTTAGTTTATTGTAATAATGTAGTATTTTGACCGACGCTATTACTTGAAAACTAAATTTGGTATTATGTTATAGTGAGATAAAATTATATTTACAACTGGTAATACAATTTTTGAAGGTTTAAACCCTCCCTTGATCCTCAAGTTTGTATGAAAATCTCAGTTGGGTCCTCAAGTTTTTTTCTGTCTCAATTGGGTCATATTTTTTTGTAAAAGTGAGCACATTGTACCATAACCGTTAAGGGGTGTGAGACGGCGTTAAATTGGTGTGAGCTGGATTTTTTCATTTACTGACGTGGCATTGTGCACTAAAATTGAAAGGCCACGTGGTGATGTTTTGTTCACAGATCTTCTCCTCCCTCCCCCTCTGCTTCCTTCCATCGGCGCCACCCACTATCTACAACACAATCACAGACCCAAAAAAATGACATTCTTCTTGATTCAGTTGCAGATACACATTTATAAAAATCAGAACTTTTGGACGAATCTAGATGTGGGGTTTTCCCATTTTCAGCTGAAGAACATTGGATGCCGTACATAGAGTTTTGAATCGCGCAAAACAATGTCGCAATGATGCCGTACATAGAGTTTTGATCTGTGACCTTTTTGTTGCAACCATCAGAGAAAAGTGTATGATTTTTTGCGAGCACTTTCAGCTTTAAGCTTTAAGCAAAGTGTAGTACTCCTACATAAGCACTAACCACAATTATTTTTGGGTTTCTTTGGAAATTTTATAGATGATGAATAGGGAAGAAAGATAGGGGCAGAGAGAAATTGATGGTGATAGGTCTTGGGTTGAAGATGAAGAGTGAGCAAGCAGGAAGCAATGGAAAGAACACTTTCATTCAGGCACATAGGGCATGGCTTCCCAAGCTTTTGATGCTGTGGATCCTTCTCATGGCTCTAATTGGTTGGTGCATCTATACTAAAATGGATGCTGACACTAAAGTCAAAAGAAAAGAGGTGCTCGGTAGCCTTTGTGATCAAAGGGCAAGAATGCTGCAAGATCAATTCAGTGTTAGTGTCAACCATGTCCATGCCCTTGCCATCGTTGTTTCAACCTTCCATTACTACAGAACACCTTCTGCAATTGACCAGGTTTGTGTTTGATCTTTCATTGTGCTCTGTGCTTAGAACTAATTATGACTAGAACCAGAGCAGCTGGGTGGCGCCGATGGAAGGAAGCAGAGGGGGAGGGAGGAGAAGATCTGTGAACAAAACATCACCACGTGGCCTTTCAATTTTAGTGCACAATGTCACGTCAGTAAATGAAAAAATCCAGCTCACACCAATTTAACGCCGTCTCACACCACTTAATGGTTATGGTACAATGTGCTCACTTTTACAAAAAATATGACCTAATTGAGACAGAAAAAAACTTGAGGACCCAACTGAGATTTTCATACAAACTTGAGGACCAAGGGAGGGTTTAAACCATTTTTGAATTATAAATATTATTATACTATATGATGAATAAATGAAATTGATGGCAGATTTTTAAACCTTTTTCTGTGTTAGCATGCATTATAACCCAAATTTAATATATGGAATAATTTATAAAATCTTAATTATAAAACTGTTAGGATTATTTTGGACAGTTAAAGTTTAAAATATTTAATAATTGAAGAGATAAATTTAACAGTCAAATTATATATACAGAAGTAGTAAAATGTAAAGGAATTAAATACTTCTTTCCCCGTGAATTAATAATTTGGAGAGAATTCATGCAAACCTTGTGAACACTTAATTTAATGAAGTTGGTGTGTAAAGGAAATAGTAATAAATGAAAGCAACTATTCGACTGTAATTCCCTGCAAATTTGGCAGTTTTGAAATATACGTTCTTAAATTAGTTTCCATGGAAAAGCGAAACGGTGGTCCTAACTCCTAACTCCCCCACATGGAACGAGAATCATTTGCATAACGAAATTGCATGGAAGGTAGTAACAAGGAACATGATCTACCACAGTTAGCACTCCATCACCAAGAAACATTTCCTTTCCTAACTATTCTCTTTATTTTTAAATTTTACAAAAAAAATATCGAAAACAAATACCTGAACTGACCGAGCATTCAGGTCTCAAAGGGGAACCAAAAAAGCATCACAGTCTCGTACTCTATTCTATATCCCACTGTATAATATGTAAAGAAAATCAAGGTTGAAAAAATTTCATTATCTCCACCCACCCTTTTTCTCATGACAGCGGAGGAAATTCATACTTTTTATATAAAATAAAAGGCTTAATACCCTATTTTGTTCTTAATTTCGTTTGAAAATGTGAAATTAGTTTATTCTTTAAAAAAATGCGTCAATTACGTCTTCACTTAATAAAATTTGCATCAATGAAATCTCTTCTGTTAAATCCGTACAAACGGCCTTAATTGACGCATTTTTTAAAGGATAGACTAATTTGATATTTTCGAGCGAAACGAGGAGAAAATAGGATATTAAGCCAAAATAAAATTATTGTATTAAAGTTTTAAGTAAAAAATGATGTCAATCTGTTATATAATTAAATTTAAATTTTATTTATTAAACTTCTTTTTCAATACACTTAACATTTTGGACTTCAATTCACGTATCAGATTCTCAATGTGAATTGAAAGACACTCCAACAACGGGACAAATGTTCCCACCAATTTCCTTTCTTACTTGGTCCACTTTTCATCGTATGGATTGGAGGAGCACCACTCTTGATACTAATAGCAAGAATATAATAGCATTGTCCACATATGTGATGCCACCACAAAATTCCCCCAATCTCAATACTCAAACATTAATATCATCATCTTCTTTATAACCTCTAATTTGGAAAAAAAAAAAACATCATGAATTTGATCGTGGAACATTAAGTGAGAGGGAAAAAGTGGTGCTATGCTTTGCTTTCCAACATCTTTCGATGTCTTCAGCTATTCTCTTGGCATCCATTGATGTACCAAGAAGGCCACGTTTGGTGAAACCAACTGCATAGAGTCCATTCTCACCTTTCCATCCATTTGGAAATGGCTTCGTTGGAAACCCATCTTTCTTCCAGAACATATCCCCTTCCTGCACATACGCCATTCCAATTACATTAGTTTTCTTCTTCTTTTTTTCCTTTACATCATTTTCAGAATGCTCATATAGAGAGTCTTTATTTTCCTTCGCTTTCCTCATTCACAACCGTTGAGTTTCATTAAATACAACTAATGGGTAAATTTTGAAATACTTGAAAACCAAACAACTTTTCATCAATCAACTACTTTAAAAACATAATCAATTGTTAATTGTAAGATTTCGTAAATATAAATATTTAATATATGGAAAATTCAATCTTCATAATTGTAAAAGTCATATTAATTAAATAATTAATTTCATACCTTATTGAAATTATTAGTTATATGTTTGGATTTTAACTTGGTTATAAGAGAAAAAAAAATAGAAAGCCTTACTTTTTTTTCTCTAAGTTAAAATAATTATGTACTTTCGTTTTAGAAATACTAAACAAATAATCTTCCATAAAAAACTACTTACATAAATATTTTATTTTCTATATGTAGATATCTGTCAAGCAACTCACTAAACGAAGCAGGATTAGAGATAATTGTTTTTAAAATAGGATAAAGTGGCATTATAGTCTACTGAAAATCTCTGTATTAATATTTGAAAATAAAAAAATTCAAAAAGAAATTTTAGATTAAAGTGAGTAATAATTGTATATTAAACTTGATTACAATTAGATATTAAAAAAAGACAATAATTTTCATTTTAGATCATGAAAATGACCATTCTATCTTTAACATATATTATCATAGAATGAACAGATAGCATTTAGCTTTATTTAGGTTTTAATTGATTGAAAGAGAAGAGAATGAATATATTGACACATAATATACCTTTAGCCAATAGGGGACATTACTTTTGTAACCAGTTGCCAATACGATGGCATCAAAATTCTCTGTCCTTCTATCAACAAATTCAACTGTATAACGTTTTAACCGCTTGATGCCTGGTCGCACCTGCAGCAGGCAATATATTGTGTTGGCATGCTCAGTGAGTGGAAAGTGTTGTAGTAGTAGTACTACTACTGCATGCTGTGTTCAAACAAAACAAACAACAATCTAATGAAAATAATTACGCTCCCAACAACATGATTGAAATAATAATGATAATTCTTTTGTCCCTTAGCTTTTGTAACATTTCACGTATTATAAAGCCTTCTGATTTGATTGTAAGCGCACAACAATATGAAAGATGTTGCCAATACAAAAGTAACGCTGAAAAAAACATGTAAGTAGAGTCATTTAATTGAAAATTGAGAATTAAATAAAAAGAAATCAAAAGATGATGGCTATTTGTGCTTCTGGAAAAGCAAATTAAATTTGAAAAGGAAAACCACATACTAACAAACTAATTTTCTACTCATTTGAATACTTATTTCTAAGGAAAAAAGAATGGTGGTTAACTCTAACATACTTAAAGTTTGTGTTTTTTTGTTTTTCTTAAAACTTTTAACTACGCAAGTTGGTCGTTATAAGTGATTAAACTATTCACAAGCTAATTACGCGAACTTGTTTTAGAAATTAACATCGTACTTTCTTTAAGGGGTGAATGTGTATGAACTTGCACAAAGAAGAAAAAAATAAAGTTAATTTTGTTCTAGGCTTGAAAAGTATACCTTTATGAAACAAAGTGTTCAAAATAATTATTCACAAATTAATTACAAAAAAATGTCAATTTGTAGAAAGATGTAAAAAGAAAGACGTGTTATTGATAAATTTCTCCTATCAAGATCAATGTCAATTTTTATTCATCCCCGAAGGATTAACTTTTGTATAGATGATCTATCGCATGAATATAAAACCAGCACTAGCTACTTTTTCCATGATTCATTTAGAAACGCAACAAATTACTGTCATTTAGAAGGACCAAATTACAAAGCAATTTAATGAAGAACTTTATGACTCCAAAACTTTAGGACTTGTCTACTCATGTAAAAGAAATGTATTAAAAAGAAAGAAAAAATTTTATAAACTAAAATACATCGTACATTTAAATTAAATTAAACCAATAATGATCATCAAATTCTTATTTTTGTCACTTGACATTGATGCACAGAAACTGAAGGATTCCAGAAAAAAAAAAGTTGAAATTGATTTAATAAAACGGGAAGTACCTTTATATGTCCACTTTTGATCTTGGCAAGGGTACCCACATCAAGCACTGGTGTCTTTCCGGAGAGGTTTTTGAGTTGAAGGGGACCCAATTTTGGCCGGTCCAATCCGAACCGAGCGGTGTCACCAAGCATGAACCATGACACTATGAGAAGAAACTGATCTACAAACCGAATTGGAAGCCACTTGAGCAACCACATGGACAACCCAAAAGTTGATTTTCTCAGCATCTCTCGTGGTAAGATATGTACCTTCACACCCAAAAATAATTACAACATGAAAAAGTACATAAATTCACTTTTTCTATTATATAATGTTTTGTAGACACCCAATTAATATTGATCTACATCTTCACAAAGAAACGTCAAATGACTGTATATGGGGCTAGTATTCAAATATTAGGGTTAATTTGTCTCATCTTACATTTACATACTGGATAAATAGATTAAATTAACAAACAAATATTGGATTATATATTAGTTGTATTTCCTGTTTTTGGTTTTCTAAAGATAACCAATATTTAAAATCTAATTTTTCTCAAATCATTGAACACGTTTTATTTTTCATATTTGATACATACTTTGTAAAATAATCTACTCATGCATATAGGGTAGTAAAGTTATATATTATATAATAAAACTATCTAAATTCTGATAAATCTTAGCTGTTATGTAGGTACCGTCTTCTCACGCATTCATGTTAAATCAGTGATCCCACAAAAAAAAAAAACTCAAAATTTAGATAGTTTTTTTTTTTTTCTTTTTAAAGGTGTTTATATTATCTTTTGAAATGTAACTAGAATCTCAGTGTGTGAATCTATGGTACAAACTTTGACAAGTTTTTGGAAAGAAAGAGAAAAGGCATAATAGAGAAAAATAGAGAAAGGGTGTTCTTACTGTATCTCTGACCACAAGAGAAGGAGTAGCATTGTGGTTGCAAAGATCCAAGCACACTTCCATCCCAGAATTCCCACACCCAACCACCAACACTCTCTTCCCTCGAAACTCTTCCCCACTCTTGTACACACTTGTGTGCTTTACGGTCCCATCAAACTCCCCCATTCCCTCAATCTCAGGCACCACTGCCTCTGCATTCTCCCCGGTGGCCACAATCAGCCACCTACACACAAACTCTGTTGCCACCTCCCTGTTAAAACTCCTCACCTTCCAAAACCCAAGACTTCCATCAAATTCAGCATGCCTAACGCTCTCATTGAACCTTGGCCTAATGGCAAACCTTTCAGCATACCTCTCCAAGTATTCTATGAACTGTTGCTTTGTCGGGTATGTTGGGAAGTCACAAGGGAACCCCATCAAGGGGAGTTCACAAAACTGCTTTGGCAAGTGGAGGTGAAGCCTGTCATAGGTCTTGAGTTGCCACAACGATGCTATGCAGTTGTATCGCTCTAGGATTAGGCTTGGAACTCCTTTCTCTTTCAGGTATGCTGCTGTTGCAAGCCCTGAAGGCCCTGCTCCCACAATCACTGGCCCTGGCACCCACACACATCTCTCTCTACTACAACTACTACTTTGTGATGAATAATTCTTCATTTTCTCTATGAATAAAAGGTCATGTGCTCGCTTCCCCTCTAGCTCTCTCAAGCAATTGTCCATCCAAGAATGCATTGAAGAACAGCAACAAGCTGGGTTCTTTAAACGGACCGATCTCAGGACCTGGAGGGATTAGTACATGACTCTCGACCCAAAGACACGCAAAAACAAAATGGATTGATTATATGTTTCAACACAACTGGGGGCCAAGGTTAACCAAAATCACAACTGAAAGTGAAAGCTCTATGGTTTTTGAGGATTTGGGATGTGATTTGGTGCTGTCGAGGATTGGGATTGTGAACAAGTTCCTTGAATTTTGGAGGGGATTGAGAAGGGTCTTATCCACTATTTTGCAAAACCGAAAAAGAAAAAGAGAGAACAAAAAATGAAGAAAACTTCCGTTTTTCTTGTTTGGGTGTCTGTATTGTTCAATGGAAGAGGGTTAAACAGAAGGATGAGCACCAACTACGGGGCAAAATCAGCATTCATCACAGAGAGAGAGTGAGAAGGATATCAGCATTCATCACAGAGAGAGACTGAGAAGGATGGTGATATATCTCTTTTTATGTGTGTGAACGTATATATATACACACACATATATATATATACATACATACATATATATATATATATATATATATATATATATATATATATATATACACACAAACGAATTCTCCGCTAAATATTAATAATATTCATTATATGTGATGTCCCCACAGGTTGTTTGTTCCTCATTTTACCACTTGCTTAATTGCTTTGGCTGATTTAAATTCTTGAACTAAGCAGAATAGGAATATATATATATATATATATATATATATATATATATATATATATTAAATTGTTATTTAATTTATGTTCGTCAATATTATGGAAGATTAGGGGTTTGAAATTTTGGGGGGAGATATTACTGAGAATTATTTCTTTGAAGACTTGAGTTGGTTTAGAAATCAAAGAATAATATGAATTACAAGAGGTAAAATTAGCTGAAGAGCTGGTAGTGATGATTCGCATTGGACAATGTGGAGAGCTAAACATGGACCTGGTGGAGCATGAATTGTTTCCGAGATGACATCCACGTTAATTAGTGGGATATTTATCAAATGGTGTTTAGTATTGTTTCAATTAATATTTATAAAACTTTCGTTCTTTGAGAATTATGTTATTAGTAAAAAATGTTTTTTTGATTTTTCAATCAGATTTGAGCAACAACTTTAGTAGGAGTCAAATTTTATAATTGTATATCTTTTTCACTTATAAAACTCAAATGTAATGTTTTGCTTATGGAAATATAATATAACTCAGATAAAAAGCTTGTTGATTATAATTGCTTTTATATTTTTATATTGATAATAAGTTAAAATTAATTTTGTGATTTTAGGTTTTCTTTACATTTAAATTTTATTTTAATTTTAGTATGAATAGATTATTTTCCCTTGCATATACACACTGACGTATCATGTGGTTGACTACGTACGGTACAACATAATCGAAAATTAACTTCTTTAATGACGCGATCGTTAGAATTATTTTTAATTTTCTGGCGATTATTTTATGAGCAAACCTTTAGCGAAGTGGTCAACCACTTGGCAACAATTTAGTGTCGTTCCTTATGTGATGTGATACTGAAAATCATAATAAAAAGGTCTGATATACTTTTTTTTTTCTTAAAAAAAAGTATATAATTCAAGTTTTAATCTAATAATCATATTCCTCTCTTGAAATGTATTGTATTTAAGTATGTCTTTTATGGTGTGAGTAATAATGATCATGGGCCTGTGAGCAGCTTAATTAAGGACTTGTAAAATAAGTGTTTAACGTATAAACACTTATAACTATATAAATAGGTCCTTTATAGTTTTAATAAAAACTAAAATGTTTGAGTCGTACACCTGAATAATAGTTTCATTGAGAGAGAAACCTCTACGTTGTAAGATTTGATTGATGTAGATGTCATGCTCGACTCAAATTATGTACAAATTAAATTGACTCCTAGGTTGTCTCTCAAGAAACAACTTTGGTTCCATCAAAGAATTAAACATGTAGTGGAGAGGTTGAGCAAAATGTGCAAACTAAATTAACTAACTAAAACACAAATTAAAACCCTAATTAAGGATAGGTTGGTTATTAGTTCAACTACAATGTTTCTAATCCATGATTAGCAATAATTATTCGCTCATCTCACCTCTAATCCAACACGAACCAATCAACTAAGAGAAAATTAATCCAGTTTTCATAAAAATGAATTAAGCAAACGTAATGCACCTATTTAATCAATTCTGCGCCACTACAGATTGAGCAATCAACTAAACGGAGATTAAAGAAAAATTAGACCACTAAGCGTGAACTAAAATGCAAGCACAAAACAAATTACATATCCAGCAAGGCAAGAACAGCAGAATCACAATAATAGTGTAGTAATCTCAACGAGGCAATGCAGTCTCCCTAGTTACCAACCCACAAATTTCAAGCTTCCATTAAAAAGGAAGTGCACCCAGAGAAGAACACGAAATCATTCATTGAAATACAGAGCAAAACATCAACAAAACGAAACAGAGAATGAAGGAGACAAAACGAACACCTAGAGAAGAAAACGAGAACCTAAAATAGCAGCAAAACGAAAATGGAACTAGAAAATGAAATGAGAAAACAAAATGGGAAAACGAACTAGAAACACAATAGTAGAGGCAAGAACGAAACAGTAGAGACAAGAAAACGAATGAACTCGAAACGAAATTGGAATTAAGAAAGAGTAGTAAACAAAATTTAGTTTAAATTGGAAAATGAAAAATACAAAAACCTCAAAGGTGAGAAGTTGTTCACGTCCAACAGAATGGAATAGCCTAAGTTGTGGTTGCATGGGTTCAAAACCCTAAGCAACCAAGTCTGCCCCACAAATGGGTTTTTTCCTTATTTGCTAAAAAGGGGCCCAATGTTCAAGTCTCACCTAAAATACCATAAAAATGAAATTACAAAAGAAAATAAAAACAAATGTTGATGTGGACAATAGTAAATGACATTGCAGCTCCTCATGAAGTCCAAAATATAATTCCAAAATTTGCCCTAAAAATAATAAATGAAATAATTCAGCTCAAATAATTCAAATTAATTAAAATATAAATTACTGGTCAATATAAGCCTAAATAGCAAAATTGAAAAAATAATGGACAATTAAGTACAATTCACTAATTAAATTCAGTGCGGAAAGCTAAGTGAATAGGACAAGGTAATGATTCATCAAACGTGAGGCGAAGTGGAATCAGGAGAACGAGAGAGCACGAAGGTTGAGTGAATAACGATAGGCACTCAAAGAGTTTTGAGTTAAGGGTTTAATTAAGAGAAGGATTCGAACCAGGTGTGAAGGAGCTAACCTTGTTTGATTTCAATTTTTGGTTTGAACACATGAGGTGAAATGTTGATTTTGGTGTGTATATAGTTTATGAGGTTGTTTTAACTTTCTTCGCTAGATGGGTAATGCTATTATGTACATAGTTATCTTTGATGAAAATTATAATATTTATTTGGACTATTATATTCTTCAATGAATTGTTAATTGTCTCAGGTGTGTTAGCAAAATGATGAAGATGAAGTTTTGATGATGTCCAAATCAAGTCAAGAGAAATCAAGATTCAAGATGTTATGAAGACTTGTATTGCTATGGAAAGCTTTTGTAATAATTATAGTTTAGTATCTAGGACTTAGATAATTAGTAGTTTTATGTATACGTTCAAAAGTGATGTAAAAATAAGCCAAACAGCAAAATCTGTGCAGTGTTAATCGATTAACACAGGGTGTAAATCGATTGTTCCAGAGACGAATGAAGAAGCACTGCATTGAGCTGTTAATCGATTAACAAAGGGTGTTAATCGAATTAACGTTAATCGATTAACAAGGGCTGTTAATCGATTAACACAGGAGCCGTTTGAAAAACTAGCCGTTTTTAGAGCCGTTGAAGTATCCGTTGGGTTGTTAATCGATTAACCACTGTAGCTAATCGATTAACACAGTCAGAAAGTCTAAAAGCGAAAATGGAAGAGCCTTTGGATGATTCTATAAATAGACTCTCATTTCCTCTCAAGTTTAAGAAATCCAGAGACACAGAAACTCTTCCCTTGTGCTCAAATACTCAGAAATTATTGAGACTTGTGTGTTCTTGTTCGGCTTGTGAAACTCTTGTCTGTGGAGCTGGTGAAGTGCTGCTACGGTGACAGAGGAAATAGCCGGTTCATCCTTGGTGTGTCTAAGGAGGTGTTCGGAAGAGAATCATCCTTCGTGAAGTATTCGGAGGAGGTGTTCATCCTTTGTGAAGACTCAAAGGAGGTGTAGTTTCATCTCTTGTGGTATCAAGAGAGGTAATTTCTAAACTGTTACAAATTGTTTTTCTGTGTGACTAATATTTGTAATAGTTTTGTGATAGTGAAAAAGGTTTATCTTGTTTGAGATAAGCGACTGGACGTAGGATTGGTAAGATCCGAACCAGGATAAAATCATCTGTGCAAATTTCTCTCAACCTTACTCTATTTAAGTGTTATTATTAATTGCTAAGTAAGTTTAATTGAGTAGAAATTAAAAGGCACACGTTAGTATTAAAAACCCCTCTTGGTTTGTTATTCCGCGCTAACCCATCCGCTGCAGCCGCTTATGACAATTGGTATCAGAGCTTGCTTTGATAGTCATTCAAATGGCAGGATCACATCAAACCTTTGCAGAGGGTGCTTCTATCAATAGACCACCACTATTCACAGGTGAAAATTACGCATTCTGGAAGGTTAGAATGCAAATTTTTATGGAATCTATTGATATAGATATTTGGGATGCTGTTGCATCTGGTCCTTTTGTTCCAACTAACAATATGCAGGAACCAAAGCCCCGTGACCAATGGACTGCTCAAGATAAGAAAAAATTTGGTAATGATGTAAAAGCTCGTAATATTATTTCATCTGCTTTAACTGTTGATGAGTTTTACAGGATTTCTATTTGTAAAACTGCACAAGAAATGTGGGAAGTACTAAGAGTAACCCATGAAGGTACAAATGATGTTAAGAGAGCTAGAAAGAATACCTTAATCCAGGAATACGAAATGTTCAGGATGAAGCAAGGGGAAACAATAGTAGATGTTCAGAAACGCTTCACCAACATCATAAACCATCTTATTGGACTAGGTAAGTCTTTCGATACTGATGAGCTTAATATAAAAATTTTGAAATCTTTAGACAGGTCTTGGCAACCAAAAGTGACTGCAATTTCTGAGTCACAAAATCTCAACACAATGACCATGGCTGCATTATTTGGAAAGTTGAGAGAGCATGAACTTGACCTCGGAAGACTTGATGAAGAAGAATCAAAAGCCAAAAACAACAAGAAGAGTTTGGCGTTAAAGTCGGAGGTTGAAAGAAGCAAAGGTAAATCGGAAGATGAAGACTCAGACGAAGAAGAAGAATTGAGACTCATGATAAAAAGACTCAACAAGTTCATGAAGTCTAAAGGTAAAGGAAAATTTAGATACGAAAAGAAAGATAATCCAGTATCTTCCTCAAATTACCGATGCTACGGTTGTGGAGAAAAAGGACATTTAAAAGCAGACTGCCCAAATCAAAAGAAGGGTGAAGAAAAGAAAGAAAAGAAATTCTTCAAGAAAAAGAAGGCATACATTGCATGGGAAGACGACAATGAGACCATTTCAGATTCAAGCTACTCAGATGAAGAAGCAAACATCTGTTTAGTGGTGAACGACGACGCTGGAAGCCAAGTAAGTACATCTAGCGATTCTGATAATTCTAGTCAAATTAGTGAAAATGAATTGCATGAAATTTATGCTGCTTTAATAGTAGAATCTGAAAAATTAGATAAAGCCCATCAGAAATTGAAAAAGGATTTCAAAAGTTTAAGATTAAATTTTGAAAATATTTCTGAAGAAAATAAAAATTTGAAATCAGATTTTGAAAATATTCTTGAAGAGAATAAGAATTTAAAATTAAATTTTGAAAATATTTTTGAAGAAAATAAAGATTTAAAAAATAAAGTTTTAATTTTTGAAAAAGGTAAATTTACTAGTAGTAATGAATGTGCTTCTTGTGAAAATTTTAAGAAACTACAAGAACAAACAACCTTAGGAGAATGTAGTAAGAATAATGAAAATAAGGTTGTTAAAAATAAGTATGTTCCTAGAATTAAACACAATTATAGAACCCGTAGAACTTGGGTAGAAAAAGGAACAACTTATAGGAACACAAATGTTGTATCATGCTTTTATTGTATGAAAAAGGGTCATACATCTAACAAATGTAAAATTAAGCATTATGGTGTTCCAAGTGGTAGATATATTTGGGTTGTAAAATGATTTCAAATTTTCAAATTAACCCAAAGGACCCATACAAAATAGTTGGGTACCTATTGTTTAAAATTTAGAATTTCTTTAAAACAATTTTGTTTTAAATATTTGAAAACAAAAATTAAGAAATTTTTTTCAAAGAATATGAAACAATTTTTTTTATACAAAGCATATATAATTTTCAAACGGAAAACAAATTGAAATAGAAAAATGTGTGCATGTTGTCTTTGATAAAATTGTAGACCTTGAGGCAAAACCTCTTGAGTCATTTGAATTACATGCAGACAATGATGAAGATTTGTGGAAGACAACAAATGAAGTGAAGAATGATGACAATCCTCAAGATGAAGATCTAAACAAAATGTGGAAACAACCTAGAGGATTCTCATTTGAAATTGAAGGCATATCTAAAGGGGTGCTTTATGTTTCTATGTTTTTATTAGTATGTGCCCTTTATATTTCCTTGCATGCTTACCTCTTTAAAAAATTCAATAAAATATATATTGTTTTTCCTTAATATGCATACATGCTTTTATTAAGGGGGAGTATATTTTCTAATAAATTTAGGGGGAGCAATTATACATCACTTTTTAATAATGATCAAAAAGGGGGAGAAATATTTAAAGTCTTAAACTTATTTCTAAGTTTACTAACAATTGTTTCTTCCTTAAGTTGTATTTTAAATACAGATTATTACCAAAAGCTTTAAATCAAGAAGGTTTTGATCATCATCAAAAAGGGGGAGATTGTTAGCAAAATGATGAAGATGAAGTTTTGATGATGTCCAAATCAAGTCAAGAGAAATCAAGATTCAAGATGTTATGAAGACTTGTATTGCTATGGAAAGCTTTTGTAATAATTATAGTTTAGTATCTAGGACTTAGATAATTAGTAGTTTTATGTATACATTCAAAAGTGATGTAAAAATAAGCCAAACAGCAAAATCTGTGCAGTGTTAATCGATTAACACAGGGTGTAAATCGATTGTTCCAGAGACGAATGAAGAAGCACTGCATTGAGCTGTTAATCGATTAACAAGGGGTGTTAATCGAATTAACGTTAATCGATTAACAAGGGCTGTTAATCGATTAACACAGGAGCCGTTTGAAAAACTAGCCGTTTTTAGAGCCGTTGAAGTATCCGTTGGGTTGTTAATCGATTAACCACTGTAGCTAATCGATTAACACAGTCAGAAAGTCTAAAAGCGAAAATGGAAGAGCCTTTGGATGATTCTATAAATAGACTCTCATTTCCTCTCAAGTTTAAGAAATCCAGAGACACAGAAACTCTTCCCTTGTGCTCAAATACTCAGAAATTATTGAGACTTGTGTGTTCTTGTTCGGCTTGTGAAACTCTTGTCTGTGGAGCTGGTGAAGTGCTGCTACGGTGACAGAGGAAATAGCCGGTTCATCCTTGGTGTGTCTAAGGAGGTGTTCGGAAGAGAATCATCCTTCGTGAAGTATTCGGAGGAGGTGTTCATCCTTTGTGAAGACTCAAAGGAGGTGTAGTTTCATCTCTTGTGGTATCAAGAGAGGTAATTTCTAAACTGTTACAAATTGTTTTTCTGTGTGACTAATATTTGTAATAGTTTTGTGATAGTGAAAAAGGTTTATCTTGTTTGAGATAAGCGACTGGACGTAGGATTGGTAAGATCCGAACCAGGATAAAATCATCTGTGCAAATTTCTCTCAACCTTACTCTATTTAAGTGTTATTATTAATTGCTAAGTAAGTTTAATTGAGTAGAAATTAAAAACACACGTTAGTATTAAAAACCCCTCTTGGTTTGTTATTCCGCGCTAACCCATCCGCTGCAGCCGCTTATGACAAGGTGTGATTCAATTTGAAATACAATTGGTGAAAACCTCTTGAGTTGAAATGTCGCATTAGTTTGTTCTGAATTTTCATCTTAGTATTATCTTAAGATATATCATGTTCTTATCGTAGCTTGAATCTTAGCATAAATGTGAATACTTTAAGTGTGGTTGAATTAGAAGTTCTTTAACCAATGTCTTGCTTTATGTTAATTTCATTGAGTTAGCTATATATTGGGTTCTTTGGTTAGATGTCAGTATTTTTCTGTATTTGTAGCTTGCATAAATGAACGTGTCACCGAATACAATAGAGTTTGAATATGCTACATCATGTTCCAACACAATGAAGATTTAACTCCTCATGAATATGGAAAGAAGTACAACCAAGGAGGAGGAAAACATCTCTAAATTCTCTTAGAATGTGTCTATGAATTATATGGATTATGTGTGAGAGGCTCACTAGAGTCTTTGTCTAAAATCACCGTAAGATAACTAAGACTAAGTCTTTTCTCTCTCTAGTTCTCTCTTGCTCCATCTATCTTGTGAATTTGTCCATAATGTTATATTTATATACTTTCCCATGATGGCTTAGATTATGGCTCAAAACTCCTACGTTGAGGTTTCCTACCTTGTGGGTTTCCTTCATGGCTTAGGCTATGAACTATTGGACTTGTTTAAGGTTGCTTAATATTAAAGCATTCTTCTAAGGCTCAAGCTTCAGCTTATGGCTTAAGGAAACCTTCATGGATGGATTTTCTTTGTGGCTCAAGCCCTTAGGTAGCTCTTCAGCTGTGGCAAGGCATATTCTTTTGAAATGGTTGGATTTCTTCTTCTTTTCTTCAATTTGCAGATTTAACTCCTTAGATTCATGTATTTATGCAAAAAAAAAATTGGGGAAGTTATCATAGAATTTATATTTAATCAAAGCAAGATAAATGCTAATTATACATTGAATTTCACTAATATCAAGAACTTATCAACATTGATGGTGTGGGGAAACACTAGAAGGGGGGTTGAATAGTGTTTCCATAACTTGCAAATATGATCGTGATGTACGTGATACTTGAAATTGGTTAAACTTGATACGTTGTCTTGGAGGGATCATTTACTTGGCCAACTCGACGTATCCAAGTTTTGAATATGGGCAGTAATATTAAGTGGTGTAATGCTTATTGTCAAAGAGAGGAAGCGTATGAGAAGTTAACTAGACTACATCGTTTATCAATAGACTAAACCACGCACAATATTTTATATCTGTTCATTTATTAAGGCTACGCCCAATTCTCCTCTAAGTTAACATATAGGGTTCTGTTAGATATTCAATGAAGTACAATTGAGTTTAACTCGCTCCTGATTGTGTAGTATTATTCACCACTCCTAGTATCCCTAGACACTTTCAATACCTCCAAGAAACTATGTGTAGTTTAGTTTTCCCCACTTATGATTGTGTAGTATTGTTCACCACTCCTAGTATCCCTGATCAGCGAATAACCTTCAGTTACCCTAAATCAATTTAGTTTTCGTACCACTCCTGGTACTTAGCTACCTGCCAAGGTTGGAGTACCTGAAAAATACTAGAAGAGGGGGGGTTGAATAGTGTTTATGGAAAACATTTTTCACAACGCTTCTGATATAACACATTGTCGAGCGTGTAAAATATTCACTTAAAGGCTTAGATGCTCAAAATAATTTTTACTACAGTGTTTGTAAGAACTTCGTTTAAAAATAAAGGATCGTTTAGCTTGGAAGTTCTTATATTTTTAAATATAAAGCTCAACTGTAGGTTTTCTAAGAAGATCATTTAGCAAAGAGATGAGAGAATAACATGAGAGATTTTATATTGGTTCGGTCCAGTTGAGCTACGTCCAATCTCCTCAACATTCTTGGTACTCTTGGTACTCAGCTCCCTACCGAGATTTCCTTGAGTATTTGAATCATTCTTGGTACTAGACTATCACATCTACATTCCTCAACTCAAAAGAGTTTAGTTGCAAGTGTTTTAATTCTCTACGGAATTGCAATCAACGATTGCTTACAAGCAATTTAGACTGAATCTTTCTACGAGAGGATCTGATTATAATACAATACAGTCTAAACACTCGCATGTGTTTCTCTCTAAAATCTTACAGTAGTAAGATATTTGCGCTTAAGCTCGAGAGTATCTCTTTCTATTTTCTCTTCTCTTTTCTTCAATTCAGATGTATTCTTTTCTTTGAGCTTTTTTCTCTCTTCTTCTCTTTAGGATGGATATTGTTAATATGGGGAGCTTTAACCTCCTTATATGTATTGGTTTTTTATGATGAACAAGATAATGATTTTATAGTTTCTTACACAACAAATGGCATAACAATTGTATTATATGTATCTTGTTTGTGCTTGATATATGAATTCATTATTGGTAAATGAATCATGCTTAAAACAGACTGAATATCTCATTTCTAGATGAAATAATCGATTTAACATCGTATATAATTTGTCAAATTTCACCATATCACTTTGTATGCTTAACAAGGGCAAAATACTATGTAGTAATGAATTACATAAGTTATCTAATCGATTAAAATAGAAATGAATGCCATAATTTGTTTCATAAATGAGTTGAGATTTGTTTAAAATGGAAATTGGATTGAAAATTTTTTTAAGTATAAGATTAATTGATAACATAAGTTGTCTAATCAATTAAATTAGTTTATCTTATTTCATTTAATAAGTCGATTTGTTATAACTATCAATTGAATCAATAACTGGCTTATGGTTTACATGCTCAAGATAATCTGTTAAAACAAAAGCAAAAGTTGAACAAATTACATAAAAACCTTAATCGATTGTAATGCGTCAGGATTTGAAAAATCCTATTATATATATATATATATATATATATATATATATATATATATGTGTGTGTGTCTTGAGACTTGCTTCAAAACAAGAATTGATATCATTTTCAAATACTAACATTTTCACTAAGTTTTGATTACAAGAGTGTTCAAGAAATGATCTTGGAGAATCAAGGCTACATTGGTTGCTTATACATCAAGATTCTATCAAGAAAAGTGTGCTAAAGTTGTTCTGATTTGATCTACACTACAGGAGTGTATCTTAGAGATCAAGTTCTTCATTGAAAATCTTTGTATTGTGTTCCTGTGCGGGTTTTCCATGGGTTAAAGGGCTATGAGTGCTCTTGTATTAAGAGATTGAGGATTGTTCATCTCTTGGGTAACTATATTGATTTTGAGTGTGGAGAGAAGTGAATTCAGAGGGGTATCTTTGTATTTCTACAAACTCAATCATTTATAGTGGAATCCCTTCGACTCAAGTTGTTGAAGGAGGACTTGATGAAACCTAGATCTGGAGAATTTCTCCCAAAAGCAATATTGCTTAGGGATAGGGATATGAGTTTTGATTATCTTAAGCTTCTAATCGTAATGCAAAATTAATTATTAGGGATACAAGACATTATGATCTAGTAATTAAGGATAGGTTTTCTTCGCCGAGACATCGGGTTTTAAGTAATTTAGAAAGTGATATTAACATTAATGAAGAAGATGAATTCATATATGCATGAGAGTAAACTAGGTGAAATCTAACTCCAACACCATAGTCATCTCATATTTTCAATATCATCCTTCTGTGTTTTTCTTCAATTGATCGAAAGTGCATTCATATTTACTTTCTTGTTTCTGCATTCAAAACCCTAAAATTGTTCTTCAAAGTCTTAATTAGTTAAGTAATTCCATGACTGTTTAGTGTCGTGAGTCTTCTAGGATAAATACTTGGTATTACCATTTTATATTAGTTGATACAATTCGGTACACTTGCTGACATCTTAACAATAGCACCAGGATTTACTAGGTACAACAAGCAGATTTTATCCTCCACTCTTCATGCTCATCATTCACCTATTCAAATACACCCCAACACTCACTCATGCTCCAAATCTCAACCACAAGTAATCCTTACCCTAAACACAACAACTATTCTCCTTTCCTGCCTAACTTTATTCATACATCAACTTATACAATATCATCTATATTCTAACGGGAGTCCAATAAGAACCCCTCGTGGTCCTACTCTAATAAAAGAGTGCAATTATAATCAACCCTAATGTCCAGCCAAATATCAATTGAATTAATTCATTATGTACTATATAAAGTCTTAATAAAAAATACAATGTGCTCGTTGGACCCCTCATTGATTCCACTAAGTCAATAAATTATGAAATAAATACATAAATATCATTCAATATCAAACCAAAACTAATAAATCATTTATTACTTTAATTAATCATTAAAACTTTATTATTTTCTTTTCAAACCATTAATCATTAACACTACATTATTTTCCTTTTCAAACCATTAATTATTAAGACTTCATTATTTTCCTTTTCAAACCATTAACTTCATTTCCAATTTTATTTCCAATTCCATTTCTAATTAATTATATTTCTCATTCCCTTTTTAATCGATTTTATTCCCACATTTCCTTTTTTAATTTTAGAAGCGTAAATGTTTCTTTACAATTCTCTTTTTCTTATTATTATCAATTTCAAAACTATCCAGAGAACCCAGAAAAAAAAATCAACTAAAGCACCCTACACTCAAACCCTAAATTCATGTACACATCACAAAGCTCCAAAATTTCCAATTCAACACCTAGCTCTAGTTCTTAAGATCAAAAACGCCATCTCCGAACAATCCAGAAAGCGAATTTAGAACCATCAAAACAAACCCATCTATCTGTAAACCAGAATCAGAACATCTAATACCCAGCGTGATACACCACCTCTGTAGCCATGGGAACATTGAAAACCGAAGACCGTCACACTGCGAAACACTAGGCTCGTTCTTCCCCTACACGACAATGCCATCAAACAGGGTCTCTCACATCATGGAGACATTAGAGATTGAACCCTCGCAGAAGCGCTACCGCTGCAGGACGCCCTTGCTACCGTCACAGCGCCATCACTGCACCATCACAGCACCGTTGCCGCCCGATGTCTCCTCCCTCCTGCGAAACTCTACCCCAAAGAAGAAGAAAGGACAAAATGTCTCCTCGCAAGCCCTTGGAATCATAAAGCTTTATTGTTGCTCTTTCTCTTCTCTCCCATAAGTATCTCTTTTATGTTTTTTTTTAGTTTCTAGGGTTTCTAAACACACATATCCCCTTTATCTCTATTTGTTATTATTTATAAATCAACTTCACCCTATTTTTAATATTTCATCTCTTATTATAAAATATTTTTAAAATTGAATCCATCTCTATATTTTTGAATTCTCTTATATCTCATGTTTTCTAGCCTTTAATTTTATTTTATTTAACTCCAACTTTTTTACTTCCTACACCCCCTTATTTAATTTCTAAACAAAATAAATAAAAGTAAAAGACTATTTTGCCTTTAGGTCAAAATATAAATATAATTAAAGGAAATAACATAATAATTATGTCTTAATAAAACTATACACTCAAGAACACTAATTAAAAAACAAAAACACCACAATCTCAAGACTACCTTATATCTAAGACCCTCATTTTCCTTGATCTTACAAGTAGGATAGTTCATGCATTCTTGAGCTTTCATTTTATTTTCCCTTTCAGCTTGCCTAGATGATTCTACACTATCTAGTTTAGATATCACACTCTCATTTTCTTTGACTAGATTTTCGTTCCTCTTATATAAGTCTCCTTTCTCGTATTTCATCCTATTTACTTGATATTGCATTTTCATTGTCTCACCATGTAATTCTTGAAATGCATCAAGTAATTGGTAATACCTATCCTCTATTGATTCATCTCCAAAGTTGCTTGCTCTACTTTATGAATAGATTGAGCTAGCCATCAAACACAGGTTTGTCTCCTCTTCAAGGCTTTCATTAAAGTCACTTGATGGAGAGCTTGAATCACTATCTTCCCAGGCTATATAGGCTTTTTTTTGCCTGTGGTTCCTGCTGTCTTGTCTGCTTCTATCATCTAACTTCTGCTTCATTTTCAAAACTAGACAATTAGGTTTAATAGGCCCAACTTTGCCACATTTATAACAGGTTTGGGCAACAACAACTTTTCCTTTTCTCCTATTTGATCTTGAGTTTCCTGCAAAATCATAACTTGATTTATTTCTGGATTTCATAAATTTGGAAAACCATTTTTACAATCAGATTCATTGCTTCAAGATTTGGATTCTCTGTTTCAGAATTAGCCTCTTAAACATGTCTTCTTGACGCTGTCTTGCTTGTTGTCTTGAGGGTAATGGTGTACTTCTGTTCTCCTTCTTCTTCCTCCTTCAATATGCCAAGCTTTAACTCGTGTTATGTTAATTTGCCAAAAAGTGTAACCATGTTCATGGTTTTCAAGTCTCTTCATTTTGATATGGCAGTAACCTTTGGCTGCCAACTTCTGTTTAAGCTCTTCAAGAGCTTGATGTTTATTTCACCACTATTTTGTATATCGTAGTTTGTTTCACCACTCTTCATTATGAAAATCTTAAATTCTTGAATGAGAGAGTTCTTCTTTGCTCTCTTGACTTCATTTGCGCCTTCATGGATGACTTCCAAAATGTCCCACATTTCCTTGGCAGTTATGCACAGAAATTCTATAGAATTCATCAATGGTGAGGGAATAGGAAATAGTGGTGGTTTATTTATGGATGCACCTTCTTCAAAGGTGTGAGATATATTGGCCATTAGGATCGATTTAATCGAGTAAGCAGTTAAAGTAATCGATTAAAATTTGAGTAGTTTTCAAATTCCAGCTTTGGTGCCAATTGTAAGAGTAGAAATTCCTTATATCTCAAGCCAATAGGGGGTGAATTGGATTAGCCCTTTTAAAAAGATCTTTTCAAAAACTTGATGAGCTCTTTAACTTTCTTGAAATCAATAAACAAAAGTGATGAATCAACAAGAGAGAAGAGAGAGAGAGAGAAAGATCAACACAGACAATCTATATTGGTTCGACTATTCCCGTATGTGTCCATATCACGAAAACCAATAACTCATGTCATGAATGAGTTAAAGATAACAAGCATAGAGCAAAGAAGAATAACCCTAACAATTAATGAAAGAAGCATAAATCAATTAAAACTAATTCAAATATATGAGATTTCACAAAGTTACATCATCCCCTAACAACAAATTCAATTTAGTTTCCCCTTGTCATGGAGAAAGCTTAGAGCCCCAACTTAGGGCGCCCAAGTGAGCATGCGAGAGGAGTGGCGCTCAGCGCCCCAGGAAGGGCGTCCAGGCGTGAAACATTACATGAAGACTGGCGTTCAACGCTCCTAAAAGGGCGCTCAGGCGTGGATGCGAGACATCTTGTGCTGAGGGCCCCAAAAAAAGGCGCCCAAGTGTCCTACAACCTTCAGCAACCTTCTCTTCTGGTGCTCTTTCTGTCCTTTCTGAGTTCCAACTTATTGACATTTAACTCCTCATCCAATTCATCCCAGTTTCCTACAAAATCAAGGGAATTTAGTGATAAAATCTTCAAGTATAACCTCAACTCTCTTATTCACCAAAATAAGCTAAAAACAAGAGAACAAACAAGCTTATAAGTCAAAAAGATTCATTTATTATCAAAATTTATTCCCAAATAACGGTGAAATCAACCGTTACCACAATCCCAAACTTGAAACTTTGCTTGGCCTCAAGCTCTCAGCTTAAACAACACTTCAATGGTTCAGCATATCAAAAAGCACTTTCTTCTAAGACAAGTAATCACTCATAACTTCTTATCATAAAAATATCAGTCAAGATGCATTGATGCTTTATCCACTCAAACTCAACTATGGTGCTCATAAATTCACAATATATAACAAATGCACACTCATGAATGATCAACAGCCAAGCAAGAATGTTATCCTATAGTGCATGGAACAATTCCTCACCAAGGATAGTGTTTCACTCCAGTACTCAAAAGTGTATAGTGATGTGACACTCTTACACTCTACCATCACAATGTCACATGAATCAACTTTGCGTTTTATTTAACCACATATCAAACACAGTCACAAGCAAGTTATCATCACAAGGACTTTTTGAGGTTTGTATTGAGGTCGGGGCTAAGAAGAAAATTGGTTTTTCTAGACAACACAGTTCCTTGAGTTAAGACAATGAACAATTCATTTATTCACATTAACAATCAACTATCTTTCTTCTTTTATGTGAGAAACCAATCTTTAATTCATTCCCAACTTTCCTTTCATTGAGTTTAACCTTTTCTATTCTTTCTTTTCTTCTCTTTTGCTTTTTGCTTTTGCTCAATGCTCTTTAATGAATTTCACAAAGTTTCTTTCCGGTTTCTCACAACCCCAAACTTGAACCATTCTCTATTACCACATAAACATACTCTAATTAACTCAAGGCAAGGATTTCAAAAAGGTTTTTCAACTTTCAAATTTAGGCTCAAGGTTCAAAGGGTAAAGAGAAACATTGTTCTTTGTTAGGTTCACCTATTGGCATGGGCTTTAAGGGAGAAGAAAACATGGCCTTGACCATGTGTAAGAAGCAAACAAGTGATTCAATCATAGAAAATTAGGAAAAATCAATCATGCTTCCAAAGCAATAACACTCAATCAATCAAAAACTTTGGAGTCCAAACTCTTACAAGTTCAATCAAGTTCCATAATTCAATAACATCCTTCCAAAAAAATTAATCACAATTGACATCATGCATCTGTTTCTAACAATCATGAGCAACCACCTGTTTATAAGACTACATCATGCATTATCTCAACATCAATCAACACAATAAAGCAGCAAGATAACATTACTCATCAAAAACACATTAGCTAAACCATTCAAGCATAGTTCATTAATCCAAGTACAGTACATATTTAACCACTTTCAAAGTTCACACTTTCATAATAATAAAGCAAAAGAAAACAAAAATCCTGTGAGAATAGCATCCATCAGTAGATGTTATCCAGCATTCATCAGTAGATGCTTTCCTTCATATCCAGCATCCATCAGTAGATGCTCTCCAGCAAATCAACATCTGATGTCATCAAAACCATCATCATCATCTTCCTCTTCTTCTTCTTCCTCTTCATCTTCATCTTCCTCCTCATCATCATCTTTAGCATCCTCTTCCATAGCAGCTGCTCTAAATGATCTAGCTCCTGCACTAGCCTGAGTTGGATCTGTAGGCCATGCCGTATGGGCCATGAAGTCTTCCTGAGTCATGAATCGTCTCTCAGGAAAGGCAGAAGTTAGGGTCATCAGTAACACTTGTTCTCATCTGTACAATGCCTCTGTCCTGGACTCCATTAGACACATATACATGTCTCTCATATGGAAAGAAGTAGCATCCTGGGCATGATCTTGTTGAGCCTGTTGTGGTGCTCTCCTATGAGGCTTAGGAGGTTGTGGTGCTGGCATAGGGATTCCTGCCTCATCCAGCATACTGTATTTGGTGTAATAGAAGGCATCAATCTCCTTCCTTGGATGTTCAAATAGAGGTGTGGAGGTATTGACTCCTACAAGCTCACACAAGAGAGTAATAAGATAAGGGTGCCCTAAAGGTGATTTGTTGCTTACAAAATGGGCACAGTGCTTCATCTCATTTTCTATTACCTGCCCCCACATTAATATTTAAACCTTTGAGGACACAGTTGAGGAAGACTGCTCTGTTTATGGTGATGTTCGATACATGTGAACAGGGTTGGATATTGGCATTGGTGAATGCCATCCAATATTTTGCCAAAGGAGTTAAGTAGGACCTCCTAATAATATGAATTGGTGTGTCATTCCTATTCCTTTGAAACTGACAACCTGGCATACACAAAGTCCCCTCCACATCAGCATAATTAACATCCTCATCTAATGTTAGAGCAAACTAACATTTCTCCCCTGTCAATTCAGTACCCACTAGTGCAGTCAAGAGAAATGACAATGGTTATTTTCATTTATAGACAGCGGTTCCACAACCGAGGTATATACTAACGAGGCAAAAAAGAGTAGGCTTTTTGCCTAGGTTCTGAACCTGGGTAAAAAGAGGTAGGATTTTGCCTTGGTTCATAGACAACCGAGGCAGTACAACTTTTCTCTTTTTATATCTTTTTTTTTCTTATAGAACTTTTTGCCTCGGTTCCTACTGAAGGCAGTATCTCCCCAAAATTATGATGGTGACGCTGCCTCACACAACTTCTTACTTTCTTTGATTTACGACTTCTTTTTCTTAGGTCTAATAAATCCATTTTATTTACGGCTTCTTTTCTTAAAAGTAATATCAAATTACATCATGCGTTTTCAGAATGAAATTTGTTTCTTACCTATATCATTTTATATAGGCGTTGTCACTGCAAAAATGACATTTTTTTTATTATTATTTTTCTTCCTATATGGAGAGATATAAAATTAATACCAACAATAATAATAACAAAAACAATATCCTACAAATAGAGCTATCAGCAACCCATTTTATAAGATTTGGCCAACATGATTACAACAAAATGCCAACATGACCACCAATCTGTTGCAACCGTTTGGTAAAGTAAATCCAACTTTAGCATTACAGAATATTACAAGTATCAAGGATCTAACTCCTCTAAAACTACAATATATATATATATATATATATATATATATATATATATATATATATATATATATATATATATGTACCCTTGATTTGAAGAGTATTAAATCTGTGAGACACATTCAAATCAAGAGTGAATATGTAGAAAAATAAACCAATCTCTCTTACGGGTGCTTCCCGAATACAATCGGACACTCTGCATCTTTGGCACAATGATCACTAACACTTCCAAGGATTGCCCTGCAAATTACAACCAACAATCCAATTAAGTCATAAAAATATTGCACGTCCCTCTAAACACAAATATAATCAATAAACTTCGTTAACTAACGTTATCTATTGAGCATCAAAGTCTTTACTTTGCACACCAAATCGCGCGACTGATGACCGCACACGAGATGATGGAGGAGGTGAAGTATGTGTCCCAGGTACAATTGTCTTTCCCTTCTCCCACTTTGATGATATCTTCCCCCAATAAGTCTTTATCATACTTCTTGGTAGCCCTGTCTGATAATATCATCTCTCTCTGTAGTTTAGTCATCTTAGAAAGCTTACGCCTATCATCTTCATTCTTATAAAGATCATCACCAAAATCATATTCATCGTTGTTGTCACCATTATCATCAGATTAGCCATCCTCTTCTTCCTGACTTCCCTTGCCATCATATCTTTCCTTTGGATAAAATATCTTATTTAGGGGAACTCATGAGCCAGAGTGATTTGGGCCAAGATATTCATGTTCATCATCTGAACTTGAGACATTTTCACCATTACCATGTCCTCCTCTTGAAGTTAGCTGAGAGTGTCGGGATCTACCAGCTGCCTCTAAGAGCAAATTTTCTAAATTTGCCATAACTACGTTTCACCTAAGCCTTGAATCCAAATATATCTTGCTCACATAACACAACAAATACACAATCAATTATCCAATCAATACAACAAAAGTTGATGAAAGCATCTACGATAACATAAAAACATCTAATGGATACAAATTTAGAGCGTTCATTGCATCCATTTCATGCACATCATCTCCAAATCCAGTTTCGAATCCATAAAATAGGCAAGAAAAGAATCATTCACCACGGATCTAAAACATAGCCCAGAACAAAATGATTTTTAGGAGTTTATGACCACAGAGCAACACATTTATCCACAATTTTCCACCATCAAGCTTTTAGAATGCACACCAAATCAAAGCACGTTTAATTTAAGAGAAAATAGGGTATTTAACACAAGCGGCGTTTGATCAAATCAATAGATTGAGCTATGGCGGTGGCATGACTCTTCCAATCGCCTTCGTTTTTGTCCAGAATGTTCCAATTATTGGCCATAATTTGTTGGACCGTGATCCCATCAGAGGTTGAGGGCTTAGAGGCGGGGGCCTCAGAGGCCCGAAAGCGAATTTGGAGTAGCGCGTTAGAGAAGCTGAAACTTGGAATCGAATTTGAAGCAAAGCAAAGCAAAACAATGTAAAGGCCAATAGGCAGTACCCCCACCTTTCAGCTTCAAGAGCACTCTATGAAGATGAAGATGCTAATGCCAATAGGCAGGCCCGCTGGAGCCAAACCCAATAACCTCACTCTCTCCCTCAAACCCACCACCATAGGAGGCGAATCGCCGCTCCGACAGCACAAACCTGTTATTCAAAACCTAACACTATGATTCGTCAGCGCGCGACTGCGAATCGAAGAACCCTCCTCTCAAACCCTCACGAAGGTTTCTTTGTTGTCGCCCAATTATTAGTCTCGTCAGCGCGAGAAAGGGGAAGCTCGCGATTGGAATCCCTAGCCCCACTTCACCGGAGACAATGAAGGCGCTGGAGACAATGGAGATGCCGGTGGTGGACGAACTGTGGCGGCACGACCGTGGACGCAACGAGCAACCCGCGAGAGAAACTAGACCAGGAAGTGGAGATTTCTTTGCGCGAGCGAAATGAAGGACGCAAGGACTATGCGTTTGGTGGTGGAGGTTTTTCCAGTGGTGATGGAGGTCGTAGGGGAAAAGGAAGAACAAGGAGACGTAGGAGAAGAAGAAGAACGAGGAGGCGCAGGGAAGAAGAAGATGGAGGAGGCGCGCTAGGGAAGAAGAAGGTTCAAGTAGATTTAACAAGTAAAAAGGGTTCCTACCTCGGTTCAACAAATAAATGAGGCAGGAAGATCACTACTAACTCGGTTCATTTGCTAACCGATGCAGTAGGGCTTTGGTGAAAAGTTATCAGACTGTTTTGTAGGATTGGGTGCATTTGCAGAGGCTTTTATGTCTCGGTTTCTTAAATAACTGAGGCAGTAGAGCGAATAGATTTTGGTCTTCAATGAACCGACGGTTATAAGTTCCTCTTAATTACAAAAATGCCACCGTATTTTAATATGCTTCGGTTTTGTAAAAATTGATTCATATTAGGCACGTTAAAAAATTGTTTTTTTACTAGTGACCAAGAAACCTATTGATTGTGACAGCATCATAAGGTATTATTTTTCCCTTCACATAGCTCATATATGTCTCATGAGTAGCACCACCGAATGTCTTTGCATTTGTATAAAACTCCTTCAGCACAACTATGTTGGCAGGTGATGGATAAGAAGTTAAGTTCTCCCATTGCCTTCTTCCAAGTTCCCTCTCAAACTCAGGTGCCATGGAAGGTATTAATCCCACTTTTCTCTCCCTCAACAACCTCATGTTTTGTACTGCCTAAAAGTGCCTCTCATGCATGTGCGAGAGGAACTTTTCAGAATATATTTGTTCTTTCCTCTTCTGTCCTCTATCTGTCTTGGAAGCAATGGTCTTAATACGCTTGCTAGAGGATGAAGCCATATCTGCACCACAATCAAACACAATACATTCCACTAATGAGTCATCTATAATATCAATTCATTCAACACATACTCAATAGTGCTTACAACCGTGCTTTCTATTGCTCATAACATAATTCACACTTTCAACATAACACATCAAACATAAGCATCTTAAATTTAAAGCACTAATCAACATCAAAACCTTTTTCTCCAACACTGAGGGACAAACAAGGGGCCTCAGCGGCACCTGCGCACAATCAAAACCACCAGAACACAAAACAAACACCATGCACCAGCCACGCTCGTGTTGAGCACCCCCCTAGAGGAGCCCTCGACGCCATACCAGAAAATGAAGCATGACCATTTGGCATTTTTCTCCTTCAATGCAGGGCTTTCCACCGTTTATTTTCAACAATATACCCTCTCCAAAAGTTTAACTAGTAGATTCAACAACACATCATGCATAAACATCAAAAATCAAAGCTTTCAAGAGTAAAATTTGAAAATGCAAGATGCTTACTCGAGTGGAAATCAAAGCTTTCAAAAAATGCACAAAGAGCTTGTGAAAACTTAGGGCTTTTATGGACACTAGCAACAACACACCAAAAACCCCAAACTTGATGGATGTAATGAAGCAAAGATAGTGGAAATGGTGATTTTAAGTGAATGGATGAAAGGGAAAAGTGATAGAGAACCCTAGGAAAAGGTCTTAAGTGGCTGGAAAGTGTGGTAGTGAGAAATGAGAGTAAATTTGCGCCCTTTAGGCTTAAAAGAATGGGTTGGGTCTAATGACGCTGAGCTTTAAAAGCCCATTTTGTCCAAACAGCGTTGATGGCTTTGAGTGCCTCTTAGAAGGGCGCTGAGCGCGATGCGGTGGTTATAATCCCCTCTTTTCTTGCTTGTCCTAAGTTTCTTTAGGTAGGGGCCCTCGGTTTCAACCCTTAATTTTTTTGAATTTTTGCCCTTTCAAAACTTTTCACTTTCAAACTCAAGCTTAACATCTCACACTTAAAATAATTAACTCTCGATGCACATCATAACCATACATCCACAAAAACATCCATAATGCAACTAAATCATATCACACAATAACAAACACACCAAACCAAATAAAAGTTTTCAAAAACACTAGGTTGCCTCTTAGCAAGCACTTGTTTAACGTCACGAGCCTAATGCCATAATGCTCAATTTGAAGCTTTGATGTTGGTGTTCCTTTTGCTTTCATCATACCAACTTATCTTCAATAACTTTCGGTCCACCTTCTTGACTCTTCTAGAATATGGAGCTTCAATCTCAATAACTCCATTCACTTTAATCTCCTTCACAACCCATAACATGTTCTTGTACTTGACTGGTTTGTCGGGTTTGAATTCCTCATCTTCACACTTCAAGCCTTGGTTGACTATCTTCTCTTTAATCTCTTTCTCCTCTTCCTCTACATGTGACAAGAAACAATTCTTACCTCCCTTGACTGAGTCAGCAGCTTGCTCAGATACATTAGTCTTCGACAAATTGTCATCAGTAGCTTTTGGACTAGTCTTTTTCACTTGAATCGGCTACTCATCATTAAAGACATTGAAAGTCACCTCTTCATCTTGGTCTTTAAGCATTATAACTCCATCATCTACATTGATAAAAACCTTAGCTATCTTCATGAATGGTCTTCCAAGAATGATAGGAATCTTCAAATCTTCAAATCTTCCCCCATGTCCATCACTACAAAATCCACCTGGAATTTAAGTTTATCAACTTGGACCATAACATTTTCCACTACACAATAGGGATTCTTGGTATATCTATCCACCATTTGTAACACCATCTTAGTAGGTTTAACCTCAAGATCATCAATCTTCTTTAGCATAAATAAGGGCATCAAATTGATGCTAGCCCCTAAATCAATTAGAACTTTCCCTACATCACGATCCCCAATAGTGCAAGGAATCGTAAAAATTCTCGGATCTTTGACTTTAGGAGGAGGTTTCTTCTGCAAAATCACACTACAATTTTCCTATACTTCAATTGTTCCATCATCTAAATTTTTCTTCTTTTTTAAGGACTTCTTCAAAAAATTTGCATGCATAGGGATTTGGTGCAATGCCTCAATCAATGGAATAGTAATCCACAATTTCTTGAACATTTCCTTATAACACCCTAATTGTCTCTCTTTTTCCTTTCTAGAGTAATCTTTAGGGTAAGGTAGAGTTTTCTCAATTTGTCTCTCTTTTCTCTCGCCCTCTTCTTCTTCTTTTCTTTCTCCCTTTTATTTCCTCTCAACCTCACTTTTTCTCTCTTCAATTTCTTCTTCTTCTTTTTCACTCAACTCATCTCTTTCTTTTCTCTCAATTTTTCTCTCTTTCAACCTCTCACTACTAATTCTTATGATAACATTACACTCCTCTTTAGGGTTAACTTCAGTATTAACCCCAACCTGCTTTTCAGATTTTTCCTCCAACTTTTTAGCCAATTGGCCAACCTATACCTCCAAATTCCTTATAGCAGCTTTAGTGCTCTTATGATTGGAGATAGACACTTGCATGAACTGTTGGAGTGTCTCTTCTAGCTTTGTAGTTCTTTTAGATAAAGAGGGTTGTTGTTTCCATTGTTGTTGTTGTGGTATATTGAATTGCCCAGCTTGTCCTTGACCCTTACTTGGGTGAGGTTTCCATCTTGATTGTAATTACCTGGACGAAATTGATTACCTTGACTCATAAAATTTACTTCCTCTTGGGTAACTTCTGGTATAGCACATTGAACATTAATATGATCTCCACCACACAACTCACAAAATTGTTGTTGAACTTGAGAAACGTTCTGCAACTCCCTTGGAAATTGAGAGATTTTCTTCATCAAAGTTTCCAGTTGTTGAGTCATAATCTTGTTTTGTGCCAACAGAGCATCTTCAGATTGTAATTGTAGAACTCCTTTTTGTTGAAGATGAATTCTTTTGCTATGCATCTCATTATAATTTCTAGCCATATTTTCAATCGACTCATAGGCTTGCTCTAGAGTCTTGCACTTGATATTACCTCCAACTGAGGCATCTAGTATCAATTTAGTTTGTGAGCTTAGACCTCCAAAGTATAGAATGACTATTGTAGGATCATCAAAGTCATGTGTGGGTGTCCTCCTCAACAAGCCTTTAAATCTATCTCATGCTTGACCTAATGTTTCATCCATGCCCTGCCTGAAAGAAGAAATCTTTTATTTACCTTTATTCACCTTTGATTGTGGGAAATATTTGTTCAGAAACTTTGCAACCACGGCTTCCCACTCAGTAAAGTTGTTCTCTGGAAAAGAGTTCAACCACATCTTAGCATTGTCTTCCAAAGAGAAAGGAAACAAGCTCAATCTAATAGCTTCATTTCGCACGCCATTGATCTTCACAATATTGCATATCTCATCGAATGTGGTCAGATGCTCATATGGATTTTCATGTGATAATCCATTGAATTGGTTGCTCTTCACCAATTGAATCAAAGAAGGCTTCATCTCCATATTTACAGCATTAACCCTCGGCCTTGCAATGCTATTAAAATGATGAGGGCCAATGATTGTTGCATAATCTGTCAGGGTACGTCTACCATTTTGCTCTTCATCCATATCTTCTATTTCCTGGTCAGATCTTTGAGGTGAAGGCTGTAAAAGAGTCTCAAGAGAAGGGAAACGTTCTTCGGACGTCTTGTTTCTCCTTTTTTCTTCTACTGTTGTCCAGACCTTCAAGAAGAGGTTCAGAAACTTTCGTGCTTCAAGTTTGAATTGTACCCTACATACACTAGAGAATAAAACACTAGAGCACCCAATTAGCAGTAACAGATAAAAAAGATAAAATTAAAGATAAAACAAAAGATAAAAAGATAAAAAAAATAAAAAGATAAAATTAAAGATAAAGTCTAATCGGTTAAGAATCACACAAAAGTATAGTTTAAACCACGAGTTCCCAGTAACGGTGCCAAAAACTTGTTAAGATGTTGGCAAGTGTACCGAATCGTATCAAGTAATATAAAATGGTAAGACCAAGTATCGTATGCCAGAAGACTCACAACACTAAACAATCATGGAATTACTTAGCTAATTAAGACTTTAAAGAACAATTTTAGGGTTTTGAATGCAAAAACAAGAAAGTAAATATGAACGCACTTTTGATCAATTGAAGAAAAATACAAAAAGATGATATTGAAAATATGAGTTGACTCTGTTGTTGGGGTTAGATTTCACCTAGTTTACTCTCATGCATATAGAATTCATCTTCTTCTTTAATGTTAATATCACTTTCTAAATTATTTAAAACCCGATGTCTCGGCGAAGAAAGCTTATCCTTAATTACTAGATCCAAATGTCTTGTATCCCTAACAATTAATTCTGCATTACAATTAGAAGCTTAAGATAACCAAAACTCATATTCGCATCCCTGATCCATACTGCTTTTGGGAGAAATTCTCCATATCTAGGTTTCTCCGTATGTGTCCATATCACAAAAACTAATAATCATGTCATGAATGAGTTAAACATAACAAGCATAGAGCAAAGAAGAAGAACCCTAACAATTAATGAAAGAAGCATAAATCAATTAAAACCAATTCAAATACATGAGAGTTCACAAGGTTACATCATCCCCCAACAAGAAATTGAATTTAGTTTCCCCTTGTTATGGAGAAACTAGATGAACAATGGAATGATAATGAAAGATAAACCCTAAAAACCGAAGAGGAGAGCTTCCACATCCACTTATAGCTCCAAAGAGTATGAAAAATCTGAATTTGTGTCAATTATGTCAAAAGATACTCCCTTTAGAACGTCCAAGTCCATATATACAGCTAAATTGGATCATGGGCCAACGTTGACACCACTTAGCGCCTCAACTTAGGGCACCCAGGCGAGCATGCGAGATGAGTGGCGCTCAACGCCCTAGGAAGGGCGCCCAGGCGTGAAACATTACTTGAAGATTGGCACTCAACGCTCCTGAAAGGCCGCTTAGGCGTGGATGCGAAACATCATGCACTGATGGCCCCAGAAAAGGGCGCCTAAGCGTCCTACGACCTTCAGCAGCCTTCAATTCTGGTGTTCTTTCTGTCCTTTCTGAGTTCCAACTTCTTGACATTTAACTCCTCTTCCAATTCATCCCAGTTTCCTACAAAATCAAGGGAATTTAGTGATAAAATCTTCAATAACATCAACTCTCTTATTCACCAAAATAAACTAAAAATAAGAGAACAAGAAGGTTTCTAAGTCAAAAAAGGTTCATTTATTATCAAAATTTAATCCCAAATAAAGGTGAAATCAACCATTATCAGCTATCTGCTAATAGGTGCTTCGTTTTGCCTTGTGTGCATTAGAAAAATTATTTAGATATTAAACCTTCCTTGTGTGGGGGTGAAGGTGTCTTCCTTGTCCTTGTGCGGCAGGATTACATGTTCCTTAGCTGGATTGTGGGACTACTCGAATGTATCTATGTGGGGAATCTATAGATTGAGCTTAGGAGTGGTTATAGTGGGTGAGGTAGGGTACAAGAGGGGGACTGACTCTTTCCACTATGGTTTTTATGGTTTGGTGATGCTCATGGTTTGTTCATCACTGGGATAGTCAATGGTGGTTGTATATCTACAATGATGATCATGGTATGGAATGCTCTAGGTGTATTATGCTAATCGTAGTGTTATTATAATAGTTTAGTGAGTAATTAGCATAGGTGCTAATGAGTGTATAAAATATGGGTCGAGGATCTAGAGTCGAGGATCTAGTAATTGGATATGACTTATTCTTATGTTAGAAGATTAGGAATCCTATTGATATTAATATTGAGTGTGAGATGGTTGTTATGGTTGATATATTCATTATATTTAATATCGTTATTATGATTGTTTTAATGGTAGCTTACCACATACGTGTTTGTGTTTGTGTTTGTGAATGATATTATCATTAATGATCGTATAATGTATTATACATGAGCATATGATGTTGCATATGGTGTTCAAGCATGATAGATTCGAAAGATGACGGGGGATAGACTTGGTGGTTTTATTTAATGTTATTGCAATTGAGTTTTTAAGACAATGTTATTGGTGTTATTTTATTTACTTTGATATTTTCATTATTTTAAATGTCGAGGTTTTTGAAAATATGTTTCTGTGCTAAAAGAAAGTTTTGAAAATTACTGATTTTCTTATAACCCATGACACCCTGAAATTGGGGTGTGTGTTACACTACTTACCTAGAAAGTATTAAATACTTAATGAGCACTCTATCAAAATTCATTCTAGGTAGCTCCAATATTGAAGCTTTATTAGGATCCCAAAGAAGTGTGCAAAATAAACAAGGTTACAGAAAGAGAAAGAGCTTCAAGAAACTAGTTTGACCGTGGTGATCAACTAATTGTGATTTCCTGAAGAGGAAAAATTGTTGAGTTTTCAAAGTCTTATCTATTTTCACATTTGGGTGTCTACTGCAAGATCAGGTTCTACAATCTGCTGAAGATTGGATTGAGTTCCCTGTTGTAATTGCAAGAAGAAGGATGTGTTGCGTTCTTGACTTTGAGGGTGCCTCAAAGGGGTTGGACTGTAGGAGAGGGGATTCTTGCTGCTACTCTATTTCTATACTGCCTATATTTTGAGTGGAGGGTGAGAGAGGTATTTTATATTTTTGACGTGAGGTATCTATAAAAACCTTGTTGTAAAAACCTTGATCATTATAGTGCATTAGCTTCCTGTGGTTGGAAGGACACTAGATGTAGGCTTGGCTGAACCAGTATAAAAACTCAGCGTTTAATCTTTCTTATCCCTACTTTATTACATTTAATCGATTATACTTTACATGCATTCAATTAAATTTTCGCTGCATTGAAAATCTTTTAACTTGCGTTTCAAGAAAAGTATAAAGGCATCTCTTTTGGTGAAAAAGATTTTGAAAGTTTTAAATTTTATACTTTGCCAATTCACCCCTCCCCCTATTGGTGTGAAAAATTGAGTCATTCCTTTATTAACATGTTTCGTGCTTGTAATTAGGTACACGCTTAGTTGCCTAATTGGTGTTTAATCTCCACTTAGTTGATTAATCTGTGTGGTGCAAAATTGATTAAATAAGTGCATTGTATTTGCTTAATTCGCTTTTATGAAAACTAAATTAATCTTCGCTTAGTTGGTTAATTTTTTTTAATTAGTGTTTCTATTGGTTAATTTTAGTTCACTCAATTTGTCCAAAACCCCTCACTACATGTTTGATCCTTTGATTGAACCAAAAAATTGGTCCTTGAGAGATGACCTAGGAGTCAATCCCTAGTATACTACATTTCTAATTGAACATTAATTTGATTTGGGTACGACCTCGATCAAATTTAGGATTTAGGGGATCTTTCTTTGTTTTTGTTGTTTTATGCTTGTGTCTTATGTACAGTTTGCATGTTACTCTTGATTTCTGGATGGGGTTTAGTTTCTCGAGTCTTCCTTCACTTGATTGATATTGAATTGTTTAGAAACCTTGTTTTTATCTACTTGGACAAATGATTATGATGTTTGAGAGGTTGATTGATTGTGATAGAAATACCATGTGTGAGGATTTGAGCCACTTTATGTTCTTGTGTGTGATATATCTCTTGATTGCTTGCACATGTGCCTTGGCTTGACTCTTTTTTATGATTCTTGATTAATATGCATGTTTTGAAGTGATAAAGACAATTTTGTTCTTGAGCCTCTCTAGCCAAATAAGCCTACCTTGTTTTAATCCTTTGACAACCCCTTTGAGCCTATGTTTTCCCCTTTTCTTTGTTTTGAAGCTCATGAATTAACCTTAAGTAAAAAAACCATGATCACATTAACCATAGGGAATTTTGGAGCTTTAGAATTGTTTTGGGAACAAGTGTGGTCTTCATTGGATTCTTATGTAATGGCTAATTGATTTTCTTGGTTCCTCTTCTTGTTTGTGTTGTAAATATGATATGTATCTTGTCTCGCACAGTTTGTGTTATAAAAAAAGAGAGAAAAAGAGACAATGCAAGAAAAGAAAAAAAAAGAATGATGGAGTCAAGAAGAGGATTGAAATCAGAGGTTTTGGGTGTGCTTTTATTGTATTTTCACTTGTTCCCCATTGCTCCTCTATTCCTTTTGGTTTGTAGCTTCTCATCTATATTTTATCCTCCCTTGTCCTTGCCCCCATTATAACCATGAAAAGACCTTTTGATTTGAACATGCATATGTTTTGAGTGTTGATATTAGAGGTTTGCCAAGTCTATTTGTTGCTTTTTTTTTATTAAGTGCATTGAGTTGAAATTCTTTACCCTAAACACTTGAGAGATAGAGTAATAATGTATCTTGTGAGGTTCTGTTACTTTTGATTCACCTCTTGAGCTGATTGATTATTTTGCCTGTCTTGAATTGCTTGGATGATTTCCATGAGTATCTAGTTCCTCTAATTCTTCGTGTGGTGGATGGTGTTTACTCCTTTTTTCTTTCTAGGATTCATTGAGGATTATGTAAATCTGTTTGTTTGTTCACTTGTGTGTCTTCTTGTTTCTATTTCTGTGTCCTGTGGTTGTGACACTCTCTTAATGTCATTATTTTTTCCTATTCACTTAGCTTTTTGTACCAGATTTAATTAGTGAATTGTGCTTAATTTGATCAATAATTCATATTTTGATTAATTTGAATTATCTAATCTTAATTATTCTCATTCTTATTTTCAGGACAAATTTTGGAATTACATTTGTGACTTAAAGGCGGCTACCACATCATTTCCTATTATCCACATCAGAATTATATTTTAATTTCGTTTTTAATGTAAATTGGGTCAAACTTTATGACTTTGTGCCCATTTTTTTAAAATTAGGAGAAGCCCAATTGTGGGGGTTGACTTAAGACTTAGGTTTTAGAACCCAACGGTGCAAAACATCTAGGACTCTCTTCGTGTTCTTCTTTTTACGCTTTAAGATGTGAACAGCTCCCCCTTTTGGGGGTTTAGGTTATTTTAATTTTCCCGCATTTAAGTTTTGCAGCATTTACATTTTCTATTTTGTTTTTAATTCTGCATTTCCAATTTCGCATTTGAATCCAATTTTATATTCCAATTCTATGTTCGTTTTCCCATTCTGTTTTACAATTTTGTATTATGTTTGCATTTCGTTTGTAGTTTCCGTTTCGTATTTCAATTTACGTTTCCATTTTGTTTTGTTGTTCTGCGTTTGGTTCTTCTTAAATCTGATGTTTTCTATTTCTAATTGTTGTTTCCATTTCGTGTTGATGATTGCTTGAATATGTTTGGTTGGTCATAAGTGACATTGCAACATTTCCATGAGATTTTTGCATTGTCATTGTGAATCTGCTGCCTTGCCTTATATCATATTGAATTGGTTATGTGCTTGCAATTAGGTACATGCTTAGTTGCCTAATTGGTGTTTAATCTCTACTTAGTTGATTAATTTTTGTTGTGCATAATCGATTAAATAGGTGCATTGTGTTTACTTAATTCGCTTTTATGAAAACTGGATTGATCTTCGCTTAGTTGGTTAATTCGTGTTGGATTAAGGGTGAGAGGAGTGGGTAATTGTTGTTAATCTAGTATTGGAAGCACTGCAATTGAACTAGTGACCAACTGTTTTTAATTAGTGTTTGAATTTGTGTTTTAATTGGTTAATTTTAGTTCATACAATCAGTCCAAACTTCCCCCAGTACGTGTTTGATCCTTTGACTGAACCAAAAAATTGATCCTTGAGAGACGACCTAGGAGTCACTCCCTAGTATACTGCATTCTAATTGCATATTAATTTGATTCGGGTACGGCCTCGATCAGGAGGGTAGACTTACGTAGGTTTTTTTACTCATGCAACTTAACTTTTATATTTTCCTCAAGGATGGAAGAGAGAAGGAGGTCTTAGGTTTTTGCTCTCGTTTTTCCTCTTTTTCTTAGTCATTTTTTGTTGTTCCTATTTCCAAACCTCTATTGTTGATCAATGAATTACAATTTGTGTTGTACTCTATGTTGCAATTCTTTTTAATGGAACGTTAAATCTGTTGAGTTGGTAACTAGGAAGATTTTAATGTTTCCTTGAGATTATTGAACCAATGTTTTTCTGCTCCTCTTTCCTCTAGATCATATTTAATCTGGTTGTGTGCGTTACAATTTGGTCCATGCTTAGTGGTCTAATTTGTCTACATTTAAAGTTGCAGTTGCTTAATTTGTGGTGTAGAAGCAATTAAATATGTGTGTGTTTGCTCCATTCGTAGTCATGAAAACCATATTAATCTCCGCTTAGGTGATTGATTTGTGTTGGATTGAGGTTGAGAGGAATAGATGATTCATTGTTAATCTGGGATTGAAAATCTAACTAGTAGTCAACCTGTCATTAATCACTGTTTAATCTACATTATTTGCTCAATTTATTTTAATTTGTATAATCTGCTCAACAACCCCCCCCCACACACACACACTGTGTGTTCGATCCTTTAACAAAGAGAATTGGTCCTTGGGAGATGACCTAGGAGTCACTTCCTAGTATTGCACTTAATTGCATTTATTTGACCGAGTACGACACGATCAAATTTGGCATCGTTTTCGAGGACCAATAGTTTATATCGAAGGTTCTGTTTCGAGTTATTTCATGTTGAATTAAGTCCATCCACAATGTTGTCTTGCATTTTTCTACATCTGTTGTTATTGTTTTCATGTTAAACAAGTCAAAATTAGGAGAATTCGAGTTATTTGGCATGTTTTGGCATGAAAATTCAATGAACAAGATGAATAGTATTGTGAAAGTGCATGAATAGTATCCAATTTTCCTAATTATATGGCAATTTTTATTTTGGTAGCTAGAGGTGTTATTTTTCCTTGAATTTTTGTGTCTGCAGTTCTTTCCGTCTATATTTTAATTGAAAAGTCCCATAGAAACCTATAGTAGTCCTAATCCTTGTTTTTACAAACCTTCATTTAGTGGTTGATATATTTATTTTTTGAATTTTGCTTTCAAATTTGGTGTGCCATCTTTTTATGATTTTAGGGTATTTCTCACAAATTTTCAGCTCATTTGGATAATGTTTGAGAATACTTCAAATTTTATCCCTATGTATGCTTTTTTGAACTTGCATGATATATGTTGACACGGTGCATGACTAAAGCTAATCCGGAACTATTACCACCCTTTGATACTGAAATAGATAGGACATTTTATATGTTAGTTAGACATTCTAGGAATTTATCTCTCGAAATTATAAAATTATAAAATTATAAAATTACAAAATTATAAAACTATAAAATTATAATATTATAAAATTATAAAATTATAAAACTATAAAATTATAAAATTATAAAATTATAAAATTATAAAATTATAAAATTATAAAATTATAAAATTATAAAATTATAAAATTATAAAATTATAAAATTATAAAATTATAAAATTATAAAATTATAAAATTATAAAATTATAAAATTATAAAATTATAAAATTATAAAATTATAAAATTATAAAATTATAAAATTATAAAATTATAAAATTATAAAATTATAAAATTATAAAATTATAAAATTATAAAATTATAAAATTATAAAATTATAAAATTATAAAATTATAAAATTATAAAATTATAAAATTATAAAATTATAAAATTATAAAATTATAAAATTATAAAATTATAAAATTATAAAATTATAAAATTATAAAATTATAAAATTATAAAATTATAAAATTATAAAAATATAAAAATATAAAATTATAAAATTATAAAATTATAAAACTATAAAATTAACCCAAAGGACCCATACAAAATAGTTGGGTACCTATTGTTTAAAATTTAGAATTTCTTTAAAACAATATTTAATTATTATTCCAAGGTAGATGGAATTATTTTAATTTATTTTATATACAAAGCATATATAGTTTTCAAACGGAAAATATTTGAAATAGAAGAATATGTGCATGTTGTCTTTGATGAAATTGTAGACCTTGAGGCAAAACCTCTTGAGTCATTTGAATTACATGCAGACAATGATGAAGATTTGAAGAAGCAACAAATGAAGTGAAGAATGATGACAATCCTCAAAGATGAAGATCTAAACAAAATGTGAAAACAACCTAGAGGATTCTCATTACAAAATTGAAGGCATATCTAAAGGGGTGCTTTATGTTTCTATGTTTTTATTAGTATGTGCCATTTATATTTCATTGCATGCTTACCTCTTTAAAAATTTAATAAAATATATATATTGTTTTTCCTTAATATGCATACATGCTTGTATTAAGGGGGAGTATATTTTCTAATAAATTTAGGGGGAGCAATTATACATCTCTTTTTAATAATGATAAAAAAGGGGGAGAAATATTTAAAGTCTTAAACTTATTTCTAAGTTTACTAACAATTGTTTCTTCCTTAAGTTATATTTTTTATACAGATTATTACCAAAAGCTTTAAATCAAGAAGGTTTTGATCATCATCAAAAAGGGGGAGATTGTTAGCAAAATGAAGAAGATGAAGTTTTGATGATGTCCAAATCAAGTCAAGAGAAATCAAGATTCAAAATGTTATGAAGACTTGTATTGCTATGGAAAGCTTTTGTAATAATTATAGTTTAGTATCTAGGACTTAGATTATGAGTGGATTTATGTTTGCATTCAAAAGAGATGTAAAAATAAGCCAAACAGCAAAATCTGTGCAGTGTTAATCGATTAACACAGGGTGTAAATCGATTGTTCCAGAGACAAATGAAGAAGCACTGCATTGAGCTGTTAATCGATTAACAAGGGGTGTTAATCGATTAACGTTAATCGATTAACAAGGGCTGTTAATCGATTAACACAGGAGCTGTTTGAAAAACTAGCCGTTTTTAGAGCCGTTGAAGTATCCGTTGGGTTGTTAATCGATTAACCACTGTAGCTAATCGATTAACACAGTCAGAAAGTCTAAAAGCGAAAATGGAAGAGCCTTTGGATGAGTCTATAAATAGACTCTCATTTCCTCTTAAGTTTAAGTAATACAGAGACACAGAAACTCTTCCCTTGTGCTCAAGTACTCTGAACTCTTGTGAGAACTCTGTGAAATTGCTGAAGCTAAGGAAACTCTTGTCTGCAAAGTCTTGAAGTGGTACTGCGGTGACAGAGGAATAGCTTGATCATCCTTGGTGTGTCTGAGGAAGTGTCTGGAAGAGAATCATCCTTCGTGAAGCATTCGAAGGAGGTGATCATCCTTTGTGAAGATTCAAAGGAGGTGTAAGTTCATCTCTTGTGGTTTCAAGAGAGGTGGTAACTTCTAAACTGTTACAAATTGTTTTTTCTGTGTGACTAATATTTGTAATAGTTTTGTGATAGTGAAAAAGGTTTATCTTATTTGAGATAAGCGACTAGACGTAGGATCCTAGTGATCTGAACCAGGATAAAATACCTATGTAATTTTTCTCTTTCCCTTACTCTGTTATTTACGTTAAATTATCTGCTTAGTAAGAAATTAAGAGAAAAATATTAAAAAGGGATAATATTTGAATATAACCAATTCACCCCCCCTCTTGGTTTGTTTCCACGCTAACCATTCCGCTGCAGCCGCTCTGACAGTAAGTGGGACGACTGTAGTAGTGGTTTTTTAGTTGGGAATAAAGTTTTGAATATAAATGAAAATGATATTTATTTAGGGTTAGGATTGAGTACAGATGGTGCAAATATTAACTTAAAGGAAGAGCTGGGCAATACTGAATGTGTGAAATACATAGGCAAAGGAACAAAGGAATTGAATTCAATATACAAAATTCTAATGCGAAAACACAAGAAAAAGATCCCTTGTTCTCATTTTTGTAGCCTTTACCTCCTGGTAAGGATAAGTGAGATTTTATTTCCAAAACGTAGCGGGAAAGTGTTTCCCGTAATGTTTAATCTTGTTGACAACTTAAGTGGTTTGGGTAGTTATTGTTGGGGTAGTGTAGTTTATCATTTTCTGTTACATAGTTTGTGCAAAGCTTCAGAAGGCTTGAAGAAAGGCAAAGGTATTTCAAACGTTTACGTCGATGGTTGTGTTTACATGCTGCAGGTAATTAATAGTATTTGATGTAATTACTTAAATTGTTTTTTGAATTAAGTTTCTTACAAGTTAAGATGATTTATTTGTCTTAGGTATGGTTTTTTGAGCTCTTTGTTCCACCAAAAGGTCCTATTGATAAATTTCCACGAATATTGCATTGGATGAATATAAGTGTTGGAGACAAGTTCGTTAAACGGTGTATGGAGACAGGTTTGGTAAGTTGTTTGTTATCGAAAGTTTTGTTATGTTTTCATATATTGACAAAAGTTGTGTAATCTGTAATGTGTTGTTAAATTTCAGGTTGTTGACGATGTTTATGGTGGTCCTTCAACGAAGGATAAGGAGGAATACAGACCAACACCTAAAAGAAAGGATGCTAAACCAAGAGGAAAGAAGAAACAAAAAAGAATTCGCAGAGAAACTTTTATGCGTGCCTTAGAGGAACAAGAATTTCTAATTAAAGAACTTAAAAGGAGGGTTGCAAGTTTGGAGGCACAATTGGCTGAAGAGAAGGCAAGAAGGCAAAATAAAGATGACGTTGGACAAAGTGTGCCTCGTACAGAACCATCCGTGAACACTGGTTTTGTATCCCCTACTGACATTGATGGAAATGAACAACCTTTGAAGACGTATGTTAAGGTTGGATCACGAAGGCGTTACAAGGGAAGAGCACTTAGGACTCCATACACCGGAACCGTAGTGCTTAGAATAAAAAATGAGTGATCTGTGTATTTAGTTGATTGAAAATGTTATTTGGAAAGTAATGAAAATTGTAATAATTGTAAATAGATTAAGAAAACAATGTTTAATGTATCCGATTTAGTTCAATGAAATAAAATTTGAGTTTTGGTTTGAATTGGTCTCATATTTTATTTATTCAATATCATAGTTATTATGAGTTGTGGGTTTGTGCATTTCAGAATGTGGTAATTTTTTTTGTCTCCTAAGTTGCAGGCTTGTTTGTAAGATGTTGGTGTTTGTGTGGTCATTTTGAGTAACATGTGATGTGAGTCCACGGAGTGAGGGGTGACCCCTCATGAGTTGGAGGAGCAAGCTGTGCAAGGGATGAGTGAGGGCGTTGAAAAAAGGGTCTGGTAATCGTTTACAACATCCTTGTAAACGATTACCCGAGAGAAAATGGGAATTTGTACAGAAAGTCCAACACAGGTAGTCAGTCAGGTGAACAAGGGTCACCATTGGAAAAAAAGCTGACTTTTATGCAAATCTGCACCTGTCTGAGGCTGGTGCAGGTGTTTCAGTGGTGGGAGAGGGTGGCTGGTGATGTGATGTGAGTCCAAGGAGTGTGGGGTGACCCCTCATCAGTTGGAAGAGCAAGTTGTGCAAGGGATGAGTGAGGGTGTTCAAAACAGGGTCTGGTAATCGTTTACAGTATCCTAGTAAACGATTACCCGAGAGAAAAATGGATTTTGTACAGAAAGTCCAACACAGGTAGTCAGTCAGGTGAACAGGGGTCACCATTGGAAAAAAAGGTGACTTTTATGCAAATTTGCACCTGTCTGAGGTTGGTCCAGGTGTTTCAGTGGTGGGAGAGGGTGGCTGGTGATGTGATGTGAGTCCAAGGAGTGTGGGGTGACCCCTCATCAGTTGGAGGAGCAAGCTGTGCAAGGTATGACTCAGAGTGTTCAAAAAAGGGTCTGGAAATCGTTTACAGCATCCTGGTAAACGATTACCCGAGAGAAAATGGGAATTAGTACAGAAAGTCCAACACAGGTAGTCAGTCAGGTGAACAGGGGTCACCATTGGAAAAAAAGGTGACTTTTAGGCAAATTTGCACCTGTCTGAGGCTGGTACAGGTGTTTCAGTGGTGGGAGAGGGAGGCTGGTGATGTGATGTGAGGCCAAGGAGTGTGGGGTGACCCCTCATCAGTTGGAGGAGCAAGCTGTGCAAGGGATGAGTGAGGGTGTTCAAAGTCTGGTAATCGTTTACAGGATCCTGGTAAAAACCCGAGAGAAAAATGGATTTTGTACAGAAAGTTCAACACAGGTAGTCAGTCAGGTGAACAGGGGTCACCGTTGGAAAATAAGGTGATTTTTATGCAAATCTGCACCTGTCTGAGGCTGGTGCAGGTGTTTCAGTGGTGGGAGAGGGTGGGTTGTGATGTGATGTGAGGCCAAGGAGTCTGGGGTGACCCCTCATCACTTGGAGGAGCAAGCTGTGCAAGGGATGACTCACAGTGTTGAAAAAAGGGTGTGGTAATCGTTTACAGCATCCTTGTAAACGATTACCCGATAGAAAATGGGAATTTGTACAGAAGGTCCAACACAAGTAGTCAGTCAGCTGAACAGGGGTCACTATTGGAAAAAAAGGTGACTTTTATGCAAATCTGCACCTGTCTGAGGCTGGTCCAGGTGTTTCAGTGGTGGGAGAGGGAGGCTGGTGATGTGATGTGAGTCCAAGGACTGTAGGGTGACCCCTCATCAGTTAGAGGAGCAAGCTGTGAAAGGGAATGACTCAAAGTGTTCAAAAAAGGGTCTGGTAATCGTTTACAGCATCCTGGTAAACGATTACCCGAGAGAAAAATGGATTTTGTACAGAAAGTCCAACACAGGTAGTCAGTTAGCTGAACAGGGGTCACCATTAGAAAAAAAGGTGACTTTTATGAAAATCTGCACCTATCTGAGGCTGGTCCAGGTGTTTTAGTGGTGGGACAGGGTAGCTGGTGATGTGATGTGAGTCCAAGGAGTGTGGGGTGACCCCTCATCAGTTGGAGGAGCAAGCTGTGCAAGGAATGACTCAAAGTGTTGAAAAAAGGATCTGGTAATCGTTTACAGCATCCTGGTAAACGATTACCCGAGAGAAAAATGGATTTTGTACAGAAAGTCCAACACAGGTAGTCAGTCAACTGAACAGGGGTCAGCATTGGAAAATAAAGTTACTTCTGCACTTGTTTGAGGCTGGTACAGGTGTTTCAGTGGTGGGAGAGGGAGGCTGGTGATGTGATGTGAGGCCAAGGAGTGTGGGGTGACCCCTCTTCAGTTGGAGGAGCAAGCTGTGCAAGGGAATGACTCAGAGTGTTGAAAAAAGGGTCTGGTAATCGTTTACAGAATCCTGGTAAACGATTACCCGAGAGAAAAGTGGATTTTGTATAGAAAGTCCAACACAGGTAATCAGTCAACTGAACAGGGGTCACCATTGGAAAAAACCTTGACTTTAATGCAAATCTGCACCTGTCTGAGGCTGGTCCAGGTGTTTCAGTGGTGGGAGAGGGTGGCTGGTGATGTGATGTGAGTCCAAGGAGTGTGGGGTGACCCCTCATCAGTTGAAGGAGTTTGTTGTACAAGGGAATGACTCAGAGTGTTGAAAAAAGGGTCTGGTAATCGTTTACAGCATCCTAGTAAATGATTACCCGGGAGAAAATGGGAATTTGTACAAAAAGTCCAACACAGGTAGTCAGTCAGGTGAACAGGGGTCACCATTTGAAAAGAAAGTTACTTTTAGTTTTACAGACAATTGCAGTGTTATTAAGTGGTATTGGTTAGTGGTATTGGTGTTTTACTCACAACTGCCATGCTATTAAGTGTATCATAAATTGAACATTACATAATAAATGTCGAGAATTGAGGAACCATTTTAAAAGTAAACAACTTCATTAAATTAAATACTTGAAATGATCAAAGCAGGAACTGTAGTACATAGTTCTTTAAAATGCAGTAAATAAAGCCTAAACAACCAATTTTAAGTCTGAGGATTGTTTCCAGAAGCACTTTGCAAGTGTTGCAGTTGTTCTTCAATGTTCCCAACGCGCGATTGCAACACATCAAACCTTGTAGTGATGACCATGTCCATGTTTCCAAATCTTGTTTCAAGGGCATCAAATCGAGTTTCAAAGGCATCAAATCTTGTACCAACAAAGGTTTGAAGTTGTTCTATGAGGTTGATGACATTATTTAGTGTTGTAGATGAACTGCCTTGTTCATCATCTTGTCCTTGTTTATGTTGACCTTCTTGTAAGGGGGGATGGGGGGCGTTGCCTTTGGGAACCCATTCTCCTTCATCATTTTGCATATAACCAAATGATGCTACAACTTCACAACCAATTCTTTGCTTGAACTTCAGTTCTGAAATGGGATCACTTTCAGTAGGCACTTCAAAGTGTTCCATGAAGATGGTTATCAAATGTGGATACGGCAACTCTGCGTTCTCCCTTAATGCTCTTTTCATCTTATATCTAATAAGATGTCCCCAGTTAATGTGAATGGAATTGAAAAATGCCCATAGCAGCATAATATCCTCTTCGGATGCCTGACCAATATTGGTTGCACGAGGACTCTAGTGAGAACGTAATGAAGTATCCTTGGTCGAACCTTCATTTGCCCCGCTAGTATTCTAGATTGTATGGCTGCATCATCTCTACACACTAGTTGCCTTGCAGTGACAGAATCGTATTGTTCTTTCCACTCATCTACAACTTTTCCTTCGTAACAAACACCATCAGATGGGAGATTAGTGAGTTGTTGAAAAAGATTAGGGCTCACCCTAATTTTTACACCTTTAACTTCGCTTCGAATAACCCCAGTATCCGATATTGACATGTTGCTATAGAACACTCTGACTAATTGTGGGTGGTAATGTCTTCTTAAACACACAAATTCAGTCAGCCCAGCTTCGTGTAATATGTCATAGAATTGAAAATTTTTTCCTTGAAAGTATTCGTCCTCTAGATACTTACTTTCCAAAATTTCCCGATTTACAAAATGTTAGGCATATTTCTCCTGTTGCTCATCCGACGAGAAGAGATCATTGGTAGGCGTTGGAGGGGATGACGATAGTGATGGGGTTGGACTCCGCCGGCGGCGACACTGAATCTCATACACGCTTCCAACAACATTATTACGTTTACTACTTGTAATTTGTCTTCATATTTTTTTATCATAGGTCTCGTAAAGGATGGAAAATTCGAGAACGTTAACTCCCTCCAAGAGGCAAAATCAGCTGAGGTCCTTCCATTGGTTGTTTGCATATTGAAAGAGTGCAAGCCAAATGGGTTGGGAGATATGCAGTTGACTCTTAAGGTAATATTTGTTATATTGAACAACATAACATTTTATGGTACATTACTAACTTATTATACCAACTTCTGAAGGACCCAACTGCCACGATGAAGGCTTCCCTGCACAAGAAAGTTCTTGAAGATCCTGAAATTGCAGACAATATCGGAGTTGGTTCCGTTATCATACTCAATCTTGTAAGCCATCAAATTTGTACTTAACTACCATAATTATTTTTTTGGTATTTAAGTGTTCTTCTTCTTACAAATTCGTTTGTACATTTAGGTCCACCCCTTCACTGCATTTAGGCAAAACCACTACCTCAATATTACGCATCGCTCTATAGTCAAGGTATTTCCAGCTCAAGTTTCTCCTCCTACAATTGACCTTGTTAAGGAGACACCAAAACCTGTCATTCGACTTCCTATGTGGGCAGAGAAGGAACTCAATGTGGATGACATCCTCCGCAAATTTGTACGTCCATCTGACCAACCATCAACGTCCAATCAAGCAGACAACCAATAGTGGGTTTAGGATAACTGTAATTTTATATGAACACCATTATAAGTATTTCATGGATAACTGTAATATTTCAAACGTACAATGTATTATTTTCTTGTGTATGTTGTGTACCTGAATCTCTATTAATGGTGTGTTATAATGAATTTATTTATGTCATACAAAAGTTTTGAAGTTAATTGCTACCTTTTTTTTTCCCACCACTGAAACACCTGCACCAGCCTCAGACAGGTGCAGATTTGCCTAAAAGTCACCTTTTTTCCCAATGCTGACCCCTGTTCACCTGACTGACTACCTGTGTTGGACTTTCTGTACAAATTCCCATTTTCTCTCGGGTAATCGTTTACCAGGATGCTGTAAACGATTTCCAGACACTTTTTTCAACACCCTCACTCATCCCTTGCACAACTTGCTCCTCCAACTGATGAGGGGTCACCCCACACACCTTGGACTCACATTACATCACCAGCCTCCCTCTCCCACTACTGAAACACCTGCACCAGTCTCAGACAGGTGCAAATTTGCCTAAAAGTCACCTTTTTTTCCAATGGTGACCCCTGTTCACCTGACTGACTACCTGTTTTATACTTTCTGTACAAATACCCATTTTCTCTCGGGTAATCGTTTACCAGGATGCTGTAAACGATTACCAGACCCTTTTTTGACCACTCTGAGTCATTCCTTGCACAGCTTGCTCCTCCAACTGATGAAGGGTCACCCCACACTCCTTGGACTCACATCACATCACCAGCCACCCTCTCCCACCACTGAAACACCTGGACCAGCCTCATACAGGTGCAGATTTGCATTAAAGTCACCTTTTTTTCCAATGGTGACCCCTGTTCAGCTGACTGACTACCTGTGTTGGACTTTCTGTACAAAATCCATTTTTCTCTCGGGTAATCGTTTACAAGGATTCTGTAAACGATTACAAGACCCTTTTTTCAACACTCTGAGTCATTCCCTTGCACAGCTTGCTCCTCCAACTGATGAGGGGTCACCCCACACTCCTTGGACTCACATCACATCACCAGCCTCCCTCTCCCACCACTGAAACACCTGCACCAGCCTCAAACAGGTGCAGATTTGCCTAAAAGTCACCTTTTTTTCCAATTGTGACCCCTGTTCACCTGACTGACTACCTGTGTTATACTTTCTGTACAAAATCCATTTTTCTCTCGGGTAATCGTTTACCAAGATGCTGTAAACGATTACCAGACCCTTTTTTGAACACTCTGAGTCATTCCTTGCACAGCTTGCTCCTCCAACTGATGAGGGGTCACCCCACACTCCTTGGACTCACATCACATCACCAGCCACCCTCTCCCACCACTGAAACACCTGCACCAGCCTCAGACAGGTGCAGATTTGCCTAAAAGTAACCTTTTTTTTCCAATGGTGACCCTTGTTCACCTGCCTGACTACCTGTGTTATACTTTCTGTACAAAATCCATTTTTCTCTCGGGTAATCGTTTACCAGGATGCTATAAACGATTACCAGACCCTTTTTGGAACACTCTGAGTCATTCCCTTGCACAGCTTGCTCCTCCAACTGATGAGGGGTCACCCCACCCTCCTTGGCCTCACATCACATCACCAACCACCCTCTCCCACCACTCAAACATCTGGACCGGCCTCAGACAGGTGCAGAAGTGCCTAAAACCCAGCTTTTTTTCCAATGGTGACCCCTGTTCACCTGACTGAGTACATGTGTTGGACTTTCTGTACAAATTCCCATTTTCTCTCGGGTAATCATTTACAAGGATGCTGTAAACGATTACCAGACCCTTTTTTCAACACCCTCACTCATCCCTTGCACAGCTTGCTCCTCCAATTGATGAGGGGTCACCCCACCCTCCTTGGCCTCACATCACATCACCAACCACCCTCTCCCACCACTCAAACATCTGGACCGGCCTCAGACAGGTGCAGAAGTGCCTAAAACTCAGCTTTTTTTCCAATGGTGACCCCTGTTCACCTGACTGAGTACCTGTGTTGGACTTTCTATACAAATTCCCATTTTCTCTAGGGTAATCGTTTACAAGGATGCTGTAAACGATTACCAGACCCTTTTTTCAACACCCTCACTCATCCCTTGCACAGCTTGCTCCTCCAACTGATGAGGGGTCACCCCACCCTCCTTGGCCTCACATCACATCACCAACCACCCTCTCCCACCACTGAAACACCTGGACCGGCCTCAAACAGGTGCAGAAGTGCCTAAAACTCAGCTTTTTTTCCAATGGTGACCCTTGTTCACCTGACTGAGTACCTGTGTTGGACTTTCTGTACAAATTCCCATTTTCTCTAGGGTAATCATTTACAAGGATGTTGTAAACGATTACCAGACCCTTTTTTCAACACCCTCACTCATCCCTTGCACTACTTCGTCCCCCTACTCATCACGGGTCACTCCACACTTCTTGTGTTCACATCAATCACCAACACCCATCTCCCCACTCAGAACTTGATCAAATCCTTCCCATTAATTACCATTAATTTTAGTGAAAATGGTCTCGTACTTTTCAAGTTTTTATTATAATGCTGCGTTCATTTTTCAATCACTAATTTTGTCATTATAACAAACACAAACACAAAGTAAAAACAATTCGTTTCGAAATCCAACCACTAATCTTATTACAAACACATACTGTACATTGTCAAATAACATTAGGTACATATTTGAACATCTTATACATGTCAAATTTTATCATTTCTTAGCAATCCTAAACAATGTCGTATAGCTGTAGGGCTTCCATTCTTCTTATGTTCTCGTTGTCCAGGATCCAGTCACACACATATTTCTTTCTAATCCCAAGCAGCTCCTCCTGAAACTAACATTTTCCACATTAGAAACCAGCACATACAAGAATATTATCAAACACACAGTTCCAACTTACAGTTGTATATTGAGGCATGCTTTTCCCGTTGTATTTTTCATCTCCATCCCAGATTTCTATTGCTTTCAACATTATGACTCCACAATCATGTCTGAAATAATATACCCACAACATCAAATTACTTTTGCCCATATACATCACAATATAATCCGGCAGTACAGTTGAAGAAACTTACAAGTTTGGTTGGGATGGGATATTTGCTTGTTTAACAGTCAAAGGACCAATACTACCTTCCGGTGTATTCATCAAGATGCAAAAAAACCGTGCCATATTTTCAGCCTACCAGTTAACAAATACAATAAATACTTAAACAATACAGGGTTATGTCATAATCACACGGTAATCAACAATGAAAGATGTCGAATCTTACAACGGCTGTGTCTATCCTTTTGCGGTCTCTGATCCCCTTACCCAATGAGTCAATCACAAAAATCTCCAATGACCTCAATTTTACTGAATAACACCACCAATGATCATCGTGGACAAATGGCAGAAACAACTACAAACAATATAAACAATTTCAGTAACACATTTACAACCAAAAGTCGACAAAATTTGCAAATTCAAGGTTACTCACAAAGTCCGTTGTGGCAAAGTCTCCAAGTCCAAAATGATCGGAACGCAAATAACTGTTATAGTTATGAAGCGTCCAAACATGGCGATTCTGTGGACGTTTCCTATAATCTGTAAGAATATGGTGTTGTGGACAATTTCAAAATCATCAATAAAAAACCGATCAAAAATACTTTCTTCAATCATAAATATGATACAATATCAAATTTTATTTACCGAGTATAACGGACTAAAATGAATCCTCTTAACAACACCGCACAACCTTTTCTCAAAGTACATAAAGATCGTACAAGCAAATAACACCACCTACACAATAAAAAATTTTCACATTACTAACATAAACTAAAACATGAAACACAACCAAATGTGACAATACTAACCATGTTATCAACGTATTTCATTGGGGCCAAAGTGTAAATTGAATTCGTGCTCAAGCTTTGGCCAATTATCTCGCTTACAACCCTAAACATACAAATATTAGTCAATCACAAACAATACATATTCCTCAACCACAACTACAATTCATACCATATACCTGTGTACGTTCATCTCTCTGACGCTGACTGCTGTATACAATTGGTCTACATCAACAGTGGTGCTTGGATCATGATATGATCATAAATGGGTCAAGTAGTGAAGAGTTTCAAAGTGACAAAAACACAAAAAGAATAGAATAGGTTTCCTTTGGGCGTGTATTTGCCTTTTGATTTCTTTCTCTTAGTTCTTGTGAATAATTGCTTATAAACTCTTCTTTCTCTTTAAGAGTAAGCAATGTGGGACTTTCCATAGCTTGGTCTTAAAAAGAATAGAAGAGAAAGTGAGCATTTTTAGGCGTGTAGGAGTTAGGAAGCATAACTAGTGTTAGTTTTTGAACTCTAGGAGAGCTAGGAAGCTTATAAACCCTTTTGGAATGAGAGAATTAAGCAATGTAGGGCTCCCATGCACCTAGGGACGTTGCAGCTGCTGCTGGACAGAACTTGGAGCCTTCCAAGTCCTACATCTCTTGAAACTCATCACCAAAGTCATTCCAAAAGCTATATAAGCAACCTAGGGGTTCTTCTTTGTAGACACCTTTGCATTGAATGAAATTTGAGTTGAATTGCAATCTTGCATTCTTCTTTGAGATAGAATTCTGTCTCTAAAGTTCCAAATTTGGGTAGGCCTTATCTTGCTCAAGCAAGTGGTGGTCCTCTTCATGATGCTTATCTTGGAAGCTTGTTCAAGTGGCGCATCTTCATTTCCTAAGTTTCCTTTTCTCTAATCTCTTCCATTTTTAATTTCTCTTCCATTTCTTAAATGTCATTTAGTATATTCTCTCTAGGTATGCACTTCCCCATCATGTGGTATCAGAGCCTCAGGTTTTTTATCTCTTAGGAAGTGCATACCTAGAGAGAATATACTAAATGACATTTAAGAAATGGAAGAGAAATTAAAAATGGAAGAGATTAGAGAAAAGGAAACTTAGGAAATGAAGATGCGCCACTTGAACAAGCTTCCAAGATAAGCATCATGAAGAGGACCGCCACTTGCTTGAGCAAGATAAGGCCTGCCCAAATTTGGGACTTTAGAGACAGAATTCTATCTCAAAGAAGAATGCAAGATTGCAATTCAACTCAAATTTCATTCAATGCAAAGGTGTCTACAAAGAAGAACCCCTAGGTTGCTTATATAGCTTTTGGAATGACTTTGGTGATGAGTTTCAAGAGATGTAGGACTTGGAAGGCTCCAAGTTCTGTCCAGCAGCAGCTGCAACGTCCCTAGGTGCATGGGAGCCCCACATTGCTTAATTCTCTCATTCCAAAAGGGTTTATAAGCTTCCTAGCTCTCCTAGAGTTCAAAAACTAACACTAGTTATGCTTCCTAACTCCTACACGCCTAAAAATGCTCACTTTCTCTTCTATTCTTTTTAAGACCAAGCTATGGAAAGTCCCACATTGCTTACTCTTAAAGAGAAAGAAGAGTTTATAAGCAATTATTCACAAGAACTAAGAGAAAGAAATCAAAAGGCAAATACACACCCAAAGGAAACCTATTCTACTCTTTTTGTGTTTTTGTCACTTTGAAACTCTTCACTACTTGACCCATTTATGATCATATCAGATCACCAACAAAACTGCGCAATGGGGGTATAACCAATGGCACGACCTCCCGTTCTTCTTCATCACCATCATCATCTATTTCAATAAAATTAATGTTATGAACAGTTCTTGAAACTATCTCCTCTTCATGTGCGGTTTTATCCTCCCCTCTTACTTCAGTATATGCACCTAGGGGGTCATGAACTGCATTACCATCACCTTCTTCTTCAAATCCACAATCAGGACGAACTTCAGCCTCTTCGTCCTCCCCCAACTTCAGGCTTCTCCTCACCTCCAACTCCAGGTGCTTCATCAACTCCACCACCAACCTCTTCATCAGTGCCACATGCATCTGCTTCATGAAAGATTGGAGTTTGACAAATTTCAAATAACTCCCTAGTAAGAACTCCAATCTTGGCATTCAATGCTCTGATATCTTCATTGTTTTTCCTCAATCTCTCCTCCGCACCTGCTTCCCATGTCTCGTCATCAGAGCTTTCGTCATCATCATCATCTTTGTCAACCTTGGATCCTTCACCCAAGGATCCTTCACTCATCCCTCCGTCATCCATGTTGAAAGCTGCACGGATTTCCGGCCTATGACGATCTTCCTTTCGTAGATACCACTCCATATTTAACTGCACCAATATCACACAACAAATTCAGACAAAATAGACAATCCATTTTAACATACAAAATAACGAAAAACAAAACACTTACATCTCCGGTCATAAAAATATGTTCAATTTTTTCGGTCCTTGATTTATACGGGAACCATCGCATTATGCGCGGGAAAAACCTGTGCGAAGGATGACCATGCAAAGAAAGTCTTTCAACCGCCCAAGCCTACAATATCATAAAATCATTTCATCAAACCTAATTCACAATGTTCTGCACTACATCAAAATAGTGAACTACAAATCATATTACCTGCAACACTGCCACATTGCCACTTAGAGTGAGTGACTGGGGGATACCTGCTCCCATAATTTTCTTCTTACATTTATTTAAATTCTCTACAATATGTTTATGTACACGGGTGCACCAATCATATAGACACAAACGGTCTAAGTCATCTAACACTGCAAAAGGCATGTTACAAACATGCCTTGATTTCCTAGGGAAATAGAAAACAACTAAACAAACTAATATCTATAACCTACACACTACATCAACATCAATGTTTTTATCATAAACAATGACATTAAACATGTCCGTCAAGTCATTCAAACTGATGGTTTTTGATTTGAACATTTCACCAACCAATACACCAACTACTTCATCAAAGGGAATCTCTAAACCACCTATTTCTAAACCTATGCTCATGAACACATCAATAACTCTAAGGGGCACCAACTTTTGACTTACTCTAAAACTGTTATCATGCCCAACCCACCTGCAAACCATAACCTTCAATAATTTCAAATTCACCTCCACAGGGCTTTGAATATTCAAACACCACATAAATGGAGTCATCCTAATCTGATCCACATGACATTGTCGTAGTAAACGATTCATTTGAATAATAATCGATGAATCCATCGAGATAAGAAGTCGCCACTACAAAAAAAATCATAAAAATTTATTACTAACTACAATTCATACGATAATTAAATAATATATAAACACAATATTTAAATTTGTCTTACACTTGCTTTTTTCCCTTCCATTGAAACGGCCCTAACAAGATAACATTCCACACTCAGTTATATCATTCAACTTAATGAAAACCAAAAACACAGTGTAAAACACAATGTCAGGGCTCGCCCATTTTTACTTACACCAATAAAAACAGATACCACTGCTCCACGACCTCCTCCACCAGACGCGAAATGCACAACAAAACAACCACACCCACTTTCCGAATGCCAAAATGGAAGGGTTTCTCTGTGGACGACAGACCCACACAAAGGATGGAAGGGTTCAACGCTGTGGGTAGGGTAAAGATGGAACACACAGCCACAAAGATCCTCGAAGGTTTCAACGCACGTTTTGAAGAAGGAGGAGAGAACGACAGCGAGGATGGAAGCTTCGAAGACAGACGACACAGCGAGAGAGAAGACGGACGACACAGCGAGAGAGCGACACACAAGATGGAAGGCTTGAACAAACGTCTTTCCCACCCTAAACCGCCAAACCCAAATCTTACAATTTTAATCTGGAAATCCCAAAATACCCCTCGCCCCGTAACCCTTTCTCTGTTTTATTTCCAAATTATTTAGCCAATGCAGACCTGCCACGTGTCGTTGTTAAATCTGTGTCAAAATTTTGTTGTCCAAATAACATTTTCCTTTTGTTAAATACAACGAATGGAGTGTTGAGAGTTATGTGTGTGCTGAAGTTGCTTTCATTGATAGTGAAAGCAGCAAGGGAGTTCATCGGTGATAATTTATTTTTGTGATTTGTGTGTGGCACTTGAAGGTTTGAGGGATGTGCTTGAGGGGTTAATTGCAGCTTGATGTTGAGGACTGGTTGATGGATGAAGATTAAGATTACTCAAGCAGCGGCGTTTGACGAAGAGTTTGTTCATGGCCGTGTATTTAGTTTCACAAATCTGGTAATCAGTTCCAGTGGTGAGAAAAAAATGAAAATGTAGTTGTATTCGGTTCCATCACGCATATCCCGTTGCACTCCTTGAAGAAATTGCACAGAAGGCGTATTTACGTCCTTGTATTCGGTTCCAGCAGTTATGGGATTTGAAGAATGTGTGTATTCTATTCTAACTTCGTTGTATTCGGTTTTAGTAAATGTTTGAGCAGAGCATGTATTCAGTTCATGAGTGTAGTATTCGGTTCCCAACATTCTTCCTCCCTCACGTTGATTCCTTTCCAGAACTGTGTAAACGTTTTTAAGCTAACACCTTTGATGGAGGCTGGTGCCATCGACAATGGCCTTGGCAAGCTACGAGGACCTATGACCGAGCAAAAGGATTGTCGTGGAGGTTGGTTAATGGGAGCAAGGTTTGTACAAGAGGACGAAAAAGTTCTAGCGCGGGCTGATGTTTCTTTTTGTTGACAAAGGGATGGGTCATATGAAAGGTAGGGCCTGCCATGGATGAGAGTGAAGAAGAGACCTAAGCTCTTTGTCCTAATAGAGAAAAGAAGAAATCCTAGGTTTCTAATCTGAAGATAAAGGGGCTTTGGGCTTGGACCGAGAATATTGTGTGTGGCACCTATGGCTTTCATACATACACCTCACCTCATGTTGCATGTTTTGGTATTGTTTGGGATTAGACCAGCATATTTTTCATGCACCCTTTTTTTTCGTCCATACACCTTCACTAACTATGTGGATCTCACTTCTATAATAAATAATAGTAAATTATATTACAAACAAATATTATATTTAAAAATAAATTTATTTTACTAAATTATAATTTTTTTATTTTTTAAAAATTAATTTTAATAATTATTTTAAATTTTCTTTTTTTTATAAACATTTTTACAATTAAATATAACATTAATAAATATTATTTTATATTAGTTTAATAACTAGAGACATTTTAGTAATCTTTAATTTTTATCAATTAAATAATTTTTTTAAATTTATCACATCAATAAAATACTACGCTAATTCTCACATACTTTAGTTTTCTAAATCCATTTTCATTTACTTCCAATCTCACAAAACAAAAAATTTATTTTCAAATTCTTTTCAAATACAAACAAAAAACAGTGAATACATCATAAAAAACGAGTGTCATGTCACATCATTAACAAAAGGAAAAAATAAAATTGCATGGATTTAAAAAGTTTAATTTTATGTTGTACCGATCAATCATAAAAATTGATTAAAAACTCAATTAAAATATTTTAAATTTATTATTAGTAAACAATTATGAACCAGTGCACATCATAATCAAAATTGTACTGTAATGAAAAATTAAAGTCGAGAAAACAAAGGTTAAAATACTTTCTTTCTTGGTTTCAAAATCTGATTTATGTTTCTAAATGGATTCTTTTAAATGTATAATTAGGTTATTTTTGTTAATATGTGTTACATGTAATTTTGTGATTTTTTAAAATTTTTTAAAATTTATTAATTTAATTTTTAATTTTTCTTTTTTATTAAATGTCAAGTCAAGATATATTAATTCAATATTTAAATTTTTATTTTATTTATATATTTGTTATTTTGAATCAATTCAATTTTAATTTTTTTAAATTAAATAATTTCGTTATTTTTTAAATTGAGATTATATTTAATTTTTATATAAATTTTATGTTCATATTTTATTAAAATTGATATTTTTAATATGATTAAATTTATTTAAATTTATATTTTTTCATTAAATATTGTTTAAAATTTGTTTCAAAAATTTAAATATATTTGTGATGATATTTTATAACATTAAACTTTCCATTTTTTATTTGAATATATATTTAAATCTTTAAAACAAAATTTAAATAAAGTTTAATGTAAAATATTAATTTAATAGAAATATTAGTTTGAAAGAAAAAGTTGATTAATTAAAAAAATATAAATTAAATTGAGATTTAGACCATGATTTATCCGTGAAAAAATAAAAAAATTGTAAAATACAAAAGTATAAAATATTAAAAAATAAATACAAAAATCACAAGAGCGACCCATATTTATTGTGTTAGTATTAGTAATGACAAAAAAAATCTAATTATTACATATTTAAAAAATAAAATCTAATTAAAATCAATCAAAATATAAGAATCTAATAATTAAGATTTTAAGAGAAATATCAACGAACTGATTATTTTAACCAAACCAAACAAAAATGAGTCGTATAACCGTCGGATCAAATAGTGAACTATCCAAATTACCATATCCAGCAATTCTCATTTGGTTTCTCTCTCCCAATTTACACTCGAGACAACCTCAACCTCGCCAAGGGAGAGAGAAGAAAAGAACCTGTTCTTCCACAGGAAGGTGTTTGGTTTTGTCCGAGTTCACCCATTGGATCGATCCATGACCACCATCCCCATCTTCCTTCTCCTCTTCTCTTTTTACTCCTCCTCTTTTTCCTGAGCAAAATTTTCCGGGATAGTGAGGGAAAAACGAGAAACAAACGGGATTGGAGAGGGCACGGGAAGAAGATTGAGAAAGGGGGAAGTACCCAGGTAATTAAATCGGTTGAAGATTCTGTTTTGATTAGTGGTTGTTTGTTTCCTTAGTGGGTTTTGGTGAATCAATGGAGATGGACAGCATTGACTGTGTGTCATTTTCTGATGGCATGGATGAGGATGAGATCCAACACCACACTCTGCATCCTCATAACCACTCTGAGTTTTCCTCTAACAAGCCTCGTAATGGAGGTGCTAATAGCAATAATGTTATGGGAGCCACCGCCATTTCTCCTGCAACCAGCGTTCATGAGCTGCTTGAATGCCCTGTTTGCACAAATTCAATGTACCCCCCTATTCACCAGGTCAGCTCTTGTGCCCATTTTCATCTTATTTGTGTTTTTGTTGTGTAATTTGATATGTAATTGCGTATTAGGGTTGTGGGGTGTGGGAAGAAAAGCTTTTTTTTTTGTTCTAATATTTATTGAGATCTTTTTTTTGGTGAATTCGATTGGTTTGGAGTAGAATTGAGTTTATTCTGATCATTGCTTTGGCTTTTTCTCGGGGTTTGGGGAAGTTTTGGATTTGGTTTTGGAGATTTAGGTTTTCATTCCATTTGAGAAAGCACTATTTATCAAGTAGCATGTCTTGTTAACCACAACTGATTGCAGTTGATTGATAATTCTTGGGTCAATGCTTGCAATGGTAGTGATTGAATCGGCGAATTTGACTGGCCATGTATTTGATATCATTGATTTTTAAGAAAATATATTTTTGCAGAGGAAAGTTTATTTGCTCATTATCATTTCATACTGTGTAATAATGGCAAATTGATCAATGATCATTTGACTAAGTGCTACTTTGTAGATACTGTTTCCTATACTGAAAACATCATACATGGGAGATGACTAGCGTTTAACATTATTTATGTAGTGTGCTCTGAAGCAATTAAGGAACCATATCCATGTGTTCATTAATGATAGTTGAGGAAGTTCTGATCTCAATTACACATAAGCACTCATTTCCCAAGACGGAAAGTGCTAAACTTGTAGTAAATCTTGGTTCCTCTATCTCGTGCAAAATGCTTCAGGTTGGATATGCTTCAACATTGTTGGATGTCTAATAAGATTAAAGTAGGTTTCCAATGGTTAAATCATTGTCATCTTGTCGTTGTAAGTAAACGTTCAATTTCTACTTGTTATAGATATAAGTTAGAGGAAAAATATGTTTCCAAATATTTCCCACTATTGGATATTGATTTTGCTTCTTATATTATAATTATAGAAATAATGAGCATAACTTACTATTATTAGGATATTTTTTGTTTATTTCCGTATCATATTTTTATTTTTATACGTAAATATTGAATCTGTTTTACTTATTGTATTCATTTTTTTTTCAAGATAATGTCTTAGAAACACTCAGGTTTAGCTTAATGTCTTGTGTAGTTTAACATGGTATCATAGTTTATCCTAATGAGCCTTGTTGGACTTATTATGACATCCAGGATTGGGCCGTTATAGGACCACGACCACCTATAAGTATCTAGTCCCATGCTTGATATAGTCATCCGTGTGAGGGGGTGGTGTTGGAAATTCTCCATGAATTAGAAATTTATCGTGGTATATATAAGTGGGTGCAAATCTCACTTTACAAATTGACTGTGAGATTGAGTTACCCTTAATTATCTTTATTATTAGAGGATATCAAATCTCCTTTATTTACTGTATTAAAAATGTTCTTAATCTTTTAAAAGAAATGGTAAGATCGATTTTGTGACTATTGGAGTTCCCATAGAACAAAACCATAAAATTGGGAGTGATGAAGACAATTCAACTCGAAATAAAGGTCAATATGAAAGAGTTGTTGGGAAGCTCTGTCAGTGTAGTTTAGTCAATTCATGCATGATCCAAGGGAAAGATATTTACAAGCCGTAAACCGAATCTTTAATATTTGAAATCCAGGAAGGGGATTATTGTTCAAGAGGAATGGAAAATTAAAAATTGAAGTATATATTGATATAAATCATAGGGCCTATGTATATATACACCTCAATCAAAAGGACAACAGTGTAGGTTGAATGAATACATTGTTTTCTCTATCTTATTTATTTAAGTTGGCATTAGAGTTGGTACGATCATGCTTTGTCTTCTCCTTCATTATCTTCAATAATATTTGGTGTCATCACTAGCATTATTGTCACTCTCACTCATCCTTACCATTTGACATCATTCTGTTGGGTGTGCCTCAAGGAGTGCAACCCAACCCATCCACGCACCTTCACACGCTGATCTAAGCGTGCTTAGTTTTTGGCTCATGCTCTCCACGTGTTGCCTTCCTATTGGAAAAAGCTCTTCCAAGCTATGTGATTCAAGCAAGGTGAAGACTTCCAAATGGGTTGGTGGTTACGGAAGCTTGATGGTGGTGACAATATTGTGCACGGTTTGATGTGGTGAGATGGTAGCTCCTCCTCCAAGCTATATGACTCAAGCAAGGGGTAGAGGCTATGGTGGAATTTGTTGTGCCCTCAAGAGAGGTTGGGCCAACTCAAGAGGAAGGGTGGCTAGAGGAAACCTAGAAGGGATGCTCTAACCTTGGTGACCTAAGTTGAGTAGTATGGCACAAATTTGATAGCATAACAATACTTAATTTAAAGGTTAATTTACATGGGGGAGACACCTCTATTTATAAACTTAGGTAACCCTAAAGGTGTCTCCAAATTATAGAAGCAAAACCCTAAAAACCTCAACTTGGCTAGCTTGGAAACCAAGGTAAAAATCCTCTCCATTAGGAGGAGGACATGTGACCACTAACATTGGAGAATCCTCTCCATTCCTAGAATGACTCATGACCACTACCTATGGGAAATCCTCTCCATTGAGAGAATGCCACATGGCCACCTCTCCTAAAGGTGGGACACCCTTCTCCCTTGCTCACCAAGGCAAAGACAAAACATTGACCCATGTGGTCAACTTTAGAATATGGGCCTCTCTTGGGTCAATATTGGGTGTTGACCTTTGTTGACCAAAACTCTACACTACTTGGCCTATTATACAAAGCCCAAAAAGGAAATCCTATACTACTTGGTCCATGATACAAGACCTAAAATAAACCTAATCTATTAAGAACTCACTGATGGCCCATGATGATAAGAGCTTGGGCCATCCTTTCACAAATGATTCCAACTCTTCTTGATTATACTTGGCCATGGCTTGGGGGTATGCCATCACATCCTGTTGTCAGAATCACTCAGCAATACCTCCATTTGACCCTCTAACCTCTTTTTCCTTCATTTGTTTTTACTTCATTTCACTCTTTTGATGTACTTTGGTGTTGGGACACATTCTCTCTCATTTTAGGGTTCCTTTTTTCTCTCCTTAGGTTTGGTCACTATTTTTCATCTTTGAGATTGGTTCATTAGGTTCTACTCCTTTTTTCAACTATTCCGACCATTACATTAGCAAGACTCAACTTTATTCCTAATGCAAACAAATCCTAGTGTTCAAATATTGATTTCCAACTATGTGTTGTTTTAAGGCAGTTAGTTGAGCCTGATGATTTAGAGATGCTCAAATCTTTCAAAACCTATTTCTTGTTAGAAGAAAGCACAAAATAATTTTGCTAATGATTTTCAACATCTTTTTTATGCAATTCAAAATGTAACTTCTCTCAAACAAACCAATCATGACATGGTTTCACATATGACAAAGGAGGGCCACACTAGAAGAAGTTAAAAGATTTCTAGTAGCATACTTATTAGAGAAAGTCAACAAGAAACTTGATGGATGTTATATGGTCTTGGTTTTGAGAAGCGTACATTTAGATTTTGATTATATGTCATGTTCTAGTTGGTGATCAAATTCCTTCTATTATTGGTTTAATTACTAGACTCATTAAATACAATCATACACAATAGATACCCTTTTCAGAGTTGACAAAAAGGTTGTTAGGATTTATTGGCGTGGGATGGCTTCAGCGACTCCTTCAAGAGGTCTTTGATATTGATAGGGATTTTATGAGATCTTCTTGGTAGACATGAAGATAAGAACATTCTCTTTAAAACAAAATGAGCTCATAAAGACTTTCATTGAGTACCTGAGCTTAGAAATTGTGTGTAACATTCCAGAAAGGCTTTGCTTATTAGAGGAAGCAAGAGAACACTATCTTATTGATGTTTCTCTCTTGATCTTAATCAACATTTTGTTTCTGATGATGTCTCTTTCTTTAAGTGTATCCCATAGTATACTCTTGTTCCTTCTAATGAAGACATATTTACTTTCCCTATATTGGCAATCTTCCTTCATAACTGCTAGATGACTTTACCATAACTCAGAATGCTTCTCGAACTCTTCTTCAAGCATATCAACACTACCATGACTTATTAACATTTCAGTACGAGACCCATCTTTGATAGATTATGATATAATGGAGGTCACGTTTAATCTTTCCCCAATATTAGTAGGTACTTTGTTGTCACAACTTTTTATGCTTTCCTTCAATTTAACATTCCAGTTTGTATCCTGTGTGACATCTTCATTAATTTCTTCATTATTTTTTAAAATTGATCCTAGATACGTAAACTTAACCTGATGGCATCTCTAAATTTTACCTTCGAATGATTTCCTCTTATTGCTTGCTAAAATTGCATGGTGCATAGGTTGTTTTACCTAATTTAAGAGAAAACCCCCTTCCTTCTAATTTCTATCTTGAAAGCTCAAGTTTAGAGTTAATTTCTTCTCTCTTGATTCTTTGAAACCTTATTATCCACAAAACACGTGCATTTAAGGTTAATCTTTTGCATGTATTCATTAGACATCGTAGACAAAATTAAATAAGCATAGACCCAAGGCTGAGTCCTACATGTAAATCTATTTTTATATGAAATTCCTTAGTCTAGAAGTTCTCACACAGTCACATGGTAGTTACCTCATTATGTGTCGTGTATAGCTTAGATGTAAGTCGTGCATAAACTTTTCTTTTCGCAAAAACTTCTCTCGGTGCTCAACCATATGCTTTTTTCGACTTAATTCATATACATACTCTTCATATGTACCTTTCCTTAGAAGATAAAGTTCCAGTTTCTTCTTGACCTAAATCCAAATTGATTATGTACACTTAGTCTCGTTCTCAATTCCTTTTGTTTTTATTATCTTTTCCTTGATTTTTAAGCATTCTATGTGAGGCTTTAACATGTTTCTATGATCGAGTGTTGAATCCAAATATGTCGATATAAGTCTTCGGAGAAGTAAGCGAATATCATCTTGCACGATATATTCCTTAAAATTTGCTTTATGTTTATGACTGTTGTCATGACACAACATTCTTCTACTTTTTAACATTTTGTAAGCATATTCTTTTTCGAGGGTTCTTGGCTATTATTGTGTAATAAGTAACATAATATATTCTAATTTAATAGATTTATAGAACATAATTAATAATATATTTTCCTAAATATTTGTTATTAACATAGTTTTATTTTTCATTATAAAGTCATAGAATTATGTTCTCAGCATGTGAAATTAGGGATCAATATTTGTAATTTTTAATCTTTTAAAAAAGGAGATGATTTAGTTTGTCTCATGAAAGGGATGATTAATGTTTCTAACATTTTCACCAATTTACCATTGTAATTAAAGTTTTGGATATTTTACATGCATGCCTGCCTCCGTCCCTGTTAACTTGTATTTTTGATGGTTAAATGTAAAGCTGCTAGCACCCTGAGATGGAACATATGAATGGCAGTTGCATTCTTCTTCAGGAATTATAAATTTGCTGTCAGGCTTAGTACCACTTTGCACATGCAAACTGGGTTTTGTTTATGAGATATACTCGGAGTAAAATGTGAAATTGAAGCTTATATCTTCTTTGGTTAGACTTACAGATGCTTGTCCTTTCTCGTGAAATGAAAAATGGAAAGAATGTGAGTTACTTTTTCTTTTATTTTCTTCCTAACTTTACTAATTAAATGCTAATACTTTTTGACTTTTTTTTCACTTTGTAAGGGGATAAAAGACTTTTGGACAATTCCTGAGTGACTTTTGGTTTAAAAAATCACTTTTACCTTTAAAAAATCTCTTTTACCTGTAAAAAATCAAGTAAACGTTTTTGGCCTATTTGTATGCCAATTTTTTCACCAGAGACAACTGGGATTATAGCTAATAAATAATGCCAAAACCCGGTGTCTTTTGCAAAGTGCTAACAGCAATAATTCTGGTAAACAACGAAAGAAGAGATAATTTGATTCTTCTTAGAATTTAAGCTTTAAAACATATGCAGGTTCACAAAATTGACTTGTAAGATCATAACTACCTAAATTTGATAAACTAAATCTCTAGTTGATGTGTGAGATTAAATTAATGCCCTCTAGACTGCAATTAAGGCAGTCTCTAAAAGGGCTACAACTATGGTGGACTAGGGATGACTGCTTTAAGGTGACTTTTCAATACCCCTTCATACCGTTTATGGCGTGTGGAGTGTGACAAATGTAGGTAATCTCTGATGCCATATATAACATTTAATAAATTGTTCTTCAAAAACATAGTACTTGTATTGGTATGTTCAGAGCTATCTTCTTGTTCTCTCTTGCATGACCACATTTCAAATTTATACGCACTCATAAGACATGCCAAATTTGATTTCGCGAGTATTGGCATAAGTGAGGGTTACTTTGTGGTTTTATGGCCAAAAATTTCTTGTCAGTAGAATGTTGCCCAACATTTATTTCTTCAATTATCTTAATTTTCTCGTATGCAGCCTAATATTTGTTTATGAACCTATATTGTCATTTAAAGTTGTTCTTATAATGATTGGAGTATATTAGTTGAACCTGCTGCAAAGTATGTATTTGTTAAATGGGGAAGAAAAGAAGAGTAACATATAGCTTCTTGCAGTGTCACAATGGACACACATTGTGTTCCACTTGTAAAACAAGGGTGCACAATCGATGTCCCACTTGTAGACAAGAGCTTGGGGATATTAGGTGTCTAGCACTGGAGAAGGTGGCTGAATCACTTGAGTTACCTTGCAAGTACTATTCCCTTGGATGTCCCGAAATTTTTCCATATTACAGCAAGCTTAAGCATGAGACTGTATGCAATTTTAGACCATACAATTGTCCTTATGCTGGATCAGAGTGCTCTGTTGTTGGAGACATTCCCTTCCTTGTTGCACATTTGAGGGATGATCATAAGGTGGACATGCACACAGGTTGCACATTCAACCATCGTTATGTGAAATCCAATCCTCGTGAAGTAGAGAATGCAACTTGGATGCTAACCGTAAGTGTTTTACATTTCATTGATAGAGTATTACTTCTCTGTGTCAAATGGTCATTCAAATGCTCATAAAACTGTGTTTTTTCGTGGGAACACTCAGTTGTGAGGAGATGCTGCTATATGAACATCTTTTAAACGTTATTTTGTGAAGAAATATTTTATTTATTTACTTCGTTCCCTTTTGTGTATTCATGGGATTACATAATGGAAAGTTAGTAAGTGAAAAAGAAAATGGAAGAGAAAGAGAATAAAAAATGAAATTGTTTGGATTGAGTTAAAGAAGGTAGAAACAAGTGAAAAGTGAGATATATTTATTTATTATTATTAATAATTTCATTTTTATTTATTTATTTTTGTCATATTTTTAATTATTTATAATTGTTATTATTACAATAAAGAATAAAAAAATATTAATGAAATAGTCAATCTTTGATATAATATTAATAAAATATTCCTCATATGATTGATTATGTAAATTTCTAAGCAAATATTTTTGTTTTTGCACAGAAAGTCTAATGCAAGTTAGTTAGCTCGTTTTTAATATTTTTACTTCCTGTTTCTCGTTTTTCGTATATTTCTATTTTTTTACTCTCAAGCTTTCCAAGTCTGGAAGACAGTAGGATTAATTAAAAAAGAATTTGTATTTCTTTTCTATATACTTCAAATGTTTCAAATGTACTTCATTCTCTATAGACAAAGTGTTGTATAAAAAATTTAAAGATAGAAAAGTAGAAAAAAGAAATTGAAATTATGTTTTCCATAAATGTAGAACTAGCTTAAAATTATGTTTTAGGTTGTGCATGCATGTGATTTTCCTGTTTAGCAGTTGACATTTGTTTCCATAGGTATTTCATTGTTTTGGGCAATACTTCTGCCTTCACTTCGAAGCTTTCCAGCTTGGCATGGCTCCTGTTTACATGGCATTCCTTCGATTTATGGGTGATGAGAACGAGGCTCGTAGCTACAGCTACAGCCTTGAGGTTGGGGCAAATGGCAGGAAACTCATTTGGGAGGGCACACCACGAAGTATTCGCGATAGCCACAGGAAAGTCAGGGATAGCCACGACGGTCTCATTATTCAACGAAACATGGCCTTATTTTTCTCTGGAGGTGATAAGAAAGAGCTCAAACTAAGAGTTACAGGAAGAATATGGAAGGAACAACAGAATCCAGATGCTGGGGTCTGCATACCAAATCTTTGCAACTAATTCAAATGCTTGTGTTGGGACAATGGAGCTGTATCAACCACACCAACTCCTTATGAGCTTCCCCACTTGTGTAATAAAACATTAGAATGTTTTGTTTCAAATTTACTTAATCAGAATGAGACTGCAACCCAAATTTGGTTCATATTTTCTGTGAGGTTCTCCTGACTTGATAGAAAGTCTTTTGGTCTGATAATCGCGTTCGTTGCCATCAAGGAAGTGCTTTCACAAGAGACCACGCAGTGATAAAACATATTTTCAAGTTATCTCATCTCAAATTTGTAAATTCTTTCACCGACACGACAATTTTTTGTGAGGGTTGAACATACTTTTGGCTGCTTGAGTAGCTTTTGTAGTTTTTATGTACCTAATTTACGAGTAAGTGTAGTACGATTGGTTGCTCTACTAGCTTTCATGATTATGATTTTTATATTTACGGTTTAAAAACATGGTAGTAAGTGTAAATACGAATTGTACGATACAATATGATTCTCCGCCTCCACATGAAAACTTGTTTTTCTCTTATATTATGTTCGTATCCTACCTACTATTCAATATTCGAATCGCATTAATCGTCTCGAATGGTACTGGATTGTGGTTTGAATCGCATCATCCATGAGCAGTTTAAAATTGCGAGTGAGATCGCAAACTAGCACGATGTGGCAATTTTCACCCCCGAAGCGAGCTGACGCGGTGGCTAGATCTGAAGCTAGCTAGAACAGAGTGATTTTTTGAGTTTGCTCTAGATCACAGGATTGTTGGCCGCATCGATCATCTCTAGTGCTGTGATATTATGGTCTGACGGGTGCTCTGATGGATTTAGGGTTTGACGGCTCCCATGTTTTATTATTATTATAAATTGACATGGAGAGTTTCTCCATACACCATCACAACCTTCTCCTTTCACCTTTTCATTTTATTTCTTAATCCATTTTATTTCTTTTCCAAAATACCTCTAGGTTAATTTTCTTTTTTACTTGGTTTAATACATCATTTGATCCCTACTTTTAGGGTTTGGTTCAAAGTAATCCTACCTTTTAAAAAAGTTCAATAAGACCCCATATTTTGTTAAAAAATGTTTAATCCGATCCTTTCCGCTCACGTTGTTAAAAACATAACCGTGCAAATGCCACTGTGACATCTCATAACCACATGGCACACGTTAATAGGTGGACTTAAATGATTTTTTAATTTAAAAAAAAATCTCTGCCACGTCATCATCACCATCTCCAGAAAAACCCTAATTTCTCTCCAAGAAACCCTAGCTGCCACACCATCCAGCGACGTCACCACCATCCTCGCCAGCAGCCGTCCTCTCCAACGCATCACACGCCACCACCAAAGCTATGCGACGAGAACGCGAGAAACCCTCGGTCTCCACGGTTTGCTTGTAGGTCTGATTGTGGTTCCAGGTGGAGGCAAGAAACGACGCGATTTGTAGTGGAGAAGAGTAGCGATTCGCGATCTGCAGCAGCTGGCGATTTGGCTGGTGGTTAGTGGTGGACGATTTTGTCGTGGAGATTGGAAGACAGTGCGGTTAGCGCGACGACGATTTGGCTGGTGCGAAGGTGAAGATGGTGAAGATTGGTGGTCGTGGCATAGCAAGGGATCGCGTTGGGTGGTGGCGCAAGAATGGAGGTGAGATGCGAAGGTGATGGAGGTGCAACAGAAGGGAGAAGATGCTTTGGTGGTGGCGCGTGATGTGTTGGAGAGGACGGCTGTCAGCGAGGATGGCGGTGACGACGCTGGATGGTGCGACGGTTAGGGTTTCTTGGAGAGAAATTAGGGTTTGTCTGGAGATGGTGATGATGATGTGGCATTTGCACCGTTATGTTTTTAACGGCGTGAGCGAAAATGACCGGATTGAACATTTTTTAACGAAATATGGGGTCTTACTGAAGTTTTTTAAAAGGTAGGATTACTTTGAACCAATTCCCTAAAAGTAGAGGTCAAATGATGTATTAAACCTTTTTACTTTTACTCTTAACTTTTTATACTTTTAGTTAAAACCTTAATTCCTTACCCTCAGTGCGACACACAACATACCCCCATCTCCCACCCCCTATAGACTTCTCTCTTCCTCATTCCTTCTCTTCCTCATTTTTTTTTCGTAGTTATGTTTTCTCCCTTCTCCTCCCCATTGCTTTCATTTTGTTTCCTTCCATTACTCGTACCGTGAAGGACTGGTGCTTAGTTCGTGATGTGGAGAGTGCTTCCTTCGCGCTTGATTTTCTCCAATCTAGGTTAGTTTCTTTCCTTTTTTGATTTATATGTTTGTTTGCATGATAGATAGTTTGATTTGTATATTTAGGTATGTTTATGTGAACATGTGTTGTTATTATATATATGTGTGTGTGTGTGTGTGTGTGTGTGTGTGTGTGTGTGTGTGTGTGTGTGTGTGTGTGTGTGTGTGTGTGTGTGTGTGTGTGTGTGTGTGTGTGTAATATGTGTGTTGGTTTTCTTGAAAAAATGAAGATGAGAATAGTAAAGGCCAAACGAATATGGGATGTGTTCAAAATAGGTCACTAACAACATTTGATTCGTTGACATATATGCCCCAATGAATGTACTTATCCCGATCCAACAACATCATAAATGGTTGTAGTTAAATTTTGGACTCTCTCAATGATTGTTTATACACATACCTTGCGTTATAGATTTGTTTAATCATTGTGATATTACGATCATTATTTTCTTTGAAGATTAATAAAATATTTGCAGGTGTAACTTGACTTTATGCCATATCAATGAGTAATGATTACTTACTCATATTTAACCTGCCAACATAAGGGTGCCCAACTAAAGTTTCAGCCAATTTATGGTTGTGATGTCCACATATCATCTTCAACATTCATCCGTCGTCATTTGAACATGGTTTACACTTTAACCTAAACCGACACTCACAATTATGAGTATAGTATACACTAGCCACCACATCAGCTTTGTATTTTCAATATTTTTCACCTCTTTTACATCCAAGTAGGACTAACGTTTTTCTTCACGTACACAAGTAACTATATCAGGCCACCACCACCATCGAACCACCTTGTTGCACCACCAAGCTCTTCTAGGAAGCTTTGTCACCTCCAAACAAGCACACCACAATAAGACACCACCACAAAGAAGCACACCAACACTCACAAGGAAGGAGAAAGAAGAACATATTTGATTTCGGTGGTGGGTTGTAGGGTGCATATATAATGGGGACCACTTTAAATGAAGTGGTTGAATGTTGGGGAAAAGTTAATTTTTATGTTGGTGAAAAGTTAAATTTTTTTAACCACAATTTTTCTTGTTGTTCTCTGTTGATTTTTTTATGTTATAACTTAATATCAAGAAATTCATAAATTTTAATGCTTAAAATTTACTATAACTTTTTAGATACTTTTATTATCTATATTATTTTTAATGATACACATTTTTATGAATATGCTTTTTACCATTTAGATTATTTTTATACCACCTTTCTTTCTATTATTTTTGGGTCAAATATTGGTTTAAACCCTCGGTTGGTTCTCATATTTGTTGAGGAATCTCAAGTGGGTCATCTTCTTGAAAATGGTCTCAATTAAGACTTAAATTTTATAAAATCGTAACAATTAAGCCATTTCCATTAAGTGGTCAGAAACGACGTTAAAATGTGATGACGTGGTGCACAATAAATATGTTGAGGTGAATCATTTTATTGCGTGGAAATAATTAAATTATGACTTGAAATTTAGTAAAGTAAAAAAAACAAAAAAAATGAAGATTCTAGAAATTTCAACCCAACAATATTGAATAGGAGTCTCTCGTCCATAACCCTAACTCCATGCCCCTCCTTCATCGCCTTCCTCACCACTGCACCTTTCCATCGTGCTTTCCTTCACCGTTAGGAGCTCCATCAGCGCCGCCTCGAAGTAGTACATGTCTGCCTCCGTTCGGGTTCCAATCATGTTGCAATCCAAAATTGAAGATTCGTGCAAGTACGCGAGACCACACACTATCACAATCCTGTACATTGGTATTCCCTCTAGGAAGCTCGTGTAGCCATCTTCCAAGGTCGCCATTCGCCATGTACTCGTACAATACAAGTTTCTCTTTACCTGAAAACTTCAAAAAATAATATAATTATTCAATTAAAAAATAAATAAGCTCGTTGAATAAATAATCTCAAACACTTTATATTTTTGTGTTATAACTGAATATCAAGACATTCATAAATTTTAATGCTTAAATTTTACTATAATTTATGAGATACTTTTATTATCTCTGTTATTTTTAATGATACGCATTTTTGTAAATATTTTTTTTTACAATCTAAATTATTTTTATATCACCTTTCTTTCTATTATTTTTGGGTCAAATATGTATCAACCCATAATTATATATATATATATATATATATATATATATATATATATATATATATATATATATATATAAAAGTCTTTTTTATGTGGTTGTTATTATTAATTACATGTTTTTATGTCTTTGTATGTTACGTTTTTTTAAATGTTTGTGAATTCTTACTATTTGTGATATGACACTATTCATGATAAGAAAAATAAGTTCTCTTATACGTAAAAAGATTCGCGATTCAACTACCGTGCTTTAAAGGCCTTGCAAATGTTTGATGGAACTCTATTTTGTATCACTTAAGGGAGTTTAGTAGAAGGAAAAATTGTAGTTCTTTTGGCAACTTAAAATTGGAAAAGAATAAGTATGCATCTCATGTTTGGTTATTTGTTATTGAAACATTATATCTCTCGTGAACAGTTTTTTGGAAACGATTTTTAGTCAAGGTCTTTATAAAATCATTCTCCTGGTAGAAACGATTTTTCTGAGAATCTGAAATTGGAAATGTAAGTATATGAATGATAAAATTATATAGATTCTCATCATTTAGGGTAAAACGTATACATTATTATGCTGGGATTACAAATCCATATATACAATACTAGAAAGCTATTTTAGGAAGTCTAATAATAGTTCCTAAAGAAAGAATCTCCATATTTAAAGATATCTTAATCATAACTGATAATTATAATCTCCTAAATAAGGAAGAAATGTAATTAATAAAAGCAACAAAAGCAAACACTTTAATACAAATAAAAAGATTCCAACACACTCCCTCAAGCTGGTGAATAAGTATTTTTCATTCCCAGCTTTGAAACAATACTTTCAAAGTTGTTACTATTCAGCCCCTTTGTTAGAATATCTGCAAGGTTGTCTTGTAAAGAGACATATGGAGTACATATTAGACCACTATCTAATTTTTCTTTGATAAAATGTTTGTCGATCTCGATATGTTTGGTTTTATCATGTTGCACTGGATTATGAGCTATGCTAATAGCATATTTGTTATCATAATAAAGTCTCATTGATTCATCTGACTTTATTCCTAAGTCTTCCAAGATGATCTTTAACTACAGTAGTTTGCATATCCCTTGTGCCATTACCCTGAATTATGCTTCAGCACTAGATTTGACTACCACATTTTGTTTTTTACTCTTCCAAGTCACAAGATTTCCACCAATGAAAGTTCAATACCCTATAGTTGACCTCCTGTCCACAATTGAGCCTGCATAGTCTGCATTTGTATATGCTTCCACACTTACATTCCCATTTCGTTCAAACAAAATTCCCCTGCCTGGGTTCCCTTCAAATATTGCATAATTCTTAGTGCAGCTTGTAAGTGAACATCTTTAGGTTGGTGTATGAATTGGCTAACAAGGCTTACAACAAATGCAACATAAGGCCTAGTGTGAGATAAATAAATCAATCTACCAACTAACCTCTGATACATTTCCTTGTCAACTGTAGTACCTTCTTCTACATTCCCCAATTTCATGTTTGGATCAATTGGTGTACTTGCAGGTTTGCATGTTGTCTTCCAAGTTTCTTTCAACAAATCTATGATATATTTTTGCTGAGATATAAATATTCCCCTTTTAGAATGGGCCAATTCAATCCCTAAGAAATACTTCAATTTTCCCAAGGTCTTAATTTCAAATTCCTTGGCTAGATGTTGGCCTAATAGTTTTTGCTCCTCATCATCATCACCTGTTATTATAATATCATCTACATAAACCAAAAGCACTATAACTCTCTCTGATTTAGAGTGTTTAATGAACAAGGTGTGATCTCCTTGACTTTGTTTAAAGCCCAAACTTATCATAACTTTAGTAAACCTTCTAAACCACACTCACAATGATTATTTCAACCCAAACAATGCCTTTTTTAGCTTGCAAACAGTGTTGGCAGTTGTTTTCCCCTTATATCCAGGGGGCAATTCCATGTAAATCCACTCTTCAATTTCTCCATGAAGGAAGAAATTTTTGACGTCAAATTGTTGCAAGTTCCAACCATAATTAGCTGCTAGAGATAATATCACACTAGTTGTATTCATTTATCCAATGGAGCAAAAGTTTCCATGTAATCCACTCCATAGGTTTGACTGAATCCCTTAGCGACTAACCTTGCTTCGTACCTCTCAATAGACCCATCAACCTTGTATTTTATAGTATATATCCACCTGCACCCTACTAGTCTTTTTCCATTCGGGAGAGCCACCAAATCCCAAGTACTATTCTTTTCTAGTGCTTCCATTTCCCTGTTCATAGCTTGTTTCCATTTTTTATCACTCAATGCCTCAGATAAAGAGGTAGGTGTGGTTGTGGTGTTTAGGCTTGTGAGGAAGGCTTTATGAGTAGGTGAGAAGTTTTTCAAGGATATGTAATTAGCTAGAGGGTACAATGGCTTGGTAGTACATTTCCTAGTCTCTTTCCTAAGGGCAATTAGAATATCTAGGTCCTCATAAAGGGATGTTGGACTGGATTCATAATCCTGTATATTTGGAAACACAGTATATTTGAAAAAACAAAGTTTGATGCATTCGAGATTAAAGGATTAGGGATAGTTACCTCATGTAATGTTGGGTTGGATGGTTGAACATGGACAGACTCTGGAATGATCTTTGTCTTCCTTGTATAAACCATATTTTTACCAAATCTTACATCAGCCTCATCTTGAGTCTCAGCTGTTACACTTTTAGTCCCTATTTCTGGTCCTAAGCTTAAGTCAAGAAGCATAAGGATATCATCTTCATTTGGTGCAGTCTCCCCCTAAAAATGATCTTTATAGAAGTAACGTTTGTGCTCAAAAAAGGTGACATTACGAGAAGCATAGAATTTTTTTGCATGGTGGGTGATAGTATTTATATCCCTTTTGTGTGGATGAGTAACCTATGAAAACACATTTTAAGGCTCTAGAATCAAGTTTACCTCTATCACTATTGTGGACATGGACAAAAGAGACAACCACATATGCGTGGAACAAGGTGGTTGTATGTGGACACATTAGGATAATAGGATGACAAGACCTCCATAGGGATTTTAGAAGCTAGAATACTAAAAGGTAGTCTATTAATTAGATAACAGGCAGTGAGAACAACCTTTCCCCAAAAACTTAGGAACCTTATGTTGAAAAAGGAGAGCTCTAGTCTGGTCAAGAAGGTGTCCATTTTTCCTCTCTGCAATCCCATTTTGTTGAGGAGTTTTAACACAGGAGAACCGATGAATGATACCTTCCTTTTGACAAAAAGAAATAAGCCCATGATTAAAGTAATCTTTGGCATTATCAGATCTAATCCTCTTAATGCTAACACCAAATTGATTTTTTACCATTGAGAAAAAACTTTGAACCACAGAGCTTACTTCATATTTTTATTTTAGTAAATAACCTATGTGACACGAGTGTAATCATCTATAAAGGTAATATACCAACGAGCACTAGAAACATTTGTGACATTTGAGGGACCCCATATATCAGTATGAATTAAATAGAAGGGAAAAGTGCTCTTATTATTACTAGCAGGGAAAGAAACGTGTTTGTGTTTAGCAAGTTCACACACTTCACAATTGAGACTTGCCACATCCAATTTGTTAAATAGGGAAGGGAATAATAATTTTATAACCCTAAAGGAAGGATGACTAAGACGACAATGATGGAGGAAAATCTTCTCCTTGCTAGTCTTTATTGAATCAGAGAAAAAAGAGTTGTTATTTCCCAGGGCTGATGGCAGATTTGGATTGTCCAAGTAATACGAGCCATTGTAGTCTCTAGCATGTCCAATCGTCCTCCCCAATTGTTGGTTCTGTATGATTCAGTCATTGTTAGAAAAAATAACATTGCATGAGAGATCGTGTATGATTTTTTTAATGAGACTAAACTAACAGATAATTTAGGAATATGAAGGACATTTTTAAGGGTGATAGATGAGCTTATTTGAACATCTCCTTGACCTGCTGCAGTCATCAGAGAGCCATCAGCTATGGATATTTTCTTGTTCCTAGGGCAAGGGGTGTAAGAGAAGAAAATGTTAGATAAGGGTGTCATATGGTTGGTAGCCCTAGAATCTAGTATCCAATATGGGTTAGGTTATTTACAAAGGCATTAAGTCCAAAAGAAGGAAATTCATCAAACGTACCTGAATGCACTAGAGAACAACAACCTAGTGATTTATCCAACTTGTTAAGGAAGGAGTGCATATGCTGAACCTCATCCTAGTTAAGTGGAATTGGTCCACTGTTATTTTCTTCATGTTTTGCAGCACCTAGGTGTGCTTGTCAGCCCTTTCTACTGTTGTCGCCTCTTTTTCCCCACTCCTTTTCATGATTTTCGGATCCCCAATCTCAACTAGGAGGCTTTCCAAGTAGCTTCCAACATTTATCACGAGTGTCGCAAGGTTTGTATAGAAGATACACCACACTCCTTCATTTTTCTTTTCCATATTGGTGAGTCCCCCTTTTGGGATCAACTATCTTGGCTGATCTAGTTGCTATCATGGCTGAGTTTTCCATGGTTGGGGATTCTAGCATTATTCCCCTTCTGCTTTCTTTCTTACCATAACTACCACTTCATTAATTCATGGAACTTTGTCTTTGCCAAGAATCTAGACTCTTACTTGATCAAAATCAGAGTTAAGCCCTACCAAAAAGTCATAGACTCTATCTTGCTCAATATATTCTTTGAGCATGGCAGAATCATCTGAGCATTTGGCTTTGATGATCTTGTAATGGTCTAATTTCATCCACAGTGATTTGAGTTGATTGGCATACTCTGTAACAGTCTTGGTTCCTTATTTAGCAGTGACAGTCTTCACCTTCACATCATATATTTAGGCAGCATCTTTAGCTTTTGAGTATGTTTGCTCCACTGCATTCCAAATCTCCATTGCAAAATTAAGAAACATGCAAGTATCAGTAATTTCTGGGATCATGGAGTTCCATAGCCATGCCATGATCACAGAGTCTTCTTCATCTCATTTTGTAAATTTGGGATCGTCTTCTAGAGGAGCTTTTCCTTTACCTTTTAAATTTTTGTGATCAAGTTGGGCTCATTTCAAATAATTCGTTCCATTTAAGCGGTAGGCAGTGTTGAGGTTCTGGAGTTTTCCTGATTGGTTTGTGATGGAGTAGGCACCACTTCAACAGTTTGGTCTACCATGTCCAAGCAGCAAAACAATGTAATCCAGTGAGACGAGATTTGAAAGGAAAAGCACTATAAAAGAAAGAACACTACAACAATGAAGGCTACAATGTAGAGTTGTGTTGGCAACAACAATGAAGGTTGTTTTGAAAGAGAGTTTTGCAGCAATGAAGGCTGATGACTAAGGTTTTAGTGCACAGTCAAAGGTGGCTCCCAGATATTGAGAGCTCTAATGCCATCTAATAATTTAGGGTAAAATGTATATATTATTATGTTGAGATTACAAATCCATATATACAATGCTAGAAAGCTATTTTAAGAAGTCTAATAATAGCTCCTAAAGAAAGAAAATTCTAACAGATAAATGATCATTATAATCTCCTAAATAAGGAAGAAATATAGTTAATAAAAGCAATAAAAACAAAGACTTTAATACAGATAAAAAGATTCTAACAGATAAATGCGGATACAAATGGTTAGGTATGGAGATCGAATTAAACTTTTGTGACTACCCAAATCGCCTGAAATCATTAACTATAAAAGCAATTTTTTTTTCTTAAACCCTAATTTGTTGTTGCCCCACCCGTCTTTTCTCTCTATCTTTACTTTCTTCTGTGACCATTCTTAACCATAATTAGTTTTTGGATTAGTTTGGGCTCATGTTTTCTGTCTAGAAGCTTCAATTGCTTTTCTGTTATTTTACTTTTCTCTCTCTCTTCCACTCTTGTATATATACACGTGTATCATTTAATAAAGGGCATATTGTGCAACATGTTTTATGCCTGCATTGCATATCATCCTGTTGTGATCTTTCTGTTCTTTGTCAGGGTATCCAGAGCCTAACGATCTTCTTCTTCCTCATCACCCTTCTTTGCTTCTATTGCCATGGGTGATGAAACTGATCCCTCTTTTAATGTTCACCACTTTTTATATCTTCATCTCAATGAAAATCCTGCAATGTCCTTAGTTTACCCTTTACTTGATTCAACAAATTACCATTCTTGGAGCAAATCTATGATCATTATTCTCAGTGCCAAGAATAAAGTGGAGCTCAATAATGGAAGTGCCCCACGACCATTAGCATCTGATCTTCTTTCGGGAGCTTGGAAGCGCTGCAACAACATGGTGGTCTCTTGGCTCGTACATTCTGTCTCTTCATCTATCAGGCAGAGCATTCTTTGGATGGACTATGCAGAGAAAATTTGGCGCGATATCAAGTCTCAATACTCACAGGGTGATCTTCTTCGCATTTCAGCTCTACAGCTTGAAGCTTCTTCACTAAAACAAGGTGATTTCACTATCACCGATTATTTTACTTAGCTTAGGGTTATTTGGGATGAACTGGAAAACTTTAGGCCAGATCCTGTTTGCGTTTGTGGTGCGTCATGTACTTGCAAATTGTCTTCAATCCTTGCTCAACGAAAATTGGAAGATCAAGCTATGCAGTTTCTTCGTGGTTTAAATGATCAATATGCTAATGTTCGCTCTCATGTTTTGTTGATGGATTCGTTACCTGCAATTAACAAAATCTTCTCATATGTAGCCCAGCAGAAAAGACAATATTTTGTTCTTGATAATTTTCATGCAGAGACAAAAAAACATCTATAAATGTTGTTAATGCTCCGGCAACCACTGCTTCTGCTTGTACCTTTTGTGGATGATCTGGTCACACTTAGAGTACTTGTTATCACAAACACGGCTTCCCAAATAATTCTGATTCTAAGAATAATAAAGGTGCCTCCACTCGTGGAAAAATTTGTTCATATTGTGGGAAGACAGGTCATACAATTGAAGTTTGTTATAAGAAGCATGGATATCCTCCTGGTCATCGTTTCTTTAATGTTAAATCCTCTTCTGTTAACAATGTCTCACTCACTGAAGCAACAACTGCTGAAAAGGAACAATATATTGGTTCTGATAGTTTAGAAATTCGGTTTACTCCTCAATAATATCAAGCTTATTGGCCTTGATTCAGCAACCGTATAATACTGCTTCAGCATCAAATTCTGCACATGTTAATCACATTAGTTTGGTTTCCTCTTATACACACATTACATCCTTCAGGTAGTATCCCATCAATAATTTGCACAACACACACATTCAACACAGCTCCCTGGATCCTTGATTTAGGATCCACAAACCATGTTTCCCATTCCTTACATTTTTTCACTTCATATCATGCCATTGCTCCTATTACTGTTAACCTTCCTAGTGGACATCGAGTTACTGCCACTCATGCTGGCACAGTTCACTTCACTTCCACATTTTATCTTATTGATGTTTTATATGTCCCCTCATTCACATTCAATCTTATTTATCTGTCAAAATTGGTCTTAAATACTCCTTATCACATTATTTTCATAATTAACTCTTGTCTCATACAGGATGCAAACACCAAGATGAATATTGGTTCAGTTGATGTGAAGAATGGTCTATACCAACTGGTTCCTCGGAATTTTAATTCTCCTCATATCCATTCCTCTGTAGTAGATCCAGATTGTAATGTTTTGCCATTGATCTTTGGCATTTTTGCCTTGGACATTTATCAAACACTCGTTTACACACTATGCAGAAGATATATCTCTGTTTGACCATAAATGAAAATTTCATTTGCAATTCTTGTCATTATGTAAAGCAATGCAAGCTTTCAATTCCAATAAGTCATTCACATGCTCAAAAACCTTTTTCTCTTTTGCATATGGTTATATGGGGACCTTACTCCACCCCCTCCATTCATGGTCACAGATTTTTTCTCACAATTGTGGATGATAATACACGATTCACATGGATTTTTCTCATGAACAATAAAGCAGAGACTTGCCAACTCATTGTTAATTTCATTACTTTTGCTGAAAAACAATTTAACTCCCATGTTCAAATCATTCGTACAGATAATGGTGTTGAGTTCTCTATGCATGAATTTTTCACATCTAAAGGAATAATACATCAAACATCATGTATAGAAAGTCCACAACAAAATGGAATTGTGGAGTGCAAACATCACCATTTACTTGATGTTACTCATGCTTTACTTTTTCATTCAAATTTACCTGCATGTTTTTGGAATTATGCACTTTTGTATGCCACTTACTTGTTAAATATAATTCCAACACCATTTCTAAATAATGACACTCTTTTTCAAAAACTTTATGGTCATACATGTGATATTTTTACTCTGAAAGTGTTTGAATGTTTATGCTACATTTCTACATCTACTGCACATCGTAAGAAATTAGATCCTCGAGCCCATCCTTGTGTTTTCCTTGGAATCCCACCTACTACAAAAGGATACATTGCTTATGACCTTCATAATCGTAGCATCCTTATCTCACGCAATGTATACTTTTATGAGAATCATTTTCCATTCCTTCACCTTTCATCTATTGATTCTAATATTCCTACTATCTCACCAACTCCATTCGACTACAATTCCCTCTCTCATGACTTTATTCCTTCTCCATCTACTACACCTCCCTCTCCTACTTTTGCTCAGACAACTTCCCGCACACACCTACTAAGGCGATCCAATCGTGCTCATCATCCTCCCTCTTATCTACAAGATTACCATCATTCTTTCACATCAAATTCTACCAATCTTCATCCAAGTATGTGTTATACCCCATTCAAGATCATCTTTCTTATTCTCACCTTTCTAACAATTTTCAACCATTTATTTCTTCTATTTCTACAATCACCAAACCACATTCCTATGTTGAAGCTGTCAAATATGATTGATGGAAAAAGGCCATGCAAACTAAATTGGAGGCTTTAAACTTGAATTATACTTGGATTGTTACCTCTCTGCCACCCAATAAACATGTCATAGGTTGTCGATGGATTTATAAAATCAAGTATCATGCAGATGGAAGCATTGAACGTTATAAAAGTCGTCTTGTAGCTAAGGGATACACTCAATGGAAGGCTTGGATTATATTTCAACTTTCTCCCCTGTTGCAAAACTCACTACAGTTCGATTAATTTTGGCTTTAGTTGCAATTTTAAATTGACACCTCAAACAACTAGATGTGAATAACGTTTTTCTTCATGGTGAATTAGATGAAGAAGTTTACATGACTCTACCTCCGAGCATCACTCCTTCTTTCCCCAACCAAGTGTGCAAACTTCCAAGATCAATTTGTGGCTTAAAGCAAGCCAGCCGACAGTGGTTTTTGAAACTTTCTTCTTTTCTCCTTCAACATGGATATCAACAGTCTGCTTATGATCATTCTCTATTTTGAAGATTTTTTAGTCTTCCACTACAGTTATTCTTGTGTATGTTGATGATATTGTCCTTGCCAACAACAACATTGAAGAAATTGAAATTGTTACAGGCCTCCTTAATCATGCTTTTAAAATAAAGAACATTGTCAATCTTCATTATTTTTTGGGTATAGAAGTTGCCTGAAACAACACTGGAATTCATCTCTCTCAACGCAAGTACACTCTTGGCATTTTAACAGATTGTGGTATGTTGGCTTCTCAACTTGTTGCCACGCTGATGGATTACATTGCTAGACTTTCCACCTCATCAGGCACACCGCTTTCTGATTCTTCCTCATATCGTCGTCTTCTTGGGAGATTAATTTATTTAACTACCACTCGCCCTGACATCTCCTATGCAGTACATCATCTTAGTCAATTTATGTCAGCCACTACATCTGCACATTCTTAATCAACCTTTCGTATTTTACGATATCTGAAGCAAGCTCCTGGTTTCGATATATTTTTTGCAGCTAAAAGTTCTCTCCAACTGAAGGCGTTTAGTGACTCCGACAGGACAGGTTGTCTCGACATTCGCCGTTCCATTACAGGTTTTTCCATGTATCTTGGAGACTCCCTTTTTTCATGGCGTTCTTAAAAGCAACCTACAGTTTCTCGCAACTCTTGAGAAGTTGAATATCATGCCCTTGCAACCACCACTTCTGAGCTTCAATTGTCGACTTATATGCGCATTGATTTAAGCATTTCTTTCAAGCAACCTACTCTTCTCTACTGTGATAATCAATCTGCCCTCCAGATTACAGTCAATCAATTGTTCCATGAGTGCACCAAACACATAGATATTGATTGTCATTTAGTTCGTGAAAAAGTTCGATCTGGATTGGTGAAGTTACTACATGTATCTTCTTCTCAGCAGCTTGCAGACATCTTCACCAAATCCATGTCTCCTTCTCTATTTTCCACACTTCGTACCAAGCTGGGAATGTTCAATCTTTATTCCCAGCTTGAGGGGGGAGGGGGGGGGTCTTAACCATAATTAGTTTTTGGATTAGTTTGGGCTCACGTTTTCTGTCTGGAAGCTTCTATTGCTTTTCTGTTATTTTACTTTTCTCTCTCGCTTCCACTCTTGCATATATACGTTTATCATTTAATAAAGGACATATTGTGCAACATGTTTTATGCCTACATTGCATATCATCCTGTTGTGATCTTTCTGTTATTTGTCAACCATCGTCACCATCATCACAATGCCTTTGTTTTCTACTCACACTAAGCCCTTCCTTTAAAGGCAGTAGCTCCTTTGTCTTCAATGGAAACTGCTTCGTTAGTCATGGGACAGAGTAGAAGGCACAACCAAGAGAGTGTGGCATGGGAGTGAAGTAGAAGGCACGACCTAGAGAGTTGTATGCGGGTTTGTCGTTGCCTTTAATTGGTAGTTTTAATCGGTTGGCGGATGAGACAAAGGTGTCACCTTAGAGGATAAGATTGGATGATTGGAAGTTAAAGGAGAAGACCTTGGTTGAGTTTGTGTGGGTGAGAAGTAGAAAGAAGAGGACTAAGGAAAGGGCGAGGACGGTGGAGAAGTTGGAGAAAGCTATGGTTGTAAGGTGACAGATTTTTCATCTTCCTCCCTGTTCGTCTCACATTTCTTAATACCTTTCGTCCAGATAACATGTCATCAATTCACATTTAATAGGAAATTATCCGAACTCGCTTAACCCAAAAAGTAAAACAGTCGAATATAGATTTCAAATATTAAACTTAGATTGTGTTGGATGAGGCTTGTAGGACCTGAATCCAGCTCAACTTGAATGTTTCACAATCCTTTATAAAGAAGGTTTATCAGAGGTCAAGTTTAGCTAAAATTTTCCTTAAAACATTTCCATGAAGAGGTAAATATAGAAATTTTATAAAAAAAAATATATCATGTTAATTTTATTAAATTGTTTAATGTGTTACCAAACTAAAGACTTTTGTTTTTATAAAAATAACATGATATCTATTTATTTCTAAAGAATTTTGTAACTTTTATTTAGAATGAATGTTTTTTAATAACCAACGTAGTTTAGTTATTTTTAAGTTTTATTATTCAAATAATTTTTTTTTCGATAACTTTTTTCAAATAGGTTTCTTATTTTTTTTTTGTTTAATCCTTTTGGACATCCCTATTTGTGTAGGTTTGTCTCAGATAGATCCCCGTATTCTAAATGATCTCAATTAGATCCCTTATTGTGTAAAATTGAATCAATTTGGGTCTCGCTGTTAATTACGCTGGACGGCGTTAAAAATTATGGTTTGTGGCTTGGTGACTCAACATATTTTATTCACATGACAGCATTTGGACACCAGAGCTGGATTTTATTTATTTATAATTTTAAAAAACTTTATTTTAATAAAAATACAACATTTTACTTAGGGAAAACTAATTAAAAGTTAGGGATTAGTGGTTTGATTGTTGAGTGCGTAGATTGGGAAAATTTGAAAAACATAGGGTTTTTTTGGCTTAGCTGTTGTGGTTGGAAATTGGGGGTTTCTTCTATGGGTTTCTTCTTGCAGGTTCGGGTTGTTGATGGTTGAGAAGCACGAAGACGAAGGTTGATGGAGGCAGGTTGCGCGACGGTGACAAGGAAGGTCGCGCTAGGGTTCAAACCCGTGCCTCTCTTCGCGATAGGGTTTCGCCTCTTCTCATCCGCGGCGCTACTAATGCTCTGTGGTGGTGAGATGAAGGTTCGATTGTTGGTTGGGTTCGCATTAGTGCTGGTGGCGGCGAGGAGCGAGAATGTAGAGGTTGTCACAGTGGTGATTTAAGTTTTTAGGCTTCTTTCAGTTTGGGATTTTTTTGTGGGTTTCAAGGGTGGAATCATGGTGGTTCTACTAGATAATATGAAGATTCATGGTGGTGATGTAGGTGGCGGGTAAAGGATATTAGAGAATGGCGGAGACGCGATTTGCTTCATTTGAGTTTCGAACAGGTTTTCGGTGCAATGGTTGTAGGTTCTCCCGTTGAGTGGCATAATTCTTACGGCGGCAACAGTCTGAAAAAGGGCTTTGCAGCACGACATCGGTGGTGGCGCCCGCCTTGTGGCGGCGTGTGCGTGGTGGTGGTGCGAGGCAGTGGCGGCAATGGAGGATGACGGTGTTGTAATTTTTTTAAGGCTTGGTTGTTGTGGTTTCCCAAATTTCCCCAATCTACCTCACACTCAACAATCAAACCACTAATCCTAACTTTTAATCAGTTTTCCTTAACTAAATGTTGTGTTTTGATTAAAATAAAGTTTTTTAAAACTGTAAATAAATAAAATCTAGCTCAAGCGCTAAAATGTTGTCACGTGAATAAAATTTGCTTAGTCACCAAGCCACCAACCACAACTTTTAACGTCATCCAACGTAATTAACACTGAGACCCAAATTGATTCAATTTTACACAACAAGGGACCTAATTAAGACCATTTAGAATACGAGGACCTATTTAAGACAAACCTACACAAATAGGGATGTCCAAAAGGATTAAACCCTTTTTCTTAAAGTTCTTATTTTTGAAAAATTATACCAATGTGGCCTGTGTCGTTAGTTTAGTACTAATATCGTTAAAAGGGTGTCACATGTTAGCTCATGGTTTTTAAATAATTTTTTAATATATTTTTTTTGAAAAATAAAAAAATTTGTCACATGTCAAGCTGACATAGTGTCATGTGACAATGATAGTGTGACATGACACTGACAGTTATTTATAACTAATTTTTTTTAATATGATAGTTATTTGTAACTTTTAGTATGAATGTTTTTTAAGAACTAACATAATTTAGTTATTTATAAGTTTAACCATTCACATAATTCTTATTTTCCATGACTTTTATCAAATAGGTCTTTTATTTTATTTTTTATCTCAATTGACTCCTTATTTTTGAAAAATTATAAAAATTAGGTCTTTGTCGTTAGTTTCATACTAACACTGTTAAAGATGTGTCCCATGCCAGCTCCTGGTTTTTTTGAAATTTTTGAAATTATTTTTATTTTTCTTTTTATTATTTGTTTGAAAAAAAAATGGTCACTTGTCAAGCTGACATTGTGCCATGTGACAATGATAGTATGACATGACACTGATAGTGCCACGTGTCATTACCAGACCATGTGTCATTGTTAGGCCATGTGTCATTGCATTTGTCTCAATTTGATCTTGTATTTTTATTTTGTTTCAATTGGGTTCTTGTATTTTTATTTTATTTCAATTTGGTTCCGGTATTAAAAGATTAAATTAAATATAACTTTTTTTCTTCAAAAGGGTTTCGAGAAAGTTGACGGACGAATAATGTTATAAGATTTAACTAAATGAAACAACAATATGTATATTTTCCAAATTCTTGTGTTTAAATTTGTTTGTGTTAAGTGAATATTTAGTGATGATGTATTTCAAGTCTTAATCTTTAACTCCATAAACTTTTTATGAATAGTTGAGGAAGTATTCAGACTAATTTTGTGTAGATCACCTTCAAAAAAATATTTATTATTGAAATGTTAATTTTTATAGTTTGCACATTCATATTATTTAGGTTAAAAGATTTCATTTATTTTTAATTTTGTAGAAATTTTTTAAATGAGTTTCTTTATTTTTATTTTTCTAAATTTAGTTTTAATTTTAAAAACTTTAATGCAATTAAGTTATTTTCGGTAGTGCTACATAAATAAAAATGTGTCATATGTTAGTTCGTAATTTTTTTTATTTTTCTAATAAAAAAATATCAATTTGTATAAATTTTTTGTAAAATTTTTTATACAAGTTAAAGTTTGTTGAATTTGGAAAGGAAAAAAACTGTTTAATTTTTTAAAAAATTAGGACAAAATAGAGAAAAAATAAAAATACACGGACCAAATTGAGACAAAAATAAAAAATAAGGACCAAATTGAGACAAATACAATGACACATGGCACTGTTAGTGCCACATCACACTGACATTGCCATGTGGCAACTTTTTTTATTTAAAAAAAATAAAAAATAAAAAAAATTTAAAAAATATGTAAAAAATTCAAAAAACCCACGAACTGACACGTGACACCCTTTTTAACGGTGTTAGCGTAATATCTAGGAAATTATGATATATATTGTTAGATATTATTATATTATTATTAACAAAAAATTATTATTATATATTGTTAGATATTTTAAAAGATTATGTGGATTTTAAAAAGATTGGGTGGTTGATAATATTTTAAAAAGTAGTTTAGAGAGAATAAAAAAGGAAATCTTAGTGATTTTAGAGATAAACTGAGAGATTTTATTAAAACTAAAAAATAAAGATAGAATAGAAGAAAATAAAAAGGAGAAAAGTAAAAAGGGGTTTGTATTTTGTTAATCTAAAATAAAAAAACAAAAATTAGAGAGATAAGGGACATAAAAGACGTTTTCTAGGAGAAAATAGGAAGAATTGTAGAAAATCTTGGTATAAGGGAGATCTGTGGTGTTTTCGAAGTTAGATAAAACCTTAGTATTGGTCAAGATATGGGAAAGCTTACATTTGTTTGTTTGTTGTTGTATGCCATGAATTATTGATTATCTTGATTTATTAATTTTAGTTTTGATGCATGTGTGCATAATTATGATTATGATTATCTGTAATTATTGTTGGGTAGGGGTTTGTGTATGCATGTGTATAGGGTTTATGTAATATTTGTGTGAGCTTTTCCCTATGAATGTATTATGTATGTTTTGTTGGGTTATCCCAATAGATGGTTTAATTCTAAGAGAGAACAAAGTTATGATGCTCGGAGGTTTCCATGCAAATATATGTTGTAAGTGTTGGGTTATTAAGTTCCCTTCCTATGTGGAAAATAGGCCAAATAATGTAGACCATTAGGTCTTACTTTGTTTCAGTCGAGATGGGTCAGATTAGTAGGGCACATTAGAGGCATTTAAAGAAAGGAAAAAACCAAGTGAGACAAAGGAAGAGAAGAAGTTATTCCCGCATAACATAAAACTTACACTATTGTTTTCGTCGATGTGAAGTTGTTTACCATTGGATCAGGCTGATTTTTGAACAGTGGGTTCCAGACATATTGTTCTTCATTTTGACTATTCAAATCGTCAATCGGAGGACTAGTTTGACATAAAACAGCATCGCGTCAACAACTCTATTTTGGATAATTTCATAAAATCTACAATGGTGTTTTCATCGTTGTGAAGTCGTTCATCATTGGATCGAGCTGATTTTTGCACAGCAAGTTCCAAACATATAATTTTTCTTTCTGATTGTTCATATCGTCAATCAAATGTTTAGTATGGGAAAAAATAGTCTCGCATCAGCAGCTCTATTTTGGAGAATTTTCATCTTCTTGGTTCTCATTTATAAGCATTATGTTTAGTTAGTTTGGCTGATTGAAAATCCTATTTGGTGTTTTTATCGGAGACTCTTTTGCACCCTATTATTGGGGGTATAACATGTCAATGATTAGATTTGGATGATTCAAGTGATGTATTATACGTGTTTGAGTATGTTTACATGGGTATGTTATGCTTGAATGCATGTATGATGTGTTAACTATGTTTCCACGTGATCTATGATTATTGTATGTATGTTTGAAGGCTTGAATCACATCCAGGATGTGTTTTGATTTGAAAATAATCGATTATCATTAGTTATAATCAATTATCTACGTGTTGGTTTTGAGTGTGGTTTTGGGAATAATCGATTATCTGGGATGATAATTGATTATCCCTTCCTCCATGATGTTTCTGGGTAAATTTCACTGAGATTATTTACTATCTTAAGCGATAATCGATTATTACAGCACATTTTGGTGAAAAATGACGAATTTGATAAAGAATTGGCGTGAACCAAGCCTAAGAAGCTATGGAACATGATGATAATCAGAGATTGAGGTTAATGGTTGTGTTTATGGTCAGTTTGACTTGTGGTTGAGAATGGAACATGAGTGAGTGTTGGGATGTACCTGTGTATGTGATTGCTGAACATGAAAGTGAAGGATAAGTCTAGTTGTTGCACCTCGTAAATCCTGGTTCTATATGTGGATATGTGCTTCCTTTTGTCTTGTGTGCATTGGAAGGAGATGATATGTAGGGGAGACTACATATGTCCTATAGGGGAGGCTACAGGTGGGTTGTAGGAGTGGTTATAGTAGGTGAGGTAGGGTACAAGAGTGAGATAGACTTTTTCCACTATGGTGTTATGGTACGATGATGCTCATTGTGTTGTTAATGACTACGATAGTCATGAAGATGATGTATCTATGATGATGATCATTGTACTTGAGATGCTTCAAGTTATGTTATGTTGATAATGGTGCACTAGTGCAAAAAAGGCTTTTACCGTCTGTTATTTTGGGCTTTTTACATCTGATCCCGACCCGACGTCTTTTTGGGAGACGTTAATGGGATGTCGGACCCCACAGTCAAACGTCTATATAGACGTCGGACTACACAGGTCAAACGTCTGCGGTGGGAGCTTCAGTGGGCAACCTGCATCATGGAATGCAACTTCTCTTCAAGTGCTCTTTGTATTTCCTTTTGTTCTTGTAGTTGCTCCATGAATCGTTGCTTTATTGATCTCATGCTTTAGTTGAGCTTTTCCTCCCACTGAAGATCCATCTTCCTCAATGCCTCCTCACTCAAGGATTGAGTGCTTTTTTTTGTGTAGGGCCAAAGTAGTCACGAAGACCAAGCACACGAGAAAAACTACACCAAAACGCAACAAAAACACATTTTAATCGGTTCCAATGAAAGATAACTCATCAAAGAGTAATGTAATCGAAGTAAAATTAATTTTAAACGGTGCAGAAATGAGAAAACGAACCTTAAAATCGTAGCCCGCGGAGAGAAAATGTGAGGAAGATGATGAATAGTGAGTGCGCGTAACTGCTGCCTCACACGCAGGCTTGGTAATAGCAGATCATTAGACATCGGCTCCCCCCTAACTGACATCTAAATGGCTTTAAACGCCAGCTCCCCTGCCTAGCTGACGTTTAAAGCATTTAAAAAATTATTTTGGCACACACTTTAGACGTTCGAGATGGGGGTGGTCGACGTTTAAATGACTATAAACGTCAAAGTGGCGGATCGAACGTCTAAATGGAGTCAAAAAGTGACCTTTTAGATTCTGGACTGAGTATTTAGACGTCCTTCCTTCCTAGCCAACGTCTAAATAGAATAAATTTTTTTTTTTACTTTTTTGTTTAGTTTTGGCGTCCATTCGGGGGAACCAACGTATATGAGTATTTAGACATCAGGCCCCCCATAGTCTGTTAGCAAAATGATGAAGATGAAGTTTTGATGATTTCGAAATCAAGTCAAGATATATCGAGATTCAAGAAGATCCTTTGAAGACTTGTTTTGCTATTAAAAGCTTTTGTAATAATTGTAGTTTAATGTTTAGGACTTAGATTTGTAGTAGGTTTTGATTCTTGTACTTTCATACTTTGTATTTGTTGTTCAGAATAAAAAAACACATCGTTTTAATCGATTAAATCAAGTATTAATCGATTTAAATGTTGCAGATGCTGAAAACTCAACTAGCACGGAAATAATCGATTAATACCTATTTTAATCTATTAGTTAATCGATTAATCCTTAAAATAATCGATTAAAGGTGACCGTTGGAGTTTTTTGTCTTTTGAAAGCTAGTCGTTGTACTCATTTTAATCGATTAACATTTGTATTAATCGATTTAAAGCGTTAAATGATTGGAAACGAAGAATGGAAGAGTATTTGCTTGAGTCTATAAATAGACTCTCATTTTCCATCAACAACAACTCTTCCCTTGTGCTCTAGTACTCAGAAATCATTGAGACTTGTGTGTTCTTGTTCGGCTTGGGAAATCGTGTCTGTGGAGCTGGTGAAGTGTTGCTACGATGATAGAGGAAATAGTTGGTTCATCCTTAGTGTGTCTAAGGAGGTGTTCGGAAGAGGAAGTTCATCCTTCGTGAAGTATTTGGAGGAGGTGTTCATCCTTTGTGAAGACTCAAAGGAGGTGCAGGCTCATCTCTTGTGGAATCTAGAGAGGTGGTTTCTAAACTTTTACAAATTGTTTTTTTGTTATTGTAATTTGTAACTGTTTTGTGAGTAGTAAATTGTTTATCTTGTTTTGAGATAAGCGATTGGACTTAGGATTGGTAAGATCCAAGCCAGGATAAAGACTTAGGATTGGTAAGATCCAAGCCAGGATAAATTCATCTGTACAAATTTCTCTCAACTTTGCTCTCTTTATTTGTCTTTATTATTTGCTTAGTAAGTTTAATTGAGTAGAAATTAAAAGGCACACATTCGTATTAAAAACCTTCTTGGTTTGTTATCCCACGCTAACCATTCTGCTGCAGCCGCTCTGACATAGTCGACGTCCAAATAGAATAAAAAATTAATTTTTTTTTAACTTTTTCATTTAGTTTTGGCGTCCATTCGGGGGAGCCAACGTATATGAGTATTTAGACGTCGGACCCCCCATAGTTGATGTCTAAATAGTTGTTTTATTTACGGAAATGTCATCGGTCATTTTTTATGTTGGATATTCGAGGGTCGTGATTGACTCAAGAGAGGATGAAGAATAACCTTGGGATTTATTTAAAGTTATTTTGTTTTACAAGTTAAGACAATATAATATGAGTATTTCCTTCGTTATTTTATTACTCGAAATAATGTAATTAGATAAAGTTTTCTTTAAGTACGTTTTCGTGTTATGAGAAATTTTGAATTTTATCGATTTTTAATAACCCGTGACATCTCAGAAATCGGGGTGTTACAAGCACCATCTTGGGCACTGAGCATCACGAAGTTAGTGAGCTCCCTAACTTATGGGCATTAAGCGGTAGAATTAGGTGTTGAACGCCACTTTTCCACTATAGGTCTGGACCTCTTTTTCCATTAATTCACTGGGCGAGAGGTTCTCTCACTAAACAAGAAGTGTAGCTTGCTAGGCACCTTGTATTATTGTTGGATGCCCAGTTTCTAGTCTTTTATGTTGTTTTCATGGCTTTTAATTTCTTGTTTGTTTTTAAGTTGGCTATTATAATGTTATGTATAGTTCTTGCTAATTATGAATGCCTTCTTGTAAATGGTAATAGTTGATGTGTATTCAGTTTAAGTATGTGGTAAAAGGAATTTAATAGGGAAAATCCTGGTGTTGTGTTTTAGTGTAATGTATTATTGTAGGGACTCCGAAATGAGGGATGATCCTAGCATTCCATTGTCATGAGGAATAATAGGAAGTCTTTAGCCTAGGGTTAGTTTGACCATAGGTGTTTGATGGATTAACCTTGTGTGGTAGTTTAGGTGGTAAGTTATTCCACCACACATGCGTAGGTCTCAAAGAGTTTGACACCAATATATCTAGCTATATATTGAGGTTTTGATGGATTTTGAGATTGAAATTGTTATATTTATGACTTAATTGAATTGCATGTTTGAGTCTTTTATAAATTAGTTTACTATTGATTGTGTTTGTTTATTTGATTGATTATTTCTCTTTGACAATGATCACTTGATTGGTGTGAGTAGAAAAAGATATTTTAATGAGCAGGTGAGTGATGAGAATACTTATACATAGATAACTAAAATAGCTTGTTTTTTTTTATGAACCTTTAGTTTACTTATAAATATTCTTAATATAAGATATATTGAATATAAAGTTTAATTATAATTATAATTTTGTATAATTTTAATTATAATATTTTATGTTTTCTTTTAGTTAAGTGTCCACTAAAGATATAATAATTTCTATTTTTTCATAATTTTTATTTTTTAATTAGATAATTTTATTTTTGTATAAATATAAAACAATTTTTTTTATTTTAAAATAATTACCTATATTATTTTAATGATATTCTTATGGAATATTATATATATATATATATATAAATATATATATATATATATATATATATATATATATATATATATATCTTGCAATTCCAAATGCATTAACTGTTCAAAATTTCCTCTATTATGCCATTCATTGATTGCCTTCACCTCATTACTGTTGAAAGTGGATTCAGAACTATGTGAATTTGCTACCACTCTTATTCTTGAAGGTGTTGATATCCACTTTTTTATTCATATTAGAGTAGGATAACTCTGGTTTCTTCCCTCATATCACATATTATGATTTAATGTCTTTGTTATTGCTATATTTTTGCCTTTTATAGTGTGGACTTATTCATCATCTCAGAAAGATTTTCTGTTTTGTACTATTTCAATTTTTGTTTTACCAAAACTAAAGCAAAGAAGGATTGATCAAGTGACCAGGCCAAAATCTATTTCATATGATATAGGTGTTCATCCTATAATTTACTATAAACCAAAATGTCAAGAAACACCAGCAGACATCTTTGAAGAATAGGTGTGAGAGTAATATTCATCACACACTAAATATCCACTAATTGATTTCATATTCACAACTGACCCCATAGTCTACATCCGTATATGCTTCAAGACTTACACTCTTGTTTCATTTAAATAAAATTCTTCTCCCTGAGTCCCTTTTAAATATTGAACAATTCTAAGAGTAGGTTGTAAATGAGCCTCCTGTGGTTGGTGCATAAATTGGCTTACTAGACTCACAGTAAAAACAATGTTTGGCCTAGTGTGAGATTATTAAATAAGTTTGCCAACAAGTCTTTGATACAATTCTTTGTCCATTGCAATATCCTCCTCTATAGTTCTTAAATTCATGCTTGGATCAATTGGAGTACTGGCTAGTATGCAGGTTGTCTTCCTTGTTTCTTTAATCAAATCAACTACATTTGTTGAGATATGAAGATTTCTCTTTTGGAATAAGCCACTTCAATTCCCAAACAATATTGAAGTCTTCCTAGTGTCTTAATCTCATATTTTGTGGCGAGGCATTGACTTAACATTTGCTACTCCTTTTTGCAATCCCCAATTACTATAATATCAAATATCATTAATGTCCACCAACAATCTTTTTACACCCATTGAAATTGAATGTTTGATGAATAAAGTGTAATCCCCTAGACTTTGTTTGTAATTCATACTTGTTAATATCTTAGATTATTAGATATCTTATATTTATCTTTTGTCTTTAGTTACTTATCTTTAGTTACTTTGTTATTAGTCTTTAGTTTCTTGGGGCTTAGCTCATATTTTCTTCATTATAAAAATAAAGTACCCTATGTGTATTCTCTATACAAGGGAGATTAATCTTATATAGTTTTTCATATATTCAATATGGTATGTAAAGCATAAGGTTCTTTTGAAAAAAATTGTGTTGGCCATGTCCACTACAATTGTTACCATTGGAGTCCAAACACGCTTCCACGCACTGGTCAAAGTTTACACCCACCATCTTTTCTAGCCATGCTTGGCGGCATGTGCGTCGTCCACTCCTTTACATTTACCAAATACACCCATCAATGATACACCTACTTTTGTTGATGATTCCTCTGCATAAGCATCTCAATGTGATGATCACAATCCTCTCGTAAGCTCGGAAAAAGATGTCACAAGTATGACCACTATGGCAAGTTAGTCTACAAGATTGACAGATATTATGCATTACATGGACATCCTCCAATCATCTCTTATGAATCCTTCTTCATATGATATCATCGATAAATATGTTACTATCAGTAACTCTCAAATGGTATGAGGATCAAGAGCACTATTTTTGTAGCACATACAGGTACATCTTTTGTTGTTCTAACTCAATCTTCTTCTCTTTGTCCTTGGGTTCTCGACTCAAGAGCACAAGGCATATTACTGATAACAAATCTTTGTTTTCCTCTTTATCCTTTCTAGATAATGTACCTTCTGTTACAATAGTTGATGGATCTAGGGTTTTAGCACTTAGTATCGAAACTTTTAACCTTTCTCCTTTTTATCCATTGAATGTTCTTTATGTTTCTAGGGCTCCTTTTAACTTATTATCCATTAGTTGTCTAATATGTACTTTTAAATATGTTGTTTCTTTTACCAAAGATTTTGTTTGTTTATAAAATCGGAGTTCGAGATAGGTGATTGGCACCGATGTGAGTCTCATGGTCTTTATCATCTTCGTCCTTCTACACATGTTAGCATAGTTATGGAATCTCCTTCTCTTTTTCATGTTCAGTCTTGCTAAATTGCAACAACTTATCCAAGTTATCTAGTTTGATGTGTGAGTCATGTTAGTTAGGCAAGCATAGTTGTAGTTCCTTTCCTCACAGTGTCTCACAACGTGCTTCATGCCCTTTTGTTTTAGTTCACTCTGACATTTGGGGACCTAGTGATGTTAAGTGTAATTTAGATTTTCAATATTTTGTTACTTTTATGGATGATTATGCAAGGTGTACTTGGTTGTTTTTAATGAAAAATCATTCTTAATTAGTTTATATATTTCAATCTTTTTTAATGAAATTAAAACTCAGTTTGGTGTTTCTATTTGAACTTTGCAAAGTGACAATGGCTGTGAATATCTTTCACATTCTTTTAAACAATTTATAGATTCTCGTGACATTTTCCATCAAACTTCATGTTCTTATACTCTTCAGCAAAATGGGGGTGGTTGAGTGAAAAAATAGAAACTTATTGAAACAACTCACACTTTTTTAATTCATGGTGAGGTTCCTCAATATTTTAAGGGTGATGTTATTTTTAGTGTATGTTATCTCATCAAGCGCATGCCCTCCTCAGTTTTAGACAACTTATTGAAACAACACACACTCTTTTAATTTATGGTGAGGTTCTTAAATTTTTTGGGTGATGTTATTCTTACTTCATGTTATCTCATCAATTCCATGTCCTCTTTTGTTTTAGATAATAAAATACCTTGTTCTATTTTAGTTTCCCATGAAACTCTTCATCTCTTATTTCTAAAAGTCGTGTTTTGTTCATAATTTTAGTTTTGGTCTTGATAAGTTATCCCCTCGATCATACAAAAGTGTTGTTTTAAGATTTACTAGATCACAAAAAGGACAGAAGTGTTTTTCTCGTTCTCTTAACTGCTATTTTGTTTCTGCAGATGTCACCTTCACTGAGTCTTCTTTTTACTTTAAAGGTCCTTCTTTTTTTGATATATTTTTGTCTAATATAGTCAATATTCTTAATACAATTCATATTCCTTTATTTGTGCTCCTCAAGTTGTACCTAGTCCATTGTCATATTCTTCTCCATCACCACTTCAAGTTTATAGTCATAGACATCGTCTTCAAAAACCACCAAGTGATTAAATAAGTGCCAACTATTGTGTCTCCTCGAGCTACGACAACTTAGTCTGATCTCCCAATTGTCCTCCATAAAGGTATACGTTCTACCCATAATCCCTCTCCACTTTATATTTGTTTTATGCTATCATAGACTATCTTCACCTTTTTATATATGTTTTTCATCTATTTCTTTTGTGACCATTTCAAAATTTGTCAGTGCTCTACAGAATATTAGAACTTAGGAGCACATTCCATTACCGTCTGGAAAATTAGTTATTGGTTGCAAGTGGGCTTTTGCTATCAAAGTTGATCTTGATGGTATTTGTGACAATTAGGTTGTTCTTCATATTAGTTCTAATTTTGTATTTTATGAGAGGACCAAACATATTTGTTAGAATATTTACCCTATTTATCATGATTATATTGTGTCTTGGGTTACCCTATTTATCATGGTTATATTGTGTCTAGGGTTACCCTATTTATCATGATTATATTGTGTCTAGGTTACCCTATTTATCATGATTATATTGTGTCTATGTTACCCTATTTATCATGATTATATTGTGTCAATTTATTTTTATAAATAGAAGATTATGAGAAGGATCAATCAAGCCCTCTAGAATTATTTTACAGTTTAATTCTCAAGTTGGTATCAAATTGTCTGAATCTTTTATGCTTTTGCCGCCGATGGCCCGTGGCCGCTACCACCGGTGGCCTTAAAAATTTCATCTTTTCTTAAATACCTCAATGAGCAGTCCTATTCTGGTTTCTATCTAGTCTTCAAATCCTAGTTGTTGTTCGCAATCGTCCGACATTGTTTGTCGCTGTCTAGCACTGTTTGTCGTTGTCTGGTGTGGTTTTTCGCTGTCTGGTGCCATTTACAGTTGGCTTTATTTTTCCACTGTGAGGAACTGCCCACATAAGTTTGTCATCATCAACCTCTGTTTCTTGTTATTCCGACGTCGTCTGCTAATGCCGACCATTGAGCACCGCCCCCGTTTAGTCTAGCGACCAATGGATCTAGATTGCCTCCTTGAGCCATGGTCAACCCTGCTTGTGTCAAGGGCTAGTTCTCATCCAAGCACTGCCACATGCGCCACATCTGTTCAACCTTCGTCGTCGCTGCCATCTTGTTTTCTCTGGCGAAGTTAGGGGTTTTGTGCGCATCGAGGAGCGCGACCCATCCTTGGTTGTCGTTGCCTCATTCTCCTCCACATGCAACGTCACACACGAGTTCTCTACGATCAGCTTCCACCGTGTGTTTGTCACGCGCAACCTCATTCTCCTTTTTAGTAGTGTAATTTTCTCTCATTATCTTTTAAATAAATATAATATCTTTAAGGTATATTTGATAGTTATGCAAATTTAAAAATTTATAAGAAGATCGTGCCAACTTTCAAAAGATTATTATCTTTTGATATTTTATGATATAATTAAATAAGATAATCATTTAAAAATATTAATATAAATATCTAAATACATATTTGTCCAAAATTATCTTTTATTATAAATATTTTAAAATTATTAAAGATCTTTTTGTTGAGAAAGATAGAGAAAAATGCAAGGTCAAAATTCTTTAACCCGTCCCTCTTCCTAGTTTAGTCAAGTTTAGTTGGGTTCAACCAAACCTTTTTATTTTTGTCATGCTTTCTTGTCTTTTTCATGTAATACTTGACTTGATTTTTTTTTTATTAATTGTTATTATTGGATTTATCTTTAATCAATTTATTTTCACGCTGCATGAACTCTTTATAGATACAACTCTACTAACACACCTCAAAATATTTAATGAAAATATATATACAATTAAAAAACTATTTTTAAGATGTTTTTTTTTTATCTCATACTCAAATAAACCCAATTATTAAAATCCTAATTAAAACAATATTTCAAAACATAAAAAATAAGGGTTAAATATGTTTTTAGTCCCTAAACTATTGGCCGTTTCTGGTTTTCGTCCCTCTTTCAAAATAAGGTACAATTTGGTCCTCATTCTTTTCGAAACGTTCGTTTTAGTCCTCGAAAACTAACACCAATAAAAATTTAGTCCTTGTTTAGTCAACAAAATAAGGACTAAAACCAAAGTTTTAAGGACTAAAACGAACGTTTTGAAAAGAATGAGGACCAAATTGTACCTTATTTTGAAAGAGGGACGAAAACAAAAAACGACCAATAGTTTAGGGACTAAAAACATATTTAACCCTAAAAACTAATCAAGAATTTAAGATTAAAGAACATAAATACTTATCAAATAATTTCATATGTGAGAAATCAATAATTAATATTATATATTCATGTTTTATTATGCTTATACACGTAATGTTAATTTATTAACCATTAAGATAAATTATTTTAGTTTTTATAACGAAGGGTTGATTTTATAAGATATAGAAAATATTTTTTGAGAAATATTTATATAAATCAGACTGATATAATATATTTAAAAACATAAAATCAGACTCACGTAATATATTTAAAAATATAAAATTATTTGATATATATATATATATATATATATATATATATATATATATATATATATATATATATAATATTTTAATCATTCATATATTTTTACAAAATATTTACATGTGATCACTAATAAGAAAAACTCTAACATCTCAATAATATAAAGAGTTATTATAGATATGATATGACACAACAGTTATTCAAAATAGCTATAAAATTTTAAACTTTATATACAAGTGACTAACAAAACTACAGAAAAAGCTAATCTAAAACTAACTAAAGAGTAGCATCTTCTTCATCCAGGGACTACTCCAGAGAAACCTCATCTCCCTCTACTCATACCCATATGATGATCTTGCAAAGAAGAAAACACCGCAACATACAAAACACAAGCACAAACAATAGGGTAAACTAGTTTAAATAAAAGAACAATCATTATATTCATAAACTAAATTACATAGAATCACACATACTCATTCACCAACACAACACACTTTATGCAAGACACTACAATGAATTGATAGTCTGGACTTAGAATGATTGTCAAGCTATGGTGGCTTGTGCACTTGTGGTGACTTCTACTGCTTTGTAAAGGCATTGCTAATGGGTACCACACTCACAAGCTTAGTTTGTTCCGGGCCTTAGAGCATACTGAAAGCCCCCAAGACTAAGATCTCCTACTACTCCTTACGGCATGGATCAATCATCTCTACGTGAGAATGAAAGACCATTGGAGTTTCAAGATAACCCCAAGACTGAGCTCCTATATTCATTCTAAACATACTTGAACCTCACTAGAGGATTCACTCTGGAACTTACTTTCACCACTTTGAAACCATACTTTCTTTCACTTTGAATCACAACTCATAACTTTAATGCTCATATAACTCAATACACATTCATACATAATACACAATGAATCAAAACATCACTCAAATCAATCAAGGACAAAGAAGGAAGGAGTAAACCAAAACCTGGACTAGTCGCTCAATGAACCCTCTCGCTAAGTGACCCTAGAGTTCTCTCGCATAGCGACCTAGCTCGTTATGTGAATACACAGGCAGTACCTCCAGACTCCAAACCACTTGCTTAGTGACCCAGCTCACTAAGCGAATAAAACTCACAGTGCTCCTAGACCTCAACCTCTCGCTCAACGACACCACTCACTAGGCGAATCCCTCAAATAATGGTCCAAACCCTCAAAGCATTCGCTCAACGACATAACTCACCAAGCGAATAAAACTCCCAATGATCCTAGACTCTAACCTTTCGCTCAACAACACAACTCGCTAGGCGAATTCCCCAAACAATGGTCCAAACCCTCCAAGCACTCGCTCAGCGAAACAACTCGCTAGGTGAATGTTTAGACAGTGTGCCCAACTTCTCAGCCACTCGCTGAGTGACTCCAATTGCTTAACGAGTCTGCATAATTTTGTAGCACCAAACTGCAAAATTATGAACATGCACCCAAAGTGACCAATTAGATACACTTTTTCAAACTTCTAATCCTCCTAGATCGTGTTAAACACCTAATCATACTTAACTAAGTGTGTTTAACCCATTCTAAACTCCTTTTAAACATGTAGCTACAAAATCTAAACCAAAAGCTTACAAAAACTCAACTTAGAGACTCAAATTGAATTCTACCAGCACAATTTCAAGTAACTTAGAGACTCTAACAAGTCTAAAATGACTTACCAAAACTCTCCAAACTGATAATTTTAGCACAAAATCTCTAACTCAAGTTTTCACTAGTTCACTTCCTTAATTAAAGAGATAAATAATATTTTAGATAATGAGACAAACTTAGAAAATTCTATTTATATTATAAAATTATTTTATAATAAAATACTCAGTCTCATTATTTTAATACACTTATCTACTATAATACTTTATTTTTTAGTTAAAAAAACAGATAATAATATAAACATTTTAGCATGTCATTTTTCATATGTTTTTATACTTAATTAAAATTTATTTAAAAATTACATGAAAAGAATCAGACAATAAAAAACCTGTAATTTTGAATAAATTTCTATAAAAATATATTTATTTCACAATATTTAAAAATTTGTTAAAAAACGATATTTCTCAATTCCATATAACATTTTCCTGCAACGAAACATTCCGCCTAAGTTTCAGTTTCAATTTCAATTTGAATTTGTAGCTTTCGTCGGCGCCACGCCGAAGAGCACACAAACCGATTTGCCGGTTCGTTCCGTCTTTTCTACTCTGCGCTCGCTCGACGCTAACCATTCAAAACATCTGCGACGTCGTATCGTATGCATGATTCACGTTAGCACCATAGAAGAGCCCACACTTCTCGTTCCTCGCACCATTCCATGGCTTCTCCTACGCATCGCACGCGCCTCGATCAGGTCCTTCTCCATTTCCCTTTTTCCAACCCTAAACTACGCTGTTCTCTCCCACAATCATCTCACGCCCCTCCAAATTCGCATCGCTTCGCAAAATTAAAACAGCAAAAAACAAATTTAACAGTTTCTGAATCTCGCTGCTTAATTGTGGTATACGAATTCTGATTCTTTTTTTGTTTTTCTCACTTGCGTCCGCTTGCTTGCGGATTTGTGCGTGCAGTTTTACGTGTCAAAGAAAAGGAAAGCTGAGGCGCCGGTTCGTAAAGCGGGAAGATCCGAGAAAGGTGCCAAGCAAGGGGCTGACGCGTCTCCGAGTTCCAAAGGCACTTTGGACGGTTACTTGATTGCGTCGCAGGATGGAGATGGTGACGGTAACAGTGCCACCGCCCCAAAAACCACAGTTAAGAGAAATTTGGCATCAGAGATCGGTACTTCTCTTGCTAATGGACATAATAAGCATACTGTTTTATCGGCTCAAGGCTTTGGTGATTTTCAAACTAGTGGGCCGAGTGAATTCGGACAGAGTGCCGCGAAATTGGAGCTCGAACAGTTTGCAGCTGGCTTTTTGTCTCTGTATTGCAGGTAGTTTACTCTATCCGTTTGAAAAATGAATAAAGATTGGTGTGCACATCTAATGTAGTGGACACCCGTAGGGGTAAAGAAAGGGAAGAGAGAGAGAGGTGTAGGTTTGATTGTTAAGATGATGTGATGTGATAGGAAGAAGCTGATTGAAAGAAATGACAGGGGTCAATGAGATGCTTAAATAATAGTATTTGTTTACTTATCTCCACAAAATTGTACGTATCAATGAAATGTTCAATGAGGATTTTTCTTTCTCTTTTGGTATTGTTTTACTTGTCCGTGTGTTTGACTGTTAGCATTTGAATCATGCTATTTGCAGTGAATTGCATCCCAGTGTGGATTTTCCTTCAGAGATGAAAGCGGATGAACACAAGAGTCATGGTACTGTGGCAGAGGGACATAGTTGTTTACCACAGAAGAGTAAGTGCACTGCCAGAGAGCCAGGTTTTGGTGTTGAAAATGTATCATTAAATGTCAAGATTGACGAAGACGTCAAGTCTGGTGTTGTCGGTAATAATACTATGGGATATGTTCCTATCTCTTGTTCGAAGGTTAAGCTCTAACCCTTAGCTGTTTGGATTTTTTTGTAGCTAGATTGGTATTTAAATTTATCTTATCTGACAGGTTTCTGGTTGTGGTGACACTGCTGCCTTTGAGACAGGCTTTAGAAAGTGTAGTAATACACCTAAAATGTCTAGGAATATGGCTGAATGCTATACACCGGGGTCTTTGATTGTTAAAGCTAGGGTTAAGGAGACTCCAAAGTCAGTACACGGAAGCTCATCATTTTCACCTGGAGAGGCATTTTGGAACGAGGCAATTTTACTTGCTGACAGTTTGTGTGTTCCCATGGATAATGATCCTTCTAAGGCTATGGGGGAAAGTAATGTGGTGGAAGATGGACCTGAGATGAAGAACTCATGCAATTTACAAAATTATGATGGCAAGCCAAGGAAAATATTAGATCAAAGTAAAAGCAGAATCTGGAATATGGAAACAGGCACACCTTTCAGGTTAGTGGGGATGCACACAAAAGATTCTGTGAAAGAAGCATCCAGCCTTCCCGTGAAACATTTTGATTTTTCGTTTGAGGACAACAGTTTAGAAGAAAATACCATGCAAAATGGTCATGGTGATCAGGGCAATGTCGCTTACATGGCTTGTAAACAGTATGAATCAGGTCCTACCACAAGTCATACTTATGAAAAGAAGAATGAAGTACAAGAGAAGACTTTAGTAAATAAATTACGAAACAGAAATTGTCATGGTAATGTTAGTATGACATCTAATCCACCCCACAATGAGGTTAGGACACCAATTAATGCACAAGAAACTGATGAAGCAAATACTCCTCCAACTAGTGTATCGTTTAATGATCATTTTGACCTAAATAGCTGGCTTCCTCCTGAAATATGCAACATATATAGGAAGAAAGGAATATCAAACCTGTACAATTGGCAGGTACTATGAAGATTGTTTCTTTAAGTCATCAACTTGTTATATTGATTTACTATGTTGTATCTATATAATTGAATGCTTATCTTTGCCACTACTTTTTCTTTTTCTGCTAGTCTTTATCTTAATTTCTTCTTTTCAAAAGTTGTGGCTGTGGTTGAGTTGGTCCTGAATTTGATTACATCCTTTTTGCTCTAGAATTCTTCTAATTGCTCCTTATCCAGAGTATTGAAAGCAAACATAAGAGAAAACAAGCTTTCTATTTAGTATTTTGAGATCTGCAAAAGTTATGAGCTTTTGTTATGAGTAGTTTTATATATGCTATACAAGCACATCTAACTGAACGGATCAGTTATAACTTATGAAAACTCTACAGTGGCAGCTGTGACAAACTACTAACGGAAAGCAAAATATTATGATGGGCTGTAACTAACTAACTAACTAACTGTATAATAAAAGAAGTTATATACTCACTAACTGACTGTCCTATAAAAGGAGTTTTACACCCAGTATAATACTAGTTAGCTGAGAAGGTTATTTAAAATGCTTGTTTTTTTTTTCTTTTCAAAACTTATAATAATTAAGTTTGAGCAGGTTATTTTGTTTTTATTTTCACTTTTTAGGTTGATTGCCTTCAAGTGGATGGTGTCGTACAGAGAAGAAATCTTGTATATTGTGCTTCTACAAGGTATTCTCTCACGTAATAGCAATTGATTTAAACCTTTTATTATACTCTTGTCCTATTCATTTATTTAAAGTTAAAAGAGTTATGTAGGGTGGGATGTAAATTTGGGGGGTGAGTGGTGGTTTTAGGGGTGTCTGTTCGAACAAGGTGGGCCTTTGCATGATAGGTTTCACTTTCCCCAAATAGGTTTCATTTACAGAGACTGCTGGAGTCTCAATTTTGGTAATAAGTGTTAGATATATTATATCTTTTATGTTTTAGTTAGTTTGTTATTATTTCTCATTTGTATGTTGGGCTTAGCCCATATTTCTTCTATTATAAATAGAGAACCCTATGTGTGTATTTTACACAAGGGAGATTAATCTAAATATAGTTTTTCACTATATTCAACATGGTGTCAGAGCAGGTTTTCTGATCTTCTTCTGGTGTCTTTGCTGTCTGCCGGCGGCCGGCCGCCATGGCCGCCGGCAACCCCTAAAATTTCAGTGGGCAACCCTTCTCTCTTTCTTTTTCTCTTAAATCTATGCCACAGTCAGCACCAGTGTAGTTAGATCTCTCCACCGTCGCCGCCGCTTCTTTCCGGCCAGTCCGTCGCCGCCTCTGGCCACCGTTGCCACCGCCACCGCCGGCCACCGTCACAGTTTCGACCGGTGACCAGCGAATCGGAAGCGCCTCCTCGAGCGACGGTCAACCCCGCCGGAGTGATGACCAAACTCCTCACCACGCGCCTCCATGCGCCGCTTCTTCTCGGCCAATCTCGGCCGCGTGTTCTGCACGCGCCGCTTTCTCGGTGTCAGAGTTTCACCGCGTCACTACAGATTGTCTGGTCGGAGCTTCTTGAGTGTGTTTTGGTTCCTGTTTCTCCGTTTTGTTGGCTTGGGCTCATACCTAGGGTTTCCGCTGTCGAGGCGATGTTTGCCGCGGTCTAGGCGCCGTTTGTCGCGGTCCAGACGTTGTTTGCCGCTGCTCCGCGCCGTTTGCTGCTGCTCCGCGCCGTTTGCCGCTGCTCCGCGCCGTTTGCCGCTGCTCCGCGCCGTTTGCCGCTGCTCCGCGCCTTGCCGCTGCTCCGCGCCTTGCCGCTGCTCCGCGCCTTGCCGCTGCTCCGCGCCGTTTGCCGCTGTTCCGCGCCGTTTGTCGTTGTTCCGCGCCGTTTGCCGCTATCCGACATCGTCTGCCGTTGTCCGGCGCTGTATGCTTCCAACCACTGTAGGCCCCATCACCTCGTCAGTTAGTGATGGCAGTCCCTGTAGTTTTGTCGCTTCCAGCCACTACAGGCCCCATCAGTCAGTGACGGCAATTTAGTCCTTACAGTTTTATAGCAGTCAATTGCCGCTGCAGTCGCTACCGCCTCATACAGACGCAACTGCGTCAGTTCTTCTTGGGCTAGAGTTTAGCCCGATCTTCGTGTGATACATGGCTAAGGATCACCACTTGGGAGTTGTTCAGCAAAGAATCTTGGACCTCCAACATATCTTTGGATCTTTGCTGCCTTTGTTTCAGCATTGTAGCTTAATATTTGGTTTTGTTTTAGTGGTCCAGCAACTGTGATATTCCACATTTCCACCCTTCACACTAAGGGGGAGTACGTTTCCAAGACACTGCAAGTCACATATATATGGGTGTAGTTCCTGCAGTTTTGTAGATTTCAGCTACTACTGTTGATCCCGTCACCCATCCATCATTGATGAGGATTTAGTGTAGTCCCTGCAGTTTTGTAGCTCTTAGCTTTCAGCTACCACTGTTGATCCCGTCACTCTTCCATCATTGATTGGGAATCAGTCCTTGCAGTTTATCATTGTACACACGGCTCTCCTTCATCCACTTTTGAAGTTGAAGTTTCACAAGCTGCTGTTATTTCATCTATGTTTGCCTCACACTCTTGAAGACAAATCATCTAGTTCAATACTGAGTTCATCTATTCCAAGCTTAGTTCATACAATTTGTATGCTCCAGCTTGAGGGGGAGTGTTAGATATATTATATCTTTTATGTTTTAGTTAGTTTGTTATTATTTCTCATTTGTATGTTGGGCTTAGCCCATATTTCTTCTATTATAAATAGAGAACCCTATGTGTGTATTTTACACAAGGGAGATTAATCTAAATATAGTTTTTCACTATATTCAACAATAAGCATTAACATATTGCTGTACATCTTCATTATTTTATTTTATTTCGTATTTATTTTGTTGTACTGTACCTCATTTTATTGCATCAATACATGATTTTATAATTTTTCTTCTTAATATTCATTGCTGAAATCTTTATGCTATTTCATTATAATTCTGCTACTTGTTGTCTGTTTTGTTTTCAGTTCATGTGATTCTCCTACCTCTGTTTTTTTTTTTTTTTTTTTTTAATTTTCCTTTGTTATTTTACTTTGTTGTATGTTTTTCCCTCTGTTCTTGTGCTTCCTCTCTGTCTTTTATTTGAGGAGGACATGTGTTTTTCTTGTTGCCACAGTGCTGGTAAAAGTTTTGTTGCTGAGATTTTAATGTTGCGGAGGGTGATAACAACTGGAAAAATGGCGCTACTTGTTCTTCCATATGTATCAATTTGTGCAGAAAAGGTTCTCTTCTGGCTTGCTAATATGTTAAAATTTAGAAATTACATTTTCTGCTATGGTGTTGTGGGTTTTATTTTATGGGATTCGGCTTTAAAATATTTCTAAATTTTGAGTGTTTTGGATTGTCATTTGGATTCATATAGGCAGAACACCTCGAACGTCTCCTAGAGCCACTTGGTAAACATGTTCGTAGTTATTATGGAAACCAAGGTGGTGGAACACTTCCTAAAGATACTTCTGTAGCTGTCTGCACAATAGAGAAGGCAAACTCACTAATTAATAAATTGTTGGAAGAGGGTCGTCTGTCAGAAATGGGAATTATAGTGATTGATGAACTTCACATGGTATCATCAATTATTACTCTTTAGTTATTTCTCATGAGCTGCTTTCACATGTATTTTTCTACTGGACTATCATGAAAGCTAAACAGAAAATGGTATACCTAGATGGTTCTCGTGGTTTATTATTGTCTTCATCTGTTAACAGGTTGGTGACCCCAGAAGAGGTTATCTTCTAGAACTTATGTTGACAAAGCTTCGTTATGCAGCAGGGGAAGGTATTCCAAAGTCAAGTGATGGAGAAAGTTCAGTTGGAAGCAGTGACAAAGCTGATCCTGCACAGGGTCTGCAAATTGTGGGAATGAGTGCAACAATGCCAAATGTTGCAGCAGTTGCTGACTGGCTTCAAGTAAGCATAATTACAAGCATCCTCTCTTATGTACGCAGCTGTTATTGGGCATCCTCTTTCTCTTGCCCAACTGTCCTGTTTTGTTGTCATTTTTGGTGGTATAATTACTGAAATCAGTTGAAACTTGATCAGTATAACTTTAATAAATTGGTATTTATCCCCGAAAACCAAATTTGACTTAATTTTGTTTTGTTATCAATGTATTATATGTTTAGTACGCTGAACTTCATCTGTTTGAAAGAAAGAAAAACTTCAAATAGAACACAGACTGGAAATGGAGGAAAATCAGATTTTGCAAATATAATTGAATAATCCATATGTAATATTTAGTAAAAAACCAGTTGTTTTTGGTCTAGCTCCCTAGGGGGGCAATTTTGTTTGAGTTGGGAACACCCTCAGAGGCTAGCATGCTATTCTGTATTTTGTCATATACACCATACTTGAGCATGAGACCTTATTTGAGAGAAATGAAGCATGTAGCTCCTAAATCAACCACCCACTAGTTAGTCGAACACTGGGAAACACTATAGTGGGATGACTTTAGACATTTATTTAGGATTATAGATTATAGATAAAATTTAAGAAGATATAGGAAAGTGATAAACTCATAAGTCACATAATGATCAATCCTGGATAGTAGTCCGGTCTGGTAACACTAGTTGGATAGCAAATAGCTGGATGACCATTCTTTCGAATATTATTATAAAGGTTAAATATCTTTTTAGTCCCTAAACTTGGATGTGAAATTATAATTTGTCCTTGTTTCAAACTTCGATATATTTTGGTTCCCAAAACTCAAACTTTAAAACTAAATGAATATAGTTCTTTTAATCCAATTGCATTAAACCTTTTTTAACGTGTTACAGATGTTTCAGGTTGGTGTTTGAGTTGTTTACAACGTTTGACATGTTCTTAGTCAAATGCTAGTTTGGAATGCCATTTAATAAGTCCCAAAAAGTTAATGTCATTGGATTAAAATGACTATATTCATTCATTTTTTAAGTTTAAGGACCAAAACGTATCAAAGTTTTGAACATGGACGAATTCCAATTTTACATCTAAGTTTAGGGACTAATAACATATTTAACCCTTATTATGATATAAAGTAAATGAATAATCAAAAATACAAACTAATGAGGCCAAAACTAAAGAAATCATAATAAATAAGTCATACCCTACAACAATTAACATCAATCTAGGAGAAATAAGATTACGGTAATGAAGTCTAAATGATAGATAAGGGTCAAATTCATAGAAAGAAAAGGAAAACTGCAAATAAAAATTAGGAATATGTGACTGAATCATGGATGGAAGAGAAACAGATCTGTGATAAGTGAAGGACGAAGAAAGAACAGAACACAAAAACAAGAGAGAATAGATGTGTAATGTGTGAAGGAAGTGAAAAGAACATAAAACACATGCACTAAAGACAGTTGTAGAGACTGAGCTCTGATGAGTAAACAGAGACCTAAGGAAGAATGGAGACCTACTAGCAGCGAGTCAGGGACTGAATCATTAGGGTTGGCTGGAAACAGATGCTGGCTAGCAAACAGTTGGTCATTATGTCAGACAACATATCCAAACAAGTGTAGTTTTTTTTTGAGCAAATGACTTAAGAAAGAAGGGTTTCAATTTCAAACCCGACAATACTTTTGAAGCTAAAAGTGCAACATCCCAATTTAGTAACATAAAACTACTAAAATGAACATTACATAGATAATGATATAACAAGAACTACAATTTTACGAAGAATAAAATTCTTCACCTGAAGAACAAAAGTACCACCTACACTGCAAGCTTCACTCCCAACCTCTCGCTGAGACAACTGAAAGATTGTATCCCTAAGCTCACACCATTAAGGTGATCATCGCAAAAGAGAAACAACAAACAAACACAGACCACAAAAATGCAAGGGTAAGCTAGTTTAAATAAAAGAAAACTATTATATTTATCAACTATATTTTATACAAATCCTACACAGTTATTTCACACTTAAAATACTTGATGCATGACACTATACTGACTTTGACCGTCCGAACTTAGAATGATTGCCGAGCTATGGGGGGTCGTGCACTCGTGGTGGCCTCTACTGCTTTGCAAAGCCATTGTCAATGATACTGGAAGCACCCAAGACTAGGACTTCTTGTTACTCCTCACGACATGGATCAATCTTCTCTATGTGAGAGTGAAAGACCATTTGGAGTTTCAGGATAACCCCAGAGACTGAGCTTCCTGTAATCATTCTAAACTTACACAGGGCACCACCATGTAACCTCTCTGTGAGGATCATGGAATTATGTCCATCAACCATACTTTCACTTTAAAACTTAACTCAAGATATGAACAACCAATTTCTATAATACATGATCATACATACTTCATACTTAGGCTAGAACTTCAATTAAATCAAATTAAAGCAAGGATGAAAAGAGTGAACTAAACTTAGACCATTCGCTCAGCGCACACTCTTGCATAGCGAATCCAAAGACTGCTTGCACAACGACCCATCTCGCTGTGCAAATAAACTTTCGTGATACCAGACTTCACCCACTTGCATAGCGCCTTCAACTTGCTATGCGAAAGTCTAGACAGTGGTCCATACCTCTCAAATACTCGTTGAGCACACCCCTTCGCTATTCGAATAAAAATGGCAGTAGTCCCAGACCCCAACCAGTCGCATAGTGCCTCGATTCGCCATGCAGATCATCAGACAGAGAGCAAATCTCTCAAACCATTCGCACAGCGCACCAGTTCGCTGTGCGAATGCCCTGGTAGAGAGCATCTCGCCAGGGGCGACTCGCTGTGCGAATCTATTCGCTCAATGAGTCTGCGTAATCTGCCGAATGAAAATCTGCAGAATTATGCATCTCAGACTCCAATTACCAATTCTATCTATTTTTCCCAACTTCTAACACTTCTAGATTGTGTTATATGCCTAATTAGACTTGACTAAGTAATTCTAAACCTTCCTAACATCAATCTAAAGTGTTTGTGAATCAATTCCTACTCTAGAACATCAAATTTATCAACTTAAGGACCCAAATCACAATCTACCATTTTGATGACTCAAACAAGTCACATTTGACTTACCTAAACTGTCCCAACAGACCAATTGAGCATCTAACCTCTAATTCTTATTTTCACTACCCCATTTCCTCACCAATGACCTACAACAATTATAGATCACTTCAATTTCAACTAAACACCTTCCTAATAGATTTTAAACCTTTCATACCCCGACTTACAGATCATACAACATACAAACATGCTTAATTACATAGATCATAATTTTGCACATTATCACATTCAAGTTGCACTTCACATATATTTTAAAATCAATTTCAGTTCAACCAACTCAATATTCACAAATTCATCATGCATATACTATCAATTTCTAATTTAAAACAAGTCTAGCTTCCCTTACCTTAGAGATATACAACCCAGCTCTAGAAAACTCCAATCGATGCTTGCACCGCAAGGTAACTGTAGGAAACCCTACAAATCACCAATTGGTGATAGAAAATCCATCTTAGTATGTAGTTGAGCTAGAAATTGAAGAGGAGAATAACCAGATACATGCAACATAAATCGTTGCATGATCACAGTCCAAGAACGTACGGAGGAAAAAGGGGAAACAACTTACTGGATCAAAACAAGAAATTGATCGGTAGAGAATGTTGCCCTTGACGCAAGGATCATCTAGGCAATTCCTGATTGTCGAACAGATAATCCAAGAGTGAGAAAGGTTAGAGAGATGGTAGAGAACTTCAGAAAAATAGTTTCTAGAGAGATGGTACGTTTTAAAATAATGAAATCGTTTATAACAAAATTATTTATAATAAAACCGTTTAATATTAAAATAATCGAGTCTCACTATTTTTAGACTACTACCACTTCTAAAATACCATTTTCTGGGGTTTCACAAAAAGTGCATTATAAATTGTGAGACTAACCCTTTACAATTTAAATCAGAAACTCAAAAGTTGAGGGAAAAAGTTACCGCTGTTTGAAGTGCAAGGGTTATGACTCATAGGTGATGTGACTTAGATAGAAAAACTCAACCTGTTAGAAACAATGTGGATAGCAACTTGGCTATATCATATCTTAGTTTGTTGAGTCTCACAAAACTAGAATCCTTGGAGGAACTGCTTTACTCATATAAGCTCACAAGCGAGAGATACTATTATCCTATACTCAGTTTCAGTTGTTGATCGAACAATTACATTTTGTTTCTTGTTTTTCCATGAGATAATATTTCCTCTAATGAAAATAAAATATCTTTTAGCAAAGCATTTGTTCATAGGAGAACCTACCCAATCAACTTCACAACATCTAGAGATTTGGGTGTTCCCTTTTTCTTCATGAAGTATACGTTGTCTTGGAGCCTTTTAAAGACACCTTAGATCTGAATGACAACATTCAATGATCAATATGAGGATTTTCCATAAAATGATTCACAACACAAACTGCAAAAGGCAAACCTACTCTAGTAAAGTTCAACCGTTGAACTTGTTTTGGTGGTATTAGCCACAGAACCAAAGTTCACCCGAAGCAGGTAATATCTTTATTTAATTCCTCATAAGATATAGAGGCTAAAATTCAAAGGAATTACTGTTAACACTCCCAAAATGCACCAAGAGAGATAAAGTGACATCAAGCTAGTCAAATCACGTTTTAAACCATGTCATTACTAAGGCCTGAGAGCATGCCTGGTTTCCCTTCTCTTATTGGTGGTGATATCTTTGATTTCCTGAAACCACCAATGGCATTCTAAAATTTGGTCCAATTCATCTCTCATGAAATCGGGTACAAGATCACACCCTAAAACAGGAAATGCAAAGTTCATCAGAGATAAACAAAATATTGGACCCTTGGGAATGGAAGATCGGTTAATTTTATTTTTATTAACTTAGACTTTTATATTCAAATTGATGACTATTGATTGCTGCATATTTGATCATGTTACTTGTATAAATCCTAGTTTTTCTGATGTTATCTTATACATTTGTCTCAAATTTTCATCAAGGCAGCACTATACCAGACAGAGTTCCGGCCAGTTCCACTGGAAGAATATGTAAAAGTTGGTAACTCCATTTACAGCAAAAATATGGAACTTTCTAGAACAATCTCAAAAGTTGCTGACCTTGGAGGTAAAGATCCAGATCATGTTGTTGAACTATGTAATGAGGTAGGTGGTCGAGAGTCTTAGCTGCAATGTCTATCTATACCTTGTAATACTGAAAACTGTATAGTTATGAACAATTAAATATTCTTTTCAGGTTGTTCAAGAGGGACAATCAGTGTTAATATTTTGCTCTAGCCGGAAGGGTTGTGAATCAACTGCAAGGCACATTGCAAAGTTCCTTAAAAGATTTACTGGTGATGTTAATGGTTGTGAGTTTGCTGATATTGGTTCTGCTATTAATGCCTTGAGAAAGTGTCCAGGTGGGTTGGACCCCATATTGGAGGAAACTCTTCATTCTGGTGTTGCATTTCATCATGCTGGCCTTACGGTAACCTTCCATTCTTATTTTTGTCTTAATGGCTTCCACTGCCACTTTATTATTGTTTGAAATTTTCAAGTTGACTAGAAATATGGTCAAATTATAATATAGAAGTGAGTGCAAACCTTATATTATGAGTCATTTATGTGAGATTGAGTTAAACTTAAATTCGACTACTTTTATAATTGCATACCTTCATTTTGATTCTAGTTTATATAGACGATGAAAATGTTATGTTTATATAATCTGTTATTTTTTGCTATTTCATAGGTTGAAGAGAGAGAGATTGTTGAAACCTGTTATCGGAAGGGTCTTATACGTGTTTTAACTGCCACATCAACCTTAGCAGCTGGGGTAAATCTGCCAGCTAGGAGAGTGATTTTCCGCCAACCTAGAATTGGTTGTGATTTTCTAGATGGGACGAGGTACAAACAGATGGCTGGTCGTGCTGGTCGAACTGGAATTGATACAAAAGGAGAAAGTGTATGGCTTTTTTCTTATTATGCTTTCAACTATTACATAGTAATTTTAATGTGGTATTTTCAGGATGTTAAGCTGATGCCAATGCTACACTTTCTTTTTGTCATTTTTTGTTTTGAATTTTCTCTTTGTTGTACTCAACATATGTTTCTTTTTTCTCTTTACCTAACTTTCCTTTTTATTTGATGTCATACTTTATTTGGGTGTGTTCTAATTAATTAGTTCTGAGTTGATTCAGTTTGTTACTTGTACAGATACTTATCTGTAAACCAGACGAAGTGAAAAAAGTTACAACACTTCTTAATGAAAGCTGTCCCCCTTTACATTCTTGTTTGTCAGAAGACATGAATGGAATGACACATGCAATCTTAGAAGTAGTGGCTGGAGGAATTGTTCAAACTGCTAGCGATATTAACCGTTATGTTAGATGTACTCTTTTGAATTCTACAAAATCATTTCAAGATGTAGTAAAATCTGCACAAGAATCCCTTAGATGGTTGTGCCAAAGAAAATTTCTTGAATGGAATGAAGATACTAAACTGTATAATACCACACCTCTTGGACGAGCATCTTTCGGAAGTTCTCTTTGTCCAGAAGAATCACTTGTAAGTGTTCCTCTAGTTTTATTTAGTGCCATTGCTCTTTTTTCCATTGATCCATTTTGGGTTTATTATTGTGAAGCTTTTCTTGTTTGTTTTGTTAGAATATATTAGACATGTGAGTGTGATGATTGGATACATGACAATATTAATTGCTTGTATACATGTGTCAGAGACCCAAATTGTAGAAGACGAATAAATAGGGAAAATGAGATAATATATGTATTATTTCCAAAATAAATAAAAAAATATAGAAGGTGATGATTCTTACTACTGTACATCAAGCACTTCTAGAGAGGTTATCACCTCCTGGCCATAATAGAATTCCACCGTATCTTTCTTGTAATCTTGCTCCTCACTCTCCCCTCACATTTTCCCGCTACATCACTCATTAACTGATTCTGTAACACCCTTTGCTACCTGACCATGTCTTTTCACATTCTTTTTTCTCCTCTCATACACTCCAAAACTTGGGCCTACTTTCAAAGTCTAAGCCCACTTTCCCAGTCCTAACACTGTATGTTTCTTCAATAGGAGCCTTGTCCTTAAGGCTCCAGTGAGGAGATTGACTTCTAAGGTTAAATTCCTCTTTCCACGTGACGTCTTCCAATCCTTTGACCTTCTATTGGATAAGCACTTGACTCACAAAATCTTCTCTGTTAGAGATCCCATGTTGACTAGAGATATGACCAAATTATAGAATATGAGTGGGTGGAAAGTTCATTTTGGGAGTAGGTTTTTCAGGGTTGAATTAGACTTAAATCAATTGTCTAACACTCTCAGGTTCCAGACTTATTTTATCATCTCCAAACAAAATCCTTTACATTGAGTTTGTGTCCAAGAAGTTTTTTGGCTTGCTTAGAACATCAGCCCTCACTAATCTAAGCTAGGAATATGATAAAGTTAAGTTGTTTTGATAACACTTGATCACGAACACAAAAGACATCAATCTCCATGTTTCATTGTAGCTTGAAAAACTGGATTTTGTGCTATGGCAACAATGCTTTGATTGTCATAGGAGTAGTGGAAGAAATAGAAAGTTTTTTAGAAAAACTTGAATCCATAGAATTTCTGCTAAAGATTTTTTATTCATTTTTTATTACGTAATCATTTCCTTGTAAATACCAGGTTAAAACTTAAAACTTATAGACACATGTGTTCCTGTGCAATTATCATCGATTCATTTTTCTCATTTTTAGGATGATATTTGCATTCTCGTTTTTTGTGTCTGACTTTAGATTTTGTGAAGATGATGGTAGGCTTGTGAAACTAGGTTAGAACCAATATATACCTGTGTAATTCCTTTTGTACAATTATCCTAAAAGGATGGTGTTTAGTTTTTCTCTATAATTGTCCATCGGTAACTTTAAAATATGGGTAGGTAATTTTAGGTAGTATAGTCGTGCTGTTATTGGCATTAACCTATGCTTTCTTGATTTCTCAGATTGTGTTAGCTGATCTCTCAAGGGCAAGGGAAGGATTTGTCCTTGCATCTGACTTGCATTTAGTTTACTTAGTGACACCAATCAATGTTGATGTGGAGCCAGATTGGGAATTGTTCTATGAGCATTTTGTGAGATTGTCTCCTCTTGACCAGGTTGGTTTTCATTAAGAAGTCCCTTTCTCTTTTTTATTGGCAATAAATGTTATTAGACTTGCTTGGAGTTCATAAAATGTTTACCATCACCTATCTCAGGCTGTGTACGTAAGTCTTACTAATATTTATATGCTTGCAGTCAGTTGGCAATCGAGTAGGTGTGACGGAACCATTCTTGATGCATATGGCGCATGGTGCACCACTACGCGCTTCTAACAAGTCAAAACATAATACAAGATCATTGCACTGTCAACAAAGAAACCGACCTGGGATTTCCAATTCAACAACCAACTATGATGATCAAACACTTCGTATTTGTAGAAGATTCTATGTTGCACTCATTTTGTCACTTCTAGTTCAGGTGCTTTTCTCTGTTTTGTGGACTCAAATATTTCTATCCTTAACTATTTTCCAAAAATAATATTACTAGTGAATAAAGAAGATAAATGAAAGGAGGATGCATATCTTATGATGAGAGGATTGCTACCAAACACAACTTAATGAAAAAGGTGGAAGCTCAAAGAGCTTTCTAATCCCTTTGCATGTTTAACTATTTTATGGCAGAGGAAATTCTAGCATGGTTTTCCTTTGAATATCTTAATATTCCGCTCCAAATACAATCTCCAATCACAATAATGACTAGAACTGTCAAAATTTGCTTGATTCAATGTTCTTGGCAGGTGTGGCATTAAAAAATGAGGCTTGGAAAAAATTGGGCTAAATTGACTAATCCTAATGGGTCTGCCTACATCATTGCAACATTGGTCAAATATTATTATTTTTCTTTTGAATTTGATCTATATTTAGATCAATGTCATCAACATTAGATAATGGAAAGTATCTGAGTCTGTAAAGATCCTTTATGAAGATATATTGATAATGGGTTATGGCAGAAGTATCATTGACAAAAAAAATACATATGTACATATAGATAATTCAAAAGAATGCAAAAAATATAATGGTAATGAAAAAATTAATGAAAGACATTTTACGTCTGCAAATTTAAATACATAAAAATAAATCAAAACACCACAAATTTCAAGTTCAAGACTTAAAAATAATAACACAACATAATATAAATGTACCAAGTTTCTAATTATCTGTCTTCAATCCCAACATATTTTCTTCAATGGCCATGAAATCTGCCATGGCTGCTTTTCAATTTGCATATAAAGTGGGATAGGCTGTGATGCGCCAACAAATGTGTAGCCCACAAGGAATTTGGGTTGGCCACCCTAACCCACTTTTTCACACATTGGCTTGTGGCATTGGGTTGAACGACCCACTTTTGCACATTTAACAGAACATGTACATTGCACTACCAGAACTTGTCTCATATACTACTACATTTGCTAAGACCCTCTAATCTATCAACAATGAAGGAAACTTGTTTAATTTAGTAATGCAAAACTAGATTGCAAGGTGAGGTTTTGTTAGGATATATACAGAGATGGGAAGTTTATTAAGGTATTTAAAATATAAATTGTTAAGTTAGTTATAAGGAGTGGACATGGACAGTCTACTATTGAAACAAATGTAAAAATTCAGTTAGTTGTTGGCTAGTTGTTTGCTATTTGGACTGTTGTTGGGGTAGTGGGCTAAGGCTTTCTAGAAAGCCTTTTTATTCTGTTGTGGAGAGAGGGTTTGGAAGTTGGGAAAAGAGATAGTTTGAACAAGGTAAGCCTTGTGGAAGAGGAGGTATTCTCTAGTTTGTATGTGGGTGTTTGAGAGTTTTGTAAGAAATAATACATTAGTGGGAAACGGCATGTCCAATTTCTCTTGTGTTTTGCTTATTCTTGTGATGGGTCCTAACTTTTTTGGTCCAACCTGCCGAATCCGGAGAAGGAAGAATCTTGGAAAACAAACTTAGTGCTTTGGAAAGACGGGCCAGTGAACAAGGAAAAGTGAAATGAGGATGAATTTGAATATTGTAAATGACAGTTTGCCTGACGTGAAGCAGGTTAAAAAATTTCCTTGAGGATAAGGTTGTTGCAGCTGGGGGACATAATGATTGGAAGGAGAATAAGGAGAGGACATGAAAAGTCTACTATAGAAAGAAATGTAAAAATTTAGTTGTTGGTTAATTGTTTGCCGTTTTGACAGCTGTTGGGGTAGTGGGCTAAGGCTTTCTAGGAAAGTCTGTTTATTTTGTTGTGGAGAAGGTTTGGTGGTTAGGAAAAAAGGTAGTTTGAATAAGGTAAGCCTTGTGGAACATGAGTTATTCTCTCCTTTGTATGTGGGTGTTTGCAAGTTTCATAAGAAATAGTACAGTAGTTGGAAACTGCATTTCCAATTTTTCTCGTGTTTTGCTTATTCTTGTGAGAGGATCTAACAGATTCAAATTTGTCATTGTAAATTGAGGAATGGCCCTTTGAGAAAGGAGAAATCCTTTGGGAAGGGGAAACCTTTAGAGGAGAGGTTTCTTTGCCATTCATTGTTGTTTTCATCCTATTCATTAAAAATCATTCTTTTTCTTTTCAATTCTTGGTCCCTATTAAGTATGCACCCTGCCTTTTTAAGTCATATCACTAGTCAACGTGAATCTTAACCACCACCCATGATATTGCAATTACCTCCAAGGGTGATTGCACGTAAGATGACCCTTCCAACACTTTCCCTAACACCCATTACTTCTAAGTTGGACCGTGACATATGTAGGTGACCCAACTAGAGATCTAGGATATACTTTGATACCATATGAGTAGTTGGTTTGAACTTAACTTAAATAATTAGTTTGTAAGATAAGGTTTGCACCCTACTTACATATATTCTATTGTAGTCATATTACTAGTTTATGTGTACCTAAACTGCTACTTGTTGTAAATAGTAGATTATTAGGAGAAAAATATTCTCAATATCTCCATAGTAATTGTGAAAAAATGTCTTCAAAATCTTCCCATTTATTTCAAAATATTTATATTTACGTTTTTTAAAGGTTTTGGTTATTACAAATATAGATGATGAGAATGTAATTGGTGTGATTGATATCAATAAAATAATTCTATATTTTTTAAGTGTACTCTTGATTTTGTAATAGAGTGCTGACCAAATTTAAGGCAACTCTTCAACAATAGTTTTCATCTTTGACGTGTTAAAAGTCTTGAAAAAGCTCACATCCATGGGAAAAATGGATAAAATATTTATTCTCGTATTGTTATATTTGTTAAAAGTGATATATTCCTGTTTTCGTAACATTTGTGAAAAGGTAAAATCATATGAAACATAGGTGCATTCATGCATCATAATATAGCATATGTGGCCATTTAAGATTCATTTTATATATGAATCGGTAGATATCCAAAATGTTTCAAATCTTAAGGTTTGAATCAGAAGATTTTGATAACCATGTCTGATAGGATGTAAAGAAAGTGAAATTAGTTAAGATAGAATACTACTGAGTTAGTTACTTGAGGTGTTCGTTAGATAAAAATTGAGGAAGGCAAAGAGAATATTGATTATCCCTGCAATTTCATTAGAACTTATTTTATTTCTTGTGTAAATGTGATTTTATGAAGGAAACTCCTGTGGGTGAAGTTTGTGAAGCGTTCAAAGTTGCCAGGGGAATGGTCCAATCCTTGCAAGATAATGCGGGTAGGTTTGCATCTATGGTTGCTGTGTTTTGTGAGAGACTTGGTTGGCAAGATCTTGAAGGCTTAGTTGCTAAGTTTCAAAATCGTGTATCTTTTGGAGTTAGAGCAGAGATTGTAGAACTTACCACCATTCCCTACGTGAAAGTAAGTGCTAAGCACACTCAAGTTCTATGATTGCTTGCCATGCTCCTTGGTGTATGTTCTATTGTTATTGGCTTGTACTAGTGATCTTATGTCCTGTTTCTTTCATTCAATTTGCAGGGTTCCCGAGCCAGATCACTCTATAAAGCAGGTTTACGTACACCTCTTGCAATTGCTGAAGCATCCATTCCAGAGATAGTAAAAGCACTTTTTGAAAGTTCTTCGTGGGCCACAGAAGGTGATCTATGGATTAAGTTGTCTGAATTCTGTTATGTTGAGTTTAATATTTTGGTCTAGGTTGAGATAATATTGATTATTCCTAGAAACTATATATCATAAAATATAAATATGGAACTAAGGTAACTAGATTAACATTTTTCATAGAGAAAAAGCTCGTTACCAATGTACTGTACTTTTAAATTCATTAAATTAGCTTAATAACTCGGGACTGTGTGAGTAAGCAGCCTTATATTTTTCATGTAGTTTGAGTTGGTTTTTGTTTCTTTGAAAGGTTCTGCCCAAAGGAGCTTTCAATTTGGGTTAGCAAAAAAGATAAAGAATGGTGCACGCAAGATTGTTCTTGATAAAGCTGAGGAGGCTAGTAATGCTGCTTTCTCAGCCTTTAAGTCTCTTGGGTTTAGTGTACCGCAGTTTGCTCCCCGAATGTTATCTACTGCTACTCATGATTCTATCCGCCAAGAAGCTGGTAGTACCTCCGGAAGTGACACGACTGACACTAGTCATAATTTTGTTGATGCAAATCACATGGTTAATTCTAATAAATTTACTTCAGATAAAGAAAGAGAAGGACTAATTAAATTATCTGTTAGTGGTGCTCTGGCTTCTGTGGAAGGAAAATCAAGCAACAGGATGCTATGTAGCTTGTCCACCTTTCCTGTTGCTGGACCTACAATGGATGAGCACAACGGGACTTTTGACCTTGCTAAAAATCTAGACATGTCCAATTTCTCTGCTCCATTTCTGGAACCAAAGGATAAATCTTGTGTACATGATGGCTGCCATGCTCATTGTACAGAGGAACAGCTTAAGAATGAAAATTTGGCTCGTGGTAATTCTGGTTGTTCAAGTAAGAAAGGTCCCATTAATGCAGTTAGTTGTCCAGGCGGGCTTGATTCATTTTTTGATATATGGGACACTGTGCCAGAGTTCTACTTTGATATCCATTACATCAAGCGTTTGGAATTGCACTCTGCTGCCCCCTTTGAGATATGTGGCATAGCTGTTTGTTGGGAAAACTCTCCTGTGTATTACGTTAATCTTCCAAGAGATATTCTGTTTTCTGACAAAGCAAAAGATGATTGTTTATCCATGAGTACATGCAGTGATAAACAGAAAGTTTCATCTTCTAAGTGTAACAAAGATTTAGAGATTGCTAGACACAGGTGGAGCAGAATTAGTAAAATAATAGGAAAAAGAAATGTCAGAAAGTTCACCTGGAATTCGAAGATTCAGATTCAGGTGCTGAAAAGTCCTGCATTTCCTGTTCAGAGATTCAGAGGTTTGGACATACCTGGAACAAGTGTAAACCTTGAAGTCATAGACAATTCATATGTGTTATTTCCCCCTATTCATGTTCAGGATGCAATTGATCTATGTATCGTGGCTTGGATTCTTTGGCCTGATGAAGAGAGTAGCTATACTCCAGACCTTGATAAGGTAATGTAAATGCTTGTACTGCATCCATGAATATACAGAAATGTTCACTTGTTTGGAATCAATTTTTGGTGATATGACAGTATCTTACTAGAGTCAACAATTGTGGTTGATAATATAGGAGGTGAAGAAGAGGTTATCCTCTGAGGAAGCTGCAGTTGCCAATCACAGTGGTAGATGGAGGAATCAGATGAGAAGGGCTGCTCATGATGGTTGCTGTCATCGGGTTGCTCAAACACGGGCATTATGTTCTGTTCTTTGGAAATTACTTGTTTCTGAAAATCTTGCTGAAGTGCTTATAGGAATAGAAATCCCATTGGTAAGAATTTATAGGAATAGTAATTTACACCAATTTTTTTTTTAAATGCATATTTTTGTGTTATAGTATATAAGCTATATACCTATAAAAATAAAATGGTAATCTAATATTGAACAATTTCTGGATTTATGTAGAGTGCTCTCATCAATGTGATGGATACACCTTAATTAATCTTTCACTTAACACATGGTTGTTGGATTTTTGTTTTTATTGAAGATTTCACATGGACTAGAGATGTGACAAAATTATCGGGTGTAAACCTCTCTTTAAAAGTCAGTTTTGTAAAATTGAGTTAGACATAAATCTCACTTTCTAAGTTGTAAATAAGAGTATGTCCTAGCATGGTTTGCGGGGCCTATCATGTGACTCATCATCAATAATTTGACCAACCACTAATATGTAGAACCATACTTGAGATCTTCAGTCTTCAATGGGAGGGAGTGTGTTAGAGATCTCTCATAACCAAATTATAGTATAAAAGTAGAGATAAACTTCATTCTACAAACCGGTTTGTATGATTGAGTTAAGTCAAAAGTTCATTTCTACGAGTTTTTATGATTTCTAACACATGAAAATTATTTAAAAAGTTTGAAAGCTTTAGATATTGATTTGTTGATGTGTCTACACCTTGTTTGTTAAATTTTATGTGTGAGGTCCTTGATGATGTTTGTATTGGTCTTTATGATGAAGTGGCCTAGGGTTTGATTCATGGTACCTCGCCACCTAATAAAAGTTTGGTTTCAGCTCAATAAAGCTGAGGCTCTGCATTTTCTATTATTGAATATAATAAAATTAGACATAGGATTAATCTCCCTTGTGTCTAAAACATTCTCATAATTTAGGGTAAAACGTATATCTTATTATGTTGAGATTACAAATCCATATATACAATGCTAGAAAGCTATTTTAGGAAGTATAATAATAGTTCCTAAAGAAAGAATCCCTATATTTCAGGGATATCCTAATCATACTTGAAAATTATAATCTCCTAAATAAGGAAGAAATATAATTAATAAAAGCAAAGACTTTAATAGAAATAATACAGATAAAAAGATTCTAACAAACATACTTAGGGTAAATATATTTATAATGAAGAATGATACAAGTATATATGAAAACCAAACTTAAATATGGTAAATAGAAGATATTGTTAAAAAACAATATCTACCAACATCAAAAGTCTATGTTTTCCTAATTAACATAAAACACAATATATCTAATACTCCCCTTCAAGCTGGTGTATATGTACCAAGCTTGTTACAAATATAATCAATTCTTGGTCCCAATACAAAACAATATCAAAAGTCTACGTTGCCCTAATTAACATAAAACACAATATATCTAACATCTATAATTTAAACCAATAGGCTTTGGCATGAGGGAGCAGATTAGATATAAAATAGTGCATAATTCACTGAATAGCTTGAGCTTTTGAAGTACGTTCTTTACACATTTTGTTTATATTGGATATTGGTATCTTTATGCTGAAGATTGTAAATATTTTACTATGTTATCAACTCTATACTTTGTGACATGGCGTAAAACGTATTTGGTCAAGTTTCTAAGCTTTGACACTTGCACTTGGAGATTGAATTTAGAATGTGTTTTTACTGCTGTGTACTGGTATTCTGTAAATTCGGTATTGCATGGAAATTTCAATAAAAAATTATTGATGTGTGGACTTTTATTGGTAAATTATGTTGAATGTTACTTTTTGGACATTTCATAGAGGACAAAACAAGTTTGGATTAATATTGTAGGCCTTATGAAGAAGTCATTTGATCTCTCTCTCGGTTTACATATAAATGTGTATGTTGTACTTTCAATTCTAGCTTAAATATGTGCTGAAAATAAGAAATAAGATGGATAAGAAACTGATCAGTTTAGGGAAAAGGATTCAAGACAGATGGAGGAAGATTGTTATTGCTGTGCTATTGTACTTGATAATTTATATGGCAATTAATTTTAATGGGTATATTAGAATCAGAATACAGATCCTTTGCTTTTATACCTAAGCTGAAGTGTGATCTTAACATGTTAATGGCTGAATAATTTAGGTGAATGTTCTTGCTGACATGGAGCTTTGGGGAATTGGTGTTGATTTTGAGAGATGCATCCAGGCTCGTAAAATATTGGTTAACAGACTAAAGCATCTTGAGAAGGAAGCTTATAAGCTGGCTGGCATAACATTTTCATTAAATATGCCAGCAGATATAGCAAAAGTGCTGTATGAACACTTGAAGCTGCCCATACCTAATGTGCAAAATAAGGGAAAAAAACATCCGAGTACTGGCAAACACTGTTTGGATGCATTGAGGTATTGAGAACTTTCCGTTCCCTATGTGTTGTTGTTCTGTTTGTAGTGACTTTAGATTATAAATACAAAAATCTAGCAATGTGCCACTCCTAGGTTTTCAAATCAAAGTCCACTCTTATAGATTCGTATTGTACTCATATCTCCGTTGTCTTTTATTTATAAACTATATCTACAAAAGGATTTGTGATAGAGTTGTTTCATAAGTACCTCTTAGGCAGGGAAATAATTAGAGTGAGAGAAATATGTATTATAGAAAGATAGCTAAGAGTAAAAAGTGGTTATGCAGTTAGTTGTTTTGGAGGAGAGCCTTTCTGAGAAAATCTATATAGTTTTCCTTTGGGAGGGGTTGAGGGTCCTTTTGTACAGAGTTTCTGATTGTTGTAACCTATGAAACAAAAACACGGATAGGGACACGACAAGACACAAGGATATGGCTATACGGTAAAAATACAGGACATGGGTATAGCGATATTTACATTTTTAGATTTTTTTAGATTAAAAAGAACATGCCTGTATATCTTTTATTATTTTATTTATTCATATTTCATATTATGTTACATATATTGTGTACTGTATATTTTCTAGGCCACAATCCTAGCCATTCGTCTTAGGTTTAATCTTTTAAATATGAAACTCTATTTTGCGTGTTTGCATTAAGTTAATATAAAATTAACTAAATATTTACATTTAGAAAATATAAACAACGGAAAGTGTGTAAAACTAACTAATAAAATTAACTAAAAGATGAGATTTAGAGAATATAAAAATCTGAAACTGTGTAAAAGTGTATGCATATATGTAAACATTATAATTTTTTTTATTAATATAGTTATTTAAATATAGATTTTTTTCATAAATGTTTCTCTTGATTTTTTTAGATTAAAAAGTATTATCAGTAGATTTTAATACATATCAACATGGACACAAGCCATCATTCACAACATGCATTTTCTCCGTGCATGAGCAACTCACTTTCAGAAGATTTAGAGCAATGAATTGAGTATGAGGACCCTCCACCTGTTATAAGCCACAAGAACATATTTTGAGTATACTAGCCTTACCCTTTGTTTTGTTGGGCCAATAATTGGGAGAAACCTCTACGCAATTCCCTCATGACAGGATAATTCCTTGTAACCGACCTAGTTCTTTTTCATATTGCAGACTAGGTTATAGGAACCTCTATCGACTCTCACCGCTTAGCTACCTTTCTCTACTTGATACTAGATGTTAGATGTTGTTAAAAATTGTTTGTCACAATATCTTATGTCATTTACAATATTATGTGTATTTAGGCTTAGCCCATATTTTAATGTATTATTTTGCATTATAAATATATTATTCTGTGTGTATTTTTTACCAAGGGAATTAACCATATAACTCTTTTTAATTACTTTCACATGGTATCTAGGGCTAGGGTTTCTTTATAATCCCATATACATTTTTTTCGTCGTTCAATGTGGTGAGCGCAATCACCCTAGCAAGCTGGGCAAAGGGCGTGATGAGGGTGAACATTGCTACAAGCTCTGTCAATAGATAAAGATGAAAAAATATTTACATTTCCAACACCATGAGATATGACCCTAGACCCATCGACCATTGTAACCAAAGGTAAATTATCCGGAAAGGATAAAGAAGACAACAAAGATTTGTTACTAGTAATGTGAATTGTGGCACTTGTGTCAAGAACCCAAGGTCCAAGAGAAGGAGGTTGAGTTAGGCCAACACAAGATATACCTATGTGTGCAACAGAAGCAGTGGAACTAAACTTCTAAGAATCCTCATACCATTTGTGAAACTCATTGAAAAGAGTAGATTGGCTTGTGGTATCAGAATAGACAGTAGAAGAAGCCATGGAGAAAGAGAGAGAAACAAAAACCCTAAAAGAAAACAAAGGTCTGATGAAATCAACAATGCCATAACTTGAAAGAGGGAGAGTTGGTTAGTCTAGCGACAATGATGGTAGCTAGAGAAGGCCTATCACGCATTGCCACGTGAGGCGAAATGTGGCTCCTGAGCGAAATGTTAAACGACGAGTGAGATTGCGTAAAGACTCCAATTGTGGTGATCTCAATGGTGCAGTGGTCGCCTAGCTGAGACAAGTAGAATGATGTGGTTGCCAGTCTGAACTATAACTCTGGCAACGACAATGCGGGTTCAATTGTTGCGGTGACAAAAAAAGGATGAAGAACCTAAGCTCATATCATGTTGAATATAGTGAAAACTAGGTATAAGGTTAATCTCCCTTGTATAGAAAATACACAAGGGTAATGTATTTATAATGAAGAAAATATGGTCTAAAGCCCAAATACAAATAATTGTGTAAAATAACATAAGAGACAATATATAAATATCTAACATAAGTCCAAAAGTATATTGAGAAGGCTCCTTGAAAAGCCCTCATTTATGAAGATTAGGCAGATACTCAAATTTTTAGGTATTCTATTGTTGACCGGGCTGAGTCTTCAAGTGATAGATGATCCACTTCTGGGTATTATGTTCTTTTTGGAGGTAATTTAGTATCATTTCATGGAAAATCAAGAGACAAAATGTTGTGGCAAGGTCATGTATAGAAGTAAACATATTGCTAAAACACTCAAGGAGCTTAAATTTGAAGAAAGTTTCAAATGCATCTTGTATGTCACAATTAGGTAGCAAATTTGTTGAATTCTTCCTACATCATGTCTTTGTCATTAGATGATAACAAATATTCTGTATTTGGTGAATTGATTCATTTTTCTCATTATAATAAAGCCCTCATGCTGCTTCAGAAACGTGTTTCAGTGCAATATTTCTCTCTTCCTTAGAATTTCTCATATTCTTTATAGGCAAAAAGTGTTCTAGGAAATTTTAGTTTTTTGTTTTCTTTTTCAGGCATGAACATTGTTCCAGCCATTAAACAAACATCGAACAATGGCATCCTTAGAATTTCACATATTCTTTATGAACAAACTGTTCTAGGAAATTTCATTTTTTCCAGGCATGAACATCCCATTGTTCCAGTCATTAAAGAACATCGAACAATGGCAAAGCTGTTGAATTCTACGCTAGGATCAATTTGTTCTCTGGCTAGGCTATCTGTAAGCACACAAAAGTATACAATACATGGTCATTGGTGCCAGACATCTACAGCAACTGGTCGGCTTTCAATGGAGGAACCTAATCTTCAGGTTTGGGTTCTTTCCTTAACATGTCTTCTGCCATTTTCTTTAGTTAACTGCTATATATTATGTTAGAAATGCAACATACAAAGATTTATGTGTTCTTCACCTAATAGCTTAGGAATTTGGGATTATTGGATCATGAGTCAGCATGTTATGAAAGCCTCTATATGAGCAAGAGACTTTGATGCCACACTTAAATTCCGAAGCCATGCTTAAATCCCAAAGAGCTCTAGAATGAGGAGGGATGCTATAAATTGAATAAAAATTATTTGTTTGTCTGCACCTGATAGCTTAAGCTTTTGAAAATTTGTTCAACCAATTTAATGTTGTATACTGTCTTGTTGATGCTGCAGTGTGTTGAGCATACGGTACATTTCAAAATAAAAGAGGAGGAAAATGAAGGTGATGCTGACGAGAGTCATTGTAGTATTAATGCTCGTGATTTCTTTGTTCCCACTCAGGTGATTGGCTTTTAATTTTACCTATTTGTTTCGTTTGTACTTCTGTGTTTCTTTCTGTAGAACAGTATTTCCAATCTCAGACTAAGAAATGAGTATTGGTGTATATCTTTAAATAGAATTTTATGATTGTTTATTGCTTGATACCTTCTGAGATTCAAGTCACATTTAAAGCAAAGCAAAAACACTCTGTTGCTGGATCTCTGGCCCTGGTTTTAGAAGACACTAGCCTGATTAAAATTGCTCCTCATACCCAGGATGTCTGTGATGTGATAATTGATAATTCTTTGTTTTGGTCTAGTAGTGAGCTTTAGGAAACAAATTATACTTTTGATAGTAACTGATGTTCGTCTATGGCTTTCTTTGTTCGAGGTAACTAAGAATCGATTTTGAATATACCATTCATTATTTTCTATTATTAACTTGCTTTTTTTAATTTTGAATTCTTACATACTGCATCACTTCTACATCTTCATTAGTAATTTTGCATTCGACATTGGCATAGGAAGAATAAGAAAAGTCAAGAAAAATATTAAGGACCTTGATGACGGGTCTTTTTAATGTGATTCATTCATGCAAGCCTCTCCTATTGGGAAAAGACGTTTGTTTCAGTGGTTTCTCTTTAAAATATAAAGCTAAGCTTTTTCCTCTAATTCCAAAGCCTATCTTTTTCTATTATGCAACTCATGCAATGTTCTCTTTGTTTCATCCTTGTTCTCTCATTAGCTTTTTGCTGCTTAGTATTATCAAGTGACTAAGTTTATACAAAATCACAGGTCATGTGTGCGGTGAAAAAGACAAGTCAATAACTGAAAAGCATTCCACAATATATGAAAATATGATACGCAAATAATTAAAAACGCTTCTGTTGAAATATAATGTTATTTTTATTTTTATTATTTTTCCTGTGTACCCCGCTTTAGGGGATTATAGGTAAGTGCTTTGCCTCTTCTTTGTATCCTACAAATACATCAATAAAAAGTCTTATAGTGTAAGTAGGATACTCCCGGTTTTCTTTGGCAGTTATCTCGTTTTATTTTCATCCTACCTCTCTAAGAAGGTGAAGGAAATTTCCCTCTTTTCTATCCATCCTACCTTTCTAAGAAGGTGAAGAAAATTTCCCTTTTTTCTATCCATCTTACCTTTCTAAGAAGGTGAAGAAAATTTCCCTTAAAGATTTTGAAACATAGGAAGGCAACCTTCCTTTTCTTTTCCTCCCTGACAATAATACGCTATCCCAGAGACAGTATTCACAGTCCCAAAACTGCAAGTATCTTCCCACTCCTAATTACTGAAATTACCATCCGTATATATTGCATAAAACTACTCGTAGTTATTTTCTACACATAACGGCCACCTTGCAGTTTGTATGCGTTACTGTCATTCTGGAATTTCTAATACAGAACTGTTTTCTAGAACAGATATTCTACATTCCCATCACGTTTCCTTCATTTTATAATCCGTTACTCCCTCTATTTTCTCTTTAATTTTCATTATTAATTTATCTTGTGTGTTAAATATTTGGTATACCTGTGGTCCTCCTCATTTATTGTTTCCTTGCAGGAGAACTGGTTACTGTTAACAGCGGATTATTCTCAGATAGAATTGAGATTGATGGCACACTTCTCTAAAGACTCTTCTCTTGTTGAGCTTCTCAGTAAACCTGATGGTGATGTCTTTACAATGATGGCAGCAAGATGGACTGGGCGTTCAGAGGTCTCTGTGGATTCTCAGGAGCGAGAGCATACCAAAAGGATGTTGTATGGTATTCTTTATGGTATGGGTGTCAATAGCCTTGCAGAACAACTGGATTGCACTGCTGATGAAGCTGCTGAAAAGATTGCTAATTTCAAAAGCTCTTTTCCTGGTGTTGCTTCCTGGCTTCGTGAAGCTGTTGCGTCTTGTCGTAATAAAGGGTAAGGAGACCTTGTTCTACTTTTACTCATCCCAACTCAAATATCTCGTTACAGTGATACAGTAACTAAGATACTCTAGTCGTTTTGATTATTTAGTGGCAATGTTGTCTTTATTTATATGGGGATATTTTTTTGTAGGATTTAAAATATTATTTTCTTGATTCAAATTGATATTTTTATTGGTATTTCAACTGTTTTAAGCTGTGTATTTTGTTGGAAACTGTGCTTGTTAGATGTTAGGTTCCTGGGTTTGAAACCTAACGTAGACAACCCACTCACATACTCTCAGCAACGAAATCAATTGTAAAAGAATGAATATATGTATTCACATCAACAAATGTATGGTACGAACAGTAACCGAGAGCCTAACCTCCCTCCACATGCCCAAGTCCTATCTTTACACAGAATAGAAAAATCAATCATACCCCCTGTACAGAACACACACCCTATTTATAAAGTTCTCTTCCCCTTCCCACTAATCCCTTTCCACTAATTAACTAACTGTCAAACGCCTCTTTCCTTCTAACTGTCCTCTCATTTCCTCTTTCTTCTATCCTCTTACCTTATATCTTATCATTACACCCTGTTGCAAAACAACCTTATTCTCAAGGTTGGTACCATAATGCTTGTTCCCATGGCTCATCTTCATCATAGGAAGCAACCCCATGGGCTATTGCCCTACAATTAAGGTCTAGAGGCTTGGGTGGTGGCAATTCCTCCTCCAATGACTTTCATTCTTCCTGAATTCTATTAGCTTCCCACATTCTGGTGACCTCTTTTCCAGAATCGTAAGCCTTAAGAAAACGGTCTTCGATGTCTTTCAGTGCTTCACGCCGCTCTCTCCCTTCTGCCGGTGTATAAAAAACTGCAAGCCCCCTTTTCTGTTCGCTGGCCCACCTCCTCACAATCCATTGTTCTCTCCAGGGTATTGATTCTTCCATCTGCCCTTCCTTCCAAAGCCTTCATTCTTCCTTCCCTAACGCTTCTTTCCCCACGATCCAGCACTCCTTTCCTAAGGATATCCGGTAGTCCTCTCTCGTTTGGATCCGGCCGTACTTTGCCCGTTCGGTTCCGGTAGTTTTCTCATGCTCGGTTTCGGCCGTCTTCTCTCGTTCGGCTCGGGAAGTCCTCTCCTGTTAGGTTTTGGCCGTCCTCTCAAGTTCGGATCCAGCAATCCTCTACCGTTCGATTTCGGCAGTTCTCTCATGTTCGCATCCAACAGTCCTTGCCCGTTTGGTTCTGGAAGTTCTCCCACGTTTGGTTCCGGCCGTCCTCTCATGCCCGGTTTGGTCAATCCTCTCCCGTTAGGTTTCGGCTGTCCTCGCATGTTCGGATCCGGCAGTCCTCTACCGTTCGGTTCCGGCAGTCTTCGAACGTTCGGTTCCGGCTATTCTGTCCCGTTAGGTTTCGACCGTCCTCTCACATTCGGATCTAGTAGTCCTCTACCGTTCAGATCCGGTAGTCATCTCTTGTTCGGATCCGACATTCCTCTCCCATTCGGGGCTTGGTCGTATTCTTCTGCAGTCCCCGATTGCTTACTGGCCGTCACCCTTTCAAATCGCACCACCATTGCCCCCTTCAAACCTTCCCAAGAACGATTCTTGGCTTTCTCCTTCCAGGCTTTGAACCAGTAGCCAGCGCTCCCCATCATACTGATGTCGGCTAGGCACACCTTTTCCTTCTCTATCACACCTTGCCACTCGAAGAACTTCTCTGCCTTAGAAATCCACCCCAACGGATCAAACCCTTCGAAAGTGGGTAGTTGTACCCTTTTTACCCAATTAGGTTGGCCGTCTCCTTGGTCTTCATCCCTTTCCTCCTCCGAGCTCTCCCTTCCCCTTCTCCGATTCTCGTTAACAAAATGTTGATCTTCATCTCTAGACCTTGGACTGCCTTTCAATCCTTTTTCCAGGTTCTACACCCTTCCTCCAAGAACTCGCAAGAGTTCTCTGGTTTCTTGTCGTATTTCTTACATATTTCTTCTCCATTCTGCCATGCTCATTTTGAGCTTTGTCCTGCCTATTTTTTATTCGTTGGCCCTTCTCTCTAAGGAATTGTCTCTTCCTTCCATGCTTCAACCCTTTCTTAATCACTTCTTGATCCCTTCTTGACATCTATCCAGAAGGTCGGACCAATTTGTCAGGTTCCTGGGTTTGAAACCTAACTTAGACAACCCAATGAATATACGTATTCACATCAACAAATGTACTGAAATCAATTGTAAAAGAATGAATATATGTATTCATATCAACAAATGTATGGTATGATCAGTAACCGAGATCCTAACTCCCTCAACAGGCCCAAGTCTTGTCTTTGCACAAAGAATACAAAAATCAATCATACCCCTGTACAGAACACACCCTACACCCTATTTATAAAGTTTCTTTTCCCTTTCCCACTAACTAACTCTCAAATGCCTCTTCCCTCCTAATTGCCCTCTCATTTTCTCTTCCTTCTATCCTCTTACCTTATATCCTATTATTTGATATATTAGATTATTAGATATCTTAGATATTTTATTTCTATCTTTTATCTTTAATTATTTTGTTATTATTCTTTATTTTGTATTTTAAACTTACTCCATATTTAATTTATTATAGATAGAGTACCCATGTATATTTTTTACACGAGATAAATCTCAAACCTATTTTTCACTGTGTTGAACACTTGTCAATGACAGAGGTGATTTATTACAACGTTATGATTTAAAACTTATTGTTAAACTTGACTTACGTTTGGGAATTGTGGATTACATTTCTATATGCGTGATCCAGATATGTGGAGACTCTAAAGGGAAGAAAACGATTTTTGTCAAAAATAAAATTTGGCAGCAGAATAGAAAAATCAAAAGCTCAAAGGCAAGCTGTAAACTCCATTTGTCAGGTGAGTGTAATTTCTTTTTCTTCCTGGTGAGGACGATTGCTTCAGAACAACTCACAGTATTCTTGCTTGCGTCATTTCCTTTTCCTCCACCCGTCCCAGGGATCTGCGGCTGACATAATTAAGATTGCAATGATAAGAATTTACTCTGAAATTGCCATTGGATTTGATAGTCTGGATTCCAGTTCTTCTGTTACAACCAAGTTTCAGATGCTTAAAGATCGTTGTCGGATTCTGTTACAGGTAAAATTTATATAATTCGTCATCTCGTTTGTTTGTTTATGTGTTTCACTTCTTTTATTGATTGTTAATAGGTACACGATGAATTAGTGTTGGAAGTTGATCCTTCTGTGATAAAAGAAGCAGCCCTATTATTGCAGACAAGCATGGAGAATGCAGTTTCACTTCTTGGTTTGTTTTACATAAACTAAATTCTTTTGAATTGAAGCACTGGGTATATGATGACATTTACTGTTTACATTTATGCTTCTGCAGTTCCTTTGCGTGTTAAACTTAAGGTTGGAAGAACATGGGGATCTTTGGAGCCATTTACGTCTGATAAAATTCAAGGATGACACACTTGTCGAAGATTTGGTATTTCGAGGAATCCGATTGCCCTAGGAAACAATTTTGACGACGAGGCCTACGGTGTAATCTGGAGTCCTCTGAGTAAAAGGCAAAACGGTAATGTTTCGTGGAGACTAATATCCATCCACACTCGAAGAGAATTAACTAGAAGGTAGTAAACAGGTAATATGGTGAGAAGAAAAGATAGGGTGAAACGTGAGTGTAATATTTTGAGGTGTCTGTGCTTCCATGACCTACAAGTAATGACAAGGCTGTCATTCTCCAAATAATTTTTTTAAGGATAGGAACACAAATTTTAGGGATTTTCTATTTATTTAAGTATCTAGAGCTGGGGCTGAGTTTGAGACGTAATCATCTCTTCCCCATGCAAATGTAAAGCTAAACTATTTTACAAATCTTAATTCTTTTTTTAATTTTAAATAAAAGAATACACAAGATGGACATTCCAATACACATTATCTCTAAAATTTGTGTAAACATATTGACGTGCAATTCAAAACACCTGCACCGAAATGCATAAGACAGATTTTTACATGAATGAAAAAAGCTTCATTTATATCACAAATGTAGTACATCACTATTACATATTGCATTCGTGAATCTGTAAATGCAAAGTTGCGACAACGTGGGCTAACAATACTAATAATACCGCGATTATTCAGTTTTATAATTCATTTTATGCAATTAAGACTGCTTAATTATTCAACATCATAAATAGGATCTTTTTTACTTAGGAATAAAGACAACATGATCCTGAGGGAGGAAGTGACAGACAGGCACAGTTCCTGGTTGAACTTTGAGCAGTTGGAAGGCCAAATGCTTGGGATTCCAATTTGACGTGTCAGTGTGACACACTGCAACTGCTTTGGCCCTGCTTCCGTCAGCACCCTCCAATGGGACAGAGTAGGCATTAGTGCTATCTGATTTGTGACAATAAAACACTGCATATGGGTATTTCTCCTTGTGGCACACAACACACTTCTCAGCCAACTTCTTAACTCCTGGTGCTATTTTGTATTGTTGCCATTCGCTCTCTTTTCCCACTCTTGTGGAGATAGCATCAATATTATTCCCAAGCTTGGAAGTGGCGAAATCAACCATGGACTCAAGGGAAGTCACGCAACGCTTTTCCTCTCCTCTGGTGATAGGCCCTTCACACTCACTGATGGTGTTTTTCACCACTTGAGCCTCATCTGATCCTGCCTTGATGGAGAACCTGTGCAATATGTCATTGACCTTGATTGAAGAAAAGGGTATGGAATCAGCCACAGGACGAGGCAAGAATGTGGCCTCTAAATTAGATGTTTGAGAGAAGTGCAAGTCCAATTTGGTTCCATGATGCAAGTTCTTTTCCAAGAAGAAGAGTACCACATTGGGGTCATCATGTAATTGGGTTTCGCTGGCTGCATAAATGTAATCAAATGGAGAGTGTGGTCCCACTTCAACATGCACCGGCTTTCCCTTTGGTTCAGTGTGTACAATCACTCCACCGTTTCCTCCACCAACATTAACATCAGTGCCACCTCTTTGTCCTTGGTTTCCCTTTTCTACACCAACATTTACACCACCATTCCCTACATCTACCGCGGTCTCTTTCTCTTCCTTCCAATCTGCATACTTTTCAGGTTTAACTTAAGAAAACTGTAATAATCTGAATGAGAAAAAGACAACTCACCTAATAATCTGCATACGTTTTAAATTTTTAATATGTAATTATGTATGTATCGTTCTTATAGATTCTTACAATTATAATTCGCTGGGAATTGTATGAAAACTTGTGAAATATAGGAATAAAGAAAAAAAAAAAGTAACTGTTAAGTATTGATATGAAAAAAGCTACCAACTATAGTTTAAGACGTGTAACTTTGTTTTTGAAAAAAAAAATTCTTTCACACCATTTCATAATTCTTTTAACAAAAATTAATACTTGTAAGACATAAGTCTCACATATTTTTAATAAAATTTCACACGGATTTCTTCTGATTATAAAGTCCGCCTCAGCGATAATGTTGGATTTCTTAAACAATGGTTGGACATGTTTATTACTTAAACTTCAAGCTGTTATTTTATATGTTAAAATACAAGTTAACATTTTTTTTTTAAAAAAAATTTGATTTAGTTGTTTACATAATAATTTATGTAGACTAATTTATATTATAAAAAAAATCATTTAAGTTTTACTATGTTTTCCTCTTAAAGGTATTTATAAAAAATAGTTAAAACTCATATTTCCCTTAATGACGTATTTGCATAATCATATATTACACAACCAAGACTAGCTGTTGCCCTACTAGGTACGTGTTACTGAAGTATTTTTTTTTAAGCTCTTTGAGTATACTTTCATTTTACATATTCATCTCTGCAGGAGAAAATTCAAATTATCTTTAAGTTAAAAAAATTTTAAATTGAAAACACATTATAAATTGTGTAATCCCAAACATTATGAATTGTATATTCTAAAATATTTTTTTTAATTGTATAATTTAAAAATGCGTCATTGTGCAGTCTAAAATATATTTTCGAATTACAAAATTCAGAATACATTTTCAGATTTAAAAATGTATTTCCAATTATGTAATCAATAAATTTAGAATTCGTTTTCAGATTCGTTTTAGAAACCTGTAATGCATTTTCATATTAGAAATCCAAAATGCAATTTTAGATAAGAAAATATATTTTGAATTGGAAAATCCAAAACATGATATAAAAAATTGCACAATCTAAAAGTGCGAACCACGGACAATTTTTATTTTTCTAACAGTGCATGAAGAAACAATGGAGTGGAGGAAGAAAGAGTCTTCCTTAATCTTAAAACAAAGAGACTGTTGAAAAGCATAGCCTGAAAAAAAAAAATTGAATTAACTAAAATAATTGTGAACTATTCTTCATTTTTTGTGTTGTTTTGTAGGAATTGTACTGACCAGGATGTAGCAAATCAGTGATGGCTTTGGGCATTGATGTGGTGGGAAGCATGGACTTCCAGTAAAATTCTGGAGATAATGCAGCATTAGTTGCCACAGTAAGCTGCATTCCTTAACACAATCTTATTAGTTGACAACCATTTTCACATGCAAATAGAGATTTACGTATAAAATAAATTTAGGTTGAATCCAACACATTTTTAAACCTAATTCTCTAAAGAAAACTTCAAGTTGAGACATTTTTAAATTAGTAAAAGTAAATAAAGTAATGGAAGCTTTACATGAAATAAAAATGGTTTATCCTCTTAATTAGTTCAGTGTCAGCAAGATAAATGCACTTTAATCACCACTACACTGAAATAATTCAAAATTAAGAAAAATAAATTACGCCACCACAATTTAAAATAAATTCATATTATTATTCAGTTTACAAATCGTTATACAACTAAATTTTATATTGATGTGATACCAATTACATATAATAAGTACATTACCATTTAACTCAAATTTTAATGGTAAATAATTTTAACTACTTGATGTTTGGAATTGTTTTGGTATCATTTTCATATAGTTTAGAAGTGAAAAGTTAAAGATAATTTAAATAAGACTCTATTTAAACTATTTGATAAAGAAAAGTGCATGGAGGAGGAGTTGGAGCTCACCATGAGAAAAGTAATAATGATGGGAAGAATGTGAAATTCCATCTTTGTATTTGGAGAATTGAGAAACAAAGTGGCTTGCAATTTTTGTATATATAGTGAATTGTTTATGAAGAAAATGTGGTATCGAATACTTGTATCAACCACTTTTATTAATTATTGTCTTCAATTCAAGCAACTACCCATTACTCAATAATACTGTGTTTCTTTTATATGGGTGGGGAGGAAAAGAGAATTGATGAAAATCATGTAAAGACTTTTCTTTTATACAGTTGGGATAAATGTAATGGCTCAAAGCAGGTTCCAAATCATGCATTACGTGACTCAAAATTTAGCTTTCTTACAAGAAAAATACAACATATTTGCTGCAAAGAAGTTTATTTCTTTCAAAATTATATTACTATGATATATGCATTAAACTCTTTTGATGATTATTCTCTCGTGGAAAATTTTAAGTAGTTATTTTCAGTGGAGTTTTTTCTTTTATATTTGTATTTTTTTTGTAAAAGACTTAAAAATATAGTTTAACCTATTCTAAATATAGATTCACATTTTCACTTTCACTTGTTAATTTCTTCAATTTTCAATCTTTTCACGGCTCTATATAGTCTTAACAACCACTAATAGTAACAAGATTCTTCTCACGACAATAAGATTCTTCTGGCGACAACAAATTCTTTTTGACAATGACAACAATAATAGGTACAATGAATCAATTTATTTATGATTGAAGATGTGCATATTCTTTTTTAAATGATAAGTTTTTTTAAGAAAGTGAAATGATGGGCGTAGAAGATGAGTATGTATAAGATGGAGTTAGAATGATAAGAAGAAAAAAAGTTTTGGAATAAAGATACATTGCATCATAAAATGCTTAGAGATATTGTAGATCTATGTGTTTTTTTACTCACGCAAATGGTGTAGTTCTCCTCACAAAGTGTTTACACACTTTTAGAAAATTTCGATGAGTAATGGATAGTCTAGATTAACTTAAATAGTTCATAAATAAAATTGTAGACAATCGAAGCAAGTCATGTATAATAGTACATGGGATTGAATATATAAATTGTTGTACTATTTAATGCCTATCATCCTAAAACCAAAAATCTACATAAAGAAAAAGAAAAACAATTAATTTATTATCAATTGTTGTACTATTTGATGCCTATCGTTTTCTTTTGAATTTCTTTATACTTTTGATAATATTGGTAAGATAGTTGTATATCCTCGCTTATCCATCTACTTGTACAACAAATTCAAATTTTTTGTTTTTTATCCAGTATATTCTCAGTCATCTTTTGCTTTTCATTTCAAAGCTTAATTTATAATTATTTAATTATTTTAATATTATAATTAGTTTACAATATTTGAATATATATATATATATATAATCACTATTTTTATTATTTAATAATTAATTTTTTTTAATATTATTTATTGTTGATCTTTTTATTACATAAATTTGAGTACTTTTAAAATTATTTACTTGGATAAATTTATATTAACAATTGAAATTTGTTGTTAAAATATATAGTTTTAACACTTTTAATATGTTTAATCTATTTTTTATTTCAAGCTCAATTTATAATTATTTAGTTTGGATGATATGGTGTATGTTAAGAATTTGTTTTTGAATTAAATATCTTTCTTTTGAATTAGCACCACAAACTAAATGAAGTGATTGATAAATATTCACCTAAATTGGAGTGGGGATACTAGAAATAGAAGGAAAGAAAAAATAGAGAATAATGACTTATAAAATAAAATAATAGAAAAATATATTAGGCTAAAAATAAATGTTCAATTTATTTCTTTTTGGGAATTCAATGGGAATTTCTCTTCATGTAATTTGACTTGATTACGTGTTCTACAATTTATTTGTTTATTATATGTTTTGTTAGTTATTCAAATTATTTTTGGATGTAGAATATTTTGATAATTTATATTATATTTTAAATTATATTTTAAATTATATTTAAATATAGTCATGAAGTGAATCTTAGTAACCATTTGAGAACTTAAAATGTGATAATAATAGAGTTTGTTATTAACATAGTTATGGATCGAACTTGGATGAATGTACGTCATCTTAATGAAGACTATGAAAGGGGGTTGCTATATTCTTACAATATACTCAAGAACATGCAAAACCTGTGTGTGGGACATACTATTGTCCTTGTGTTTGTTGTTTGAACCAAATATGTCAAAATTTGAGCAAAATATGTGATCACCTATTCGCCTACGACATAGTCAAGAGTTATACAATTTGAACTTGGCATGAAGAAGTATTAGACAACCTTAATATGTCATTAACAGTAGAATATGTTGAAGAATGGATGAATGATCATTTAGAGGATATGATACATGATATTGGTGAAGAAAATTTTGGAACAACTCATCTATATGATTCTTTGAAGTCTAATTTAGAGGAACAATTGTACCCAAGATCTACTACCTTTTCACGATTATGTGCAACTTTAAAATTGTTGATTTTGAAAGCAAGAAACGGATATACTAATAAAAGTTTCACAAAGTTGTTGGAATTATTGAAGGAGATGCTTCTAGAAAAATACACGTTACTTAATCGTAACTACGAGGCCAAAAAAGTTCTTTGTCCAATGCGTTTGAAGTACAAGAAAATATATGCATGCCCTAATGATTGTTTATTATACAGACACGAGTTTGTTGCATTGAAGGTTTGTCCAACGTGTGGGTTGTATCGATTTAAAAAGAAACTTGATGAGAATAATGTTGATGAAGAAATAGAAGGTCCCCTCACTAAAGTGTTATGGTACCTGTTAACTCATTGGCAAGTGTATCAAATCCTATCAAGTAGTATAAAAGGGTAAGACCAAGTATCGTATCCCAGAAGACTCACGACACTAGACAATTGTGTAATTACTTAACTAATTAAGATTGAAAAAATATTTTGATAGTTTTTAAATGCAAATGCAACAAAAAGTAAATATGAATGCAAATTAATCAATTGAAGCTAAAACACAAGAGTGAATGGATGATGTTGACAATATGAGATGATAATGTTGTTGGGGTTTAGATTTCACCATCCTTACTTTCATGCATATAAGAATTCATCTTCTTCTTTAAATTGTTAACGTCACTCTCTAAATTACTTAAAACCTGATCCCTCGGCGAAGAAAGCCTATCCTTAATTATTATCCCTTGCATCCTTAATAATTAATTTTGCATTACGAATAGAAGTTTAAGACAACCAAATCTCCTATCCCCATTGTTAAGATGTCGGCAAGTGTACCGAATCGTATCAAGTAATAATAAAATGGTAAGACCAAGTATCGTTTCCCAAAGGACTCACGACACTAAACAGTCATGTGGTTACTCAACTAATTAAGACTTTTGAAGAAAAATTTAGGGTTTTGAATGCAAAAACAAGAAAGTAAATATGAATGCACTTTTTGATCAATTGAAAAAAAAAACACAAAGATGAATGAATGATATTGAAAATATGAGATGAATATGTTGTTGGGGTTTAGATTTCACCAAGTTTCCTCTCATGCATATATGAATTCATCTTCTTCATTAATGTTAATATCACTTTCTAAATTACTTAAAACTTGATATCTCGGCGAAGAAAGCCTATCCTTAATTACTACTTCATAATGTCTTGTATCCCTTATAATTAATTATGCATTACGCTTAGAAGCTTAAGATAAACAAAACTCATATCCCTATGTCTAGGCAATACTGCTTTTGGGAGCAATTCTCCAGATCTAGGTTTTCCCGTGTGTGTCCATATCACGAAAACCAATAATCATGCCATGAATGAGTTAAACATAACAATCATTGAGCAAAGAAGAATAAATCTAACAATTAATGAAAGAAACATAAAAATATTGGAATCAATTCAAATACATGAGAGTTCACAAGGTTACATCATCTCCCAACAACAAATAAGGTTTAGTTCCCCATCATCATGGAGAAACTAGATGAATAATGGAATGAAAAAGATAGAAAAAACCTAAAAACTGAAGAGCAGAGCTTCCACATCCACTTCCGCCTCCAGAGAGTTGAAGAAAATCTGAATTTGTGTCAATTCTGTCAAAAGATAACCTCTCTAGCTTGAACAAATCCTCAAATTGGGTTGAATTGGACCATGGGCCAACATTGTTGGCGCTCACACTATTGACCAATCAGTTTTACTTTGTTAGTCGTTCGACCTCACATTGTTGAATTGGGCCATGGGCCAACATTGTTGGCACTCACACTGTTGACCGATCGGTTCTAGGTCAAGCAAGTGTCATGGACCGATTGGTTTTACTTTGTTAGTCGTTCGGCCTCACACTGTTGACCGATTAATCTCTTCTTTCTCACATCGTTCGGTCTGCATTCTATTTATTGTTCGGTCTATCTCATCTCACCGATTGGTCTACATTCTCCTTTATCACACCGTTCGATCTATCATATTGAACTGGTCGATCTTGATTCTCCTCTTTCAAATCATTCTAATTTCCTACAAAATCAAGAGAATTTAGTGATAAAAACTTCAAGTATAACCTCAACTTTCTTATTCACAAAACTAAACTAAAAACATGAGTTCAAGCAAGCTTCTAAGTCCAAAAAGGGTTGATTTAGTATCAAAATTGCATCACAGATAACAATATTTTCAACCGTTATCACAATCCCAAACTTGAAACTTTGCTTGTCCTCAAGCAAAATATAACTTGGCTTAAACAAAATAATCATACTACAATGATCTAGCACACCAAAAAGCATTTTTCTCTAAGACAAGTAAATCAATGATGTTTGCTCATCATAGAAAGATTAGTTAAGATATAATGATGCTTTAGCCAATCAAGCTTCAACTATGGTGCTCACATAATCAAGACATACACAACAATGCAAACCTCATAAATAATCAACAACCAAGCAAGAATGTTATCATAAAGTGCATGGAACTATTCCTCACCAAAAACAGTGTTTCACTCAAGTACTCAAAAGTGTTTCACTCAAACTCAAAGGTTTATAATGAGGTGACACTTTTACATTCTACCATCACAATGTCACATGAATCAACTTTGTCTTTCATTTAACCACATATCAAACACACTTACAAGCAAGTTGTCATCACAAGGACTTTTTGAGGTTTGTATTGAGGCCGTGCTAAGAAGAAAATTGGTTTTTCTAGACAACAAAATCCTTGAGTTAAGAGAGTGCACAATTCAATTATTCACATTAACAATAATCTCTCTTTCTTCTTTTATGTGAGAAACCAATTTTTAACCTATTCCCAACTTTACTTGCATTGAGCTTAACCTTTTATTTTCTTTTCTTTTTCTTTTGCTCAATGATGTTTAATGAATTTCACAAAGTTCTTTCCGGTTTCTCACAACCCCAAACTTGAACCATTCTCCATTACCATATAAACATACTCTACTCAACTCAAGGTAAGGATTTCAAAAAGGATATTCAAAATTTCAAATTTAGGCTCAAGGTTAAAAGGGTAAAGAGAAACATTGTTCTTTGTTAGGTTCACCTATTGACATTGGCTCTAAAGGAGAAGAAAACAAGGCCTTGATCATGTGTAACAAGCAAACAAGTGGTTCAATCATAGAATATTAGGAAAAATCAATCATGCTTCCAAAGTAATAGCATTCAATCAATCAAAAACTCTAGAGTCCAACCTCTCACAAGTTAACTCAAGTTCCACAATTTGATAAACATTCTGCCCAACATATTAATCACAATTGAAATCATGCATCTGTTTTTAACAAAACTATGAGCAACCACCATCCATGCTTAAAAGCCTCACCAATTATTAACTCAACAGACATCATAGAACAATCGAGCAAACACAAGAATATTACTCATCACAAACAACAATTTATCTTATCATACCAAAACATTGCAACATAATTCTTTAAACCAAGTACATAAGCAAAAATTCAAAGAAGCATAATTATAAATCAAAAATATAAAAATCCTGATTGAGTGATGAGTTGATATTTTCTGCATTGCACTTAGTTTATTGTGCTAGAGTTAATCAGGAAAGTGTGCTCAAATATCCAATATTTTCCCATTTTTCTGTACTGTGTTTAATTTGACCAGAAATTCTTATTTGAATTAATTCGAATTATCTGAGTCTAATTATTTGCAATTATAGGGAAATTGTTGGACAACAAAAATTTAGAGATTAATTTCTTTCAAAAGTGCACACAACTGCTAATTTTACTGCCCATGTTAGGAGGTGTCACGTTTGCTTTATAGTTTGCCACATCACATTAAAAAAAAGGAATAGTAAGCTTTGGCAACAAAATTATATGCTCAGAACAAAGTCTTCCAGAAGAACTCTAGCTTATTGCACGTGAAGATTATAGGCATCAGTTTTTGTCAACATGAAACACTAATTGGCATAGCTACATCCAAGCACAGGGAATTGATTGAAGAAAAATGAGGAAGCTAGATGCTAGGAGAGGAGACAAGCCTAGAGCCTATTGCTAGAAGGAGACAACACGAGGATTTGGAGATCTCTCTTTAAATTCTTCCTCTCGGCAATTTGAAAATCATCATCTTCTTTTCCTCTTTTCCCGTGGAGTATAGCAAGAGTATTACAGAGATCATGGCTTGATGAAGGAAGAAGTGGTGCTGGTGGAGATGATACGTCCAAGAGAGCTAGAGGAGGGAAGCAAAACTGTATTTGATTCTTGAACACTACTGGAAGAAGACACAAGATCAAAGGGCAGCTAGTTTGTTTCCTTTACTTTGCTTTGCTTCTTTGTACTTTGAATGATTTTCCTTGAGAACTGAAAACATGTTCATGATGAATAAATAGTTGATGTTTATTCCCTTTCTTGAATTGTGATTGCATCTTCCATTTGATTTTCTGCATCTTTATATAAACTCTTCTATCCTTCTGTAACCTTGGTGAAAGAAGTTCTTGGTCTTGTGTTGAATCACGTTTTAGAAGTAGTAGACAGTGAGGAGTTGATTTACCTTTCATAGAAGTAGGCTTCCTTCACCTAAGAAAATAAAACAAAAATATTTGTTTACTTGGAGAATGGAATTCTCGGTGTAGAGAAGAAGTGAAACCATATGCTTGTTTGTTTTTGACGTGGTGAGGAAGAGAAGAACTTTGTTTGTTTGAGAAAAGGGAGAAGTGAATTTATTTAGCTTGAGTACACGGTGATGAGGTTCTAAATTTAGCAAATATACATTTCATTTTGCTTTAAGGAAGTGTCACGGTCCTACTTGTTTTCATCTTCCAATCAATATGTTTTTGCTTATCTTTCTTTTATATAATGTTCATGGTCCAGCAACATCATTATTTTACACATTTCTACTTTGTTTACTTTTCAAAGATGAATAGAAACGTGAAGTGAATGTGCAGCTACGTTTTTTTTATTCTTTGGCAACAACAAAAGCTTTCAAAAGTTGTATCCTTATGTGAAAACCTCTTAGGTTTACGTGAAAGAAGAAAGTGGTAGGGTCCTCCTTGTTTTTCTTGCCAAAATGCTTTGCTATCTTTACCCTTCTTTTATAAAATATCGTGTGGGTGTGTGTCCAGTGGCATTCCCTCCCTTTAACATCTTGCACTTTGTTTGGTTTCTAAATTGAAGGATTTACGTGAATGTATGGGAGCAAAGTTTTCAGAATTTTAAACCCCTTTTCACGTGAAGAAGAGTTGGCCTATGGTCCTTTCTTGTATTTTTTTTATTTATTCCTTTGAGAATTGCAAACTTAAGTAGATAGGAGTAATAGTGCACGGTGGTATTCACTTAAATTACTTTGAATTGCTTTTGGGAAATAATTGGATTTAACGTGAAGCACACCTTGTGTAGGAACTCTTTGGATTCTCTTTAATTCATTTTACTTGAAACATATGTCATTTAAGAGCTACTGCACGTCCTTGTTTGGTTGAGTTTAAGGGTCTTCTTTAATTGTATTTCAAGTAAAAAAAAATAAAAAAAATATATAAAAAAAAATAATAATAATAAGCCAATCTAGTATGAGTATAATTTTCTGTATGTTAGTTTTTCCAGAATTGTTTTTGTAGTTTCAAGTTGCTGTAATTTCATTTTAATGTACCAATTTTGTTTTTACTGTCTTGATTTAGTTTTCCTGTTTTGAGTTTTATTTAAACGCATTTTAATTTAATTCGCAACCAAACCATCAAAACCCCCCCCACTACGTGTTGACAAGAGACTGAACCACATTTGGTCCCTGAGAGACGACCTAGGAGTCATCTCCTAGCACTGTACTGCATTTCAATTGCACATAAAATTTGAACGGGCCGCGACGCTCGTATCATTGAGCAACATCCATCAGTAGATGTGAATCCTTCTCATCAGCATCCATCAATAGATGTTGATATTTCTCATCCACATCAGCATCCATCAGTAGATGTCGTCAGTAGCATCCATAAGTAGACGCTTAATCACATAGCATCCATCATTAAATGCTATCATTCATCACCCTTATCATAGCAGCATCCATCAGTAGATGTTGTCATCTGAATCCTCCTAGCATCCATTAGTAGATGCTATCATTTACAAAGCAAAATCAAATCCAAACCACACAAATAATCAATTAAAAAGAAAAAGTCAGAAATCGGGTTGCCTCCCAGCAAACGCTTCTTTAACGTCACTAGCTTGACACCATCATGCTCAATCTAGATCTTTAATGTTAGCGTTCCTCCTTTCTTCATGACACCAACAAAATCTCAGCAATTTTCTTGTCACCAACTTGACTCTCTTAGAGTAAGGAGCCTCTATCTCAAAAACTCCATTTGCCTTAATATCCTTGATAGCCTATAACATGTTCTTGAATTTCACTAGTGTGCCAGGTTTGGGTTCATGACTTTTCACATCTGGGTGTTAGTGAACTATCTTCTCTTTAATCTCTTTCTCCTCTTCCTTTACCTGTGACAAGAAACAATTCTTACCTCCCTTGACTGAGTCAGCGGCTTGTTTAGATACACTAGTCTTTAACAAATTTGTATCTTTTGGACTAGTCTTCTTCTCTTGAATCGACTGCTCATCATCAAATACATTAAAAGTCACCTCTTCATCTTGGTCTTTAAGTATTAGAACTACATCATCTACATTGATGACAACCTTAGCTGTCTTCATGAATGGCCTTCCAAGAATGATAGGAATCTTCCAAGTTTAACCTCAAGATCACCAATCTTCTTTAGCACAGATAAGGGCATCAAATTTATGTTAGCCCCTAAATCAATTAGAGTTTTCCCTACGTCATAATTCCTAATAGTGCAAGGAATAGTAAAGCCTCCTCGATCTTTGACTTTATGAGGAAGTGTCTTCTGCAAAATCACACTACAATTTCCCTGTACTTCAATAGTTCCCTCATCTAAATATTTCTTCTTTTTGAGAGACTTCTTCAACAATCTTACATATGCAAGGATTTAGTGCAATGCCTCAGTCAATGGAATGGTAATCCCCAATTTCTTGAACATCTCCTTAAAACACCCTAATTGTCTCTCTTTTTCCTTTCTAGTAAACTCTTTAGGGTAAGGAAGAGTTTTCTTAATTTCTCTCTCTCCCTCTTCTTCTTTTCTTTCTCCCTTTTCTTTATTCTTCTCCTTCCTCTCAACCTCACTTTTTCTCTCACTTTCTTCTTTTTCTTCACTCAACTCCTCTTTTTCTTTTCTCTCTTCCAACCTCTCACTACTTATGCTCATGATATAATTGCATTTCTCTTTAGGGTTAACTTCAGTATTAACCCCAAACTACTTTTCAAATTTTTCCTCCAACTTTTTAGCTAGTTGGCCAACTTGTATCTCCAAATTCCTTATAGCAGCTTCAAGGCTTTTGTGATTGGAGATAGACACTTGCATAAGTTGTTGGAGTGTCTCTTCTAACTTTGCAGTTCTTTCATATAGTGAAGGTTGTTGTTGTCACTATTGTTGTTGTTGTGGTCTTTTGTATTGCCTAGCTTGCCCTTGACCCATGCTTAGGTGAGGTTTCCATCCTTGGTTATAATTACCTGGACGAAATTGATTGCCTTGATCCATAAAATTGACTTCCTCTTGGGTAACTTCCAGCATAGCACATTGACCATTAATATGATCACCACCACACAACTCACAAAGTTGTTGTTGAACTTGAGAAACGTTCTGCAACTCCCTTGGCAATTGAGAGATTTTCTTCATTAGAGTCTCTAGTTGTTGAGTCATAATCTTATTTTGTGCCAACAGAGCATCTTAAGATTGTAATTGTAGAACTCCTTTTTGTTGCAGTTGAGTTCTTTCACTATGCATCTCATTATCATTTGTAGCCATATTTTCAATCAAATCATAAACTTCCTATGGAGTCTTGCACTTGATATTACCTCAAGCTGAGGCACCTAATATCAATTTAGTTTGTGAGCTTAGACCTCCAAGGAATAGAATGACTACTGTAGGTTCATCAAAACCACGAGTGAGCATCTTTCTCAGCAAACCTTTAAATCAGTCCCATGCTTGACCTAATGTTTCATCCATGCCCTGCTTGAAAGAAGAAATTTCCTGCTTACCTTTGTTTACTTTTGACTGTGGGAAGTATTTGTTAAGAAACTTTGCAACCACGGCTTCCCACTCAGTAAAGTTGTTCTCTGGAAAAGAGTTCAACCACATCTTAGCATTGTCTCCCAAAGAGAAAGGAAACAAGCTCAGTCTAATAGCTTCATCCGATACGCCATTGATCTTCACAGTATTGCATGTCTCATTAAATGTGGTTAGATGCTCATATGGATTTTCATGTGACAATCCATTGAATTGGTTGCTCTTCACCAATTGAATCAAAAGCATACTTCATCTCCATATTTACAGCATTAACCCTCAGCTTTGCAATGTTATTAAAATGATGAAGGCCAATGACTGTTGCATAATCTGTCAGGGTACGTCTACCATTATGCTCTTCAACCATATTTTCTATCTCCTGTTCAGATATTTGAGATGATGGTTGTAAAGGAGTCTCAAGAGAAGGGAAAAGTTCTCTAGACGTCCTGTTTCTCCTTTTTCTTCTAGTGTTATCCAGACTTGCAAGAAGAGGTTCAGAAACTTTTGTGCTTCTAGTCCGAATTGTACCTTGCATACACTAGAGAACAAAACACTAGAGCACCCAGATAGCACAAAAAGATAAAGATAAAAAGATAAAAAGGTAAAAAGATAAAGATAAAATGATAAAAAGATAAAAAAAAAAGATAAAAAAGTTATAAAAGATAAAAAGATAAAAAGATAAAAAAGATAAAAAAAGATAAAAGGATAATAAGACCGGCCTCTTCTTTCTCACACCGTTCGGTCTACAGTCTATTACATTGTTAGGTCTATCTCATCTCACCGATCGGTCTGCATTATCCTCTAACACATCGTTCGGTCTATCATCTTGAACCGATCGATCTTGATTCTCCTCTTTCAAATCATTCCAATTTCCTACAAAATCAAGAGAATTTAGTGATAAAAACTTCAAGTATAACCTCAACTCACTTATTCACAAAACTAAACTAAAAACATGAGTTCAAGCAAGCTTCTAAGTCCAAAAAGGGTTGATTTAGTATCAAAATTGCATCACAGATAACAGTATTTTCAACCGTTATCACCCATCCCTAGGTAATATTGCTTTTGGGAGAAATTCTCCAGATCCTGGTTTCTAGGTATTTCCCAATAAAAAAGAAAGCCAAATATAATAAGCATAGAGCAAAGGAGAAAATCCCTAACAATTAATGAAAGAAACATATAATAATTCAGAACAAATTCAAATACATGAGAGTTCAGAACAAGCTTCAACTATGGTGCTCTCATAATCAAGACATACACAACAGATGCAAACCTCATGAATAATCAACAACCAAGCAAGAATGTTATCATAAGGTGCATGGAACAATTCCTCACCCAGGATAGTGTTTCACTCAAACTCAAAGGTGTATAGTGAGGTGACACTCTTACACTCTACCATCACAATGTCACATGAATCAACTTTGCCTTTCATTTAAATACCATCAAATACACTCACAAGCAAGTTATCATCACAAGGGCTTTTCAAGGCTTGTAACATGCCCGGGCTAAGAAGAAAATTGGTTTTTGTAGACAACAAAATTCCTTGAGTTAAGAGAGTGCATAATTCATTTATTTACATTAACAATAATCTTTCTTTCTCATTTTATGTGAGAAACCAATCTTCAACTCATTCTCAACTTTCCTTTCATTGAGCTTAACCTTTTCTTTTCTTTCTTTTCTTTTCTTTCTTTTCTTTTGTTTTCTTTTTCTTTTGCTTTTTCTTTTGCTCAATGCTCTTTAGAGATTTTCACAAAGTTCTTTCCAGTTTCCCACAACCCCAAACTTGAACCATTCTCCATTACCATATAAACATATTATACTCAACTCAAGGCAAGGATTGCAAAAAAAGGTTTTTTTAAATTTCAAATTTAGGCTCAAGGTTCAACGGATAGTGAACAAAAAAAACATTGTTCTTTGTTGGGTTCAAATATTGGCATTGGCTTATATGGGAGCAAATGGCCTTGATCATGTGTAACAAGCAAGCAAGAGGTTTAAACATAGAAACTTAGGCAAAATCAATCACGCTTCCAACACAATAGCATTCAATCAATCAAAGACTCTGGAGTCCAACCTCTCACATGTTAACTCAAGTTCCACAATTTGATAACATCCTGCCCAACATATTAATCACAATTGAAATTATGCATATATTTTTAACAAAACTATGAGCAACCACCCTCTATGCTTAAAAGCCTCACCAATCATTAACTCAACATGCATCGTAGAACAATAGAGGAAACACAAGAATATTAGTCATCACAAACAACAGTTTATCACATCATACCAAGCCATTGCAACACAATTCATTAAACCAAGTACATAAGCAAGCTAAAATAAAAACAACATAAAAAAAATTCAAATAAGCATAAAAATTAAGAAAAATAAATCATGATCTAGTAGCATCTATCAGTAGATGTTGTTAGTAACATCCATCAATAAATGTCTAGCACCATAGCATCCATCAGTAGATGCTCTCAGTAACATCCATCTGTAAATGATCTCTGTAGAATCCATCAGTAGATGCTCTCATCTGAATCTTCATCATCATAGCATCCATCAGTAGATGCTTTAATCTAAATTCTCCCAGCATCCATCAGTAGATGTTATCACCTGAGTCCTCCTAGCATCCCTCAGTAGATGTTGTCATTAATGTAAAGCAAAATCAAATCCAAACCATACAAATAATCAATTAAAAAGAAAAAAAGTCAGAAACTGGGTTGTCTCCCAATAAGCGCTTGTTTAACGTCACGAGCCTGACACCATTAAGCACAATAAAATTTTTGATGTTGGTGCTTTTCTCTCTTTCATCATACCAACATAACTTCAACGACTTCCTAGTCACCATCTTTACTCTCCTTGAATAAGGGGCATCAGTCTCAATAGCTTTAATCACCCATAACCTGTTCTTGTATCTCACTGGTGAACTAGCTTCTCTTCATTATTTGCCTTCTTCATCTATTATTGGCAGTCTTCTCTACTTCCAGGCCTAAAAAGAAAAATTTTGAAGATCTTGTGCTCCTAGTACAAATTTTTGGATTTTATCCTACAGATACTAGAGAACACTACACTAGAGCACCAAATTAGCTCAAAAATAAAAAAAAAATCAAATCGAAAATAAAAATTAAAAACAGAAAAATTAAAGATAAAGTCTAACAAGTTAAGAATCACACAAAAATATAGTTTAAACCACGAGTCCCTAGAAATGACGCCAAAAACTTGTTAACTCATTAGCAAGTGTACCAAATCATATGAAGTAATATAAAATGGTAAGACCAAGTATCGTATCCCAAAAGACTCATGACACTGACAATTGTGTAATTACTTAACTAATTAAGACTGAAAAGATATTTTGTTGGTTTTTAAATGCAAATGCAACAAAAGTAAATATGAATGCAAATTGATCAATTGAGGCTAAAACACAATAGTGAATGGATGATGTTGATAATATGAGATGATAATGTTGTTGGGATTTATATTTCACCATCCTTACTTTCATACATATAAGAATTCATCTTCTTCATTAAATTGTTAACGTCACTCTCTAAATTACTTAAAACCTGATCCCTTGGTGAAGAAAGTATATCCTTAATTATTAGACCACAATCCCTTGCATTCCTAATAATTAATTTTGCATTACGAATAGAAGCTTTTGGGAGAAATTCTCCAGATCCTGGTTTCTAGGTATTTCAAAATAACAAAGAAAGCCAAATATAATAAGCATATAGCAAAGGAGAAAATCCCTAACAATTAATGAAAGATGCATATAATAATTCAGAAAAAATTCAAATACATGAGAGTTTAGAGGTTACATTTTCCCCAACAACAAATAAGATTAGTTCTCCATCGTCATGAATAAAGTAGGTGTACAATGGAATAAAAGAGATAGAAAAACCCTAGAAATTGAAGAGGAGAGCTCCCGCATCCCCAAATCCGCCTCCAAAGGGGCAAAACATGTGTTTCTATGCTCAAGCCATTAAGAGATACAAACCCTAGGCGTGCAAGTTCTTAAATAGAGCAAAACTAAATCCAAGCGCAATAACACTAGCGTTCATCGCTCTAAGTGGGGGCAAGCAGGCGAAACTGCGAGAGAACTGTCGCTCAACGCCTCTAGAAGGGCGCCTAGGCGGTGTGTGATACATGAAACTAGCACTCAGGGCCCTTAAGGGGCGCTCAGTCTTGACTGACGCTCAGGGCCCCTAAAGGGGCGCTCAGCCTTGACTGGTTGGCGCTCAGGGCCCCTGAGGGGGCCCTCAGCTTGACTTTTCTGCACCACATCTTTTTCTCTTTTTCTGCGTTCAAACCATTTCAAATAACCTACAAAATCAAGGGAATTTAGTGATAAAATCAACAAGTATAACCTCAACTCACTTATTCACAAAACAAAACTAAAAACATGAGTTCAAGGAAGCTAGTAAGTATACAAATTTTGTTTTATTGTTTTTTCCTTCTTAAAAGCTTTTATTAATTTTGTATAACATTGTTTGAAGAACATTTTTATTTAGTTATCCATTGAAAACTCATCAGATACTTTGCAAAAAGTTTAGAAACTACTATTCACCCCCTCTAGTGTTTTCTTATGTATTTCAACTGTAATAATTACATTGAATCAAATACTTTGCAACTTTATCTTTTTTATATATTAATTGAAATCATTGTCTTTAGTGTAGAAAGTTAAGAATTTTATTTCAATTCCCAGTAAGCCCATTCATTATTTAAGGAAAGCTAGTGCAAAATATATAATAAAAATGTACAATAATATTTAATTGTTATAATAATGATATCATAATTTGTAAGCATCTACCACATTTACAACTATCTATATTTTGACTTATAAAATTATTATACATATTTTTTTTTTCAAGATATCATGTTTGTTTCTGTTTCTAGTATTTTGTGTTGGGTTTTTTTGGCAAGTTTAATATGTAGGATGAAATAGAAATAAAAAAAATATTTAGAAAAGACCGCCCATACTACACATTGGTTATAGCCAAAGCCGAAGCATAAAAAGATATTCAACTTTAGTTTAGGTCATAAGCGAAGCTAAATATCATTTCAGAAAAAATATTTGAAAAGAATAAATAACTTTTGACTTCCATTGTTCCTATAATCGAAGAAAAATAATCATTTTTGCTCTTGGTTCTGGTAAGAACGGATGCCAAAGACCCTAAAAATTAAATAATTATTTTAAATAAAAAAGGGTATATGAACTCGACTATTCCCACAATCAAGGCAGAAAAAGAGATTTGACTTCGATTATGCTTGTAATGAGACCATTTACCTTTTCTCATTTAAAATAATTATTTAATTTTAAGGATCTTTGACATCGACTCTCATTAAAATCGAGGCTAAATACCCTTAAAGTTAAATAATTGTTTTACATAAAAAGTTATATATGAGCTTAGTTATTCCCACAACCAAACCACGAAAGAGATTTGACTTTGAATATGTTCATAGGGTCTTTGACATCAATGCTCATCATAATCGAGACTAAATAAATACCCTTAAAATTAAATAATTATTTTAAAATAAGAAAGAGTATAAAGTCTTACTTATTAAGAGAACTAAATTCAAATAACCGATTTTTTTAATTTTTATTTTTCGTTCATTGCTTAGTTTTTTCAAACCGGAACAAAATGCTGACCTTTTTGTTTTGGTTCATAACCGATGTAAAAAATTCTTATTTCTTATCTCGTCTTAATATATTTAAGTGGTACCTATTGTCCAAAAAACAATGGTATTCCTACCATAGTTCTCAATTTTATTTTATTTATTTTTAAAATATATTTTTTACTTATATGATTTGAAATCGTAATAACAATAATAGATTATTATATTTTGATTAATATGAATAATAATGATATTATTATTATTATTATTATTATTATTATTATTTTGTTTTCATATACTCTCTTAAAATATTTTTTAAGATATATTTAAACATCTAATAACTTTAATTTACATTGTTACAAACGTTACATTCCAAACTAATATATTGATGATTAATTTTATTAATTAATTTTGCATATTAACATGTTTTATTATAATATTTAATTATAATATTTAATTTACTTTTTGTTTGAATTATTATTTAAAACTCTATATATTGAAATGTTTTATCACTAAATATTATTTGGTAATTTTTATATCATATTATTTTAATATTATTATTCCAATAAGCTGTACTTAAGTAATAATAGTATTTCTACATTAATTAAGTCCTGAGTTTGTTGATTACAAAGTAGTTTATTATTTAAATATCAAATTATCTATATAAATTAATAAAATCGCCCATATACATCACTTATTTACTTCCTTTATATTAACTTCTAAGATTCATTTTTGATAATATTTTAACATTATTTAAGTGTTATGTTTTAATTAATCCAAAATTACTCTACAATCAAGAATAATTATCATAAACACCAACATGAACCAATCATGAAATGACACATAGATGATGTTAAAATGATATCAAGAAAATGTTGTTAAAATATCATTATTTTTTTTATTAATAATTAATCAAACAGTAATCACAATTCACAAAAATATTATATTTTGTAAAGCACTTTGCAAATATTTTAAATATTTATTATACATTATTGTTGTGAATAATTATATTATATTATCATATAATGGTTTTTATTTTATTACTTTTTTATATTTTTATTAGATTTTCATTAATAATTCATTTATTATATATTAAAAAATATCGTGAAAATATCAAGAAAATATTATTTTGATATAAAAAAGTATTTGGTATATATATACGTATGATAGCAATAGACGTATTTAATAAGTATTTGGTATAAAATTATATCTTTTATTTATTTTTATATCTTTTCAGTCTAGGTTTAAAACAAGTCTATAAATATATATGTCCTCACACAAAAAAATAATCACATAATTTTCTTATATACTTCTATATAATTTATATTGCAGTATTTCTCCTTTTGTTCTTCTCTTAAAAACTTCATATTTTATTTCAAAGATTTTTTGAGATACATTCCGTATAGATTTATAGCATTTACTATCTAAAATAAAAAAACAAAATCATAATAGAAACAATTTAGTTTTATTACTTTTTTACTATTTTAATTTCTTTCTTTATTTTTTAAGTTTTTCTTTAAAAATAAAGTTTAGAATTCGGTATCTAATTACGAGTGTATTTTGATGACTACCGAGTAGTGAAGATATAAAAAGTCCGTGAAAAAATTGGGATTGAGTTTATTTGAGTATTTCTTACAAAAAATGGGAAACAAATTCCCAAATTAGCGTGAGGTTTTCTTTTCTCTTTTCAAACTACTGCCTCGTCCACTGCGCAGCCATTGCCCTCTTTGTCCGTCATCATCAATGGCGGCGCCAATGGGGAAAGACGATTTGAATTTTGAGTTTGCGTGGGGCAGGAAGCGAGGCATGGGTGGAAAGAAGAAGGACGTACAGTTCTACGAGTCCTTCACCTTCGATTGTGTGCAGTACGCTCTCAACGATACCGTTTATCTCCAAAACGAAAGCTGCGACGTGCCTCACATAGGGAAGCTAATCAAGGTCTGGGAGAATCGCGACAAGTCGAGGAAAGTCAAGGTCCAGTGGTTCTTCCGCTCCCGCGAGATTCAGAAGTTCTTGGAAGGGATCCAAACCAAGGAGAACGAGTTGTTTTTGGCGTGCGGTGACGGCAAGGGCTTCGCCAATGTTAATCCTCTCGTAAGCTTTCGACTCTGAATCCTTTCCCCATCGTTTTGAATATTTCTTTGATATTCTTCTGCCGTTTATAGTATTGTTGGCTATTTCGTTGTCGTTTTCAATATTTTTATTTTTCTGAGTTTCGGATTCTAAATACTTTTGCTGTCATTTTTAGTATTGTTGGCTATTTTTATGTCTATCGTTTTCAAAAAAAATTATAGGTGTTGCAAATATCAATCCTTTGGCAATTTTTGGATTGTGAAACTTATCTTTGTCATTTGCTTTAAGCTAATATACTGTTATTTAGACTAACTTTTGATAAGTTTTTTCTCTTGTTGTTTTGAAGACTTTTGGCTATTTTTTTCTGCCGTTGAGTCCTTGTGGCTGTTTTTTTTCTATCATTTAAGGTTTTGTCTATTTTTCTGACGTTTTGAGGCTTATTTGCACCAGGAAGCTATAGTTGGAAAATGCAATGTCGTTTGCATTTCTAAGAATATTGGAAATTCGCAACCAAAGGCTGATTTTGTGTTCTACCGTTTCTTTGATGTTGGACAACGCAAAGTAGTGGACCAGACAGATGACAAGATTGCTTGAACTGAAGGTATTAGGTGATCTTATTCGTTTTTATGCGATGTAAAAGATTTATCATTGTTTTAGTTTTAAGATAGCTTTTGTTTTTAAACTAATTAGCGGATTTTTCACTCTTGACGTTCCCAGCTGAACTTTTTGTAGCTACCCTTGTGGTTATCTAAAAACTTGGGTTTCAAGAAAAGAAAGAAAAATCACAACATTGTGATTTAAAAGATTGATAATTTTTTTTTGTTTTAAGGTAGTTTTTTTTTTTTGAAAAATTAGGGGATTTGTCACTCTTATATCCCCAGCTGAATTTTTAAACCCGTCTGGTTTAAGTTATTATCTAAAAAACTTCGGTTTTAAGAAAAAAAGGAAAAAATCACAAGATTGTGTATGACAGCTTCTGCCATGGTGTTTACTATCAAAGTGAAGTTATTATCTTCAATCGTGTTGTTGGAGAAAGTTGAGAAGGGAGCTTCTTTTGTTTGTTTGTTTATTTGTTTTTCTAGTCTTTTGGGTCTCGCAAGTGGTGTCCTCCTCACTTCTTTTTACTGTTTGAATCCCCACGTTTTAGCTCTAATGGTAACTTAGCCTTAGCCATTGGTTTGAAATGAGTGTGTTTAGCTGATACTTTGCTATAACTTTTGTTTTCGAAATTGAGGTTTTTAGTTGAATCGATTGTTTTTCTCAACTGTTGCAGTAATAAATATTTCCACCAAATGAGATAAACGACGCTTGTTGGAGCTGTGGAACTCGGTCTTGACAAGATAGAAAGCATTGAAGTTAATATCTCGGGTAAATGAATTAGTTTGCCTGTAATTGAAAAGTTTGGTGACAAATATGTTGACGTACACCATACATAATGTTACAAAAAATGCTTACGAAGTGCATATGTCTGGGAGGGATGCTAAATCTACATGACAAGCCTTCTAATGAAGGTAAAATATGGTCATTCAAATATTTTTTAGGTTGGGAAGGCTTCTTCTTCAGGGTGAATAAAGGATTTTCATATTTGTGTTGCTGTTACTGCAGTAGTTAGATTGTTAGTAATACTGCTATTGTAATTAATGTAATTAATTTATTAATTTATTTAGTTTTACCACATTTCTACTTTAAGTAAGTTATTGCTGCTGCTACTGATATTTAGGAGTTTGCATTAGTTTGTACACACTAGTGGCTATGAAAAACATTTTACAGTACTAATGATATTTTTCTAAGAGTTATTTTATTTAATGTGAGAAATAAAAGGAAATGATTGTAATTTAATTTTACTATATGCAATAATCAATTAGTTTGTTGAAATGCTTAACTTAGGATTGACATCGGTATTGAATTATCCACGATTTTGTATTGAATTTGAATTATTTTAATTTCAACTTGTATTAATTCTTAAGCCAGGGGCCACAAGGAGGAGGTTTAGAAGATTTAGGTAACTAATAATGTGACGCCTATGAGACTCAATTATTTACTACTAATAAGATAATACATATGAGATCTATATTATCCATTAGGTAAAGATTGTCTAAGATGTTGACGATTTTGATATTAACTAATAGTATTATGTTTAAGAGATCAATAAGACTCATAACGTAAAATGTACAACATGGACATGAACGGGTTGGTTTCTAGAAAAGTTATAATTGAAAACTCGTGGTATTTGTCATTATAAAAAGAACAGAGATTATGGTCTAATATTTTAATAGAAACATTAGACTATTTCTTAATGGAAATTTTTTTATGTTAATAAATATGAATTAGTTGTTGGATACAAACAAAGTCTCATTTCGGATAAAATAAGAGATGAACATGTGTTTATATATATATAACATACATCTATTGATAAAAGGCCTTTTGAAATGGTACTAAAAGCAAATCTGTGAGAACTTGATCCAAAGCGGATAATATCTTATCATGTGGAGATGTGGAGATATCTATGTGTATGTGTGTGTTGTTCCTTCCTACACTAGTTAGTGAATTAATCTTTATTACTTTTACAAACCTTTTAATGTGTATTTTTGTGAAGCAAGTTCATCTTCATATACATAAGAACCTTCTAATGGTTCACAACATGTGTAAGACGGTCTGAGTTAAATCGTGATGCTTAATCAAATTGTAACAAAATAAATCTTTGTTAAACATAAAATCCAATATATAAGATCTGATTTGCTTGGATTTTATTAAACACTACAGTTAGCATCCAACACACTAAGGCTTCTGATGGAAGCATTTTCAAGGAAGTCTCGGAAGATAAGAAAAATTAATAAACTTCAAAATTTACTGAAGAACTAAGATTTTCGTCTTCTAAAGAAAGTTATCCGGAGAGAATGGAGGAAAATGTTACTCCCATTTATGACCCAAAAGAGAACAAGAAGACAAGCTTATAAGCAAATCAATTCTCATTAATTCAAATGTGAATGCTACAAGGCACAAGAGGTCATATTTATAGAAGCACAAGACCTTGCTGTTACATTCAAAGGAATGTAGGACTCAAACAATCAAAAGATGGGCCGAAACATGAAGCATTTTGACTCACACCTCCCTTGCATGGAGTGCCTCATTTTAGCCAAAATTAGGTTGATTTTGACTCATCTTGTACTTCCAATCATTTCATACTGTATCTTTAAAAAAATTTAAAATCCCAAAACAGTCATTTATAATTCAAAAAATCCTACATCTCACTTTTTATATTTAATTAGATTTCAAAATCTGATAAATAATTTTTTTTTATCAAATTTCAAAATTTGATGAAGAATTTTTTATTTTCTTTATTAGATTTCGACATTTGATAAAATTTTTAAAATTTTTTTTTATCGAATTTCGAAATTCAATAAAAAAATCATTAAATTTTGAAATCCAATAAAAGAAATATAATTTTTAAGGTTATTTTTGAAAATTAGAGATGAAATATTTGGAAGTGCAGGTACGTTAAGTAATGTTTGGAGGTATTCGCCCATTTTGCATGACCCAAAAAAGCCCAATTAGGAACCAATAGAGACCCACACGTGCCTCTACAAAATTCGACAAATCTATGAAGTAAATTACACCTAATTAAAGATAAAGAGAGGTGTGGAAGGTAGAGGCAAAGCATTTGAATGTTTACTGGCTAATCGGTCCTAATTACCTTTTAATCAGAACACATATTATAATGATTTACCTGCTGTATTAATGAATGGTAGTAGAAGTATTTATGGATGGCAATTTTTATGTGGATACGCTATGATCCTCGCCCTCTGCTACCTTCGCTAAACGGTACATTTATTGGTGATTCATGTCCTTATCTCTTCCTCTAAACGTCCTTTTCGCAGACCAAAATAACTAGCCCATCACACTGCTAATAAACATAATATCAAATATTGCTCCTGCATTTTTAGCTGTAACTTTTAATAAAACAATATCTTTTAATAAAATCTAAAATAAAAAGTTGTATGAATCATGATACTGTGAAAATTAGTTTAGCTCTAATTCTAACAAAATAAAAGGTTAATTTAAAAAATTAATAAAATATAAAATTATTTTTAATTTTTTAAATAAATAAATATCAATATTTGTGTTGAATTAGTGTCGACTAACATATGTTATTGTGAGCTCCGTTTCGGTGAACAGGAAGTCTTACGTTGACGCATAGATTCGGTTTTGGTGAATAGGTCATGTGTTGGAGTACTAAATATGACATAATAATAATGATTCGTGGTGGTTGACATGGTTTGTCTAGATTGGAGTTTACACTTAACAATGTGCTACTGTGGTTTGTGTAGAAATGTGAACTTATGATTTAAAAGATAACTTATTATAATAATTGTATTATTGCACGTGTTTTGATGTTGATGTCCTTAGATAACCCTTACATTTGTGATTATGGTTTTCACATGCAATAATCGTATTTATAGGAGAGTGGATGTATTATTGATGTTGTTCATGCTGTGTAGATAGGGAGAAGAGTGAGAAATTATTCTTGGAGTTTTCAATTATTTATTTCTTTTAAATAAATTATGTTGAAGAATTTTAGTACGTCATTTAGAGTTTAATTTGGAGTGTTTATTAATTCATCCATTTTCATTTAAATTTTAGGTCGACGTATTAAAGTTTAAATTTTATTTTTCCTGATCAATACGCGTCATTACTTACATCTAACATCCTAAATCGGGTGTTACGTTTAACATTAGATGTTAATAAACTTAGTTAATGTAAAATAAAATAAAAATTAAATTATTTTTAATTTTTTAACAAAAATAAGTATTTGTTCTAATATTATAGTAGCTTATGCTAATTGTTAGTGAAAAAGACCAGTGCACCAATTTCACATAATAAATGATAGATATAAATATCATTTCTAAAGGATTTGTACAATATTTGAACAACTCTTAATCTCAATAACTCAATTAAATTACAAACTTCATAAAAACATTATGAAAACTCTTTTTCTTCTTTTGTTAAACAGTTGTTATGCAATAAAATATTTAACATAAATTACAAGCATCTATTATATATTCAATTTTAAATCTAAATTCTAAATATATTTCCCAACACCTCTATAATAAAATATTAAGTATGAAAACAATATATATAGATATATACATATATACATATATATATATATATATATATATATATATATATATATATATATATATATATTAACAACACAATTTTACACAAGAATTTAATGTTTTATATTTAATTTTAACAAATACAAATAACTCTCTGATGAATCATTATTTTCTTCACTTCACTTAGTTTACTGTACTAGAATTAATCAGGGAATTGTGCTTAATTGTCCAGTATTTTCCCATTTTTCTGAAATGTGCTTGATTCGATCAGAAATTCTTATTTTAACTAATTTGAATTATCTGAGCTAATTATTTGCATTAGTTATTGCAGGGAAAATTTTGGAAATATAAATTGGGACATTTGGAAAAACATTCACACACTGTGTTTAGAAGAACTGCACTGCATTTATTTATTCTGTGTGTTGATAAATATTTTTTTTTTTGAATTTGTAATAGCTAAAGTCCATTGGAAAATTAATTTTAGAAGGGGGCCACCAAGTTGAGAAGCTCACGGTTTCAGAATTCTCTTGTGATTTTTGTTGTTGGAGGAAGCCACCTTCTCTAAGGAAATTCACGGCAATGTAAATGAACATGATTTGGAATGAAATGGAGGCTACCACTAGAAGGTGCATGTCACGGCTGAAACATCAACTAGTGGAGGACCCTCTTGTTGTTTTGATTTAAGAAAATGTAGAAAAGAGGTGCACACTCTACGACTATCCAGCACAAAATGGTAGTGAAGTGAAATGAAAGAGGGGGACCACGTGAACAACCAACACTCACGGCTTGTTTCTCTTAATGGGAGACAACAAAATAGAAAAGGGGCCCATCATATTTCAAGAGCTCCTCACGGTTTTTGTGAGAGAATGACTTGGCAAAACTCAACAAAAATTAAAGAGCTCACAACACATAATGTATATCCAGCTGGCCACATTCCACACGTTTGCAACCATTGGTAAGTCAACAAACGAAAAAAAGGGACCACTTCCAAAGTGCAGCCCACGGTTTTGTATACTAAGTATGGTGTGCATAGTTGAAAGCTACAAAGAATTTCATTACATGTGAATGGAGGGACCACATATTTCAGCTCACGGTTTTGGAAGCATTAACCACATGGAGATGCACACAATTTAGGGGGCCACCACTTTGAAGTTTACGTGAAAATGGAGAGAAGCAAGGCTTTGATATTCTAGCATATGGGTCCATTCACCACTTTGAAGGCTTATATACTTCCAAAATGCTTTCCTTCTGATTTTTAATGAAAGCACCACACGGCCATGGACAATTTATTGCAGCAAACATCATATATATCACTCACGGTTTTGTGCTTTTGTGGAATGGGAAAACTTATGTCCAAGGCAAACATGAGTTGAAGAAGTGCATATCTCGGTGCTTGCTAGAAGAGAAGAGAATAGGAGAACGTGTTAGAGCAACCTACTGGAAGTAAGAAGTATGACAGCTGCAACGTGAGGAGGCCATGGCTGAATGGAAAGGAGTCTCCAGAATCCAGCAGCTGGTCCAGTAAAGGAGCGGAGGTTTGGAATCCAGCAGTGGTATTCTCCGTTGGAATGAAGAAGGAGAAGGGAGCCCACGGCTGCAAAACCATTTCCATGAAAAAGAGGAGGAAGTGTGTTCACGGGAACCAATTGAAGAAGAAGATAAATGAAGGGCCCACCTTTTTGCTCATCTTGGCACATTGAAGAAAGTCAGGAAGCTAGGCAGACAAAAACAAAGCTGGTCACGGCTTGGATAAAGAAGCACAAAACCAACGCTGGAATTAAGGAGGTCACGGGAGACAACAGCAGCAGTAACAAAGTTATGAGTTTGGGCTATAAAAGAGCATCAGCAAGCAGAGATTGGAGTAGATTTTAGGAGTAGGAATTAGGAAGCAAATTTATGTGCTGGCTTTGATTTTTCTTCCTCCCCGTTGGGGAGGTTTTGTTTCCATTTTCAGTTCATTGCTTATTTCCGATTGCACAATTTAATTTCTTTCAGAAGTGTATTTGTTTTGCAATTTATCTTTTTCTGGTCTAGTTTCTGGAATTTTATTTGAAGTGTTGAAATTACATGAATCTTTTTCATTTTCAATTCAGTGATTTTAATTTTACTGTCTCTTTTATTTTACCGTTTATTGTTTTTTGCATCGTTAAATTTTACCGTTTCTGCATAATTACTGTTCTATTTTTACTGTCTTTCATTGTTCAGTTTTTATTGTCTTTTAAATTTATTTCAGTATTTTTAAATTTTGTTGTCTTATTTAAATTCCAGTTCATTTTAATTTATTTAAAAATTTATTTCAAAAGGTTTTAAATTCTGTTTTATTTAAATTCCAAGTTCCTTTTTTATTTTACCGCACAAAAACACCATCAAAACCCCCCACTTCGTGTTAAATCTAAGACCGAACCACAAATATTGGTCCTTGAGAGACGACCTAGGAGTCACTTCCTAGTTATACTGCATTAATTCTTGCAAATCAAATTTGTATGACCGCGACAGTCGCATCACTCTCTATGATGGAGAACCTAGTGTTTTTAAATTGAAAAGATAGAGAAGAAATTGAAACCATAAAGAAGATAAAGGTCTTTTCCAAAGGCATCTAGCAGTTACGCCAAGCTTCAACTACGTCTCTTCTTTGCACTTCTACTTCCAATATGCAAACTATCTTCCTCTTCAACCCAAAAAGGGAAACATCACCATGGATAAAGGATGAAACCCAACAGGAAAGGGAGAGCTTTCCAACATCCTAAACAACCTCCAAAAGTCTCTTCCATGCACCTTATGTGAATCTATTCATGTAAAAAATAAGGAATGTCCAAAATCCTCGCCAAAACATGATTAAATACTCATTTGTGTGCATCAAAACAAACTCACCTGACAACTTCATTCTTGACTAACGAGGCTTAAAAATTGATGTTTTATGACTTGTAACTCGTTGGACAAGCCATATTTTCACCCAACGACTTGAGTACTACTAGTTTATACTTCCTTTTCACTTAGCAAGAAGCCACTTGCCCAACAACCCAGTCTGGTGCACAATGGTGATATTGTGTTGGTCTAGATGAGTCCATGGTAGTATAACCCTACAAGTGAGTCATTTCTTCAAGTTTGCACTGTTGAGTGCAATTCTAGTGCTCTTGAGATGGGTGTTTGTCTAAAATTTCCTTGAGTTCTAACTTTTTTTTCTCCACTTTTCTATTGACTTATTTCACATATTCAAAATAAAGAAACAAATATAAAATACTAAAATACAAAATAATGCAAGAACAAGATAAACATGAGGATTAAACAAGATAAAAGTTATGAAAAATTGATTATTCACAAAATTTAATTAAAATAAAAAGTAGAAAATAAAGTTAAGTCTTCTTAATGGATGTTAATAAAGTTGGTTTTAGCCATTCCTATTATAACACTAACTATTTATTTTATTATTTATATTTACTTAAATTAACATTGATTAAGTCGAATATATTGTGATCCTAACTATTTTTGTTTAGTATTTACATTTACTTTTGTTATAATTGACTAAATTGACATTAATTTATATGTGGACAGAGAATAAAAGCAATATTTATTAATTTAAAGATATTGATTTAAATTTAACAATTCTTTTTACTCACAGTTGTTCTCTCTCACATTTTATGTAAATATAATCACACTCATTTTCTCTACACTCATAAATCTTCATATGCTTATATCTTCATTCTTATTTCCTTCGTTACACTTATCTCTTTCATTACTATTTTTTCTCTATTTCTTTTTTGTATTTTATTTTGTTAAAGATGGAAGTTTTGTACTAAGATTTTTATTTTTTAAATTATTACTATTAATGTCTATCAAGCTAACACATATTAAATTAACATTAAAAATATATATTTTTAGCATGACTAAATCTTCTATAAATAAATGTTTCGGTTATTTGGACTGAGTCACCAAACTTCTCCACAATTTGTCTTCTAGCCGTCCGGTATCACTTCAAGCTCCGTTGTTCACTCTTCCGTCCGGTGGGGAACCTATCAAAGAATATCTGATATCAAAGTCAGTACAAGAACTGTTTGGCGATTCAATGCAATAGTAATGAATGTGCAGTAAATGCAACCTATCTACCACTTACCTCTGACCTGTATTTATAGTTTTCGCTATGGGCTTGAGATTAGTGAAAAGTTAATCACGGTCCAATTCCAGCCCAATAGCTATAATAATTATTTACCTTAATCTTATTCTTAATGACCCAGTTTAACGATCGTCCGGTCTTGCACACCCGTCCGTACGGTAGACCATCATTACTCACCCGAGTGGGAGGATGAACGGTCGAGTGCAAGCCGTTCGGTAATGATATTAGGGAGTAAAAAGATTGAAGAAATGCCGGCAGTCATAAAGGTGTCAGCGATGCTCTCGGACCGCCCGGTCCATATGGTACAATAAATTTTAAAATAAAAATACATTAGTTTTATCTTAATATATGCTAAATGCTTTAATTAAAAATTCAATTTAAAATCAACCCATGTCAGGACCATTAAATTCAGAGAAAAGTGGAATCCAGGTGTATGCAGCTGACACTAGTATAAAAATAGCGTACAACGTCGAATATTTTGGGCCTTTCACATCGAATTCGAGAACGACGTCTTATCGGGAGACGTTAAAATTGACGTTGAATTTAAAAAATTTGACGTTAAATTTAAAGTCGAATTTTATCAATAAATGACATTAATCAATTTTTTTATTTTTTAAAATTAATTGTGATCCTTTTTTTGCAACTCTACGAGATCTGAAAAGAAGAAAAACAACAAATTTCAGTTTTTGGTATTTTGTAAAGCATGAACTATGAACGTGTAATATAGTATCATCAACAAACAACAATTACAAACAAAAAACAAGCTAATGAAACAAAAAACAAGTTTAATCAAACAACAACAACAACAAGTTCATCCAAACTATAACAAGAAACAAGTTCAACAAAAAACAACAAGAAACAAGTTCAACAAATAAGTTCTTCGAAACGAAAACGAAAACTAACCTTGGTTCATCGGAATAAAGTGTTGCCACACGTTAGAGAGAAAATAGAATGCGCCTATGAAGGACAACAACACGAATATAATCGGTCAAAACAAACAAAAATACTTAGGTAAATTAACATACATTTGTATCAAATGAAAGAAATATTACATGTGATGGTCAAATTTGAGCAGAGAAAAGTTTGAGCAGAGAAGAGGATCTCGCGCGCTAAGATAAAGTGAATGAATTTTCAATCTCCCGCTCAAATTTTTATTGAATTCACTAATTTTGACGTATAACACTGGGACATTCGATGTTTTATATCCTTTTACGTTGAATTACAATTTTAAACGACGTTTAATAATTGTATTTATTTACAAAAATGTCATCGGTCATTTTTAACGTTGGCTATTGAGTGGTTCGACGTTAAACACGTTACATTATACGCTGTTTTTGCACTAGTGTGGTTGGACCGAATGGTTTTTGACGGTAATATATAAGTAAACTTTTCAAAACTTCGAGCCATTTTCTGCATGCATCTCTTCTCTCCAAATTTCTGAGTTTTATTTTCTCCTCCTTCTCTCTAAAATTCTCCTCATTCTCTCTACAAATTCTCACATTTTCCTTCTTCTGATCCTCAACCAGGCTGTACCTGAGTTTTTCCCTAGTGGCAAGAGTTTCTCTTTTCACCAATCAAGTTGTTGTTTGGAGTTGGTAAGTTAAATTCACTCGTTCTTTGAAGTTTCTGTATTTTCTGATACATGCAAGCACTGTTCAGCTTGCATGTGTTCATCATCTACTTCTCTAAATTTGTTTTATGTCTTTGATCCTCTGGTTGTTCTCTTTTCACCGATCAAAAATTATTAGGTTGCCTTAGAAGTTGATTGCTGGTTAGTCAAAACTGTGGAAGCGTAGGAAGTGTCTGGTTTATTCGAGGTAAGGGAAGCTAGTAATTTAATTATGTTTTTCTGTATCTAGAATTTCTGTTTGAATGTTTGCATGTATGAATAATGGTATGTTTGATTGAATTGTATTCAAATTTTATGTTTGGCCGAGACCAGTGAACTGGTTTGGAGTTTTCTGCTGTAGAGCATGCAGTCTTTTCTGGTTTTGAGAAAAGAGTATGTGAAAATATGAGTTGGGGGTCAATGTGAAATAGGTTCAGCGGGATAGGTTTAAAATAACTTATGAATCAAGTTTGGAGGTTTAGGAGTTAAGAAAAACATCTTGTTTTGATCTAGGGAGTGTTATTTAGAATTCTGCAAAAGTTTGGAAAAAATTATGCATAACACCAAGCGGTCTCCGTACTCAGTCGGGTTCGGTATCTTTAGAGTCTTACTCGTTCATGACTGTTCGATCTTAGGTGGGTGGTTGATTTCTTAGTAGCGCTCGGTCTTGTAATAGCAGTTATGCTAGTGTTAGCGTTCGGTGTTGTACTAGCATTATGCTAGTGTTAGTGCTCTATTCTATTATTGGGTAGTAAGAAAGCGGTCGGTATCCAACATTCACAATGTTCTCGGTTTTGTGAGTGAATATATGATTATTAAATGAAATTATATGTGAAATGATAAGGATTATGTTTTAAGTACTGTGGAAGAGAATTCCAAGGAAGAATGTCTCGTGGATGGTTATTGAATTATAAAGTATGAATATGAATATTGCTAAGCTGGCGTCCATCCTGAAATTCTATGAGTATCATTCTCACATAGAGAGATATTTCATTTGTGAGAATAGCAGGAGGTCCTACCATCTCAAGGTGCCAATAGGTATTATGTGATTAACCTTGGGTAGTAGCTTGATTGGTGTCAGCCGTTACACTATCACAAGTGCAAGGACGATTGTAGCTACATATTCATACAATCCGGATGGTCAAGTCATAGTGTTCGGTCTATATATGAATTGTGGTGTTCATTTTGTATATGATTGCTTGTATTCGGTGTTGACATGAGGTAGCGTTTGGTTTTGCATGGCTTGAACTTGTGTGAAATATATAGATGTGTTTATAATTAAATTACATTAGCTTACCCTACTTTCTTGTTTTGTCTTGTATTGTCCGTTCGATTACCTTTTCTATTACAATGATCATCCTGTGGATATGAGCAGAAGGCGATGAGTGTTCGGTGGAACAAGCGTTGGAAGGCGAGGGTCCTGCAACTTAGTTAGGACTGTTCGGCCATTAGACTTAGCTTATCTTTTTGTAAACCGATCGGTTTATACAGGGTGTTGTATAACTGTTCGGTATATAAATGATTTGTATAAACCTAGTGGTAGAACCATTCGGTTTATTTCCTATGTTTTGTATCAGACTTATGGTACTTAGTAAAGTTTTTAGTTTTATAGTTATTTTAGATAACTCTACTGTTAAATACTCTACTAACTCTTGAAAAACTGATCTATCATGTTGTTATATGTGATTAATTTATGATATAGTATTATATTATATTTTGGTACGTTACAACGCACACAATTTAGAATCAACTTTCAAATTATAACTAATAAATTAACATCTATCATTTTAAAATTACACAACACAAATCTAATACTGTTAACTAATTAATATCGACTTTTAGTTATTAGTATCGTTTATTAACTTAAATGTTGTATTTTCTTCAAATGCAAGGAGAAGATTTGAATTTTGATCGCATTTTATTTTTCTATCATTACTAGCTAGCACTGTATGAAATCCTTAAATATTTCCAATGTATCTCGATATCGATCTCTTTTATCCTAACGTCTCTGAATATTAATTGTGAGTTTAAGATTTGGTCTGGTACTGCTTTTCTGCTCTGCCTGCTGCCATAAGATTCAGTGCACCACAACACTGCCTTGAGATCCTATCTCTCACCGTTTACAAAACCACATATTCATTCAGTAGTACTGCTACAATAGTAGTTGACACCTTCATCGTGAGAGTTTAGTCTCTTTCACATCACCACCAGGTACCTCTCTTTTTGCCATAACTCCTTTCCACCTTTTTCTTAATCCAAAACTTCAGAAATTTCTCCCCCCCATTCATTCCATTTTCTGATATTTTATAATCCTTTACTCTTACAGTTAGGAGAAATGGAACCCCAGAAAACTCCATCAATAGATGACAGCTTATTTGATATTTTCAAAGATACGGAGTTTGGGGACCTCCTTTCCATCTTGGAGAGCCTACAGGACTCGAAAGATTTTGCCCCCATCAACGATAGTGCTGTTATTATCAACCCAACTTCGAAAGAAAACGAGCAAATCGAGTCCCGAAAGGTCTCAATATCTTCAAGTGTTCCACAAGATTTTGAAACTGAGCTTGAAATCTCACCCGAAAGCAAGACAAAAAAGCTTAGCCCCACCTTGGCAGAGCAACCACAGAAGGTGTCTCATATAACAGTGGAGCGCAACCGAAGAAAGCAAATGAATTACAACTTGTCGGTATTGAGGTCACTTTTGCCTTCCTTCTATGCCAAACGGGTAATTAAGTCTTCATTATCGCTTACTTAATCAAACATCACTCCCATCATATATATATTCAAATTCTAGAAACTTTCCTCGATTTTACATTTATTACATTAGTTTAGTTCAAGAAGAGTTTGCATTCCTGACTTTGTTTTACTCTCCAATTGTCCCTGACATTGACAACTTTAATTAACTTAAACTACCTATGAATTTTTCACGATTTTAACATGCAATGTTGAATTCTTTTTTCTTATTCTTGTATTCTTTTAAATACAGTTTTTCTTGGAAGCAACCATCGTCTACAAACATTACTGAAGTGTTGCAAAATGATTTGTTTTATCAGCTAGCTAGTAGCATATCGAAAAGCAATATTGAAAGAAAAAATATACTTCACACTAATATATCTACTCTAAATCTTCTTTATTCAATAAAATATTATATTGTAATAAAATGTTAATTAATATAATATTAATATTTATACAGTTTTAAATTGAGTGCAGAAAAAGTATAAAAATCATTCAATAGGGACACCCAAAGGTAAGATGACACCTAGAGAGAGAGAGTAGCGTAAGTACGAAGGATAAGGAAAAGTGGGTCGTTATCCTTTGATGAACACTTCTTTACATACATACTTTTTTATAAAAAAAATAAAAATAATAAATAATAATAAGTGTAAACAAAATATAATAAAAGGGAGTTGCAGTTTGAGTGTAAGGGAAAGAAAAGTCACAGAAGAAAATGTTCTACTTGGCTTGTGTATGTTGTGATTTCATGCAGTGGTACTTGGGGCTGATTTGTTGTTTTCTTCATACATGAGACAGGGAGACCAAGCATCAATAATTGAAGGTGTGGTTGATTACATCAACGAGTTGCAACAGCTGCTACAGTGCCTGGAGGCCAAAAAACAAAGAAAAGCTTACAGTGATGTACTAAGCCCTAGGCTACTTTCAAGCACAAGGCCTTCACCACTAAGCCCTAGAAAACCACCCTTGAGCCCTAGAATAAACCTACCCATTAGTCCAAGGACTCCACAGCCTGGCAGCCCTTACAAACCAAGTTACCTTTCTCCAACTATACCCAACTCTCCTACTTCTTCGGCTTCTTCTTCAATCAACGATAATATCAAAGAGCTTGTTGCCAATTCCAAGTCTGTTATCGCCGATGTTGAGGTCAAGTTTTCAGGTCCACATCTTCTTCTCAAGACAATTTCTCCACCAATTCCTGGACAGGCTCTCAGAATAATATCAGCCCTTGAAGACCTAGCACTTGAAATCCTCCATGTCAACATCAACATTGCTGATGAAACCATGCTCAACTCTTTCACTATTAAGGTAACTGTCATGGTGTCAAACCACTGTTTTATTGATATCTTAAGTTAATATTAACAAGAAATTGTATGGTTTAGGGTTTATTGCTATCTTTGAATGACAGCTAGCAAGCACTGGCTCAAATTGAACTCTCAAAAAGCTTGCTAGATCAAGTAGAAAATGTTAAAATAGAGACCATGAAGATGTGGTGCATATTGAATGAAGTAATACAACTAGTAGTTTTGTTTTTGGCTAGTCCTCTACAGTGAAGTACATAACTACCGTGATGTGTAATAAACTATGATATGCAGTACAATTTTCACTGGATTTGTCGGAGACGCCAGGACGTGTGATGTATCATGGCATCTTGCAGGCATTATCTTTATTTTGGCGAAAAAACATATATTTTATTGGTGGCGGTTTTAAATACTGACCTACCCTATGAAATTATTTATTTCATGGAAGCTAAATTAATGATAATGTATGCATGCTATTTACGTGTTCAGTGTGGTCCATTAATAACTATGGTTTATTAAATCTGTCCTTTGTAGATTGGAATTGAATGCCAACTCAGTGCCGAAGAACTCGCTCAACAAATCCAGCAAACATTCTACTAAAGATGGCTTCCACACTCCAGAAAGAGCATCTGACCTCACCCTTCCCCTTTTTAGTGTGTTGTTTGTACGTACGTAGCTGCAATATAGTAGACAACATGGGGAACATCCATTTAATTAGTCTCTATCATTTTAGTTCGTTTTCTTTCTTTTCATTAACTAATTACACTTAATTTTAATTACTTTAATTGCTTATTTGTGTCTTGTATGTTACCCTCCTGTGTAATCAATCAAGCAGTCTGCCAAGCTTTCATTTCTCTCTGAATTCAACTGGTTCTTTCGATTCAAAAATTTATATTTAATTTATAGCTATCGTCGTTCCCCTTTTGGTTAATATGATTTACGATAAACACTTAGATCTGTCTACAATGATTGTTCCAACATTAGATTTCATATTGTTTTAGTAATAGTAAACAATATTTAATAGAATATTTTAGTGCAAAAACTGTTGAAATAAAACTCTAACACTGGCCAAGAAATGCTTAAATATATATGATATTGCATTTAAAGCTTTGTCCTGTATTTTAGATGTTATAAACATCGGATACTCAAATCGGTGGCAGTTTATTTATCACAATTTGCAATACCAACATTCAAAATCAAACTCTAGATAGAAAATAAATAAATAATGGTTAAACCTTTCCATTGACACACACAACGCTTACAATTAAAGCTGCCTCAGAATCTCAAATCCTAAAAGATGTCAACATACATTATAATATAACCATAACTCATAGTTAGGGACGATAAAAAAATCTGCGCCCGCAGATATCCGTGGATAAAATCCGCGACAAATAATTAATATTCACGGATATTTGCTATCTGCAGGTTGCGGGTAGGAGGTATTTTAATACCTACTTATAAACAGGTCGGATTGCGGGTAGGCACGTGTCTGACCCGACCCGTTGTATCCCTACTCATACCTAACTACTTTATTTTCAACTAGCTCAATACCTTAATTTATATAATGATTTGTGGGATCTATGGTGGAAGTATTTGAAGAATTTAACTATTTTCTTCAAGATTGTAAATATTTGTAATGATGTAACACTCCATTTGCAAAATAGGAAAAGCTCACTTTATCAATGACTATTTATTAACTGTACTGATATGTTGGTAAATGTTAATTATTGATAGATACATGTGTTTATCGATGAAAATGTTTGTCGATAATTTGTATTTATCGATATTTATATTTATAGATGAATGTATTTGTTTCATTTATCGATGTTTTTTTTTTGTCGAAAAGGTATTATTGATTTAATTTTTCAATAGATAAAATATGTTCTTCGATTAAATCAGGTCAAAGTTTAGGATTTCCCTCTTCAAATTATCTCTTTGTATGCTCTACTAGTCCAATTCTATCTCACTCCAGCCCAATGTTCTTTCTTTCATTCTTACACTCGTCTATTGCGTTGAGAGATCTTCGTCTACTCCATCAGGCTGTCTAAGGCGTTGATGTAGGATTCCCAATCGTCTGCATTGCATGGACCACACTAAGACATTCTTATTGAGTTATGGTTGAAAAAGTTGTTGGTTTGACTATCATCGAAGGTTCTTGCCCACTAATCACTAGTTTAGGAGAAACAAGGTATTTCACAAAGGGGAAGTTGAAATTGATATGTCACTGCGTAGACTAGCCACATCACAAGTTTGGAGAAGAGTCAAACATTTTCCAAAAGTGACAAAAAAGGGTGTGATAGTATAAAATGTGGAGGGATGATAAACTTTTAAATTGATCCCACGATGGGTACGAAATATTCTTATAAGGAACGAATGATTTTGATGGCCGAAATAAATCTCTCTTTGTTTAAAAGGAGAAGATCTATCTGCAAAAGACTTTTTAACACTCAAATCAATAAGAGAGTTTGAATATATATAAAAATATGAGTCAGCATGAGAGAGTGATTCTACTCCCTAACAAAATATCATATATATTTATAAGAGTTTTGGGCTCTATAAAATCTATTATAAAACATAATAAAAACTTACAACATTTATGATAAATTAGCATGATATAATAGTAATACATTATGTATCAAATATATATATATATATATATATATATATATATATATATATATATTTATTTATTTATTTATTGATATATGACATAAATGATTATTTATGATATCATATCATAATCAAACTACTAAGATTTATCGATATATTTATTAATATACAATAATTATACTAACAAATATTTCTATTAATATTATTTAGCCACTAAATGAATATTATTAAATTATATTCTTTAATTATTAGTTGAGTCAAGTATCCACGTATAATAATATAAATATTTAATAGTAAGGACCTTAACACAATCTCTTACTATAGAATTTGAAAAAAAAAATATTTGTTACAATAATGTGAATTACTTTTTTTTATGATAACAAAAAGAAATAAAATTATTATTATTATTATTAATAAATTAAATTTAAATAAATTTTACAATTTTATTGTAAGAAATGTTTATTTTTTGTAAATAATTTTTTACTATGATAGTTATTTTACTTTAAAAATAGTTAAATTTCAGAAAAAATATGAAATCGATAAAAATGAATAATTTAAACTTAAAAAATAAAATTGTGAAATAATTATTTTAATTTTAAAAGATACTTAAAGAATACAATTGAAAACAATATACTAAAAAGAGAAAATCTCTTTATATAATAATATGAATAATTTAATAAATACCTTGGTCAAGGGACTCTAGACGGTCTCGTACTAGAATTTGAAAAGAAAAACACGTTGACATGTGACAATCACGTGTGCGTCACCTAAAATTGTCATATACAATGCTGATTTAAACTGAATTAGAACTCCGTAAATCATATAGTTAACGAATTAGCCACTTGAAACAAAAGAAGTTCTACTTTTACATTCTCAAGAACAAAAATAGGATGAAACTTTTTCTAGAAATTAAAACCCAATCCAAAAAAACTATAGTCCACAATTTTAAAGTTTAAATGAAAATTAATACACACCGGATTCGGTATTTTAACCTAGTGCGCAATGTGATTGCTAAAATTCATAAATAAGTTCTAAAGGGCCTTGTTTGAATATAGTTTCTTAGATCAGTAAAATATAAAGCTATTTACATGAATCAGTATGGGTGTTTGGAAATGCAAAGGAGTATGTTTTTGTGGCAACACTTCGTAACACAACGATAAAGATTATTTTTTAAAATTAAAATAATTTTTTTGTCATTTTTTATCTTTTAAGTTATTGTTTACTTAAATTAATTAATAATATTTTTAATTATTTAAATTTAATAACATTTTAAACTAAAATAATTATATTCTGGTTTCAGTGACAGTTTATTTATAGTTAATAGTTTTTTAAAAATTAAATTAATTACTTATAATAATAAAAAAAAGACACACATCCATGCACTAGTTTTCATAATTATTCTACCCTGGCAACCCAAAAGGGATATGTGACACAGAATTTGATTACATCTCTGCAAGTGAAGTTCTAAGCCCTTTCCAAGAATCTCATACAAATTGGGGGACGAACCTTAAACAAAGCAAGAATAGATGAAGGGAGAATCCACAATCCATCCCCACATATCAAACCAGAAGCAATTGCTGGAAGCATCAAAGTAGCCTCTTTGGTTTTTAGTATGTGCCATGCATACACGATTAAACTACCCACACACATGTCAATAGCAAAGTATCCACCTACTACAAAAGGTACAGCCATTGCCATTGGAAGTGGGATCCATCTCCCAATGTTTTTGGGGTTAAAATCTCTCACCAAGTTGGCTGCCACAGAAAATGCAAAGAACCCACAACACAGGTGCAGACAATGGTGCGGAAGGGCAGAAAAGCCTTCCACACCAAGAATCGCCATGTTTCTGTAAATGATCGCATATGGGGCTTTGTATTCACCATCTGGATTCCCCACATCGAAAGCCTTGTAGAAAAGGAAGAATGTCAGAGGAGCAACAACACAACCTATTGCTGTGCCAATAGCTTGACCAACAAGCATTGATCGAGGGGAAGTGAAGGTCAGATGACCGGTCTTGAAATCTTGCATCAAGTCAGAAGAGGTGGAAACAAGAGACTTGATCACGCCACAACCAACGAGTCCAGCAACCACGCCGTGCCTTTTCCCACCTAATGCAGCAAGCACAAAGAGAGCCACTTTCCCGTAGTTATAGGCCATGTTCATGTCAGTTAATCCAGCACCGTATGCGTTGCAGAAGCTTAGAGTTGGTGCTAGAATATACGCAACCACCACATAATACCACTTCACCTCAGGGAAAATGAAAGGGATAGCTATGATAGAAATGGCAGAGAGCAGTATGTACCCTGACAATGCTAACCACATTGGAATGCTTTCTCTTACAAACACTTGGTTACGTTTAAGATCATCGGGACCCTGGTTATCTGAAATTGAAGCTGCACCCAATATTAGATTCTTTTTTAAATATGACTTATACAAACTATAAACCACTCTTCAGCTTACGTGATTTTTTACTCCTCCTTTCCATGGTGGCATGGATATTTGTGGCGGTAAAAAGCAAAATTTTGGCGAAATTGTACAACCCATCACCGAGGATCAATGCTATGGAAATAAAAACCTGCATCAAGAAAATAGGGGAAGGTTACTTAAGGCCTGAAAAATGGAAGAACTTAAATAAAATTAGATCGGAGAGTCTTTTATTATAGTTCGTTTCTGACCCTGTAACCATTAAGACTCTTCATACTACTTTCTGGTAAACTCTCAGGGAACCATTGTCCTTTTAGTCCCCTGATCAATGGCCACATGATGCCCCAAGAGAGAACAGCACCGAAAAGCAAGGATAAGTTGACAAGATGTGAACAAATCATTCCTGCTCCAACGTAAGTCATGCTGAAATCAAAGTAGAATCTGCAAAATTCACACATTTTAATCATGAAGGGCAATTATTTGATGGTTCACACTCTAGAAGAAAGATGAAACCACGCACGAGTTTTTCCATGCTTTCAATCCGAAAGTAGGAAACTGAACAAATCCGCATTGCACTCCACCAGCATAGAACCATTGGAAGAAAGACCAAAGGAAACTGAACGAGAAGAATTTCATAAAACCATGAACCTGCTTCCTGTGAAAGATGTAATAAACTAGTTTAATACGTATAAAAACTTGCTACGTTCAACTTGAAAAAGACAGAAGATGAAAAATAAAAGCTTATTCATACTTTGCCATCTCATCACCTTTGGGAGCATGGAACCCATTAATAAGGACGGCTGTAGCAGTTCCACTTGGATAACTCAATTTGTAATCAATGATCATCAACTGTAAATACCATACTTTGGATCAGATCAGGCAGCAACACAATTCAAGTTAACAGAATTCATCACATCTATATTGAGAATAACAACCAGATATGTTCAATTAATCAAGTGAAAACCATTGAAGGCTGCTCATCATAAGAAATACCTTCCTAAGAGGAACCAAAATCGCTAGCCCGACAAAGTATGTTACAAAGAGAAAGGCTGTCATCCAACCAATTCCAGGCTCCTTGGTAATTGGAGTATTCCCCGGTGTATCAACCCCTACTTGCTCATACGTTTTCCTATTCAAACCCAAGAGGTGGGACCCAAAACCACCTGCATATAATCAAGTAAAAGTCAAAAACCGACATGAACAAACACCATCACTTATTCATTAATATACACAAGACATTATAGAATTCACTTTAACTTGTCACCTCCAAAAGAAGTGCTGTAGCATGCAACAGCACAAGTTTGAATTATGGTATTCTCCTGTCTAGTGAAAGGTGTTGTAACAACATTAGCTTTTTCAAGCAGCATAGTCCAAATTCGAACAAGCACAAAACCAAGGAGTGCCGCTGAAACGTTCAGATTTGGAACAAGTCCGGTTGAGAGATTCAGCTTCATCACAATCACACTATAAATGATACCAATGAAGAAGCTAGTTATTAGTCCTCGAATTGTGATCTGACTTTTCCATGATGCCATGCTACTTTGGCCCTCTGGCTCTTCTAGTTCAGCATTTTCGATATCATCATTGTCACAGTTCTGGATCTCTTCTAGTTCTTCGTGGTTTGAAGTGTTCATTGAACCAATCTTCCAATAAAAATTGACGGTTAGAAAGGAAACAATTGCGTTCAAGTGTCTACCCTGCTACATCTCACTTGGCATCTCTATTTAACTTGCAATTTAGAAATCTAGATTTGATCAACCATAATAGATATGACTAATACATCTTCATAAAACATTAAGTGACACAAAACAAAAGGAATGACAAAATCCTCTTTTCTTATCTATCATCTCTGTTTTAAGAAGTGTCCATATTGCGAAGAGAGAAACTCCAGCCCAAATTTGGTAACAAGTTATAATTTGTAGGAGTAAATTCGAGTCACCCACTTTGTTGTAAGAAATAAAGTGATAGAAAACAAAAGAAATGACAAAAAGTTCTTCCTTTTGGCCATAGATGCACACACTTGCCTGGAAACAGATAAATTTAAAATATTTCTTTCAAAAAATCTCTCAAAGAATCTAATAGAAAGAAAGACAAAACCTTTTTCAAAATAAGCCAAAATCAAATGTGATACCTCAAATTTTCCTTTTGGATGAAAAAAGAATGGAGTTCAATGACAGGATGATGCAAATTGAAAGCAGTGTCGTCGCAAGAACACAATCCTCCAATGATTCGAAAAGACAAAATGGACATGCATCACCTTCCCCGATTCCAAAACCACCGAACGCTGTACAGGATCACCAAACAAGTTTTGGTGTGCGTGTTTGCGATGAGTAAACTCAAAATGGGGGCAGATTAGAATCTCCCAAACCTTTGTGAGGCTTTGATAATCTTGTCAGAAGCAACCTTATAAGAGAGACTGCACAAACAGAGATTCGCAAAACGGTGCAATATTTATGCCAGTGCTAAAAAAGGAAAAAAAAGAAAGAAAAAAAGGTACATGGCATCTCATTTAACAAACACTTCACCAACTTTCATTGTACCAGTGCAATGCAAAGCTCAAGTGTGCTGTACTACAAAGTGTAAAAAAGGAAAAAAAAAAAGAAGCTTAATTGTTGTACAGTAGTACGAAAACCATTTTTTTTCTCGTGAGTTGAACACGCGTTTGGCTGTGAGCACCGAATGAAAAGCATTGTATTTGACTCAGGTATAGAGTCATTATGGTTATTTACGATAGGGTGTGGCTTTAGCATGTAACCAAGTAAATGCGGAGAGAGAAACTCGTTACAGGTCAACCACCGATAAACCCGCGAATGATAATAACAGTGCATACGTATGAAAAAAGAAACAAGCATGGTGGTGCTAAATAAATGAGAATGTTTAATGCCTTACGTTGACATTAAGCTTTTTTAAATACGATACCATGTTATTAAATATACATTTTCTTTCTGATTATAAGACTATATATATATATATATATATATATATATATATATATATATATATATATATATATATATATATATATATATATATATATATATATATTAGCATCCTGACATGTCCTACACCGGAATTTTTCAATTAAAAATAATATTTATTACATAGAAAAAAATAATATATTTACGTAACATTTGTTGTACAATAATTAATTTGATTTCCAAAGTTAATAATATTGATTTGAATTTAAATGTTTTGTAAATATTTTATTATAACTTTCTATTATATAACAGGGATTGAAAATAATTATAGAGAAGTTTGAAATATTTATCAAGTACATTCATCTACATTTCATCCACAAGCAATTAAGAAACATAAAATATTATTGGAAAAATAATTACAATTATAGGAGAAAGTTTATACCTTATATGTAGCTCCTGTTTTTTAAAACTTTTTATACACCATGCATAATTTTTTTGATCTAGGTTAACTTTTTTAATAACTTTTCAACAATAAATTATGGATAACTATTTTATTAGTTTATATATTTGAAAAAAAATCGATCAAGAGCTACCACATAAGTGGTTGTAAAAAAATTGTCAAAAAAATTGTTAGAAAAACATTTTCCTACTTTTGTGTAGTCATTTTCATCTTCGTTTTCAATCTTTTTTTTTTCACTCTAAAATTAATAACATATATACTTGAAAATATTTAATATAAAAGATAAAGTACAACTTTGGAAATGATTAACCTTACCTCTTATTGATTATCATTACAAAAACATAGTGATATTAGATATTATATATTTTGAAATTTAAAAGATTATCTTGAATTAGAAGGAACAATCTACATTATTGACATATAAAATCTTATAACCAATGCTTTTTCCTATGATGATTGTGGCAAAAATAATATTTTTTCTTGATTCATTAACTTGCAATCTTATCCTATTACAAAGATATTTTGCATGATCAATTCAAGATAAGATGATCTTATTGACTTGCTCTATAGATTCAATTGTTTGAGAACGTATTATTCCATCATAAAAAAAAAATATAAGAGACATCGTATTATTTGAGATAAAGAAATCCAACCAATAATAAATATGATTTAGTAATTTCAACTAAAAGAATCTTGTGCTATTTCAAGAATGTCCTCCTCATTTAAATTCACAATAATACCAACTTGACGACCTAGTCAACATATATGTATATGTGTGTATATATCTTTGTTCAACAAATATGTGTTTAATAAGTACTTGATATTAATAGATTTCAATGATAATTTAACACTTATTTTTTTTTGATTGTGTTTAAAATTCATGTTAATTACTCCAATTTCACTGTTTTTTTTGCAAGATCATACAAATTCAAGGAGTCAAACCTATATTTTGAAGAAAAGAAGAAGAAACTAAACACTTTTGAAAGAATATGTCATAGTGATGAGTGCATATTTATGCCCTCATTTAGCTTTAATATTGGATTCATAATTGATTTTTTGTACTTTACAAGAATATTTTAATTAGGATTTTTTGTTATAATTGAGATTATTAAGTATGATATAGAAAAACATATGTTAAAAATATCTTTTTAGTTGCATAAATTTTATTTGGATGTTTTGGAATATATTAGTGTAGCTGTAGCTAAGTTGAGCTCATTGAGGTATGAAAATAAATTGGTTAAAGTTTCATGACACCTTAATATAAATCTAAGAATAAGAAATAATCAAGAATACAAGAAGTCAATCAAAGCATTGCATGAAGAAGGCAAGAAAAACATGAAAAAGTGAAGAAATTTAGCTAATCCAGACAGAGAACGGGCAACAAATATTCGATCTTGTGATTTTCTCTATTTTTTCTGTTGATGAATGTTGAACTAGGAGGAAAACCTAGAGAAGCCTTGATGAAATTAAACAAATTTTTATGGAACTTGATAAGAAGAATGACTGCTATAGTTGACGCGATCAAATTAATACTATTAAACAATAGCAACTTCATTATTAGTTCAACCTTTAGTTATCTCCCAATGAACACATAATTGATTATTAATAAATTAGTTCTTATAAAAATTATATAAAAATGTTAGTAAAATAAAAATAATAAAGAAGATAGAGATAAATAAAAGATTAAAGAATAACTTAACAAAATATAAAAAGAAAGAAATTTATAAAGGATTTAAAAAGACTGAAAAAGAAAATAGGATAATTTCACTATATTTTTTAAAATAAAATTCATCATTGATTATATAAAGATTATTGTTTAATTAATTATAAATTTAAAATTTTAAATGTAAATTCTCAATTAATTTATTTTCATAGACACATACAACGTAAACCAGAGGAACTAACTTTCCAAGATTTAAAAAGTTTTTCGAAAACCAAATACGAAAATGCAGCACCACATTTCAAGATTTCACGACTTATATAAAGTCTCATAACCTTTAAACTGCTATGTAGCATCCAAGATCATCAATCATGCTCGAACCATTCAACACTATTGGTCTCACATCCTTAACAAACCAGAATTTTATTTCTAATAAAATAGTAAACTAATTCTATCTTGACCACAAACACTATATTGCACAACAACTAAACACTCTTTCTGGTCTTGACACAACATGCACAATAGCATGTTGGGATTCCAAGTGTGAGTTTAAGTCCCACATTGGAGAGAAATGAGAAAGTAGAGTGGTTTATAAGTGGGAAGACACATTAACTCATTGCCTTAAGGTTTTGGGTGAAGAGTGGTGTCAACTACTTATAAGGTTGGACTCACCCTTAATACTCCTAACATAGCATACCCCAACAATACAGCAAGGTAATCAACCACACTAGATCCAAAACAAATAAAACAGTCAACCAATAAACATCCATCCACCCAAACTCTCCTAGTAAAAAAATATACTGCATATATAACGAATTGGAAAATAAAGACTAGGAAACTTGACTGCTGCTTTCTAAATGCCCAAACCTCACATTAACTTCTAAAATCTAAGGTAAGCATCAACTTGATTATTTCCATTAATTAAATTAGGTCTCCTATGCTAGTTCAGGTGCAATGTATTTAAGCTCTAAGCATAAAAAAACCACTGTAACATAGCTAAATAAAATACACCCTTAAGTCTTTTAGGTAGGTTCAAGCTCCTTTTCCCTATGGTGTTAGACCTGTTTCTACTATCAAGCTATCACATATCTTTTGATTACAACATATGCACCATAAACATATACATGCATATGCATATATATACCGCTCATGCTAAAAATAGTAATTAAACAAATAAATAAATTTATGCACTTTTCTAAATTTGGACACATGACCTCTAACTTATAACAAAGAGTTTTCACCAGCTGGGTTATGCAACCTTTGTGATAAACATCCAATCTCTTATTTCTTTATAGATAATTTTCTTGGATCTTACACTTTTATCAACCGATTTTTGTTCTTCGGTAATTTGTCAGAAAACCACAATTACTTGATAAATTTTTGCAGTTTCTAATAGATATTAATCGTCGATAAATTTAGTTTTTATAATATTATATTATTATAAATTTAAATAATTATTGATTGAATTTCAAAAAATTGTACTTTTCTATCCCTAGCTCTGAAAGTTCTTAGTTCTTACCAATTTATGTGGGAAACAAATGCATATACATAATTCAGAACAGAAAACACATGGCACATACATAGTAGCTACGACCAACGTAACATCAGCGTGTAACAAACCAACCACACACAAGACAAAAACAAGTTATAGAAAATTGTTACGAATTAAGTAAAGCCAATGAAGTAGAAGACACCTTGTTCCTCAATAACAAGAGAAAACAGCTTTCAATTAAGCACCTTAATATAATATATGCTATTAAACAAAAGAACCATCGAAAACAAGGTCCGAATCATTACTCGTATATGGCCGGCCTAATGATTATTCTTTGCATGTAGGACTTTGTCAATGCCACGACATTGATTCTTAATATGGGCACTTTCTCTCAAATTCTGAGTGCTTCTCTTGTTACTTGTCTCGTTCCCTCTATTTCCTTTCTGTTCAACAAATAACCCTCTTTTCTTCTTGTTTGATAAACTAAATGATGGTTCAGAAAAGACCGTATTATTGCCTTGTTATGCTCTTTGTGTTGGGCATTAGTTTTGAGCCGTCGTTGGGAGACACAGATGTTCAAATTTTGATGAGGTTCAAAGGTTCCTTGTCAAATGGGAAAGCCTTAAACGACTGGGGGAGCGAGTCCAGTTTATGTAGCTGGACTGGCTTGTTATGCCGCAAAAACCAAACATTTTATGGCTTGAGACTAGAACATATGGAACTGGGTGGGAAGATTGATATAGAAACCTTGGTTGAATTGCCAACTTTGGTAAGCTTTAGTGTCATTAACAATACATTTGAGGGTCCGATGCCGGAGTTCAAAAAACTTGTGAGTTTAAGGGCATTGTTTCTGTCCAATAACAAGTTTTCCGGTGACATTCCAGATGATGCTTTTGAAGGCATGAGAAAACTGAAGAGGGTATTCTTGGCAGAAAATGGTTTCACTGGTCCTATTCCAAAGTCACTTGCTAACTTGCCAAGACTCTTGGATTTGGACTTACGCGGGAATGCTTTTGGAGGAAACATACCAGATTTTCAACAGCAGGATTTTAGAGTATTTAATTTGTCAAATAACCAATTGGAGGGTCAAATACCAGAAAGCTTAAGCAACAAGTTTCCAAGTTCATTTGCTGGTAAATTAATAGTATTTCTGTTTTTTCACCATCAGGCACAATTTTTAATTCGTTTGTTGTTTCACACTACAGATTTAATTTATTTTATTTGTTATGAAAATTTATGTTTACTGATATCTTTTTTCAACCTCACTTCTTGGCGAAACTAAAACCGTTTAATTTCATTCGTACCACAGCTTGCTACAAATATCATTGATAAACTTCTATGTATAGTACATTTGAAACTCTGTCATCATTAACCTGATTTAAATTACATATTCACTGTATATAATTTTTACCACATTTAATTCACAATATCAAAAAGCACAATATATATATATATATATATATATATATATATATATAATATTATAATTTAGTCATCTCCACCAAAGTGGTATTTATACTGCATACCCACGATTTATCTGTAATCTTTTGCTATGTTACATATATGTTCAATTTACATGTTTTTGTGCAACGCAGGCAACGAAGGCCTGTGTGGAAAACCCTTAGGTTCCTGCAAGATTGGTGGCAACGAATCTAGATCACTGGAACCAAACCTTGATAAACCTCAGGGAAAAAACCACAGAATCCTTATAACTGTCATTATAGTCCTAGCAGTTGTTGCTTTTTCTTCAATAGTTGCACTTCTATTTATCCAGAAACACAGGAGAAAAAGGTTTAAATCCAGAACATTACCGACGCAGGGTAATTCCCAGCAAAGTGTAGGCTTCAAGGAGTCACACTCCATTGATATGACAGTTGATTTGAAAGATGGAGATGGTGAATTGAACTTTGTTAGGGAAGACAGAGGAGGATTTGATTTGCGTGAGCTGCTTAGTGCCTCAGCAGCCGTTCTTGGTAGTGGAAGTTTCGGGTCCACTTACAAGGCTATGATTCTGAATGGACCAACAGTGGTTGTGAAGAGGTTTAGGCACATGAACAATGTTGGGAAACAGGAGTTTAGTGAACACATGCAAAGGCTTGGAACTTTAACACACCCTAATCTTCTCCCTCTTGCAGCATTCTACTACAGAAAAGAAGATAAGTTCTTGGTTTATGACTTCGCCGAAAATGGTAGCTTGGCCAGTCATCTACACGGTATATATTTATTTAAAACTGCATTCTTCTTCTAAGATTTATTACAGCTTTAGATTTAAAGAAAACTGACCATCATGAATACCATTTTTTTGCATTTTGCAGGCAGAAATGGCTCTGTTCTTACTTGGTCCAGCCGTTTAAAAATCATAAAAGGGGTGGCTAGGGGCTTAGCCTACCTGTATGAAAACTTTCCAGGAAAAATCGTACCTCATGGTCATCTGAAATCCTCTAATGTGGTGCTGGATCATTCATTTGAGCCAAAGTTGACTGAGTATGGCCTTGTGGAAGTGATGAATAAGAGCCATGCTCAGAAGTTCATGGCAGCCTACAAGGCCCCAGAGACGAGCAAATTTGGTAGGCCAAATGTGAAAAGTGATGTGTGGTGTCTGGGGATCCTGATTTTGGAGGTGCTGACAGGGAAGTTCCCAGCAAATTATCTGAGACATGGGAAGGGTGGGAATAATTCTGACTTGGCAACATGGGTGGATTCAGTTGTGAGGGAAGAATGGACTGGTGAGGTGTTTGATAAGGACATCTTGGGGACTAGGAATGGGGAGAGTGAGATGCTGAAGCTGCTCAGGATTGGAATGTTTTGCTGCAAATGGAGTGTGGAGAATAGGTGGGATTGGAATGAGGCAGTGGCAAAGATTGAGGAGGTGAAGGAGAATGATGGTGAGGATGATTCTTCTTCTTGTTATTATGTCAGTGAAGAGGATTTCAATTCAAGGACTGCCACTGAAGATGAGTTCTCTTTCTCTGTCACCAATGGATGACATTCATCCTACATTTTCAACATTGCGGTTGAGCTTGTGGTTACTTTATACTTGTGTTTGAACCTAGTCAGTCATTAGGATGCTGATTACAGTCATTGAGGCCTTAAAATTGCTTTTATATTTGCACAAAAAATGTCAATTACAATACTAATATTTTCTTCATTTATAATTTTCTATATATTTGTATTTGTTTTTAAACTTTTTGTATCAATATTAAACATTTATATTCATTTATAATGTTAGATATTTCCTTTTGTTAAGTTTCGATCAGAAGTTACCTATAACTTGCATACAATTTCTTACTTATGATGTTATACAGAGATTTAAACTCTCCTAAAAGTTTCTCTGATTAAAACTTCACTATAACATTTTTTACCTTTCTTAATTATAAATTTTTTAGATTTTTTAAACTTTACTTAAGAGTCATTTTCCAAATTTCTATAATCCAAATTACAATCACAAGGTATTCATTAATATATGTATTGTGATCAAATAATTGTAATTTTTTTTAAATAAATTATCCTAGACGAAATTCAAGTCAATTAGTATCAATCAGTACTATTCTTTTGAAAGTATTTTCAATGGTGAAATCAAGTCACAATTCAACATCTATGAAATTTGAAAGATCGTGTGACAACTAGAATATTGACCATTTGGCAGAAGGAACATGTTAACAACATAGGTTATTGTAAAAAACAATTTTAAAAAAATTGTTAAAGAAACATTTTCCTTGTAAAAACTTGCATGTCAATACTTGTAGTGTATCTATGAAGGAAACATTATGACAATTATTGCAACAAAATACAAAAATAGCCTTTGCAGCACCAAGTGATCGAGGAGAATAATCACGACCCTTTTATTTTTATGGAACGAAGCTTGCTCGAATTGACTTTCTTAGAACAATGACAATATGAACTAATGTATTAATGTGACATTTTCTTTTTTTATTGATCATACACCTGATGTGAGTCTAAGTTTGACTATTGTTCATACGGAGGATTGTTCATACGGAGGATTGTTCATTGATCAATAGTGAAAAAAATGGTCATTTATCTCTCAAATATAATGTTTGACCTCAAAAAAACCTGACAAATGAATGGTGGTATTTTTGTCATTAAAGCAACTTCTTTTTACGTGGTACGCTCACTAGTGGAAAATACCAAAAATAAAACCCACATCATTTGTTTAATACAACCAATGTAATTTTCCTTTGTACATTTAAAAAAAATAGTTACATAAGTTACGTAAGAGAACAAATGTATTATCTCTTTTGTTTTCAATTCTTCAATTCTTATGCTCAATCTCATTATATGCTTTGTCACACCTTATCTTTATTTTCAATGTCTCTTCCACATCAATAAATACCTTTCTATTGGTATTATTCTATTATGGATAAATTGTGTGAATTCGCTTACTGACAAAAATATTCATTGATAATTAAATCAATAAAATATATGTGTAAAATATTCGTCAGTAAATTATATGAATCATTACCAATGAATAAAAGTCATCGATAATTGTTTAAGTAGATTTAATTAAAAATTTTGGAATTCAATTTTTCCTCCTTTTAGTGAAGAAACCTCATCTTTGACAAAACAGAGCCTCCTTCACATTAAGTGTGAAGCAACTATCTTCAATTTGTCTCATCAACCATTATCGTTCTTTGTCCGTGTTGTCATTGTCGCCGTCCGTGTTAGTTTTCATTCTTCTGAGTGAAAGCAAAGTATTCTTTGAGAAAACGGTACCTTTTTTCCTCACTGTGCAAAACAACCCTCTTTAGTTCGTCTCACCAGCCATTGTCGTTCTTCATCTATGTCGTCGTGGTCTAATGCCAGTGCACTACAAAAAAACCCTGACATTATTGGTTGAAATAAGTCATTGAAAACGTTCAAAATTTATCGATATTGCATGTTTTCTAACGGATTATCGACAAGCTCAAATCCGTTAATAATATTCTTTTTGGAAACAATTATTGACGACCTACATCCATCGATAATTATCGATGATCTATATCTATCGATAATTATCAACAACTCATATTCGTCGGTAAATACTGACGAATATATTCACTAATGATACATTAGTAATATGCAAAACAAATTCAAGTGTAGTGGGCAACATTTTCCACCACATTGAACACAATCACAAACAATGAAAATCATAGAATCTAGAACATCCAAACATCAATGAAGCAATGCATTGGTCACAATAAAGTTCTTATCATTAAAAACTTAATATAATATCTTAAATACAAACATATCACAATAAAGCTTTCTAAGCGAAAACAAAGGTAAAGGATGATATATACCCTTTATACAATGTTTCTTAGTGATTCGTCGAATATGCACAAGCAATACATCTCAATGGCAGAAAAAATCTATCGAGAATATTCAAAATAAAGAAAATTTTGTTGGAAAAACTCAAAATAAAGAAATACCTTCATAGCCCTCAAGATTTTTAGGGCAATAGACGATGTAATGCGATGACGAGAGAGGAAGGTGACCACAATTAAGGACTCATTATCAATGCACCCAAACCCTAGCTGATGATGAAAACCCATGGAAGTTGATGCCCAGCGTTGATGACTTCAGAAAAATATTGATCTGAGAAAGGTACTGATTGGACGAGTTGCATTGTAGGGAAAAATGAAAATGTGCAAAAATTTTAGGAAAAACAAGTACGAGCTATGTTGTAGAGGAAAATGAAAATATTGTACAAAAATTTTAGGAACGTGCAAGAGAAAAATTTCATTGTAAGAGAAAAACTAGAATAGTGAAAATTGTATTTTAATACATGGAAGTCATAATCTAAATTCTCCATAATCTGCCTGACTAAACTTTCATTTGCTTGTCTTCATTTGTTAGATTAAAGGAGCTAAAAAAGAAGTCTAAGATTTTTCCATCTTCTTGAATTTCATTAAACGAATAATGATATGAATATTAATATATTTTGTTTCTTTCGGATTCAGCGAACGAAGCTTCAGTTCGTCTAGTTTTTAGACTTGTTAGAATATATTTGAATCTTTTAAATATAGCATTTTTAGAAGAACTTTTTCATCTCTCATTACATTGATTTAAAAATAACATAAAATTATCTAAATTATGTATAATAACATTAAACATCATATTGAAAGTGTAGTATATTACAAATTTGAAATGTTAGAATCGTGATTCATACAAGTGACATAATTTTCTGCTATTTTCAAGAATTAATTAATGCTTAATATATTAATTTTCAAACATTGTGAAAAGGTTTAAAATGTTTATTAAGTAATATTTGATCGGGTTTTCTGAATTATTAATTATTTTTGTATTGCTCATTTTTAATTCTAAAATCCAAACAATCATTTTCACTTTGAAAATTGATTTTACAATAGAATTCTTTTGAAAGACGATTTTAGGTTAATTCGTTTTAAATTGTATTATTTGATCGAGGACGATTTATATCATATATTTTTTTCCATAGTCACAAGCCTAGAATTGCTTTTCTCGCAGATTGAAATTATGTCCAAATATTTGCACTGATCCAATTAACAGTCTTTTATTTTCTTGCACAGGCGATGGTGAAATGGTGATGTTATGAAAACTAAATTTCACAATATCATGGACAAATAAGTAGCAAATCTTCTTCAATTTATTTTTATATTGGCTTCATCCCTTTGTAAATAAACTAATGATTAAGAATCACAAGCACAATAAATAAACATATCTGAAAGAAAATATATCAGAATGAAACTATTCCTGGAGAAAAAGAAGATATACAAAATGTATTATTTTCCAATCAAAATATCTCTCTTCTCCTAAGTGTTTGTGACATCGTTGGTGCCTTAATGCATGATGTAAGTCAGAACCAAGGCAACCAACATCAGGACATACGCTACAGCTTGGTCAACTGAGGTGCCTGAAAATTGCAAACAACATTTTGTTAGCTATGGATTCGCATAAAATGGGATTATTCCATATGCACTGCTCTTCGGTTATTTATTTTTTCTTAATATCATAAACATTAATAAGAAAAAGTTCCCTTAATATTATGAGATCTATTATGTAAGAAATGATAAGAATTCAAGTGTGAGTGTCTCGTATTGGATAAAAATAAAAAAAATAAAACATTACGGTGAAAGACTCGTTAATCTTAAGATTTTTGATAGAAAGTGGTGGAATGGTGTCAATCCTTTATATAGTTAGACTCACATTTTATTGATTTTTGTATCTCTCTAGGAAATACCTTTTCGATAAATCCAATAATAAAAGGAAGAAAATGTGAAAGAGAAAAAATAATTACCATCACTTGTAGGAGCAGGAGCCGGAGCAAGAGATTGTGAGGAAGCCACAGCCATGAAAGCTGCCAAAATGACACAAAGAAAGAGAAACACCCTCGAGAAAGCCATTGTATTTGAGTCTCTCTCTCCTTCTCTTTCTCAACCTCAAGAGAGAAAGAAAGGAGAGAGAAATCCGATTAAGCAAAATGAAATTCAACTATGTGTGGGTGCTGAATAACAACGTTTCTTCTCTTCCTTTTATAATGCCGTCACAATGAAACTATCTCAATCTTGTTCACATGTTCAATGAGAGGTGCCCCGCACTTTATGGGGATCCATCAACTAATTTTCGATTTTCATTTTTCTCTCCTTATTTTTTACTAAATTTACTTTTCAACTACCTATGCAAATGGATATTAGATTAAAACATGTCATAATTACGTTTTTGTAATTAAATTTTATGGAAAAATTCTATCCTTCAAACGAAATGTTTAGGAGTCAATTTGAGATTAACTATATATATTTAAAATAATTTCCATAAGTAATTTAAAATAGTTAAGCATCAATTTAAAGCTAATAAAATGCTTAGAATTTCTTTTTTATAAATAATTATAAAAGAAAGAAAGTAAGTCAAATGAAAATTAATTTGTAAAAGTTTTCTCATATAGATTCTTTTAAATTCTTACCTTTTTAATGTTTATGAACTTAATTTAGTAGATAAAAGTTTTTAAGAAATATTTTATCGAAAACTTTCTCTACACAATATATTCTATATTGTACTATTTAAAATCAATTTCACATTAAGTTTTAAAATCTAGGAATTTGTTTGTTGTTTTTTTAACAAATCATCAATTTTCCATTTTTTTAAAAAAATAACTAAACTGTAAGTTGATTTACCAAAACCACATTTATCACATCTAAGTTGGTAGTGTACTATTTATTGTTGTGGATCCTTCTAATATCTCGTTGGTTTTAAGTTATATTTAGTTTAGATATATGGTGTTTATGGCTAATTATTATCCAGTGAGTGTATTGAAAAAAACGAAATAATTAAGATTGTGCAATTTCAAAAAGAATTATAATAACAAAGTGATGATGTTATTATTTTCAAAATAGTTTCATATTTTTTTATTTCTTAATAATACAATTAGGAGATATTTTTCTTACTTTGTGGTGTGAATAGTAATAATAATTTAGATTAGTCTGGCTGTGTTAACTCAAAGACAATTTCAAGAAACATTACAAAAATGGTAAGAAAAAGAGAAAACAAACCACATTTATCAAATAATAACCATATAAAGTGGTCACACAACCTCTTGCCAACCCGTTCTCTGATCAAAGGTAACATTAATAAAGTATAAAACAAGCTTTTGACATCAACAAAAAAGAGAAATAACAAAGAAAAAATTCACTAAATACAAGAAAATAATAATAAAGATCACACTTAAAACTTAAAAAATCTAACAAACAAGTAGTGTACGCTTAGATAAATAGACTCTTCTTCTCTTTTCTTTTTCTCCTCTCTATGTCCTTCTTTTTCTTTCCATTTTATTTAAACTATATTTGTTTACATATTTTCTTTTTGTCTTTCTTTTATATATAAAAAAATAAATGTAGATATACACACACTTATGTATATCTGTAAATTTAACAATTTAGGAAAAACAGAAAACAATATTTAGACTAGTGTCACATACATAATTTTCTTAAAAAGATGAAATTAATATAAAATCTACTGTATAAATAAGATAACAATGTATAATTCAAATTTCAACACTACCCCTTATTTATTCGTGGACACATGTCCTTTAAATGTTTTTTCTTTGTCATTTGCACAGGTTTTTCTTCAGCTGTTTTCAAAATTGAAGACAACACTGTGAAGTCACAAATCTACCCTTCTTCATTGGGACTACGTAATGCTTTCCGCTTTTGCTTTTCTGATGGTATTATTGTCCTTTTCCATTTCTTCTTCAACTTTGGCGGGAGTACTGTGTAGGTGATTGACGTTTACTGTCGTGAGTACTGCTGTGTTCAAATGGTTAAGTTCGCATTTTGAATTGGCATATTTATGTTTCCATTTGAGTTTTTTTGTATTTGGTTCCCAGTCACAGAGGATCGTATTTCTGTCTACAACCCTCGATTGCAAAGGTAAAAATTTTAGGCTGATGAAATTTTCATTTTAAACATCCTTTGTGTATGTTAATTTTCCATTTCTTCTGGATTTATATAAAGAAGTTTGACGGATGAGATTAGCTTGGTCAGTGTTTTTATTGCATGTTTAAAAGTCTTTGGGCCTCTGTTTCTTCCAATATTGTATTAAACTACCACAACAAGGTGCTACTCTTTGTTCTTTTACTTATGTTTTTTTTGTGTGTGTAATTGTTTTCGTTTTGACTTGAGTTCTTATGATGCTAACAGTTTTCTTGCCTAAATGTATGTTTCTCTAGCTATGCATTATACTTTTGTTTTCCATGATTTTAGGTATCTATCTTTCACTCTGTTTTTGTATAAACGAAATAGTTTTGACTTGTGCATTTTATGGTCATTATATATTCTCATCTTCAATTTTTGGTCTCGATATATATTAAACAGGATGGGAAAAAGATTTGATCCCATTAAAGATATTGATAGTAAGCGCATACAAAGTGTGATTGATTTTCCGAACAATGTCAAGAGTTACTAGGTGCGGTTAATTTTGTACTAAATCTTAATTACCTATTTGTATTTGTTAATCTTTGGGTTGCAGATGTTGCTGTGAGGGAATGAGCGTTTCGTGATGATGCTTGGAGGAACATTGTGCCTGGCCTTCCAGCTGTTATTCTCAGATGTACATGTGGACTCGCCAATGTTGTCTCTAGTGGCATTATTCTCTCATCTAGACAGGTAATTTTTAGTGTTCACTTTCCTTTGTTAATGAGTTTATTATTGGGTCTTTGGTTGGCTGTTTAATCAAACATATTCTAGCCTTAGTAGAACATTAGTGCAAGGAAGAAACAATCTGAGATCGAATAGTAGTCAAACATGTTAACAAAGGGAAACCTTGACTCAACATTTTTGGGAGTGTTGTTCTCCCAGATGAGAAGTGCAATTCAACTTTGTGTACAAATTTACATTTAGCTCTTGGTAATCAATTACAGGAAGAGGACACCAAGGAAGAAGACAATGCTTTAAATTTCACCTAATGCATAATTAAATTCCACCTAATACAATCTCAGTGTGCCACGTCATTAAAATTTGCTTCGTCAGCATGCCACGACTTAATAAATTTAACGCCGTCTATTGAAATTAACGGCAGGGTTCCAATTGACTCAATTTTACAAAAATAGGGACCTACTTGAGATAAAAATAAATACGAGGACCCATTTGAGACAACTCTACACAAATAGGGATGTCTGAAAGGATTAAACCTTTTTTATTTTAAACAACCAATATTGCGTCGGTTCTAAAGCCACTTGACGTGTTATTATAAGCCAGAAACAAAAGAGTCACTCTCTTTTTAATTCTTTTTTCTTTTAAACCACCAAGAGTACATCAAACTCTAAGAGATTTGACGTAATATTTGAAACGAAGAGATCCACGTCCAATATTGTTACCACACGACGTGGATCGAATGAATTTATTTACAAAAATGCCACCGTTTATTGTTAATGTTGGTTGTTATGTTATTTGACGTTGAACGCCTGACGTTGCGCACCCGTATATACACTGAATTTGAAAATCTTATGTACACTGAGTTGTTTTTATATTGCACGAGTGACTTAAGATTTCTGGCAGAAATCATATCCACTAATTCATTGTTCTGTACGTACAAAGATACTAAACCCTAATACTGAGGAAAATTATCTGGTATCCAAATTCAAATGGCTTCTTCATCACATCCTTCAAGAGACAGAGGAAAGGCTGTTGTGGTTGCAAGAAATGCTGATCTCTCCGGGTGGATTAGTGATGAGGATACTCATCTAGAGTTTCTGAGGTGGACGAAGTTTAAACACATTGTTCCTCACAAATATCTGAACCTCGACTTATTTGAAAAAGAGGGATTTCACTTCTAGGAATGGATTGAAACTCAAGGTCTCTCTACACTTGTCTAGATGAAGGGTGATTAGTACTCTGACTTAGTAAGGGGCTTCTACAGCAATATGAGAAACATAGATGGTGTCCTTCATTCTCAAGTAAAAGGGGTAAATTTTCACATTGACAATGATGTCTAGTTTCAAGTTGTAGGATTAAAAGCTGAAGGGTTATTCTCTCACTTACGGTACTCAGAAACAAACAGACACCTGGAGAAAAAGGACGTGTATAGTAACTAGTTAAGGTTACTCCAATGTGATAAATTGAAACACCTTGACTGTCATTGGCCTTGTGAAGACCACAAAGGGATGGTGCTTCAAGGATGAAGAGAATATGGTTCAAAGTTCTGGAAGCACACCTGCACTAAATGAAGACCGCACCAACTTCTTCCCTGAAACCAATTTTGAAAGATTTGTTGTTGAAAAACTCAGGAGACTTGAACAAAAGATAGACGCTTAGCATCAGAAAAAGAATAAAAATGATTCTCCAACTGAAGATTCAAGTGAAGAGTCTAGTGAGGAGGATTCAATGGAAATTTTCTGAATCAGAATAGAGGCTTAGAATTTTTGGGGAGTGTTGTTCTCCCAGATGAGAAGTGCAATTCAACTTTGTGTACAAATTTACATTTAGCTCTTGATAATCAATTACGACTTTATTGTAAACGATTACCACATCACAAATTGTCCAATATTAGTCTTTAACTTAAGTCCTTAGAAGCAAACCACCTACTGGGAATTGTCTTGGCATATATTGCTTCACTCAGCCTCCTAATTAATGTAGGGAAGAAACAACTTGTGAAGGAATTTAGTCAAACATGTCAACAAAGGAAAACATTGACCAAAAACAAACTCCAAAACGGTGTTGGGGAGTGTTGTTCTCCCAAATGGGGAGTGCAGTTCAACTTTGTGTACGAAGTTACATTTAGCTCCTTGTAATCGATTACGACCTGACTGTAAATGATTACCACACCACATATTGTCCATCATTGTTTCAACTCAATTCCCTACAACCAAACCACCTACAGGAACTTGTTATGACATACATTAAATGACTCAACCTCGTAATTAGTGCAGGGAATGAACAACTTCTCAATGAACTGACTCAAACATGTCAATAAAGGGAAAACTTGACCCAAAACAGATGCAAAACCTTGGGAAATGTTGTTTTCCCAATTGGGGAGCATAATTTAACTTTTTGTTCAAATTCACATTTTGGTCTTGGTAATTGATTACGAATTCATTGTAATCGATTACCATACAACAAATTGCCCCAATGGCGAGGAGAAGCGAAAGGCCGTGGAAGAGGAGATAAAGAAGTTGAGGAAAGCTGGTTTTGTTCGGGAAGTCACCTACACCATGTGGCTCGCTAACGTGGTTATGGTGAAGAAGGCCAGCGGAAAATGGCGCATGTGTACTGACTACACGGACCTGAACAAAGCCTGCCCAAAAGATTCGCACCCCCTACCCAGCATAGACACCCTGGTGGACGGCGTCTCCGGGCATCGAGTACTAAGTTTCCTGGATGCGTACTCCGGGTACAACCAGATACCCATGTACGGGCCAGACGTTGAGAAGACGACATTCATTACGGAGAAGGCCAACTTCTGTTATGAGGTTATGCCGTTCGGCCTGAAGAATGTGGGGGCGACATACCAACGCTTAATGGACAGGATCTTCCGGGAACAGATAGGCCGGTGCATGGACGTGTATGTGGATGACATGGTGGTCCGGTCCGCGGATGGAGATGGGCACATTAAGGACCTTGAGGAGGTATTTCGCCAAGTAAGGAAGTTCGGCATGCGCCTAAACCCCGCCAAATGTACATTTGGGGTAGCTGCCGGAAAGTTCTTGGGCTTCATGTTGACATCCATGGGGATCGAGGCCAACCCGGACAAGTGTGAAGCGATACTGCAAATGCAAAGTCCGGCCACACTTAAGGAAATCCAAAGACTGGTCGGACGCCTCACCGTCTTGTCCCGATTTATCCCTAAGCTGGCGGAAAGAATGAGGCCGGTCCTGCGTAAACTGAAGAAAGGGGCCGGCCTGGTATGGGACGACGAGTGCGAACAAGCGTTTCAGGACGTCAAAACCATCCTTCTCAACCCGCCGGTCATGAACCGCCCGGTTCCAGGAGGAGATTTACACGTTTTCCGGGGAGTGTCAGAGACGGCCATTAGTGCAGTATTGATGCAAGAACGGTCTCAGGCGAGGCTAATTTATTTTGTGAGCCGCACACTCCTAGACGCCGAGACCCGATACCAGCGGGTAGAGAAAGTGGCCTTGGCTTTGTTGCACGCGTCCCGAAGGCTTCGTCCTTACTTCCAGAGTTATCAGGTGATAGTCAGGACCGACTTCCCTATTTCCAAAATCCTTAGAAAGCCGAACTTAGTCGGACGGATGGTGGCATGGGCGGTGGAGCTCTCAGAATTCGGCCTGCGCTATGAGCCGAGAGGGTCGGTCAAAGGCCAACACTTGGCGGATTTCGCGGCCGAGCTACCCCCGTCCGGCCAAGACGATTGAAATTTGTATGTGGATGGAGCGTCCGGTCGATCGATCAGCGCGGCCGGCATCGTACTTGAAGGCCCCAATGGATTCTTATTGGAACACTCCCTGATCTTCAAGTTCAGAGTGTCCAACAATTAGGCTGAGTATGAGGCCCTGCTGGCCGGCCTCGAGCTGGCAAAAGACATGGGGGCAAGGAGGATAACCTGCCGGACGGACTCAGAACTAGTAGTGGGCCAAATGAATGGCAACTTCCAAGTCCGAGAGGAGCGTCTATTGCGGTATTTCCAACGAGCAACGGAGCTCGCAAAAGCGTTCGATAAAGTTGACATACAGCACATTCCCAGGGAACAAAACACGAGGGCAGACATACTGTCTAAGCTCAGTTCGGGAAAGGAAAAGGGACAGTTAACTACTGTCGTGCGGCAGGTTCTACTTCAGCCTTCAGTAGAGTGTTCGGCGGTGTCTGGGGGAGGACGAGATTGACGCATAGAAATCAGGGAAATCATAACTCGCCAGGACGAAGAACGGACGGTAGGCCCAGGCGACGCCAAGAAGGCCGCCCGTTATCTTGTGGTGGGGGATGACTTGTATCGAAGAGGATTCTTCTCCCCCCTCCTTAAATGCTTGGGAGAGGCAGAAGCACATTACGTTATGGACGAGCTCCACAATGGCATTTGCGACCTTCATACAGGTTGGCGGACGCTAAAAGCTCGGCTACTGAGAGCCGGATATTACTGGCCTACCATGGAAGCAGACACAAGGGCATTCGTCCAAAAATGCATTCGCTGCCAAGAGCATTCCAACAACTCCCACCTACCACCACACGCCCTGCATTCAATATCATCCCCTTGGCCGTTCGCCCAATGGGGTATGGACATCGTAGGACCGTTCCCAGTAGGACAGGCACAGAAGAAGTTCCTCCTGGTGGCGGTGGATTACTTCACCAAATGGGTAGAGGCCGAGCCCCTGGCAACCATCACGGCCGCCCAGGTCCAGAAGTTCTGCTGGAAGTTGATATGTCGTTTCGGCCTCCCTCGATCTATCGTTACGGATAACGGCCGGCAGTTTATTGACAAAAATCTTGCCGAATTCTTCAAGGGATTTGGGATTAAGCACGTTACCAGCTCAGTAGAACACCCCCAGACAAACGGGCAAGCATAAGCGATGAATAAGACTATAGTCTCGGAGCTTAGGCGACGTCTAGGAGAAAGGAAGGGAGCATGGGTGGACGAGTTACCCGAAGTCCTATGGGCGTATAGATGCATGCCTCATGGGACCACAGGCGAAACCCCTTTCAACTTAACTTATGGTACTGATGCCATGTTGCCGGTCGAACTGGGTGAACCATCACTAAGGAGACAGGTTGAAGACCTGAACCTCAACGACCAAGAATTGAGGATCGAATTAGACTCCCTGGACGAACGGCGAGACCGAGCGGCGTTGAGGGCCGAAGCATGCAAGCGCATGGTTGAAAGAAAATACAACTCCAAAGTCCGGCCAAGGAGCTTCCAGGAGGGGGATCTAGTATGGAGGAAAGCTGGTGACGCCCGCCGAAACCCAGCCCATGGAAAGCTTGCTGCTAAATGGGAAGGGCCATTCCGAATAGTGGAGGCCCTAGGAAACGGAGCGTATAGGCTAGAACGCATGGACGGACGTCCCATCCCCAATACTTGGAACGCCACCCATCTAAAGTTTTACTTTAGCTAATTTCTATGACTTGATTTCATGTATTCTCTTTCACAATTAATGAATGACAGGACGTTTCTTTCTCCTACAAAGGTAACCTCATTTTGGCAAAGAATCTTCCATTCGTAACCATTCTCAGCTTGTCCACAAAAGGACCGTCCGCCCCATTAAGACCAAGCTGGCGAAAAAGAGTGTTCCACCGAGAACAACTCTCAGCTTGGTTGGGCAACGAAGCGAAGGACCGTCCGCCCCATTAAGACCAAGCTGGCGAAAAAGAGTGTTCCTCCGAGAACAACTCTCAGCTTGGTTGGGCAACGAAGCGAAGGACCGTCCGCCCCATTAAGACCAAGCTGGTGAAAAAGAGTGTTCCTCCGAGAACAACTCTCAGCTTGGTTGGGCCACGAAGCAAAGGACCGTCCGCCCCATTAAGACCAAGCTGGTGAAAAAGAGTGTTCCTCCGAGAACAACTCTCAGCTTGGTTGGGTCATGAAGCAAAGGACCGTCCGCCCCATTAAGACCAAGCTGGTGAAAAAGAGTGTTCCTCCGAGAACAACTCTCAGCTTGGTTGGGCCACGAAGCGAAGGACTGTTCGCCCCATTGAGGACCGGCCGTCCATAACTTAGCCAAATCTGGCATTCATCAATCGATCTACCGGTCGTCCATAATCTGGCATTCATCATCAGTCGCCGGCCGTCCATAACTTAGCCAAATCTGGCATTCATCAATCGATCGACCGGCCGTCCATAATCTGGCATTCATCATCAGTCGCCGGCCGTGCATAACTTAGCCAAATCTGGCATTCATCATCAATCGACCGGCCGTCCATAACTTAGCCAAATCTGGCATTTATCATCAATCGCCGGCCGTCCACAACTTGGCCAAATCTGGCATTCATTATCAACCGACCGGCCGTCCATGGCCTCGTTATAGTTTAGCCAAATATGGCATCCACAATCAGCCGGCCTGCCTCAGACAATCAACCGTCCGGCCATCTGTCCTCCAAGGTACGCCAAGTCGACCTCCACGTGGAGCCAGCAATTAGGGGGCCATCTAAAAAATCCCTTCGCAAAATAAAAAGATGCTCGGGCTTGGGGGGCTTATATACTAACAGGTCCGCCCGGCATAGGCCAAGCGCCCAGCTATTCAGGAAGCCGAACGTCTTTCCAAGATGGGACGCCCGCCCGAAATTGAAATCAGGACGAGCGTCCAGCCATTCGGGATGGGACGTTCGCCCAAAGTGGCAATCAGGAAACCGAACGTTCTCCCCCACAAAGATGGACGTCCGCCTTAAATGGCAATCAGGACCGAACGTCCACCCGTGTCAAGCACCAAGACCGAACGTCCAAAAAGAACGGTTGTCCGAGCTCTCATAGGGGCTCTCATAGATCCAGCGGTCTTCCAATGTCGCCCATCCAGGCATGCACAACCCCTTCGCACAATAAAATTATGCTCGGGCTTGGGGGGCTTATGTACTAGCAGAGTCCGCTCGGCATAGATCGAGCGCCCAACCATTCAGTAAATGGACGCTCGCCCATGATGTCAACAAGGACGAACGTCTAGCCATTCAAGAAATGGGACGTGCGCCCAAGATGGGACGTTCGCCCAAGGATGGGACGTTCGCCCAAAGATGGGGCGTTCGCCCAAGGATGGGACGTTCGCCCAAGGATGGGACGTTCGCCCAAGAACTGGACGTCCGCTCAAGATGGGACGTCCGCCCAAGATGGTGAGCGTCCAGCCATTCATGATGGCGGGCGTCCAGCCGTTCATGAAACAAATTACCGCCTAAGAGCGTCCGTCCAGTGTGACAAGTAGAACCAGGCGGACGCCCACCCAGGGTAACATCCCTGACCGACCACCATTCCCAACCGACCCGCACTTTGCTGATTACACGGTTAAATGCTAATGACACGTTAAGGTCCTTAATAAAGATTAAGGTATTATTGGGCCGTTTCCAGGCCTCCAAAAGGTAAAAGCCCATTACAATCAGTATAAATAAAGATCTTAGGTATGATTTTTAGACAGATTGCTTAGAACGCAACACATGCATGCATTATATAACGCTCTGTCATATTACTGACTTGAGCGTCGGAGTGCCTTTAGCAGGTACCCGGCCCCTCCCCAACTGGGAGTGTGGAGCAACACATGGAGTAGGAGGACGTCCGCCCAAGTTGGAGTGTGGATCAGCGCCAGGAGAAGGAGGACGCCCGTCCAACTGGGAGTGTGGAGCAGCATCAGGAGAGGGGAGCAGCGTCCATCCGCCCAGTCTGCGTCAATTAGAGGAAAAGTCGTCCGCCCAGTCAAGTTTGTGTTTTAACAGGGTCCGCCCGGATCTAGTCGAAACAAAAACCCTTGTCATTCAACTCACTCAACCAAAAGGTAGGAATAACTAATAAACTCACAAACCCCATTAAATAATCAATGTAATTAGTAAAGACAATCACCAATCACAAAAGTGTGATTGGTCAATACTTATTCATCAAAACACAGCCAAAGTAAATGAAATTAATGTAGTCTTTAATTATTCATGAAAAGTAAAATTGTATTGCAGTAAATATCTGTACATAAATATCAAATCCTATAATGTGTCTTACAAAGCCAAAAACCATACAATATATACATACAATCAAAACGTCTACAAATGAAACAAATCATATAATAATCCAAAATCGTGTAGCGCTTCCATTCTTCGGATGTTGTCATTGTCGAAGATCCATTCACATATATATTTCTTCCTTAATCCAAGCAACTCCTCTTGAAATCAAGATTTTGCATTTTAAAAATTAACACAATCATCAACTATTTTCACAAAGATAATGTTACTTACATTCGTATATTTAGACATGCTTTTCCCATTGTATTTCTCCTCACCATCCTACAACTTCATTGCTTTCAACATAATAACACCACAATCGTGTCTGAAAGAATGCAACCAAAACATATATCACTTCTCACAACATACATGAATGACAAGAATAAATATTTAAAGACAACAGTACTCAGAACTTACACGTTTGGTTGGGATAGGATATTTGCTTGTTCCACTAACAAAGGTTCAATCCTTCCTTCGGGTCTATTGTATAACATGTCAAAAAAAACTTCAAGATTTTTTGCCTACCAAATAGAAACAAGAAAAACAAGTTAAACAAATGACGCAGTGAATGACACGAAGAAATTTATTTGGAAAGACGTACTCTAAAAAATACAATGACTTTGTCAATCCTTTTACGCCCTTTGACCATCATGTAATGTGCGAAGCTTCACTACTTAGCACCACCAATGACCATCATGTACAATTGGGATAAACAACTACAAAGAAACAAATCCATATGTCAAAACATTAACAAACAAAAATCCAACAACATTGTTGTTACAAATTAAAGCTCACTCACAAAGTCAGTTGTCCCAATGTCCCCTAGTCCAATCATATCAAAACGAAAATATGTAGTATAATTATCAAGTCTCCACACATGTCGATTCACGGTACGTCTCCAATAATCATTGAGAATATGGTACTATAATCAATTTCAAAATCATAAAAAAAAATGCCTTATACATAATTTGTACCTTCAATGATATGCTATCATAAAAATATGTTTTACCCCATATAAAGGACTAAATAGAATTCTCTTTACTACTCCGTACGACCTTTTCTCAAAATACATAAAAATAGTTGTAGCAAAAAACACTACCTACAAAAAAATAACATAAATTACCATTAACACACTCAAATTTGTAGATTCAATAAGATCACTATGAAATCAAGTCATGTGACTCAATATTTACCATGTTGTCGACATATCTCGTTAACCTTAAAGTGTAACATTCGTTTGTGGCGTCTCCATCTCTGTCTTATCAACCTCGAGTCCAAGCAAATAATTGAGACGGTCAGGCTAGGTCATGATAGAAATTAGGCAGAATTTGACCACAACCAAAATTTTGTTAAGGACCATGATATGTTAACAACTTTTTGACAATAGATAATGTGTCACTATTTTATTGGTCTGTATATTTGAAGCGGACCAATCACCAGCAATTACATAAGCGGTTATAAAAAGTCAAATTTAAAAAGTCGAATACGACGATAAAAATTCAAACGAACTCTTAGTCCAAAAATTTGGTCACATTCAAATAAATTACTTTGAAAAATTTAATAATTATAATAAGTTATTAGCATAAATGATTATGATGTAAAAAAAATACTATGATTAACATTATTAGAAAAAAAATTTGACCCTCTCTTAAATAATTTCTTTGCTTTTTAGTATTCAACTTCATCATTCAACAATGTATGAATCGTTTTTTAAATTGTCTTGGAGTTGTCTTCTACCATTATATTTTAGAGTTATTTGATTTGCAATGGTGGAAACAACTCCAATACAAGTTAAATTTATATAATTGACGTCGAATATTGAGTGCATTCGATGTCTTCTTCAACTAGAAGACAAAGGTCGTGCATTTTTTATTATTTTTTATTTTTACTTTTTAATCATCCAATATAACGTCAAACCTCGTAGGGTTTGGACATTATGGGTCAATTTGTTCTTATCTGAAACAAACGAGATTTATTACTCTTTCATTGAATGATGTTTAAACGTCACATTCGGCTTACAAGATGGTGGAGTGTGACAGTTACTAAGCATAGTTACACGATATACGTCATCGGCTCATCTATAAATATAGTTTGCATTTCACATAATGCCTTGCTTCCTATTTTCGTATTCAACATATTAGGATTCATGTTTTTGATCTCTTGAGTGCTTTTCTTTCGTTAGATTCCGAATATGTTTGTTCTTCAAATTGTAGTTTATTGACTTGAATTTCAAAGTGTCGCATTCAGGCCTTAGTTCATTTGAAAGTGACCTTTGAAATTGAAGTCAACAAAATGCTTTTTATAGTACAGAAATGGTTAAGTTATCTTACTGAAAGGGATGCTTAGGAAAAAGAAATATGGATCACAATATGTTTAATGCTGAAATAATTTCGAGAACTAAAATATATTTATAAAAAAGTTGTTTAACTTCTTCATTTGGCAATGTATGATTCTTTTTTTAAATTGTCTTGGATTTGTTTTCTACCATTGGATTTCATAACTATCTAATTTCTTATGGTGGAATCAACTTCAAGAGAATTTAAATTTCGAATCTATTTACACAGTTGACGTCGAATATTAAGATCATTCTATGCAAAAGAAACCATTTTGCAAGACCAACATCTACAAGCCATTCTTGAAAAAGAAACCCTTCACTTCTGAATAATTCCAAATCCAAGAACTTGTGAGGGACCACCTCGAAGAGTTTCCTATAACATCCAAATTTGTATCGTGCTTCATGATCACTTATCCAACCATTTGGACTAGCATTTCTTACAACCTATGTAGTCTTCTTCCATGTCGTGAAGATGAAGAAGCCATTTAAGGACAGGATTTAGAGATTTACAAGAAGGATACGGTTTCAATATAAGTTTAGTAGTAAATTTAGTTTCATATAAACAAGCGCGCCATTCTTTTATTCTTTTTTTATTTTAAACAACCAATATTGCGTCGGTTCTAAAGCCACTTGACGTGTTATTATAAGCCAGAAACAAAAGAGTCACTCTCTTTTTATTTCTTTTTTCTTTTTTCTTTTAAACCACCAAGAGTACATTAAACTCTAAGAGATTTGACGTAATATTTGAAACGAAGAGATCCACGTCCAATATTGATACCACACGACGTGGATCGAATGAATTTATTTACAAAAATGCCACCGGTTATTGTTAACGTTTGTTGTTATGTTATTTAACGTTGAACGCCTGACGTTGCGCACCCGTATATACACTGAATTTGAAAATCTTATGTACACTGAGTTGTTTCTATATTGCACGAGTGACTTAAGATTTCTGGCAGAAATCATATCCATTAATTCATTGTTCTGTACGTACAAAGATACTAAACCCTAATATTGAGGAAAATTATCTGGTATCCAAATTCAAATGGCTTCTTCATCACATCCTTCAAGAGACAGAGGAAAGGTTGTTGTGGTTGCAAGAAATGCTGATCTCTCCGGGTGGATCAGTGATGAGGATACTCATCTAGAGTTTCTGAGGTGGATGAAGTTTAAACACATTGTTCCTCACAAATATCTGAACCTCGACTTATTTGAAAAAGAGGGATTTCACTTCTAGGAATGGATTGAAACTCAAGGTCTCTCTACACTTGTCTAGATGAAGGGTGATTAGTACTCTGACTTAGTAAGGGTCTTCTACAACAATATGAGAAACATAGATGGTGTCCTTCATTCTCAAGTAAAAGGGGTAAATGTTCACATTGACAATGATGTCTAGTTTCAAGTTGTAGGATTAAAAGTTGAAGGGTTATTCTCTCACTTACGGTACTCAGAAACAAACAGACACCTGAACAAAAAGGACATGTATAGTAACTAGTTAAGGTTTCCTAGGAGATACACAATAGAAAGATTATATGTGCATGAGGGACTGAATAAAGAAGAAAATATAACAGCACACATTCTTGCTTGGGTGATTTTACCTGCTAGACTTGTATAAGACAGAATGACAACTGAAGATGTTTTTCTACTGTATGCCATTGTTGAGACCTCGGCAAGCGTACCGGATCGTTCAAGTAATAAATCAGTAAGTCCGAATATCGTTTTCCCAAGGGATTTGTTTTGTTTCACTAATTGATTAAAGTTTACTAATTTAGCGATTAATTTTACAACACAAGTAAAATTTGCATACAGATGAAATTAAAGTGGTAAAAACAGAAGAATTAAAGTTCACTGGGGTTGAAAGTCAAGTTCATCACTCCGGTAATTTTCTACTAACACAATTCCTCAAAATTAAGCATCGACATCCTAGGTGCATGCAGTCCTGATTCCTCAGAGACAGTTCTTAATCATTCAAACTAAATTGCTAATTCCTTAGCTAATTCAATTATCAGATTTGCCTTAAACACAATGTCACAGATGACTAAAAATTCCCTCCTATGTCTAGGACTCGAAATCCTTTAGCAGTTCTATCCTAGGTCCGCGGTCTCATACATTTTCCAATGATTTAACCGTTCAAATAGCTCAGATTTCCATCAAAAGCATGAAAAATAAGGATAAAACACAAAATTCATACAAGATCATGCATTAATAGAGAAATTACAAAGAGTTCAGAAATTTACTCTCAACCCCAGTGAAATGGAGTTTTAGCTACACATATACAACATAAAAGAGAGAAATGATGGATTGGATGGTGGAAATTGGAAATTTTCCACCATGGAAGCCCCTTGGAGCAGCTGCAGCAGCGTCAGGTCTCCTCCCCGTTCCAGATCTCCTTTCTGGCTTCTCTGGATCAGCTTTTAAGAGAGAAAGCAATAATTGAGTCACGGGCCATTTTCTGGACGAGCGTCCCAATTATGGACGAACGTCCCAATTCTGCCAATTCTGAACGAGCGTCCAATTTTCTGGACGAGCGGCCAATTTTCTGGACGAGCGTCCCAATTCTGGACGAACGGCCCAATTCTGGACGAGCGTCCTCTCTTGTCATTTTATGGACGAGCGTCCAAGTGCTTCTGCTGGACGAACGAGCGTCCTCTGCTGGACGAGCGTCCTCTGCTGGACGAGCGTCCCTGGACGAGCGTTGGACTAGCTCTGGACGAGCGTCCTCTACCTGCTGGGCGAGCGTCCTCTGCCGCTCTGGACGAGCGTCCTCTGACGAGTGTTTGCTATGTGACGAGCGTCCTATGACGAACGTCCTTTTTCTTCTAAGTCGCGCCCGGGCGCCCCTTTGTTTCTTGCGCCCGGGCGCGAACCTCTCTGTAAATTCGCGCCCGGCGCCCTTTTTCTCGCGCCCGGGCGCGATCTTCTTGGCAAAACTGCGTATGAGTGTGATCCAAGTCTTTTATGATATCCAATCCTTATTTTTCATCAAAATAAACAACAAAAGCATCAAAAACATTTAAACAGACAAAATTATACTTAAATCAACAATTATACACTTTTCATGAGAATTAACACTAAAACTTACTCAAAATCACTACAATTTAAGCAACAAAAACAAGTAAAGTTTACACCTATCAGCCATCAAGAATGATGTTCCTACCAATTGGGTGGAAGTAATAAAAGATCATATGATTGACATAGGAACCAAACATGCACGACATCTACCATATGTTGTGTTTATCAGCAAAATCCTAACCCTTCGAGGGGTGGATGTTAGTGGTGAAAAGAAATGCTCTTGTAACTGCTCAAATGTGATAAATTGAAACACCTTGACTGTCATTGGCCTTGTGAAGACCACAAAGGGATGGTGCTTCAAGGATGAAGAGAATATGGTTCAAAGTTCTGGAAGCACACCTGCACTAAATGAAGACCGCACCAACTTCTTCCCTAAAACCAATTTTGAAAGATCTGTTGTTGAAAAACTCAGGAGACTCGAACAAAAGATAGACGCTCAGCATCAGAAAAAGAATAAAAATGATTTTCCAACTGATTCTGAACCAAACATGCACGACATCTAGTGAGGAGGATTCAGTGGAAATTTTCTGAATCAGAATAGAGGCTTAGAATTTTAGTATGGAGTCTGTTTTGGTTTATCATTTGTTTTGTGTTTGTTTTTCTATTGGCATTATATGCCACATCTTTTTGCTTCTATCTGATTGTAATAATTATGAATATGAATGAAATCAGATTTCCCTTTTAAATCAATGAGTGTGAATGGCTATTTTTTATTGTTGACTTAATCTGACTGCTAAGGGGATTTGATGAAGAAGCCATTTGAGAATAAGATTTAGAGAGTAGATTTAGTTTCAATATAACTTCAGAATAACACGTCCAATACCATGACAACTTGACATAGTTGTAAAACTCAAATGTCAAAGCCCTGGAAAATTCGACATTTTATAGTTGTAATACTTGGACGTATTATTGTCAGTCATAAGCCTTTGGCTTACTTCAATAACTGTTGGGAACAATTGAAGTCCAATCCCTTAAAGAGTTTGACGTGATATGAGTGACCCTTTGGCTTCGATCGGATACTAAAATGTTGAACCCTTTAGAAATTCGACGTTGATGACGAGCATTGGGAATACTAGTTATGTCTTAGAAGCAAAATTCATAACAGTTGAGTTTTTCGTAAGTCTAGCGTATTTAATTGATCATTAAGAGGCTATAATCGATTATTCTAGCTCGTTCTTTTAATTAAGCCAGTTGCCTGATGTATTTACCGAACGGCGCATGCTCTGTTATTCGGTTATAGTTGTTATACAGACCGGATGCTTCAAATGGTACACAGGGAGAAGTACATCAGTTACCGAATGGGTTTAAGAAGTATACAATAATTGGGTTTTCCTTCTTTTAATTAAACTGGACGGTTCATTTGGTACATTAAGTTTCTCTTGTTATCATTTCTTGCATAATTTGGTTTGTTGAGGGGAAGTACAAATTGAGGGGGAGTACTTCTACTTGCTTTTTTCTTATGATCAAAAAGGGGGAGAAGAACAAAATTGAACAAACTTCTAGGGCAGTTACTACTAAACTGTTTGTAAGTTTGTATTCTATGCAGATGCAGACCGAACGGCTAAAATCAGATGAAGGTCAAACACAACTTAAGGTAGAACATTGTTCATAGCCGAACACAACTAACAGATCGAACGACATATAATAGTTGAAGGTTGGACGGTGTATAGCAGTTCAAGGCTGAACACAAGATGAATATTGGCATAACACAGTTCAGGACCGAACGAATTTGAACATTGGCGAAACTCAGTTGAATATCGAACGATCACTAACACTAGCTGAACACAAGTTGAGGACTAAACGATGTTGAACACAGTTGAAGGCTGAACACTACTAAAAGGCTGAATGACTCATAGTAGTTGAAGACCGAAAGATGTCTAACACAAGCCGAACGAAATTATGTCCAACTAACATTGTAGAAGAAAATGTTAAGAGTGGGAAAGTTTATAAGTATTGAACCAAGATCGAGCAGTTAGCATCGAACGCTGGAAAGCTGTGAGGAACCTAGCCGAACGACAGAAGGTGATAAGAGGTTGAACCGAATGGCATGAGGATGTGTCGAATTAAACCGAGCGGTAGAAGGTGAAGAATTGGAGTCGAACGGTCGAAAAGTTAAATCACTACAAAAAACAAGGGCATTACCGAAGGCCAAAAGCCCTCGAAAAATGCCAGAAGCCGTCGAAAAAGGGTATCTAGAGACGGCTTATCGACGGCCAATGAGCCCTCGGTAAATCCCTTGTCACTAACAATTACTGAGGACCAGAAGTTTTCGGTAATTACCGAGGACCAGAAGCCTTCGGTAATTACTGAAGGCCAGAAGCCTTCGGTAATTACCGAGCACCAGAAGCCTTCGGTAATTACCTAACGTTGGTATTTACCGAAGGGCAAAAGCCTTTGGTAAGTTAGAGGGAAATGTAAGGGACAATTGTATTTCTTATGAAACCAACAACATAAACAGACCTGCATAACAATTTTCAAGCACAAACAGACCTGCATAACAATTTTCAACCACATATAGACCTGCATAATGTGCATCTCAAAGATGCAATCATTGATCAATATCCATAAAACATCCATTAACCCATAGAACATCCATTAATCCATACAACATGTGTTTATAGTTTAAACATAAAACAATGTAACAGAATGACGTTCTAACATCCAAAGTCATCCAGTTGATCTAACATCGAAATGATCTAACTTCCAAATGTTCTAATATCCAAAAGTTTCTGTAAGAAGTAATAATAAAATGAAACTAATAATGTACATAGTTATCATCAGAATGATCTTCATCATCCTAGTCCTCTATTGGTGGCTGGATTGGTGTGGGTTGGACTGCTGTGGGTTGGACTGATGTGGGTTGGACTGATGAGGGTTGGACTGATGTGGGCTGCTGAGGGGCAGCGGGTGACAAGGAGGGTTGTGGCTGGGTCGGAGGGATATTGAATTCATCATGTGAAGTGGCAGGCAACACTCTCATGACCAGGGCCTTAAAGTTTGTAAACTCTACTCTCATATCAGTGATTTCCTAGTCACGTTGCTCCAATGCCTGTATGAGGCGGAGAACGACCTCGTCAGCATAAGTGGTGGAAGAAGAAGGTTAGTGCTTCAGAGTAGCTCCTCTCGATGCTGTATAGTTTGCAGCAAGTTGTCCTGCACCATACACTCGTTCCTTTTTCTTCCCACCAACGATGTCGACCCAGCACTGTGTCCTATGGATGTCGTCTTCTGCATTACTCACATCATCCGATGTAGGAGCTGACCTATGCCCAGATCTAACCTGTGAAAGTCTTGTAGAAAATTCTTCCTGTTGAAACATTAAAAACAATGTTAGGGAATGATAGAATAACATAAATGAAAAATTAGTAATAGTAATAGTGTTATTTGCTTACATGAGTCTTCCGAGATCTTTCATCAACGAATTGATTAGTGCCCTTCCTTACATGAGTCTGTGCAAAGACCTCATCAACATGGACCGCTCGTCCAAGAGCTTGTGCCTGTAACATAATTTACAATTAGAAATGTACATACGAAATAGAAAATACATAACTTATATATGAAAGAAAAAGTTATGCAATGAAATTTTACCATACGAATGGCATGCTCATGAATGGTTATCGAGCCACCAGTATGCAGGGTGCCACCCTTTTCAGATGCTCTGTTTCTCTACGCCTTGGCACACTTATTGCGAAACTCTACTGTACTTCAATGAGCCAATAAAGAGTTCCAAATTTGTTCGCCCAGCCAGTAAGGACGCTCTCCTGCATTGCGAACATCCCTAAACATCTCTGACAGCCGATGAGATGCTTTCATGTGGAAATTTCTGTGTATTTGTGTTTCATGTTCAGGTTTCCACTGCACCTTCATCTGTAACATTGAATAGAACAAACATTGATTATTGAACATACTAAAATAAGAGGGACAATTAGTTTAATGGATTGTTCACCTGAAAGCGCTCCCAGAATGGCTTTCTGCCATCATCAGGTATTGCTCCCCAAGTAGGCCACGGACTTAAAAATTGTTGCTTAATTGAACGTGTGATGGCCTGGGAAGCAACCCTAGATGGAATAAACCTGCATAATAGAAGTCATTTCAATTACAGTAAGGTATAAACATCAAATTATATGAAGAGATTAAAATCTTACCCTTTACCATACGGCTCAATCCATGGTCGATCATGGAGGGGCGGATCAAGACCTTCACCATCACCACTTGAATCTGGATCAGCAGATGGTGTGACAGTCTCAGAAGACGGTATAGAAGATGAGGAAGGTATAGAAGTAGGATCAGGGAGAGGAGTGGGGGTAATAACCACGGGGGAAGGAGTGGGGGTTATAATCACAAGAGGAGGAATAGGGTTTGCTGGAGGGGTAGTAAAAGGGTGTGCTGCAGGAGTAGGAGAAGGCTGTATTGTAGGAGTAGGAGGAGGCCCCACAGATGATGTACCGGGGGCAGCAATGGTAGGTAGTCTAGCAGGCACCCTAAGTACATACTTTGGTGCCTGCCGTTGCCTCTTTTTAGGCCTTGCTACCCCCTTTCCTTTATCAGGATGTTCTGAACCTTGTCCTGTCATTATTGCATTGAAATGATTACAAATAAAGGGAAAAAAAAGAAATGAATAAGGAAGGATCAATGGTTTTTATAGTCAATGTATAAATAATTGCATACAACTTTTAAGATAGTATTTTAGATAACTTTATTCAAATGATAGTTCAATTTGCTACAATAGATGTCCAACATTCAATCGTCGTCATCATGATCTTCATCTTCATCTTCTTCTTCTTCTTCATCAACATCATGATCTTCATCTTCATATTTTGGTTCTTCATCATCATCATCATCATGTTCTTCTTCTTCTCCTTCTTCTTCTTCTTCTTCTTCTTCTTCTTCTTCTTCTTCTTCTTCTTCTTCTTCTTCTTCTTCTTCTTCCTCTTCTTGTTCTTCATCACCTTGTATTGTTGCTTCTAATTCATCGCCATCACCATCAGGGTCCACCAATGCGGTTATACGTTCAACTCAACAATTTCTTGTGGTTGTGATATTTGGTCAAGTTGGTAGGCAACATCTTCCTCAACGTCATTTGAGTCAATGCGACCTCTAGGCTTGGTTTGTATTGCTACGGCCCAACCACGCTTGTCAATATTGCGGAATGGTGGATATGGCACATAATAAACCTGTCTGACATTAGTTGGTAGAATGAAAGGATCAAACGGTCCATATCTTAATCTCTGATTGAGTTCGACAATATTAAAGCGTGGATCAACTCTAATACCAGCTCTAGAAGGATCAAACCATTCACAATAAAAAAAGTACTACTCTGTTTGGAGAAGTAGTGCTGTTGTACTCCAGCTCATAAATTTTATGAATGATTCCGTAGAAATCATCATAACAACCCTCTGTTAGGCCCTTCACATACACACCACAATTTGATGTTTTCTTTCCTTTAAACCATTCATGTGTATGGAATTTGTAACCATTGGTGAAGTAAGTGTGTCATTCTTTGACACATCTCATTGGCCAATTCGAGAGATGTCTTAACTCTTGAACTGTGGGAGTTAATGCCTGATTAAAAACCTACAAAGACACTAAAAAACTTATAAAAGCATGAGTCAAATTAAGGGATTTGTAAACGTAGGAAAAACTACATACCTAATTTCTAAACCAATGGGGAAACTCAGAGTGTATTCTACCAGAAGTATTTCCTTTTGCGACTTGCTCAACAACAAGAAATGAGCTGGTACAAATGAAATTCATTAGTGTATACCAATTGTGTCGTTGGAAAGATAAGAGATGGATGATGACATACTCAAGGTACGACTTAACTTCACTACAATTGATTAAGACATGGACATGAGCATAATTGAATTCAGCATCAGTTAACCAATGTGTGAATTCTTTCCCTGCGTGACGACCTGATTGTCGAAAAATTGATAATGCACTTTCACGTGGTTCAACTTTCCATTGCATTTCATTTCTGACATGAGTGGGGGATAATATGAAGTTTTTGAAATAATGTGAACAAAAATACGTTGTCTCTCTATGCAAGTAAGCTGCACAAATTGAGCCTTCTACTCTAGCTTTATTTTTAACTGAACGTTTGGATTCTCCCATAAACCTTTCAAATGGATACATCCACCTGTACTGCACCGGTCCCCCAAGCCAAGCCTCATATGCTAGATGAATTGGAATATGCTCCATTGAATCAAAGAATGCAAGAGGGAATATTCTTTCCAATTTGCATAGAATAATTAGGATATTTTCATCCATCTTTTTAAGAGAATTCTCCTTTAGTGTCGTGCAGCACAAATCTTTAAAGAAGTTACTAATTTCTATCAGTGGATTTAACACGTGCATTGGCAAACAACTGAACGCAAGAGGGATGAAAGTCTCCATGAATACATGACAATCAAGACTCTTCAACCCTTGAATAGTACCGTTCTGAACATTGGCACATCTGGACAAGTTAGAAGCATATCCATCTGGCATTCTAAGCTCCTTGATCCATCCACACACTATTCTTGTCTCGTCTTTTGACATGGTGTAATTTGCTTTTGGTTTAAATAATCGGCCGTTACCTTATGCCTTCAACTCTAAGTCTTTTCATCCACAATACAAAGGTAAATCTTTTCTTGCTTTGTCATTATCTTTTGTCTTACCTTTAACATTCATAACTGTGTTGAAGACATTGTCAAAGAATTTTTTTTCTGTGTGCATGACATCGAGGTTATGTCTTAGCAAGTTGTCTTTCCAATAGGGAAGTTCCCAAAATATGCTTCTTTTAGTCCAATTATGCCATTCTCCAAAGCCTTTTATCCTATTGTGACCAGATTCAGTGACTTTTGGATAGTCTTTAACTCTTCTCCAAACGTGTGATTCAGTCAACTTCGGTGGGGGCAAATCCGTTTCAACTTGCCCTTTGCGAAATGCCTTTTTGTTTCTTCTAAAGGGGTGATCAATGGGCAAGAACCGTCGATGGCAGTCAAACCAACTACTTTTCCGACCATGACTCAATTGGAATGACTTGTATGTTCCATGCAATGTGGACAAGCTAATCGACCATGTGTGCTCCAACCAGATAACATGTCGTACGTTGGGGAAGTCATTAATAGTCCACATCAAGGCTGCCCCTCATAAGGAAATTTTGCTTCCTTGAAACGTCATACGTCCAAACACCATTCCATAACTTCTTCAAATCATCAATCAAAGGCTCCAAGTAAACATCAATCAATGATTTGGGATTAGATGGACCTGGTATTATACACGATAAAAACATGTAAGGCTTTGTCATACACATCTCAGGTGGTAGATTGTATGGGGTAACTATCACGGGCCAGCATGAATATGGTGATGTAGACGCCTGAATGTACGGGGTAAACCCATCAGAGCATAGACCAAATTTGACGTTACGCGGTTCACTAGCAAAGGATGGATGTTTACGATTGAAGGGTTTCCAAGCTTCACCATCAGAAGGATGACGCAAAAATCCTTCAGCTTTGTTACCATCATGCCATGTCATGTGTTCTAATGTTTGCATTGAAGTAAACATTCTTTGTAATCTTGGAATTATATGCAAGTAGAACATGGACTTTAATGGAATTGGTTTTTTTTGCCTCCTTCCATCATGCATCGTATGATATCGAGGTGATGGTCGGAAAAGTAGTTGGTTTGACTGCCATCGACGGTTCTTGCCCATTGATCACCCCTTTAGAAGAAACAAAAAGGCATTTCGCAAAGGACAAGTTGAAACGGATATGCCCCCGCCAAAGTTGACGGGATCACACGTCTGGACAAGAGTGAAAGACTATCCAAAAGTCACTGAATCTGGTCAGAATAGGATAGAAGGGTTTGGAGAATGGAATAATTGGACTAAAAGAAGCATATTATGGGAACTTCCCTATTGGAAGAACAACTTGCTAAGACACAACATCGATGTCACGCACACAGAAAAAAATTTCTTTGACAATGTCTTCAACACAGTTATGAATGTTAAAGGTAAGACAAAAGATAATGAGAAAGCAAGAAAAGATTTACCTTTGTATTGTGGACGAAAAGACTTAGAGTTGAAGACACAAGGTAACGGCCGATTATTTAAACCATAAGCAAATTACACCATGTCAAAAGACGAGACAAGAATAGTGTGTGGATGGATCAAGGAGCTTAGAATGCCAGATGGATATGCTTCTAACTTGTCCAGATGTGCCAATGTTCAGAACGGTACCATTCAAAGGTTGAAGAGTCACGATTGTCATGTATTCATGGAGACTTTCATCCCTCTTGCGTTCATTTGTTTGCCAATGCACGTGTTAAATCCACTGATAGAAATTAGTAACTTCTTTAAAGATTTGTGCTGCACGACACTAAAGGAGAATTCCCTTAAAAAGATGGATGAAAATATCCTAATTATTCTGTGCAAATTGGCAAGAATATTCCCTCTTGCATTCTTTGATGCAATGGAGCATATTCCAATTCATCTAGCATATGAGGCTTGGCTTGGGGGACCGGTGCAGTACAGGCGGATGTATCCATTTGAAAGGTTTATGGGAGAATCCAAACGTTCAGTTAAAAATAAAGCTAGAGTAGAAGGCTCAATTTGTGCAGCTTACTTGCATAGAGAGACAACGTATTTTTGTTCACATTATTTCAAAAACTTCATGTTATCCCCCACTCATGTCAGAAATGAAATGCAATGGAAAGTTGAACCACGTGAAGGTGCATTATCAATTTTCCGACAATCAGGTCGTCACGCAGGGAAAGAATTCACACATTGGTTAACTGATGCTGAATTCAATTATGCTCATGTCCATGTCTTAATCAATTGTAGTGAAGTTAAGTCGTACCTTGAGTATGTCATCATCCATCTCTTATCTTTCCAACGACACAATTGGTATACACTAATGAATTTCATTTGTATCAGCTCATTTCTTGTTGTTGAGCAAGTCGCAGAAGGAAATACTTCTGGTAGAATACACTCTGAGTTTCCCCATTGGTTTAGAAATTAGGTATGTAGTTTTTCCTACGTTTACAAATCCCTTAATTTGACTCATGCTTTTATAAGTTTTTTAGTGTCTTTGTAGGTTTTTAATCAGGCATTAACTCCCACAGTTCAAGAGTTAAGACATCTCTCGAATTGGCCAATGAGATGTGTCAAAGAATGGCATACTTGCTTCACCAATGGTTACAAATTCCATACACATGAATGGTCTAAAGGAAAGAAAACATCAAATTGGGGTGTGTATGTGAAGGGCCTAACAGAGGGTTGTTATGATGATTTCTACGAAATCATTCATAAAATATATGAGCTGGAGTACAACAGCACTACTTCTCCAAACAGAGTAGTACTTTTTTATTGTGAATGGTTTGATCCTTCTAGAGCTGGTACTAGAGTTGATCCACGCTTTAATATTGTCGAACTTAACCAGAGATTAAGATATGGACCGTTTGATCCTTTCATTCTACCAACTAATGTCAGACAGGTTTATTATGTGCATATCCATCATTCCGCAATATTGACAAGCGTGGTTGGGCCGTAGCAATACAAACCAAGCCTAGAGGTTGAGGAAGACGTTGCCTACCAACTTGACCAAATGTCACAACCACAAGAAATTATTGAAGTTGAACGTATAACCGCATTGGTGGACCCTGATGGTGATGGCGATGAATTAGAAGCAACAATACAAGGTGATGAAGAACAAGAACAAGAGGAAGAAGAAGAAGAAGATGAAGATGATGATGAAGAAGATGAAGATGAAGATCATGATGTCGATGCAGAAGATGAAGATGAAGATCATGATGACGACGATTGAATGTTGGACATCTATTGTAGCAAATTGAACTATCATTTGAATAGAGTTATCTAAAATACTCTGTTTTTTATGTTGTATGCAATTATTTATACATTGACTGTAAAAACCATTAATCCTTCGTTATTCATTTCTTTTTTTTCCCTTTATTTGTAACCATTTCAATGCAGTAATGACAGGACAAGGTTCAGAACGTCCTGATAAAGGAAAGGGGGTAGCAAGGCCTAAAAAGAGGCAACGGCAGGCACCAAAGTATGTACTTAGGGTGCCTGCTAGACTACCTACCATTGCTGCACCCGGTACATCATCTGTGGCGCCTCCTCCTACCCTTACAGTACAGCCTTCTCCTACTCCTGCAGCACACCCTTCGACTACCCTTCCAGCAGACCCTCTTCCTCCTGCTGTGATTATAACCCCCACTCATTCCCCTGTGGATATTACCCCCAGTCCTCTTCTAGACCCTACGTCTATACCTTCCTCATCTTGTATACCGCCCTCTGAGACTGTCACACCATCTGCTGATCCAGATTCAAGTGTTGATGGTGAAGGTCTTGACCCGCCCCTAGCTGATCGACCATGGATTGAACCGTATGGTAAAGGGTAAGATTTTAATCTCTTGATATAATTTGATGTTTAAACCCTAGTGTAATTCAAAGGACTTTTATTATGTAGGTTTATTCCATCTAGGGTTGCTTCCCAGGCCATTACACGTTCAATTAAGCAACAGTTTTTAAGTCCATGGCCTACTTGGGGAGCAATACCTGATGACGACAGAAAGCCATTCTGGGAGCGCTTTCAGGTGAACAATCCATTACACTAATTGTCTCTCTTATTTTAGCATGTTCTGTAATCAATGTTTGCTCTCTTTAATGTTACAGATGAAGGTGCAGTGGAAATCTGAACAAGAAACACAGATTCACAGAAATGTCCACATGAAAGCATTTCATCTACTGTCAGAGATGTTTAGAGATGCCCGCAATGGAGGACAGCACCCTTACTGGCTGGGTGAACAAATTTGGAACTCTTTACTGGCTTATTGGAATTCAGTAGAGTTTCGCAATAAGTGTGCCAAAGCCTAGAGGAACAGAGCATCTGAAAGGGGTGACACTCTGCATACTGGTGGGTCGATCACCATTCATGAGCATGTCATTCATATGGTATAATTTCATTACATAACTTTTTCACTCATATATAAATTATGTATTTTCTATTTCATATGCACATTTATAATTCTAAATTGTGTTACAGGCACAAGCTCTGGGACGGACGGTCCATGTTGATGAGGTCTTTGCACAGACTCATGTAAGGAAGGGCACTAATCAATTCGTTGATGAAAGATCTCGCAAGACTCATTTAAGCAAATAACACTATTACTATTACTAATTTTTCATTTATGTTATGCTATCATTCCCTAACATTGCTTTTAATGTTTCAACAGGAAGAATTTTCTACGAGACTTTCACAGGTTAGATCTGAACATGAGTCAGCTCCTACACCGGATGATGCGAGTAATGCAGAAGACGACATCCGTAGGAAACAGCGCTGGGTCGACATCGTTGGTGGGAAGAAAAAGGGACGAGTGTATGGTGCAGGACAACTTGCTGCAAACTATACAGCATCTAGAGGAGGTACTCTGAAGCACCAACCTTCTTCTTCCACCACTACTCCTGACAAGGTCGTTCTCCGCCTCACGCAGGCGCTGCAGCAACGTGACCAGGAAATCACTGATCTGAGAGCAGAGTTTACAAACTTTAAGGCCCTGGTCATGAGAGTGTTGCCTGAAACTTCACAGAATGAATTCAATATCCCTCCCACCCAGCCACCACCCTCCTTGTCACTCGCTGCCTCTGTGCAGCCCACATCAGTCCAACCCTCATTAATCCAACCCTCATTAGTCCAACCCTCATCAGTCCAACCCACACCAGTCCAGCTATCAATAGAAGAGCAGGATGATGAAGATCATCTAATGAAGACTATGTACATTATTAGTTTGATTTTGTTTTTACTTAGCATATAAAAATTTGGATACTACAAACATTTGGAATTTAGATCATTTTGATGTTAGATCAACTTGATGACTTTGGATGTTAGAACTTCCCTATTGGTGTTTTATGTTTTAACTATAAATTACATGTTCTGTGGATTAATGCATGTTCTATTTCTTAATGGATGTTCTATGGATATTGATTAGTGATTGCATCTTTGAGATGCACATTATGCAAATCTGTATGTACTTGAAAACTGTTATGCAGGTCTGTTTGTGCTTGAAACTATTATGCAGGTCTGTTTACGTGGTTAGTTTCATAACAAATACAATAATCTGTTATTTTTTCCTGCAACTTACCGAAGGCTTTTGCCCCTCAGTAAATACCCATCTCAGGTAATTACCGAAGGCTTTTGGCCCTCGGTAATTACCGAAGGCTTTTGGCCCTCGATAATTACCGAAGGGCAAAAGTCGTTGGTAAATGTTAGCGACAAGGGATTTACCGACGGCTCTTTGGCCGTCGGTAAGCCGTCCGTAAATGTTCTTTTCTGACGGTTTCTGGCTGTTTCCGAGAGATTATGGTCTTCAGTAATGCCTTTTTTTTTGTAGTGTTTTCAGTTGCAGTAGAGGTCGAAGGAATTTCTTCATCATGAAATGCCCAAACCGTGTAATTAGGCATGAACCCTTTTTGGTATAGGTGAAGTTTGACGACTTCATCTTTCAAAATCCTTGTACATTCGCACTTGATGCATGGACATCGAATCCCTCCATCAAGAGCATAATATTGATATCATCGGATCGTCTCCATAAACTCTTCAACTCCGATGACAAAAGATTCCTTCAAACCTCTCCTTCCACTATAACAACGATCGTGCCAAACACATAAAAACTTAGCCAAACAGCAAGACTCCATGTGACATAAGTAATAAACCTATTATTACTCAAGTCAAACATGGAGGGCAATTTGAGCACTACTGTCATAGACATACAATAAGGGCATGCAAAGACAAGTTCTCAGTATTGAAATGCCTTAGACATCCTAAGGGGCCATGTATTAAATTTGGGGGAGATAACTTATTATTACAGAAGTTCTCTAAGAACTTCCACATATTTTGTAGGTTCTAATTGTTTATACTACTTTTACCCTTCTCTTTCTATTCAGAATGTGTGTAGTACCATAGGATTTTAAATGACTACTTAACTTAAAAATCAAGTTGTAGCCTAATAAATGAACATACCATATATAGGAACATAGAATATATACATCAACATACAATATATACAATTTTTAGAACCTAAATACTCAAACTTTGAGTTTTGGGTTATTCTTTGCATTTCACTACTTTCCAAACTTGATTTCAATACTTTAGACTTGTTAGGATCTTTACATTACTTAAAAGTAGTGCAGTTTAGGTAAATTGGTCTTGTTACCTATTTAATACACTTTTTGGAACCTAAATACTCATACTTTGAGTTTTGGGTAATTCTTTGCATTTCACTACTTTCCTAACTTCATTTCAATACTTTAGACTTGTTAGGATCTTTACCTTACTTAAAAGTAATGCAGTTTAGGTAAATTGGTCTTGTTGTCACCTATTTAGTACACTTTTTAGAACCTAAATACTCAAACTTTGAGTTTTGGGTTATTCTTTGCATTTCACTACTTTCCTAACTTGATTTCAATACTTTAGACTTGTTAGGATCTTTACATTACTTAAAAGTAGTGCAGCTTAGGTAAATTGGTCTTGTTGTCACCTATTTAGTACACTTTTTAGAACCTAAATACTCAAACTTTGAGTTTTGGGTTATTATTTGCATTTCACTACTTTCCTAACTTGATTTCAATACTTTAGACTTGTTAGGATCTTTACATTACTTAAAAGTAGTGCAGTTTAGGTAAATTGGTCTTGTTGTCACCTATTTAGTACACTTATTATGTTTTAAGTAGTGTACCTTTAGGTTCTCAATAGTGAAATCTTGTATTTCTTTGTATTTTCGAATTGTGCCCTCATTTTTATCTTTTTTTTATGTTTTAAAACTTGTGTAGATAGTTTATTAACTATTTTGGCAAGTACTTTAATACGCTATGCATTATGACCACTTTTAGCCTATTCTAGCAACTAGTTTTAGGTTCTAGGATGTCATATTTTGAGTTCTAGGTTGTTTTTGTAGTGTGAGTTTCTAATTAGCTAGGTTTTACCATTCTAAACTTGTTAGGACAGTTTCTTTGAAGTTTCTTAGGCTAGTTTAGTGCAGTTTGCAAATTTTGACCATTCTAATACACTTTTAGTACTTATTTTGAGGTTTTAGTAGTGGTTTAGTCAAACAAGTTTAATTATCATAACTAACCACTTCAGCAACTTAGTTTGATGAATGGAAACATGTTCAAATGGAATTTTTGCTCAATTTTAAACTTAGTGCAGTTTTTTATGGTTTACTCTTACTAGGTTAAGTGCTTTAATTTTAACGTCCATAGTCAGATTTTGTTTTCTTAGTCATTTGTAGTGGTTAGTTAAGTTTTTATTAGTATTTTAGCATTCTGAACTTGTCTACATACTTACATTCCAGTTTTTACTTGGTTCAGATAGCATTTTTTGGGTTTGTTTGGGTGAATTTCGCAATTCTGGTTGTTTGTGCCGGTTATATATATTAGTTTTGGCATTCTTTTACCATTTAAAATTTTTTTACATTCTTTTAATTGTGTAACATTTGTATTCATCAAAAACCAACTTATTTAGCCCACTAAAACAACCACCAAAACATGCTTAAACAATACAAAATAAAGCATATACACCTTCCATTCATCACGCATAATGATCAAACATAAAATGAAACATATGGTCAACCAAGATTCACAAAAACTACCAATCATATTCAATCAAGTCCATTTAAAGTATACAAATATCAAAAGGGGGTATGTTAAAGTGAACCTTGGGTGATAGATTTTCCAAGCAGTGACAGTGGTTGAAATCAGATTTCAAGCAACTCAAATAGTCAATTTTTAATTTTGAAATTATTAGGAGTTGTTATCACTTCTAAAATATGTAAAATTATCAAACAAACTTATCTTAAGGAATGTGCACTGAAATTGAAGCTTGATATTGCACCACCATTGAATAAACATTCAGATTTCAAATTCCAGCTTTGCACTATGTTGTTTGAGTTGTGTGTGACTCTACCTAGCTGCTGTATTTCGAGCTTGGTCTTGTGTAGTTACACATGCTACAGTAACTTTTAACATTACCTAGTCCATTCAATTTTTTAAACTCAATTTTGGTGGTGTGGTGGAGTGATTTTACCACATTTTTTGCCATAACAAAGTCATATTTTGAATGCTAGAAGTTTCTATGTTGTGTGACAGTTTGAGCAAGTCTAAAATGATGTTTAAAAGTTGCTAGCAGAGTTCAAAACTTATATAATGGTCTGAGTGCATAATAGTATACTAAACCATCAATTTTGAGTCAAAATTGGGAAGTGGCAAGGTGTTTTTGAGTAACAGTTTGGATTTGAGCCAATTCAAAGTTATAACAAGTTTAAAATCACCAAATGAAGTTGCTAGAGTGAGTAGTTTTGACCTACAGCCACTGCTATGACATTTCCTGTCTTAAACCACCAAATTTTGACTCATATTTTTGGAAAAAATGAACCAGACAGCACTTGTGTAGATAGTGGTAGCATCTTGAGGGGTGGAAACTTGAATATGTCTTGATCTAAGTGCCTATACAGCAACGAAAATTAGCTTACGGAAACATCATTCTGCAGTGAGAAAAAGAGTGAAAATTTGGCAACTCCACTAGCCAAATTTTGAGACAAAAGCCAAATAGTTGAGGGATTGTAAGATTGAGTGCCTATCCTCTAAAAGAAACTTGGTAGAGTACCCTAAGAAAGTTCAGAAGTGAGATTTGAATAACCTTGGTCGAGAGGAACAAGCAATCACTACATGAGACATCTAAATTGTAGTTTTAAAATAAAAATGTGAGAGATTTTGATGTTACAGAAAGAGAGAGATTTTGTTTTCTTGCATAGATATGGGATGAACAAGTGGTTGAAATATGTGAGACCCTAGGTGTATGTTGGAGGGACATGGTCCTGGCCTATGATCTTTGGGTGGAAGTTAAATGAGAAAGGAAGGACCATGGTGGGGGGGGGCATGGTCCTGGCAGGAGCATAATGAAGAAAGAAATAAAAGGCAAAGATGAGAAGAAGTGTACAATACACATTCTTATTGTTGTTGGCAACCCTAAAGCATGTACTTTATCTCCTTTTTCATTAGGTTTGTTATCAATTGTTATAGTTTTTTAAATTAGAGAACACAAAAGTGTCTTTAATGTATAGGCTTTTACACAGATCAATCAGCAACAAACTAAAATAAAGCATCTACATAAGTTTCCATGCTCAATTTGCAGAATTTAATTCTCATGAAGGCTATAATAAGCAAAACACACAATTCATACATGCTCAAATTGCTCAAACTATGAAATTTATAAAACAAATTCAGTACTCACCTCTTTAGTAGACTTTTCTAGGTGGGATATAGGTTTGATAACTTTGTATCTGCAAGGAAATAAAATTGCAAGATGTTCAACCATGGTCTAAATGCCAAACAAAAGAAATGTCAAAATTACACAACAACAACTCTAGATCAAAACTAACTACTTTAGCAAGTTTGTTTGATGAATTGAAACATGTTAAAACTCAAATTTAACTCAAAACCAAACTGCTACTGAAAATCACCTTTCTACTTCCCAAAATTGACTCATAATTGGTGGTTTTGGAAGTGATTTTGTGCCTAAGCTATTCTGACACTTTGGTAATCATTTCAACAATTTTAATTCATCAAAATACACTCGTTTGAACTCTAATTAGGCACAAAATAGATCAATAACTCAGATTCAATTTCCAAGTTCAAAAAATGCCTAAAATATGATGGTTTGACATATTCAATTGCATACAGGTGATTCTAACTTTATATGAATTGTTCTAACAACTTTAGTACATAAATTTGGACTTGTTTAAACTTCCAAACACCACAGAATCACAGAAGAACGAAAAATGAAAAGTAATAACCCTTTTAGTAACTTTTTTAGGTTCTAGGTACTCAAACTTTGAGTTTTAGGTAGTTGCTTTCTTTTTAGTAGTTTCCTAGCTTCATTTGACTATTTTAGACTTGTTAGGATAGTAACATTAGTTATTGTTAGTCTATTTTAGGTGAATTGCCACTTTCTCAGCCTTTTACTTGACTTTTTAAGGTTTCAAGTACCCAAACTATGAGATTTAGCTACTTCATATAATTTGACATGTTTCTTAACTTCATTGAACAACTTTAAACTTGTTAGGATTAGTAGAACACACAGTCTTATGCTAATTTAGGTGAGTTCCCAATTTCTCACCTATTTAGTACACTTTTGTGGGTTTTAAGTAGTCCAATTTTGAGTTTTAGGTACACTACCAATTTCACTTCTTTCTTACCTTCATTTAACTAGTTTAAACTTGTTAGAGTATGAAGATTACACATTCTAAAGTTACTTTAGGTGAATTTCGAATTTATGACCTATTTAGTACACTTTTTTATGTTTTAAGTGTCAAATTTAGAGATGTGAGTAATGATTTTTAGAAGTTGTCTTAGGAATCAAAACTTCACTCAATTCTTTGTCATTTCTAGTTCATTAGAACTGGTGTAGATAGTTTTAGGTCTCTAAAACAGAATGCACATTTGCATCCTAATCTATTTCACCCTATTCTAGTGTAACTTTAGGTGCTCAATAGTCAAATTTGATTTTCATATTATTTTCGATTTTTGACTTCATTTTTATCTATATTTTTATGTTCTAAAAGTTTTCTAGATAGTTATTTGACAGTTTCAATTAGTACTTTAATAAAATTTTCATTCTTAGCACTTTTACCCTATTATACTTACTACTTTAGGTTCTAGGTTGTCATAATTTTAGTTTTAGGTACTTTTTGTAGTGTGAGTTTTTTATTACCTAGGTGTTACCCTTCTAGACTTTTTAGGATAGTTTCTTTCTAGTTTAGGCTAGTTTAGTGCACTTTGCAAAGATTTAGCATTCTAGTTACAATTTTAGAGGTTTAAGTAGTGATTTTTAAAACTTGTCTTAGGAATAACTTCTTCACTCAATTATTTGTCATTTCTATTCCATTACAACCTTTGTACATAGTTTTAGGTCTCTACAACAGAATGAACATTTTCAGTGTTAGAATTTCACCTTATTCTAGTATAATTTTAGGTGCTTAATAGTTAAATTTTTATTTTGTTCTTATTTTCGAATTGTGACTTCATTTTAATCTCTTTTATGTTTTAAAAGTTGTCTACATAGTTATTTTACAGTTTCAATTGGTACTTTAATACAATTTTCATTCTTACCACTTTTACCCTATTATTCTTACTAGTTTAGCTTCTGGGTTGTCTTATTTATTGTACACTATCCAGAGACATGCTTTTATTTTGACTCTATCTTCTTAGAAATGCATCTCTATATTACTTCTTCCTCACTTCTCATTACAACCATCTCTTAAATATAGCTAACTTATGAGCATATTCTATGCTTCTATCACCCAAGTACAAAACCCAATGAGAAAATAAATGCTTCTCCATACACAGATGTCACAGACAACAATTGGTTTGGACAAGAAGTAACATGTGTAGTGTTTGGAGAATATAACGAACAAAAAATTACAGCAAAAGTGTATAGAGAAGCATGCAAGAGAGAGTGAAAGCAACCTCTAATGTCAGAGGTAGAAATAGATAAAATGCAACAATCACTCCAAAATAAGGCCATAAGGGCCCATGCATAAAGTAAGATGTAGCCAATGTACACAAAAACCACTTTCAGCACCTAATTCAAATGCACCAAATTCTTACACAAGTTCAAATCCACCAAATTCATAAATTAAAAAATGCAGAACTAAACAACAACTTGTCTATGAAAAATGCCAAAAATTTGGTGGTTTAAAGAGTGAAAAAGCATAGGCAGCTAAAACTCGTACTTTCTTTGCATCATTAGGTTGAAATCACTAAAACTAACTTGTTTGCAGAACAAATGGATGCAAAAATGTAATATTCCAGAATTTGACTTAGCCAACCCCTATATTTATCAAATTAAGCAACTTCACCACTCAAATTTTTTCTCAAAGATTCAAATAGCTTTTGAACAGCTAACTGGACTCAGGAACAACAATTAAAACATCAACAAGACACTAGAAGATTAATGTAAGATGTTCAACAATGATCTATATGCCAAACCAGATTTAAAACAATAGTTTCAAATGTTGTTCTAGCTATTTGAGATCAAACACAACAGCTATTTTGATGTGCTAGGATCATAGTGGAGCATTCAAGATCAAAGGAAAGTGGTATTGGACGATCAAGGCAATGTGCAAAACATCAATCAACCATCTAATTGCACTCTAGTTGACCATTCTAGCCTCATGAAGAACAAAACACCACACAATAAGTGTTGCAGTATTACAATTCTAGTCTACAAGCTCCCATAACCTAATTAAACATTTAAGTTCACTTTAGACCCAACCAATCATTATAACCCAACAGAGCATACTCTAATTTTCCACTATGTTAAAGAGTATGAAAGGGTTACAGGGCATAAGCTATGGTGTGTAGGACTTATGTCCTTGGCAACCTAAACCATCCAGATCTTGACCAATTAATAGAATTAATGTTAGGATTGGAATGAATGAAAAGCGCATTCATTTTGGTAAATAGATGTGCATATGGAACAGAGCAATTGGAGAAGTGGTTGTTCAAAGATGGGTTTCAAGAGATGGTAAAAGGGAGAGGGATTCTAATAAGCCACAAGTGTTGATATATGCACAAGTTTACGAGCTCAAATTTATTGTGCACTTAGGACAACAACATCACACTCAACCAAATACAGTGGCAAGAGTTCATACAATAAAGACATGTCCTTAAACATAAATGATGTACCTGGAAATGATGAAATCTTGGAAAGTTCACTTCAACTGCAGCCCTTCAACAACTGTGCCTCAGCCTCTAATCGAAACCACAAAACCAGAATATACATTACCACTGAACAACAACTTCAATGCAATGCAATGATATTCAAAACGAAAATGTGTCAACACAATTTGAACCTACCTCCTCACGCAGCGACAACGGTCGCGTCGCGATAGTCCAAACCCTACTCAGGCCGCCATAGCACCCTCCTCAAGCTGCCACACCACCGTCACGAAACCACTTCTAGCGACAATGTAAACCCTCACCTCACCAACCAACTTCCTTAGGGTCAATTTCCTTCCACGATAGACAAATGAACACACTGCGATTGAAGAGTGGATGAAATCATAAAAGGGAGAATGTCGTAAACGCTAGGGGGAAGTGCGAAAAAATGGCCACCGTTGACCGAGAGAGGGAGATTAGGGTCGAGAGAGGTTTATGGGGGGAGATGGTTTCATAGAGACTGTTACGAGAATGGGAGTGCGAAATCCCAAATTCTAATTTCACTAAAATGCGGGAATGGGAGAATGGTGTATTCCTTCGGTACTGTCACTGCCCCATTACCGAAGGGCAAAAGCCTTCGGTAATCAACCACTCAAATGACTGTCGATAAATCGTTCGGTAAACGAAATTTATTGAAGGAAATAAGGTCGTCGGTATTATTCCTTCGGTAATAAACATATTTCTTGTAATGAATATCCTAACTGTTCCAAGTCTCACATATAATTGATTGTCGAACGAAGTTTCCTTCCAGTTCGTTCGCCGAAGGAAGGTTTTGTCATTCTTATTTCATTCACTATATTGTAATCTATAAAACTGCTTTTAGTGAAAAGGTTAATCACTATTCATAGTGATTAACGACTGGACGTAGGATCTTTGGATTCGAACTAGGATAAAAGTCATTTGTGTTACTTTTCTACTCCCTACACGTTTTATATTTTCTGCTCATCAATTGTTTGATAAAAGGAACCATTTTAAATTGATCGAACAAGTTCTTCACTTTTAAACAATTTGTATCGTACTCTGTTTTGATATTTCCGCTGCGCAAAATCGGTATCCAACAAAATATCCTCTCTAAGAGAGTTTTGCTATCTATACTTGTTTTTAAAAAACACTTTATTGGTTTTGGATAATTAGAAGTGATTTAAAATACATAGTTGTTTAAGTGAGGAGTTAAACATTTATAATCAGTTGGACTATTTTATACTAGAAGTGGTTATACTCGTTTAAAACCAAGAGTGGTGAACCTTAAAATGCCTTCTATTTGTGCAAATTTCTTTCAAAAACTTGGCATAATTTAAAGTATTTGTTGATCTAGCAACGAAATGTTGATCTCCACCTTCTTGAAAGTATTTAAAATCTCTTGGTCTAATTCTTCCATTTTTTTTTTCTTGACTTCAACAAATTTGGATATGGAGGAAGTGGAGAATAAGATGAAGAAGAATTTTTAGAAGAAGAGTTAGAGGATACTAACCTGGATTTATCAGTGCTAGTCTCAGGTGATGGTTCACTTGGTCCTCCATTGTCATCAATTACAAATTATAACAAGAACATTAAAAATAAAAAATAAATTAAGATACAAAATAATAAGTCAAAAATAAAAAATTTAGGCATAATAATTATTATTTAATGAAATAAATAATTTCATAAAAATTACATATTAAAAACAAATTCAAAAACAAAAATTACATATTAGCAACCACACCTTCAATTTCGGCAAAGCACCAGCTCACCTCCTACTGCGACGCTCCTTAGTCGCACTTCGCAAACTTCGGCCAACACCAGTCGCACCTCCAATTGCATCGCTCCTCAGCTGCACTTCGCGAACTTCGGCCAACAGCACCAGCCGTACCTCCAATTGTGGCGCTCCTCAACCGCACGTCCAAGTGCAACACTGCGCGCATTATATGTGTAGTTAAGGTGTCCCTTTCATATACTCTTCCCAACCCTAGATCCAAACATCCCAACCTAGATCAAGCAACCCTAATCCCAAATCAAGAATTCAACCAGCAAGCGTATCATAATAACAACAATTAACAGAACCAATTATGCATTATATACGAGCAACTTAAGCAAATCACACAACAACTAACATGGATGCCAAAGCTAAGCTCGAAGAAAAACAATCATTGTTATGCTAGACCTCACCACCACAACAACACCACACAGCCACCAACAACAACACCAAACAACCACCAAACGAGAAACCAGATAGGAGGGGAGGACGAGATTCAAAATAAATAGGCAAAGTGAGAGAGAGAAAGGAGGGAAGGAGGGGATGACTGCTGGAAGAGAGGAGAAACAAAGAAGTATAGGGTGAGATATGAAATTTGACACAAAAGGAGAAAGAGGAAAAAAGGGGTGTAGGGTTTGCTTCTTTTTACTATTCAATGGATGGATCAACTTTTTTTAAAATCAAAATATTCCTGACAGGGTTGGAATTGGAAATATCAAAATAATGGAAGGTGTAGGGTGAAGTCACTGAGGTGGAGGGAGAAACCCTCCAAGAATGAAATCTCAAAGTTTGAAAACGTGAGAGAAAAACCCTTGAACTAAAATTGTTTAAGAATCTTTGATGTTTAAGAATCTTTGACCAGATTCTTTAGTTTTCTATAAATTAAAAACAATTTTAATTAAGGATGAAATTGACATTTTCTTTTAAGTTTGGAGGTGTAGGGTGAAAGAATTGGAGGTGTAGTCATATAAAGGGTTCAGGTCCATGTACCCCACCAAATCTTTTCTCTCTCTCCGTCTTCCTCGCGTCTCTTCTTAATCAACTACGGTCACTCTTTGTGCTCAAGAGAATAATTGAATCTTCTAAGACTCATTCAACACCTTAAGGTATTAGGCCTCGTCTAATGAGCATAACCATGCAGTGTCTAACACAAGTGCATATTGTTCAAGCTCATAACATCTGGTTAGGGCAACTGCTTGTGTCGTCTGATATGCCTCAACATCTACCTCGAATAAACCCTCAAGCGTCTACTGCTTCTCTAAGGATGTTTTGCTGATGGCACATCCCACTGTTAACTTCCTCCTACTTATTTTCTCGTTTATATAGGTCTATCCCTCTAAACGTACTTGCTTATAGCTAGGTTCGTCTACTCTCACCAAACCCAAACATCTAACTTCTGATATTCATATTGCTTGGATCTTACAAAAAAAGATACAAAAGGTGGTTGAAATTTAAGCTAATAGAGTAGGAGTATTTGATTAAGGAAGTAGTAGACCATCTAGTAATTAGTAATAATTGTATATATTTACTTAGTTACTTAGGATGCTATTTGTAGTTCTAATTAACTTATAATAAGTTTGAATTTTTTTATTATTTTAAATATACGAAGAATAGAATAAAACAAAAGTTGAAAAATTAAATTAAAAAAATGGACGTGCATCAAAGAAATGGAAAATATATAAAGACAAAGTCCTCTTCTCAATCTCCAAAGAACATTCAAGGCTTAACGATACTTTTATATATATATATATATATTGAGTTATTAAAATAAGTTTTTTAGCACTATATTTCGAGATTAAAACTACACTTTATAAAACTTAAGAGATTAAAATGAATTTTTTTATAATTTGGGCTCAAATTTTAAACGTAAAGAAATCAACATTTATATTTAAAAAAATGCATTCCTAATGATTCGCTAATCGAATTCTTCTAGTATCGATTTTAATAATTTATGTCATATTAAAATCAACTAATTCTTTATATTGATGGTTCAGAACATATACAATATTAAAATAAAATGCCATACTTCTAAATTAAATTATAACTTCATAACCTACTGTCACACAGAAATAATAATTATTGCATGGAGACGTGGCTAATGATAAGAGGCATCAGATTGTCCAATAATAATTATTGCATGAAGCACAAAGATAACTAAATTAAAATATTAGTTCTAATTTTTGTATTACTTGAAATTATAAGTTTTAAGTTCTAAGCTGTGCATTAAATATAAAAAAGTACTTAATTTCAAAGTCCGAGTAATTGTACTCTTAACTCCTATTGCTATGAATACAAAAAGCTAAGAAAAATGTAATTAAAACTCAATGGACAGATTCAAGTCCAAATTCATTTGTCATCAGTAGCATGATCAATTTCTTTGCAAGAACCCCGAAAATATTTCCTTCATTGCAACATAAAAGTATTCACAAAATAGATCGCAACAAGAAAAATTAAGGTATAAGGCATTCACACTCCCTCAATTAAAGCTGACGAAAATTGAGCAGGACTTTATCATAGATGACACTACTTAGCAGAAAGAAGAATCTTTTTGTGTTGGTTTCCAACTAACTATAACATTTCAAGCATCTGCACCTCAACAAGGAATCCAGCAAACACGATCTATATATATTGCAACTTTTCAGGTGGAAACAACCCAAGCTGTTATGCCACTTTTAAAGCTTCCAGTGGCATCAAAAACCAAGACGACGCAAAAGAGCCTTAGCTCAAGTGACAACAAGTTTTGCCTCCACTTTAGCCTTAGTCTCAGGTATCCTTTGCTACCTAGGAAAAATATAAAGGACCAAGAGCACAAAAATGGAGAAAAAAAGATAACACTCTGAAAACATAATCCAATCATCATTTTATCAGAGGTAGAGCTTAATTCTAACCTCTAGCTAACAATACATCCAAATTACTGGAATGAGCATCAGATGAAGAACCAACCAATTTAGTTCTTCTAACGGTTGTTCTGTTGCTGTTAACATTATCTTCTAGCCTATATGGCTGCTCATGATTAGCTACCTGATGTAAATGAAGCAAAGCTATCATGCTAATTGCAACCAAAGCAGCATTTCCGACTATTCCGCCCATATGATCCAATCCAAGAGATCTCTTCACAAAATTGAAACTTGAGACAAAAATGTTCATAAGAATATTAGATCTCTTCGCTTTCACGGTGGTAAAATTCTCAGCCGAACAGTTTGGTTGTCCATAAAGAAGAATATCAGGAGCGACAATACAGCCTGTATCATGCACATCTCCAATAAAAGCAAGAGCTTCTTCAATGACTTTATATTTTTTACCACGGTGTTCTGTGAGCCTCATTGCAAGAACAATTCTGCTCTGTTCTAAGCGTGCAATTGCAGCATCTCTCTCAACACGCTGCTGGGTTTGAATAGTCTACATATAGAATGAAGTTCCAAATTAAAGACTCCCATAAAATATCATGCGACATAAGGCCAAAACAGAAATGCTACTAAAAAAGGTAAGATTGTAATTAATTGATTAATAAAACTTCTTAAGTTCCTTGAAAAACTAGCGGAAAGACAATGCCTATTGCATGTTTGTATATTGGTGGTTCACTTTTATGTGTTGTTGAAGGTCCCAGTCAACTATTGGAGATCTCACATTGACTAAAACTAAGACCAAATTCTAATACATAAATAGAATGTGAACCTCACCTTACAAATTGATTTTATAGGATCGAGTTAAGCATAGACTCACTTACTAAGATGCCCATTAACTTTCTTCTCTTAAAAGGACTAGAAAATTAATTGGTTTGCCCTGGTATTTTTGTTCAGATTTTGGAAGATCTGATTGGAATGTAGTAAAAAAGGCCTAGCATAAAACACTCCCAACATACAAGCATGACAAGCATTGAATCACTTTAGTAATGAACCCTAATTAAGTATCAAACAAGACGAGATGGAAGCCTTAGTTACTCAGCAGAATTTATTGCATGAAATGAACCAACAACATACAACCATGCAATAGGCATTAGGAGTGTGAAAGAGTATCAATTCGAGTTTTAATCTCCAAAGTCTTCTTTGTAACTCTCTGAGGAAGAAAAATGTGTTCATAGATACTATTATTGTTGTGTCCTCTCTTTTTTTTACTTCATGTTTCTTATTCTTTGGTTATTTGTAGTGTTTGTTTTTGTGACATTCATGAATATTGTTTGTTTGCGTGATCTTGAATTAAAATCCACAGCAAACCTATTGGAAACGATTTTAAAATTCGGAAGAATGTTTCCTAACACTTGGATAGGAAAAATATAATGTGCATAGAAGGACAACAAAAGCAGCAAATTATAGAGAAATAACAGTGTAGAAGAAACATAGGTAGTAAGAAGTTACAGAAATGAGTTAAAATCCACAACAAACCTAATTAAAAAGATTTTCAAAATTCATTCTTTGTATTTCATAACACTTGGATAGGAGAAATATAATATCCATAAAAGGAGAACGAGAGAGGCTAATTATAGAGAAATCATGGAGTGAAAGAAGAAACACAAGCAGTAAGCAGTTACAGAAAAAATGTGGCAAACAATGGATGAAACCTTAAAGCAAAGGGTCAATATTGGGGAACTATGACAATAGATTTAACATATGACACAATCACCAAAATGTAGTACGTCTACATGACAGAATGAAACCATAACTTCAGTTCGCTTCCTTAACAAAAAACTAGTGATTTTCAGTTAACTTCAAAAATGATTTCCAATAAATAGAACACAGAAGTTTCAGAACACTTGGAAGGGATAAACATCCGTAAACAATATCTTTGCGACCATAAAAACAACAAAGTCCATAAACAATTGCATTAAGGGCAAAATTTTTATTGTTTTTCACTTTTCAATAATTGAATGGAACCATAATAATAAAATCTGGTTCTTAACATGCTTCTTGCCTTTTACCCTCAAGTCACACCTAAGAGTCATATCCATTTGTCCTAATGTCCAACTCAAACTAAACTGGCTCAATACAACAATACATAAACAACATTTTCCAAATCAAAACTGTGGCAAATTAAAGAAAAGCCTTTACTTTTTAAGAAGATACAACGTGACAAAGCTAATTTGCAATACCATGAATGGTATTTAACCAAAGATCATTGATGCAAGTATCTATTCAAATTTTAAAAGATGAAAAACCCCAGCACAAGCCCACACTTATCTTGTCACTATGAACCACTAAAGTGTTCAGTTCCCTTAACATCAAGCTTGCAAATAGAGGAAACAATGGCTTACGGAGCTTTGCTCCTATCATCTTTACCTGAATCTATAACGGTCCAAAATGGCTTCTGGATACCAAAATCTGAATTAGCACACCAAAAAGTAAATAAATTAATAATCACATATAATCTAGTGTGCATCTGTGCCTTTTTTGTATAGACTAGGTATGTTCCAAGGAAAACAATCCTGGTCGAAGAGGATAAAACAACTATAGGTAGTAAAATTCTCCGAGTGTTTCGAGCAACAGCATATCCGAGACTCGTCAAGTTAAAAAAACCTCAAGCCTGTTTTAGCATAGTACTCTGTGGTACTGATTGCCTCTGCCTTTGAGTTTCCATTGTGTAATAGCATCTTAAGTTAGGGCAAATTTCGTGCTCAATTTAGAATTTTCATTATTAATGAATTCATGAGATTTAAAAAAAAAAAAAAAGAACCACCCTCACTTGGTAACAACGCCCAGTCTTGAGCAAAAATACGCGGCAAGCAAATGCAACAACCCAGAAATGAATTAACATCCAATTTCAAGCCGTAACGCAGAGAAATTATAACAAAACGAAACAAAAACAAAGCGAAATAAATAAATAAATAAAAAAAGAGAGAGATAAAAAGGAAAAAAAGCTCACATGAAAGAACTCGAGCTGGTCTTCGAGGTTCTCGAGGGCGGTCCGTATAGCGTTGAGACTCTTGGCTTCACGAACGGCGGAGTCGTCGTCGGCGGCGGAGTCCTTAACGAAGACGAAACCCGAGGTGTCAGCAGCGGGGTTAGCGGTGGAATTGGGAAGCGGCGAAGAGTTTTTGAGGGTTTTGAGGGAAGTGAGAAAGTGGGATCTGGAAACCAAGTGAATTGCATCGCTGAGCTTGTCGTGAAGGTCCCAAATTTTTTCGAGAATGGCTTCGATTTCTTCCATCTGCATATCCCATTTCATTTTCTTTCGATTTCAAGGAGATGGAGGAGTGAAGACAGAAGCAACACGGACAGTGACACCAACAATGACCAATTTGAACAGCCAAAGCCCACCTTTTTAATAACTGCTGATATCATTACCACCGTTTCTATGTGCCTCCACTGTTACGGAAGGAATTTTATTTTATGGCCCCACGTAACTTACAAGGCTGGCATGGTTGTTACTCTTTCTGAAAAAAGATTTAAACGAGATCCTCTTCGGTTCAGACTCAAGTACGTACCAGAAGCTAAGAAATTTATTTTTAGCAAACACTTTTTGAATTTTCTTTCTCCAAATATCATTTCTTAAATATTTTACCACAGTAAATTCAAACAAAATCTATATTAAAGAAAAAAAAAAGATGAACACTATTTAAAGGCAGAATTGATAATCAAGAGCTGAATTTTCGCTTTTTATTCAATAACGTAGCTATTTTTTTTCTTTTTCTTCAACTTTTTAGGAATTAATGAAAATAAAAATAAATAAGAAAAACAAATACTTTTATATCCATTTTTCGCTTTCTTAATAACAGATTAAATAATAAAATGGAGAATTTTAATATAAAATTATTATTAATGATGATAATATGGTATAAAAAAATATAGAGAAATGAATCATATTACATTATAATTATTTATGATAATAAAATTAAATAAAAAAATTCAAAATATTTAAAAAATTATTGGAAAGAATAAAATTCTTCTAAATTTAAAGTAATAGTTTGAAACATTATTAATTACAGTTGAACTATTAATCACTTAATTAAAAATGAAATTACATTAATAAAAAAAATATATTTTTACTTTATTGGAAATGTTTTAATTAGTGAATTGTGTATTCTTTGTTATGCAAAGAGAAGGAGGAGGTTTATAAGCAAAATAGTATTTTACAGTGGTTTATAGTCGTTAATTTATATTGTTTGTTCATAGATATCTTGTCATGCGTCTTGTTAGTAATTAATGTCTTGTTTAAGTATATCACTCAAGAAAAGTTAGACGATGTATAATGCTTTTGAGAGTAGATGACATAAGACATTAGACTCTTATGAAAAGTTGCTTTTGATGTATATTTTAGCGCACATTTTATTAAACGATATTCTTTATGAAATATTTTCACTTTTAACATTCCTTTTTATTGTAAGATGTTTAAGTTTCAGTGTAATTATGATTCTCAATAAAAGATATTTCAATTTGAGACCTTGAGAACATATTCTACTATTTTGTGCATATTCAAAGAAATAATGTGCTAGACGATATAGATTTCATAGAAACATTGTTGTGTATGTTCTTACTTTGAGAAGACTTTGTATTGACATTTGGACGATTTGCATAGCTTCCTATATAAAGTCTTAGGTTTTCATTTGACTTGATTAAGTGCTTAGATGTTATAAGTCAAGTAGACACTTCTCTTCCTGAAAGGATATTTCGTTTAATGCTTATTGTTAAACTTTGAATCTTTGGGTTGCTAGATGGTCTAGTCTCTCTAGATAATTTTGAATTAACAATTTCGAGTGTTCATAATCGTCCAATCCCACACATATAAACCTATAGAAACTTAGGATCACTTCATATTACCTATAGTCCTTACATGTAAGATATTTCCTAGGAATAATCATAACTCTCAAGCTTCCAAATAGTACTTCTTAAGCTCTTCAAATAAAGTTTCCTCTACCTTTGATCGATTGGCCCCGACCAACAATCCATCGAGTCTGGCTTTGCCGAAGGTTTATTTACTCAGCCTCAACCGAAGGTCAAGCAGAGTTAAGTTTGTTGGAAGGTCAAGTTGAGTTGTTCCCAACTAAAGATCGTCTAGAGCTGATAATAACCTAATGTCAATCGAGTAGGCCTAATTGAAGGTCGACTCAGTCTGTTGACTAAAGATTGTGGAGTTGGCACATTTGAAGGTAAACAAAATCAACCTCGACCATCGTTGGCCAAAGGTCCCTTAAGTTAATCCTTGACGAAGGTCAACCAAAATCAGCTTCAATTCAAGGTTGGCTTGAATGGCCTTGGTCGTAGGTAAGCTCAAGTTAGGCTTGATCGAAGGTTGGGTTGGAGTCAACTTCAACCAAAGGTTAAGTCAAGTAAGCCTCTACTAAAGGTCGACTCGAGTTAGCATGTCGAATGGTCAAGCCAAGTTAGTCACTGTCAAAGGTCGAGTCGAGCCAGCCCTAACCAAAGGTCAACCCTAGTCAGCCACAACCAAAGTTCGACCTTAGTAGGTCAAGGTTGAAGGTCAATTGATATGGTTTAGATGAAGGCCGACCTGATCGGTCATTGAAAGTCAACCAATCAATTGTGTCATGCCTGGAAAAAGTTTGGTGAGTAGGCCCATTTGAAGGGCAACTGAGTCCGCCTTGATTGATGGTTGGTTGATGGTTACTTGAATTGTTCCCTACTGAAAGTAAGCCTGACTTAGCCCTAACTGGAGGTTAGGCCGAGTTGGCCCTAGTCACCCTTAATCAAAGGTCGACCCAAGTTGGTCTTGATTGAAGGTCGACCCGATTTGGGCTCAGTCGAAGGTTGTGTCGAATTGACCTCTATTGAAGATTGAGCGAAGTTGACCCCAACTGAAGGTCAAATTGAGTTGGCCCTAAATGAAGGTCGAGTTGAGTCTGTTCTAGTTGAAGGTCAAGCCAAGTTGTCGCTAACAAAAGGTCAAGCTTAGTCAATTCTAATTGAAGGTCACACCAAAGGTTTACCTAGTTAGTCGATCAAAAATCGATTGAGTTAGCCTAGTCGAAGGTCAACCAAGATAACTCTGCTAAACTTTTATCGAGTTCACCTCGAACAAAAGTCATCCAAGTCAATTCTTATTGAAGATTGGTCTAAACTAGTTCCAATCAAAAGTCGCCCTAAGTTCGTCCAGATCAAAAGTGATCAAAAGTTAACATAAGTCAAGTCAACCTAATCTATATCTATTACGTCCGATAGTTAAATATATTAAATCAATCTCACTTTATTTAATTTATAATTGACAAAATGAAGTCAATATCTAAATTAAACCAATTTAAGTTTGATTGAAAAATTTGAGATCTAATTAATTAATTAAAATGAATTAGAATATAAATTTAATCCATTTTATTAAATTTAGATTTAAATCTTAGCTCCACGTGTTAGAAACCAAAATCATCATGCAATATGTAATTACTCTTATTTACTTTATGTTAACCATTAAACTCGGTTCTATAAAGTACACCCAAACTTGAGTCCATCTAATTCATTCCACGGATAATATTTTATACTCTTATAAAAACTATTCTAAATTTATTTTAATCAAAATTAATAATAAATTAATTTACGCCTATTGAAATGAACCAATCTTTATTATAAGTATTGCTTCGTAGTCCCTAAAATGATTGTTTAATTCAGTTTTATAAGCCTTTAAATTAACACTTAAAATATTTTCTCTAAATAATATGTTTCCGTCCATAAAAATATCTTTTTATTCTTATTTAGGTATGTACAAGAATAAATAATGACACATTATATGGTCCGATTGTAAAGTATGTTAATTAAATTTATTTATTTTGAAATCACTTTTACCAACATAATTAACAGGATCTAAAATTTAATTATTTTAATTTAAAATTACTCCATTTCGTAAATTATTTTAATTAATATTTCTATTCTTTATTTGATATAAAAAGACCCTAAAATTGGAGTGAATGATACCTATAACATATTTGCAGGAAGTTAAAGTCTATTTTTTACGCATTTTATTTATAATAAATGTTATAAGGGAGAATTTATTTTTATAACAGTTCATAATAACTATTTTGGTGTACAACAATTCTTCCAATTTTATCTTATTTGATCTCTTAGTTCTATAAATATTTTTTAAAATTCAATTGCTTCCAATAAAACATTTCAAATTTTATTATTTTATGCTTTTATAATTTTTTTAAAAATTTAATTAACTATTTTCAATAAAAAAAATTAGATATGATAAAATTATATATTTTATAGCTATTTTTCATAAATATATTTTTATGAATTATAATAAAATTCTCTCGTTTATGTTTTACCACGAGAAAAAAAAAATACACACATTTAACATGTTTTTTTGAAGTGACCATTTATGAAGAAGTCTTTCTCCAAGTATAACTCTTTTTATGCGTTCAAACACGAGAAATTGCTCACTTTAAAGTTTTTAAATTTCTAAATGTGTAAAAATATATGAAATATCATTGACAGTTTTTCGGAAAGACTGAGCGACAAGCAACCCCAATATTCTTTTCTCCGCTCTCCGCGTCTCAGCACGGAAACCTTACGGTTTGGATCATCATCGGTAAGGAGTCTTTCTCCTTCAATTCGGAGTATGTTTCTGTCACACCTAATTCTTTTGCTTTCTTTGGGTTCATTTCGTTTCCCTTTTTGTTTCCGCTCGTAATAATCCAACCAACTTTTGCCATCACATGCCATACTTCTAACAATCGCTATACCCAAATATTACATTCATAATTCAAATGATTTTAGTTTCCTCTCGAACAAATGTGTGACCGCGACTCAGAAATGAAACAAATCTTTAGAACTTTAGATTGCACTAGCAAACCTGAGTGCCTTCTTTGCAATTTGTCTTTTTAGTTTCTTTTGGGTAACTACGTACTTTCTTTGGTATGATTGATTTTGTGGTGAGAGGTCTTTCTGGGTCACTTTAGTGGGATATCTTCTTCTCAGTCTCAATCATGTTTTTCATCAACGAGTAAATTGAGTTCTTGGTTAAGGAATTCGACTTCAGTTCTACATGGACCAATGACATTTGGTTTTCCTTTCAGTTTTTGTACGGTCAAATGAATATTGACTTGAAAAGGTCTAATTCATCAAGTTTATGCATTTTATTGAGTGATGTATGTGTTTTATTGTGTGTGCGTGTTTATATATATATATATATATATATATATATATATATATATATATATATATATATATATATATTACTTATTTTGTAAATAGCTTTCCTTCATCATGTAAGGGAACTTTACGGAGGAAATCCACTACTCATTTGTTGTTCTCTGCGTCAGCATTTACTGCTAATTAAAACTTGGCATCCAAATTTGCACCTTGAAATAATATTTGATTTACATTGTAATGTTAGTAATTTATGATATATTTTTCATCTAAAATATGGCAAATGATCTGCTTCATTTTACCTTACACCCTGTCGTTTTTGTAAATTCTGTATAATTTAGTTTTAAGTGGTAAAGACTTGTTACTTTTGGGGAGCGGTGGAACATCTGAATTTGTGTCATAATAATTTTCACTCAAGAATCTATACTGGTGCAAAGGTCGTTAGCTTTCAGGTTTTTATCCTTTTTACCAAATATGTTTCTCTTTGCAGAACTAAGCAGCAATCATGGATTCTTATCTTCCTGCCACAAATGGGACAATGCTTCTGGCAGAGGAAACCAAAGACCCATCTAAAAAAGTATCCATTCTTTGTGGGGTACTTCATGATCCTTCTTCTTCCTCGTTTACTTTGAGCATCAAAGAGCTGGCCATCGTAAACCTCACTGAGCAGTTCATGGAAAAGAATAGGGCAGTGGATCTATGCAGCCTTCTTACTCATTTGAGGTTCTTCTTTTCCTTGATTCCAACGGCACAAACGGCAAAAGTTATGAGGAGAGTAATTGATTCTGTTGGTGAAATACCAGAAAGTTCTGATCTACAAATTATAATCTGTAAAGAAATGGTGCAATGGGCTCGTGCTGAAAGGCGTAGCCTTCTGAGGCAGCGACTTGAGGCAAGACTTGCTGCACTACTTGTGGAAAATAAGGAGTATTGGGAAGCTTTGGCTCTCCTCAATGGCCTGATCAAAGAGGTTAGAAGAATAGACAACAAGCTTCTACTTGTAGAAATACACTTGCTTGAAAGCAAGCTACACGTTTCCTTGGGATGCCTTCGAAAGGCAAACGCCGCCCTAACAGCTGCAAGGACAGCTGCAAATAATGCTGTTCGTGTTCCTCAAGATCTACAAGGTGCCATGGAATTACAGAATGGGATTCTTCGTGCCGAGGACAAGGATTACAATACTGCACACCATTATTTCGGTGAAGCTTTTGTGTGTTTCTGTTCTATAAAAGAGGTCGACCCCAGGGAGGTACTTAGCCTGAAATACTGGCTGTTGTGTAAGATCATGGTGGGTCAAGGTCATCTTGTGCCCGGAATTTTATCAAGAATATTTTTCACGATTAGTTGTCCTGTACCCCCCGTCTTGGCTGTCCTGACACAAGCAGCTGATGCTGTTTGCAGGCTATCTCTGCAATCATTCAAAATCGTTTTTGAAAAGTACAAGCCTGAGTTGGAGGAAGACCCATTTGTCCACAGACACCTTTCATTCCTGCATGGTAATCTTCTGGAATGCAACCTTCGCAGATTGATCGAACCTTTCTCAAGGGTTGAGATTGCACACGTTTCTGAACTAATTGGACTTCCTGTTCATCATGTGGAACGAAAGTTGTCTCAGATGATTTTGGACAGGAAGTTGGCTGGGACATTGGATCAATCTGGATGCCTTGTGATATTTGATAATCCTAAAACAGATGCCTTATACCTTTCAACCTTGCAAACCATTTTTAATATTGGGAAAGTCGTGGACAGTCTTTATGCTAGGTCTGCCAAGATAATTGCATGAGGCTCTTCATCCCTCACTTCCTTACCTTCTCTTCACAATTTGTAGGATACCCTTTTTTTTTTTTTCCCGAATTTGTTGGACTCGAAAACTACATGGGGAGTTGTAAATGGTTTTAGGAATATTTTGTACGACCAACCACAGTGTGCAATAATGTTTCGATTATATTAATAGTTAGCAAAATAATCAAGGACACTAAAATCTTATTTGAAAATATAATGCAGTAATAATGTAAGTTCACTACACATACAAAAAAGATTAGGAACTTACAATGATGAAACTAATTTGCCATCCTCATCAATACACTTAATCTTTCAATTCTGGAATCAAAATAACGAGCATTTGGCAAACTATTTCTCCAAATTTGTTTTATAGGTCTCGGCTAAGTGACATTTAGGCATCAAAATGAGTTTCAAATTTGATTCTAGAATTGAATTGAGACTGTTAGTTAGTTGCTAGATGCTTATTAATTCTTAGCTCCAATGTTTAGGTTCAACAAATCAATTCAAGATATATGTAACTTCGCTAAGAATTTTATCAAATATGCCAAGTATTTGGAAACAAGGAAAAGAAAACAACAAATTAGCATGTGAGAGATATGACTCAAGCAAAATTAGGCGCATTTAAAGACTCAACATGACATAGACAAAGATAAACATGTAGCTATCATGCAAATTAACTCAAGATTTTGAAGCTCTATGACTAAGCATTCAAAGCCATATTATCAATCAACTTTTTAGTAAGTAAAGCATGTGAAAACAAGTAAGCCTCACTGTCCAGCCCTTAAACCTGAACCAAACAACAACCCAAAAATAGCAGCAGAAAACATCAGTTATATAACAGTAAAAAACAGCAAGCAAACCTTACTGTCCAGCCACCAAACCAGTGCCAAAATAGCAGCAAAATGACCACTCACAGCTGGGCCCTAGCTGCCCAAATTGTGCCTAGCCAAAGGAACCAAAATACAAGCACAAAGGGTTCACAAAGATAACTACACACGAACACAATTAGGCAACAAAAACAAGATAAACACCTCAATCAACCAAAGCTCTCATTACCAAATCTTGTGATTCATCTTATATTTTTAGTAAGTGCAAGGTGTCTGTGTTAATGTTGCTTAAGAAAACTCTAAGAAAATCTCCACTACACATTAAGATAAAAAAAGTTGTCTAATTGTGAAGGTTTGGCTATAAGAGGTCAAAGAAGAGAAGTGGAAATGGATTCAATTAAGAGAATGAAATGAACACAAAATAATAAACATAATATAAGGGACAAAAGGACAAAAGAACATAAGAACGTTAAAGAACTTGAAATAAAGAAGCAAAGATGAATCAAAAAACGAAGAGAAAGAAAATGAAGAGGGTGTCATGACACATAGAGAATGGTCCAACCAAGATGAGTTATGGTTGTCCCCACTTGAACTAAGATTCAAGATAAGACTAGGGAGAAGCATATTCTAAAAAAGAAAGACACTAAAATTTGGCTATTGTAACTTTACTCTCAAAATTCAACCCTTATATAGGCACGAATAGGGACCTCTAAGCAATTACAAAAGGTTTAAACCCTTTAGTAGTCCCTATTTATGTGGGTTTTTCCCATTTTGATCCCTTTCTTATTAGAATCCCCAATTGAGTCCTTAAAAGTGCTAATTTGAATCAATGGAATCCCAACTATTAAATTTATTTAAAAGTGTTAAGTTTGTGCACAGGTTAGAACGTTGATGTGGCCAATTTTTGCCACATCACTCATACTACGCCAGAGTCATCTTTTCCAACAGCACAAACCTAATTTCCCTAGTGTCGCCGCCGTAAAGCAAGTAGCACCTTCGCACCACCACCTTCTTCATGCATCCACCATCTCGTCGCGCCTCAATGTTGAAGGAGTTTAATGGTCAACGACAAGAGTTAATCCAAAGACAAAGGCAAAGTTAGATCCAAAGACAAAATAATAATCTTCATTTTCTACCCTCACACCTCTTTACTTTCTTCCTATTCTCATCTATGTTCGTGTTTGTACTTTTCAGTTCAGAGTCAGACTCAAGGAGTTCAAAGACCTCAACTTGGAATTTGATCTGCAAAATCTGATGTATGCCCTTTATTGCTTTTCAAGATTTTTTGGTCTTTCTAGTCCCAAAAACTACCACAAGGACCACCACCACAACAACAAAAAGAATATTCTTATGGTGGTTCTCATCATCAACAATCCAACAACAAAATCAATATCCATTCTTATCATTTCTCAGTCACTACAACACTGAAACTTACATCTTTACCTTCTACCTTAATGCCCTTCAACTCCAAGGTATCATTTTTCATTCACTTTTGGTTCCAATTTTTCAATCGATTCACGTTAAAGAGGGTATCTTTTTTTTTTTAAATTATCATTAGTTAGAGAAAATTAAAACAAAGAAGGATAATAGGTATGGTAGGAGATTTGGAACCAATGTGAGTGGATTACAATACAGATTAGAAGAAAAAAGTTAATTGTTTTTGTTGAGAATGTCTTGAAGAAGAACAGTTCTGTGGGCTTTGATTTGAATGTTAAATGGGGTTGTTGGGTTTGTTTAGGATAGAGAATTTATGGGCGGATCAGTTTGATCTAAATGTTAAATGGTTCTTCCAGTGCTTCTGACAATGCTTTTGGTGGCTCTTTTGATGTGGTGAACTCCATGGCCTCTGAAAATCCTCTTCAATCTAAAATTGGTGCCAGGAATTGCTCCAATCTCTTCAGGCAAAATAGCTCCCCTGGTGGATTTTTCTCCATTGAAAATGGTTTCTCTATTGGGAAAGATAATTTTTCTTCATTTACCCACATAAATATTAAATTATTACATTTTACCAAATTTCAAGTCTCACCATGCCACATTTCAACTCTCACCATGCCACGTTTCACCTCTCACCATGCCACGTCTTAAAAAATAGACACATCAACCTTCCACTTGTGCACAAACTTAACCCTGTTAAGTAAATTTAACGGCAGGGGCTCAATTGATTCAAATTAATACTTTTAAGGACTTAATTGGGGATTCTAATAAGTAGGGGATCAAAATGGGAAAACTCCACGTAAATAGGGACAATTAAAGGGTTTAAACCAAATAAAACATGTTTCTAAAATTAAGGCAACCTATAGGACAACTCTCATTGGCTTGAAGAGTAAATAGGTCGTCCTCTTACCTTCTAGAAGGTCAAAGATGACCTTTCTTGACTTGTAGGTCAATCCCAAGGTGTTGGGCCTTTATCCAAAGCTCCACTCTACCAAACAAGTGTCCTTAGCAAGGTAGAAGGGTTCAAAAGTGATCTCCCTTTGGTCTATCTGAACACTTTTATTGTCCACCAAGGTAGCAACATAAAAACAAGAGGTGTCAATAGCAAGCCATGTGTTTGACTAAGAATCTCCATAGCTCATAACCTTTAAAGGGTCTCTTTATCAAGCCAAGGAGATGCCAAAAGCATCCCTAAAACCACAAGTAAAAATAATTCAAAAATTAATTTAATACAAAAACTAAACAAACTAAAAGAAGGAAGGTGAAGAAAACATCCTTCCTAATTATGCTTAATTTCTTTAAGTAGTTTCCTCCATCTTTGGTAAGTGTTAAGGACTCATAAGGAAGTATTTATTCATCTTCTTCCATAACTTTTAATGTGAATCCAGAGGGGCGATTCATTTTATGGATTTATTTAGGTTGGAATTCTAACAACGAAGAAATTTGGATAGATTTAGTTTTTTGAATTAGAGTAAAGAATAGGTAAGAGGTGAATATGAAAGGTAGGAGAAAAGAATTACTCTTTCCAAAGGAGGCAAGACACAAAGGACCTTTGATATAGGCAAGGGGTTTTTGAATCACTCAAGAACTTAGGAGAATCACTCTCAGTAAAATAAAAGAGATAAACTCTATTATTGTCAAATAAAACTCTATTTTTTGTTGTTGATGAAAATGATTCAACTTATATAAAAGCTTAAGTCATCAGAATTACAAAAGATGAAAATGATTCAACTTAAGTCATTCTATTAGTCTCTAAAGTCAAGGCTAGAATATCTTATATAATTTCCTCCAACTACTTTCCTCTAGAGTTGGCCTAACCTTTTTAAGAGCATCATCCAAACACCATTCCACCATCTCAAATACCAAAACCGTGAGCTAAAATCCTTCTTACCACCTTGCTTCTGCACCTTCATCCTCACCATAACATCTCTCAATGCTTTGGCCTAACTTAACTAAGAGGTTGCTATCATAAAGGATATGATAAGAGGGTAACCAAAAAGTTTTTAGTGAGTTAATTTCATGGATATAAAGCAAAGCAAAAAATTAGAAGGTATAGGAAAAAGTGTTCAGTGAAAGAAAAAGAAAGATTATAAAATTAGAGACTAAGAGAATAATAATATATATATATATATATATATATATATATATATATATATATATATATATTTTAGATTACCTAATAAATTATGGGTACTTTAGTAATGGTACAAGTTGAGTATTAGAGCAAGTATGAGAACGGGGGACGAGACAAATTTATGCATACTCTTCTTTGTCCCGAAACCTAATAGAAAAAATTGGAAGTTATCCATATGTATATTATACAGAATCAATACAAAGATTCTTCATAAAAAACGAAAACGAGTTTAGACTTATATCAATAAAATAAAATAATATTGTATCTAAATAAATGAAAAATCAAAACTACCTATCTCATTTTATCTCTATTACAATTAAACTAAATATTACCATACTCAAACTAATAAAATAAAATTTAAATAAAATTATTAATAAATCCCTAAAATTTAAATTTATCCTATCAAAAATAAAAAACATCAACACCCAATGTGGATCAAAAGGGCTAAGAGCGACGCAACTAGCGCAAGAAGCCCAAAAACAACTTTCCAGAAACACTCTCCCCTTAAAAAAAGAGATTAAAAAAAGAGACCAAGGCGTCAGAAAACAACAAAAGTACAAAATGCCCACCAAACTAAACTTTTTTATAATTCTTTTATATTTGTTGGATTCTTTTAAATAAAGACCTAAAGAATAACATATATATTTTTTAAATTATAGAGACGAAAAAACTAAAATCAAACAATACTCTTACAAAGCTAAAGTCAAACAAAGAAAACTTTAGAAGAAATAAAACCATATTTAATCTAGACAATTTAAACGTTATACAATTGCCCCTTCCAATATGTCCATATAATAAAATTGAATCTCTTGTCTACTAAAAAAAATGACGATAACCATAATTAATTTAAAACATAATGTAAACAGTAAAATAATTTACAATATGTTTTATTTATTGTTTAAAAATTTGTAACATAATTAAAGATATTTTTCGTAAAAAATAATTAGTGCAAAAGAAAACTTGAAAAGGATTTTTATATACACAAATTTTCGAAAAAGTTGCTACATTGCTTTTAAAAAGATAAGTAGTAGTCCTACTCTCTTACATCCTTAGAAAGAGTTGTTTATATAGAAAACTTTGGAGCAAGTTTATTTGTTTTAATCAAGAGGTAATTTATGGTGAACTGGCAAGTGAACTAATATATGCATACAATATAGTGCAAACTTAATTATATTTCTAAATATTATAAATCTTCTTTACATGTTTTTAACTACAAAAAGCTATTGATTTTATTGTCTTTAATTATTTATCTAATTATTTCCTAGAAATTGAAAAAATGGATTTTTAATTGTTGATATAATTTATTATAGTTTTACATTATTATAAAAATGTGAAAAATAAATTATTTTATGTTTAGAAATAATATTGTACTAGATAAAGTAGGATGATCTCAGCCATGAGCATAACAGTTATGTTAGATTGTGTAGAAGCAGAGATCATATTAAACTAAGAAGAGTGACATCATGTCAGCTTTGACAAAGTAATTATGAATCCATGGGTTATCATTATGCATCCATTATGACAAAATTTGAATCTTCCTAAAATACCATGACATATGCCTAATACTGATAAGGGTGTTTCATCCTACATCTTTGACGTTTCAACAACTCCAAATTTTAGATTGGATAATGATATTTCAACTCTATTTTTTTTTTACAAACTTTTAATTTCGTTTAAGTGTCGCATTTTTATTGATTTATATGGAAGAGAATTGAAAATTTTAAACGACATTAAAATGCAAGTTAGAGAGAGGTTTCAAGGTTCACTAGTGAAAAAAGAGGATTCTATGACACGCTATTATAATAGGTGTAATCCACTTATCATAATATATTGACCAGTGACAATTTTGTAATAAAATAAAGATATATTATGACGTATTTTAAAAAACCTATGATAATAGGTGTAGCGGTGACATTTTCGTAATAAAAGTTACATGTATTATGATAGGCAAAAGCCACCTGTCATAATAAGTTGGGCGCGCTGACAAAATGGAAATTATGGAGAAAATATATTATGATATATATTAAAATACCTATCATAATAGGTGCAAAACCCCTCTTTCATTTCACTTTTTCATTATGTTTGTCCCAGAGCACAACATCTTTCTCTCGTGATAGCACACAACATCTTTCTCTCGTCCCCATTTCAGTTCTTCCAATTTCGTCTCGTACAACATTTCTTTCTCTCGTTCGGAGCACAGAATATACCCGTCGAAACCCTAAACGTCTCGAAGCCTCCACGCCGCGCACATTCGTCTGAACCTCCACGCCATCTCCTGGTGTCGCTGAGGAATGTGAGCTTCCGGTCATCGATCTCAGCCACTTAAAGGACAGTGCAAAACTGTGAGGGAAGAGTGGAAGTCTATTTTCTAGTAGCTTTTCAATGTAATATTGATTATTGTTTTTTGTATTTATATCTCTAACAATATTGATGATGCAGACAAAAAAACTAAAATGAATTAATATAGTAAGTTTAACTTTTGAATTGGGGCATTAAAGGGAAGTTTTACAAGAAATTAAACTTATTTGCACATTTTTTGTTTTTTTTTTTTTTTTTTCAGAGCGAGGTTGATTGTAAAGAAGGGAATGATTTGAAGTTAATGGGGGAGTACTAGAAAAGGTGGTTTGGTGGGAAGAAATGAGAATGATGTGACTGATCAAGTGAAGGATTTGCACACATGGTCTAGTTGGCATGCATCTGATGAGATCTCATATTGTTTTGCTGCCAGTTTGTTAGTTCCTTCCGTTGCTGGTGTGTTTTATAGCGTATTGAAACATCAAGTCCAGGACAAATTTACATATTTTTCAATGGTCATTTTGTTTGTTTGTAGTCTGGTTTGCAATGTATGTTTGGGCTGATTGAAAGGACAAGAATATAATAATATTAACTATTATTGATAAAACGTCAAGTTGATCCTTCAAAGTATTAACTATTATTAACTCTTTCGTTCCTTCATTATGATTATACTCTTTTACTTTGTTGTCCAAAAATGGATTTTTATTTTAATTTTTAATTATATCATTTTTTTCTTAAAATATATATTTTGTTTTGCTTGGTTTGAAGTCTGGGACTGGGATCACGTGTAGTCTAAAACAACAGTGAATCACTTTGCCCTTACATACTTTGGTTTGGTTTAATTTGAGAGATTGAGTTGTTAGTTGGGTGAAAAATTCCAAAGAGTATTGTTTTACTTGTTCATTAAATCTTGGTGTTTCACTTTCACCTATTTAGAGAAGTGAACTCAATGTTGATGGTAAATAGCTAGCCTGCCACCTGCACAAAGTACCAGGACATGTGACTTAACAGGTCCAATAAGGTATTTATTCATGAGATTAACCATGCATAATATAGTTTTTCAGTTTACTAACAGAGTATAAAAACTAGTGCTATTCTACATTAATTCCCATAGAGATTGACCATACCCACTTTAAAATTCCATTTTCTTTCTTCAACTCTAGTAGTGCAAATATGAAGTTCCTGCTTTTAGAAATGGACACTTTTAGGTGTTTATGCCTTATTAAAAGAAAAGACAAGTGAATGTTTGATAATAAAGTACATAAAATGTGTTAGTATGTAAGTTTTCTTTTTGAAGAAATAACCATTGGAATTTATCTTATATTTCTTTTCGGTTTAATGTCTTCTTAAGTCCCTATTTTCGTCCAAAATCTTAAATAGATTCCTTTTTTTGTGTGTCTCAATTGGGTCCTTATTTTTTAAAAATTGGATCAAATAGGGGCTTTCCGTCAAATTGAGATGACACTGTTAAATAGGGTGTTACGTGGCATGCTGACGAGACTAAACTGTTTTTTTTTTAATTTTTGAATTAAAAAATGAAGGATAAATAGTGCTGAAAGGGCAAAGTTGGAAATGAAATAAAATTAAGTGTTGAAAGTGGGTGTTCTCTTTTCCCCTCTGTTAACTATCCTTAGTGCATCTCTTCTCCTTCAAGGTCCCATAAACACCACCATATCCAAAATCCTAAAAAAAAATGTTTCCCTTTTTGTCCATACAATGATTCCTCCAAAACCAGCTTTCCCGAAATTCTCCATGATTCTAATTTCATCTTCCAATCTTATATCATTACCATTCTTATTTTCAAGTAAAACTCTCGGATTTACAACAAATTAAAGAAAGAGTTCCAGCAAAACTTGGATAGGCGAAGCAACGTTCCTATGTTGCACTCTGATATGGAAGTTTGAAGGAGAAGCGGTAGCGGTGACACGTTCTTGCTCTGATAGTGGCTTGCGTGGGGAAAGAAAGAAGCTGGAACGATGGTGTGTGGTGGCACTTCCAGCGCGGAGGGCGTCGCTGGTGATGATTTTGGCCGACCGGAGAGAGCCACAGTTGGACTGGTTCGGTGCAGGCAGGGGTTGTCGTAGAAGGGAGTGAAGGAGAGAATATAAAGGAAACAAAATATTACATAAACTTAAATTGTGTTGAATTTTGCAGGTCTTCTTTCTGAATCATCCTCCCCCTACCCCTTCCTATTATTCTATTCCCTCTTCCAAACCTCAGTCCTCTAACATGAATAAGGGAAAATGGAGAATATTTCTCAACCCCCCTCCCCAATAGAATCTTTGGGGCATGCCATCCTTACAGCCCACACCACGAACAAGAATTATAAGCTTAACTTTTATTGCTACGTAATAAGATACTACATTGTCAGCATATTCTCCTTAACGGTGTCATCTCAATTTGACGGAAAGCCCCTATTTGATCCAATTTTAAAAAAATAAGGATCCAATTGAGACACCGAAAAAGAAGGGGACCTATTTGAGATTCTGGACAAAAATAGGGACTTAAAGAGACATTAAACCTTTCTTTTCCACTTGTTCATTAAATTATTCACATTGTTGTTGTTGTTTACTTTACATTCAATGTTAAAATCCTATATTATTTTTATTTATACTTCAATTTTTTATTCAAATTTGAACAATACATACTCAATTGATCATATTATTTACATAAATATCTACAAGATTTTTTTGTACAACTAATAAGTTTAATTAGCATTTAAATTCAATAAAAATCATTAAAAAGGTGGAACTTTTATTTGTATGAGAAGTTGACCTTTGTTATTTTGTAATTTTGCTATTTTTATGAGGAATTGGCTTGTTGGTTTTTTTGGAATTTGAGTTTTTGTTGGTTTACCAAAATTGATCAAAGCTACATGGTACAAAGGCTATAGCTAGAGTATAATATGATCTCGTGTGTTCTTAGTTTGAATGAGTCTTGATTATTTGTATTTAATTTGCAATGTCGACGTTAATTGGGCAGTTGTCAGTGTGGGTATTATTTAATGAAGCACATGCACATCATTATTTGTACAAACATCACTAATTCATGGAATAAGGTATTAAAAAACTAACTAAATACTTATCTAACTATTCATTACAAAATTGTTCTAACTTAATTATTTTATTTGTACATCTTTAATGAGTCATCTCCAATGGAAACACCATACATTGAAGACATTAGAATCAAGTGAACTTCTTTTATTTTAAGTGTTAGTAAACTGTTGAAACTTGACTATAATGTAGTGTACGTTAATGTGATATTTAGATTTAATATATGGTTTGATGTACAAATTATGTATTAAATATTATTAGACAATTTAATGTTTGAAATGAATTTCATTATGTTAGTTTAGTTAAATGTGTTCATTTCATATTATATTGTTTATAAATTGATTGATGAGATGATAATACATGAAATTGATTGGGTATGTCAAATGTAATAATGATTTTTTTTAACAAAACAAGTATTTATGATAGGTGAACAATGTATGTAATAAAAGGTTATTTATGAAAAACATATATTATGATAGGTGAACAGTTACTTGTCATAATATATTCGACATATTATGATAGGTGAAAAAATTTACGTCATAAAACACTACATATTATGATAGGTAAATCCAACTACATCATAATATATTCTCTATATTATGATTGATAAGTGAAAATCTATCATAATACACTGAACGTATTATGATAGGTGACAAAAAGTACGTCATAATACATTGAACCTATTATGACATAATTTTCTGCTACGTCATAAAATGCACATACCTATTATGATGCCCAGCATTATGATGCCAAGCTACCAGTCATAATAGGTCATTTTTACCACTCATAAAATGCGATTTTACCACTAATGGTTTTTTCATTTGATGAGATTCATTTTTGGGGTTTCAAAATTGAGAACCTCATTTGCGCAAGAGAATCCGAGAGAGAACGTGAAGCCACCCACTAGTGTCGCCCGAGGAAAATTGGTTGTTCATTGACTTTGCACAGACCATCACCGTTCAATGAAGCATTGTTCGCCACTGTTCCGTCGTTTCAAACCATGAACACAGAAACCATCATTGACATGGTTTTTGAAGCTTGTCGTCGTTCCTTTCGCTAATCCTTTCAACTTGTTCGGTGAGATTCAATTGTTTTTAATTTTTTTTACCATTTAGGGATTGTTGTGGTTTTTGTGTGCAAAGTTTCAATTTTTTGTGTTTGTGGTTGCTGTTGGGTTATTTTGACTTATCTTTTGTACAATGTTTCTTTGACAGTCATGGATTCCATTAGACAACAACCTCAAAACAATGTAAGTAAATGTTATATTGAAAATTTTGTAGTTTCTTTCAATAATGTTGATTAATGGTTGTTTTTGTTGAAAAATATTTGTAGAAATGAATTCAAGGTTTGCGAAAGAGGTCTTCAAAAGGTAGGGGGAGCTAAATCAAACTTGATTTCTAAAATTTTTTGTGGGAGTTAGATGCTTAATGTTGTCATGATGAAGTCTATGGAAAATTTGTTTGATTAAATGTATGATATGATTTCAAGAGGTTGATTCAAATGGGTTATTACCATGACTTTGATCTATGAATTTTTGTATGAACTTTATGATGAAAGACTTATGAAAATTGATGAATAAATGTTGAACTGATGATGGATTTTCATTCTACCATGTTGATATACATGTATATAAAGTTTTTGATGGATTAAGTTGTGAAGTGGGATGGAAAGTAAGGGAGTTTCAACACACTTTTTATCAAATACGATAATTGTGTGTTTTGGTTGGTTGATGAATTTTGGATGGATGAACTGATGGATTGTATAAAAATCTTCGGTAAGATGGAAATATGGTGAGTTAACCATTAAGATTTTCATGTTGTAAAAAGTTTGTGTGGAAAATGATAAATCCAAAGGTGTATTTTGATGAGTAAAATTGATGATGAGTTTTTGGGAAATTCTCTTGAGTATTGTGCTATTTTAAATATCTTTTGATGATTGATGAATGGGTGATGTGTATAAACTATTTTCGGATGGACTTGACACCTTTCTAGGGGTGTGATAAGTGCAAAAAAGTAGTTAATTTTCATATGGAATTTTAGCACTTATGTTTTGAATTGAGTACATTTGTATCAATTTTCCCCAATCTAAGAAAAGATTAAATGTAATCACATGTCTCTGAGTTGTTAAGTAAAAGGAAATCATTTGATCCCTAGTTTGTATACATTTCAGGTAAACTAAGAGAGAAGAGCAAATTCTGCAACATTTCGCCCACGCTAGAATGATTTCGCTTAAGCTAGACTTGTCCAGGAAGCCATTACCTTAAAAGTCATTCTCGCTTAAGCAAGAATATTTTAGCTTAAGCGAGAATGATTATCTTCTCCAAGAAGTTTCTTCTCGCTTAAGCGAGATTAGTTTAGCTTAAGCGAGAATTCGGGCAGTTTATATACATACGAAGCAGAAAGAAAGAAAAGGACGGAGAGCTACGGAGAAAGGAGTACCCAAAGAGTTTTTCTTCCACTTTAGTTGTAGGATCTTCTTCTTCCTCTTAGAATGCTAATGGCTACTATGAGTGGCTGATCTCTTCTCTTGGGATTGAATGTAATCGATTCGAACTCGGATGTAATCTGGTGATATTTATATATAACATTTTTGTTTTTATTCAACATTGATATTTTTGTTCTGCTCTTGATGTTTGATTCTACCTGATCAATAGTTTCATGAATGTGGATTTTAGATTTGACCGGAAAGTATTTCTAAAACCCTAATTTGAGCAAGAATACTTGATATTCTGTGATGCTAGGGATAGATTTCAGTTTATCAATTGCTTATAACACTTGAATATAATGCTGGACAGTTTGATGGATATGTGAGGAATCAATATTCAAGGAACTGATCTTATGAATTTTATATGCGAGGAATCGATATAAATGACTTTTGTGTGTTGCATCAATATTGGTAATTTCAGTTGCTATATGTTTGTATTCATCCAGATTGCAGACGAGTGAGATAGATGAATTCAATCCCAACTTCTCATATTAATCTTTGTTAAGTTATTTGTTGTTATTATTTTAATTTCACGCAACATAGTTTTATTTATCAACATCAATCATGAATCAAATTGAACATCCTTGTATATATACTGTTTGAGATAAAAATTTATCTGTTTAATCGAAACTGTTCCTCCTGGGTTCGACACTTTTACTTAAAAATCATTATGCTACAGTTGATTATTGGTACGCTTGCCAAAAGTTTAACAGGGTGTTTGAGTGCTAGAAAATTATGCAGAAAAATCTAGTTGGTGTGTGACTAAAAGAGTTGGTTTTGCATGAGAAAATGGAAATGTTGGCGTTTATGATTATTATGATTGATTGTAGAGTGATTTTGGATTCGAAATATGTTGAAAATATGATGGAATGGATGAATCTAAATTGGAATTCGAGATTGTGCGAATCTGGGCAAATTTGTTCGAATTTGCCAGGTGTGTGCAGCTGAGCACCTCATGTCCATTCCCAGATCATTGGGTTTGATGACATAATTAATGTTGAATTTGTGAGTGAAATGTAATATCATACAATGTAGTTTGATACAATGCAAATGGTTTATTGTAAATGTTTTGACACACACATTTGTTTGTCCCAATTGTCCATGACGGACATTGATGTTGCTACACCGTGAAGATTTCATTGATGGAAATGTTTGCACTGGACTCTCTCAGGCACAATACAAAAGGATCATATCAAGATTGACACCTTGTTTGTAAGTTTTGTAATTGATCCATTGACTTTGTTATTGTAATTTGATTTAGTAGTCCAGAAACTAAAATTAACTTTGTTGTTTTAGAGGCCCATAATCTTGAACTTTTTTTTGGAATGTTGTTGAACCGTTATAAAGAGAACAAACCATCATTCGAAGTACAACACGTGCATACTCCAATCCAATCCAACATGTAACTTTATTGTCTTGGTTATTGTGATTATAATATTTGTTCATGTGATTTAAGTAGTATGACATTGTTTGTATTTTGGACTTTGTTTGATGTAGGTATGATCATGGAGTTATGGAATTAAAATTTATGGAGTTGTGGGATGATGTTGATAAATATGAAGGCAAAACAATGCCTGGTTACACAAGCGTAAGGAGCGAAATTGTTATACTTTGGAGCTTTCATAAAAGATTGGCCATTTAATTAATTTTGCATGCCTTTCATTGTTTTCAAGAGGCATTCCAACAATTTAGGGAGAAATTTGTTTGTGATTGGATTCTGGATATCAACAATGTCCACAAAGACGAATTGTTGCAACAATTAAGACTGTTGTAGATGTTTTGTAGAATTATGATTGTTGCAATGTCATTTGTTGTTTTGTTAGAAGTCTTTGATAACATATTTATTACCTTAGAAGTACATAATTTTTGCTAGAAATGTTGTAAGAAATGTATTCATTACATTTTTTGATTATAAAATTGTAGTTTCATTTCACTACCAAAAAGCAGGTCATTACCGAAGGCCAGAAGCCCTCGGAAAACGCCAAAAGCCGTCGATAATGGGTGTTTACCGAAGGCTTATCGACGACCAAAAATCCTTCGGTAAATCTCTTGTCGCTAACAATTACCGAGGGCTTCTGCCCTTCGGTAATTACCGAGGGCCAAAAGCCCTCGGTAATTACCGAAGGGCAGAAGCCCTCGGTAATTACCGAAGGGCAGAAGCCCTCGGTAATTACCGAAGGGCAGAAGCCCTCGATAATTACCGAAGGGCAGAAGCCCTCGGTAATTACCGAAGGGCGAAAGCCCTCGGTAATGGCCATTCGAGGGTATTTACCGAAGGGCAGAAGCCTTCGGTAATGACCTGCCGTGGGCATTTACCGAAGGGCAAAAGCCTTCGGTAAAATGCAGATCAGGTTTCAGAGAAATGGTTTTTCTTTGCAACCCACACCTGTATATCAAATTTCAATTACAAACAGACCTGCATATCAGTTTTCAAGCACATACAAACATGCATAATGTGCATCTCAAAGATGCAATCAATTATCAATATCCATTGAACATCAATTAATCCATAGAACATCCATTAATGTATAGATTATGTAATTATAGTCCAAATATAAAACAATGTAACAAAAGGATGTTCTAACATCCAAAGTCTGGAAGTAGATCGAACTAACACTGAAATGATATCAAGTCTAAAATGTTCTACAATATCTAAATGTTTGTCTAACAAAGTAAGAAGAAAATGAAACTAATAATGTACATAACTATCATCAGAATGATCTTCATCATCCTGTTCCTCTACTGATGGCTGGACTGGTGTGGGTTGGACTGATGAGGGTTGGACTGTTGAGGGTTGGACTGATGTGGGCTGCTGAGTGGCAGCAGGTGATGAGGACGGTCGTGATTGGGTGGGAGGGATATTTTGTACGTCCTGTGAGGTTTGAGGCAAGACAGTCATGACCAGGGCCTTAAAATTTGTAAACTCTGCTCTGAGATCAGTGAGCTCCTGGTCACGTTGATGGAGTTCCTGCCTGAGTTGAACAACCTCATCAGCAGTACTGGTGGAAGAAGAAGGCTGGTGCTTCAGAGTACCTCCTCTGGATGCTGTATAGTTTGCATCAAGCTGTCCCGCACCATACACTCGTCCCTTTTTCTTCCCACCAACGGTGTCGATCCAGCACTGCGTCCTACGGATGTCATCATCTGCATTACTTGCATCATGCGATGTAGGAGCTGACTCATGTTCAGATCTAACCTGTGAAAGTCTCGTAGAAAAGTCTTCCTGTTGAAACATTAAAAGCAATGTCAGGGAACGATAGTATAACATAAATGAACAATTAGTAATAGTGTTATTTGCTTACATGAGTCTTCCGAGATCTTTCATCAACAAATTGATTAGTTCCCTTCCGAACATGAGTCTGTGCAAAGACCTCATCAACATGGACCGCCCGTCCTAGAGCCTGTGCCTGTAACATAATTAAGAATTACAAGCATACATATGAAATACAATATACATAACTTATGTATGAAAGAAAACGTTATGTAATGAGATTATACCATACGAATAGCATGCTCATGAATGGTGATCGACCCACCAGTATGCAGGGTGCCACCCCTTTCAGACGCTCTGTTCCGCTGGGCTTTGGCACACTTATTGCGGAACTCTACTGTATTCCAATGGGCCAGTAAAGAGTTCCAAATGTGCTCACCCAGCCAGTTAGGGCGCTGTCCTGCATTCCGGGCATCCCTAAACATCTCTGACAGCCGATGAGTATTTCACTAGTTATGCTTATTGAAATTGGCTTTTTAGGTGTACCAGTAGCTTTTTACTCTGATCCAGTATTTGTTATCAGTTTTCATAATCAACAGACATTAGCAATCAAAATGACTACTTTGAACAATATTTTCTATAAAAAATCATATTGCACAAACTAATTCTGAGCATACATTGAACAAAGTCAGAACACATTCTTCTTAGCTTTTATAGTTCATCAATGAAAATGACAACTTACCTCGACGGTAGCCCCTTCAATAGCCTCTGAAGCGGTAGTGGAAGACCTTGTCATAGAGCGACACTCCCCTGGTTGCGCCGCCTCGTCTACGCCGCCTCCTCGAATATCTTCCCTCGACAATGGTAGCCTTCAACTGAACCACCCACCACCTTCCTCAACTCAGAACACTGCAAAACGCTACAAGAAGAAAGGTTCCACCACCGACGCCTTCTCGAAAACAGTAACAGGAAAAGAAAATGAGATGGGAGAATGGGAAACTTCACCTATAATGGAGGACTGGGGAAGAATCGTATCCCAATTATGGTTAGGGTGGGAAGTAGTCTGGACACGCGACACAGTCAGTTCGTCGAGCGAGGAAGGGCACAGAATCTCAATATTGGGGAAGAAGGGGTTTTCGCGAAATGAGGGGAGGGAAATATGTCACTTTCTAATTTCATATACATCATTCACTTACCGACGGTCATTTACCTTCGGTAATCACTCCTGTGCATTACAGACGGCCATTACCCTTCGGTAAAGTGATACTACACAGGCCTTCGGAAAATCCTTCGGTAAAATATATTTACCGAAGGCCACAAGGCCTTCGGTAATTAGCCGTCGGAAATAATTATTTTTCCAGTAGTGTTTATTTTAGTGTTGCTTTCAATGTGATCCTCCACTTGAAGATAAGAATGATCATTTTATGTGTTACACATTGGGGTATAAGAGGGTTGAATACAAGAATCAACATTTTATGTGTTATAGATATTTTGTGCACTCCTCACCAAATGTGCATGTCATTATCACTTGATGTGTTACATATTTTTGCACTTAAAAATTGCTAGAGGGCTTTGGTAATCAATTACACATCCCATGTAATCGATTATCAAAAACCTTATACCCTATAAATTCAAAATTTCACCTTTGTTAACCTGGCTGTGCAAAACATTAGCCTTAGGTCCCTAGTTATTTGACATTTGGTGTCCACCGATTTTTGCATGAAGAGTTATACAAAAGGTTGTCCATTGGTGATGGAGTTGGATACAAATGTGGTCATCACTAGCTGAATATGACTTGTATATCCATTAATTGTTACAAAAATACTTTTGCACTTAAAAATTGTTGTCATGACCTTTGTTGACATGACTGTGCAAAACAGTAGCCTTAAGTCACTAATTATTTGGCCTTTGGTGCCTACCCATTTTTTTATGAAGATTTATACAAAAGTTGGTGCCAAAAAAACAAGGGACTTAGGTTAGCATTTTTGCATAGCAAAGTACACTATCTTCTAAATAAATGTTTTCAACTTAAAAATTGACTTTCATGTCCATACACCATTAATTTGAACAAGGTTGCTCTATCATGAACAAAACATACAACCAAAGTGAAAAAATCAACTTTAAAAACAAAAAACAAATCCTGCAATTCACCTTGGGGACCATAGTTCAAATAATTGGAGACTTACGTTATGAGTTTTACACAACAAGGTACACTAACTTCTCAATAAATGTTTCTAACATAAAAAATTCAGTTTCTTGACCATACACCAATAGTTTGAACAAGGTTGCTCTATCATGAAAAAAACATACACCCAAAGTCAACTTCAAAAACACAAAATAATCATACATTATCTCTTGATACCATAGTTCAAATAAGTGGGGACAGGTTACAAGTTTGGCAACACAAGGTACATTGACTTCTAAATAAATTATTCCAACTTAAAAAATTGAGTTTCATGACCAGACACCATTAATTTGAATAAGGTTGCTCTATCTTGAAAAAAACATACACCCAAAATCACAAAATGAACTTAAAAAACACAAAATAATCTTACACTACCTCTTGGGACTATAGTTCAAATAAGTGGGGACTTAGGTTAGACGTTTTACACAACAAGGTAGACTGAGTTCTAAATAAATCTTTCCCACTTAAAAATTGAGTATCATGTCCATACACCGTTAATTTCAACATGGTTCCTCTATCATGAACAAAGCATAGACCCTAAATCACTAAATGAACTTGAAAAACAAAAAATAATCTTGTAGTATACCTTGGGTTCATAGTTCAAATAATTGGGGACTTAGGTTATCAGTTTTGAATAACAAGGTAGATTGATTTCTAAACAAATGTTTCCAACTTCAAAAATTCAGTATGATGTCCATACAAACTTAATTTTAGCAAGGTTACTCTACCATGAACTAAAACATTAAGTCACAAAATGTCCTGCAAAAATAATTTCCGAACTTGACAAAATCACTAAATAATGAAGCAAATTTATGAATATATTAGCAAAAATCAATATAACAAACCTCCTTATTTGATTGCCCAACAAAATTCAATTAACTAGGTACCAACTTCAATCAATGTGGACAAACAAAGAACTTAAAGCAAATCTCATTCAACCAATTTCAGACAATCAAATTAAATTCAAAATAATGTCAAACAATAATTCTTTGGACATGAACATATTAAGTAACAATTACATTTCCTATTATACTTCAACAAAGTAATCTCAAAAGCATTTAAACAATAATTCTTTGGACATGAACATATTAAGTAACAATTACATTTCCTCCTTGGAATGTTCAGGACGATGTTCCACCTGATAGAGTCGAAAGACACATTAAACACCTTCGCTGTTGCGAAACCAGAATTATACATATTTATTACTAAAGCATATTCAAACAATTAATGTCCTTTCATCAAAGTGCATTTACTCTTCAAGTCATCTTCTTAAGCTGTGACAGAACAAACTTATAGAAGTGAGTAGTGAGTGAAGAAACGTACCTGAGAGAGACCACATGGAAGAAACCCCACTCCTGTGAAGCCCTAACAATGTGCGACTTGCACTCTTCCCTCACAGTCTCGTCAGTGTCCTCTAAGCGGCTGAGATCGATGACTGGAATCTCACAATCCTCGGCAGCCACCAGGAGATGGTGTGGAGGCATGTTATCGACGGCGCAGATGCTTCAACTAGTGTGCGCGGCCTGGAGGCTTCGAGACGTTTAGGGTTTCCAGATGTGTAGGTGTGTTCTGTGCTCTCGGATGAGAGAAAGAAATGCTCTCCGTGACGAGATTGAAAGAAACGAAAATAGTGAAGAGAAAGAAAAGGTGTGGGACGAGTTGGAACAAATGAAATGTTGTGCCGTAGGGACGGCGAGACTGAAGGTTTTGCTCTGATAGGTTTTCTAATATCTATCATAATATTTTTTTTATAATTTCTATTTTGACACGGTGCCCGAGTTATTATAATAAGTGATTTTTTACCGGTCATAATATAAGTAAATTTTATTATAAAAATGGCATGGTTACATCTATTATGATAAGTTTTTCTAAAATACGTCATAATATATCTTATTTTTATTATAAAATTATCATCAGTCAATGTATTATGATAGATGGATTTTACCTATCATAGTAGCCCGTCATAAAATTCTCTTTTTCCATTTGTATGGATAAACGTCAACACATGGGGAAAGCATGGAGAGGTGAGGCTCATGGAATTGGATAAATCACCATGGAAATCGAATAAAGGGTGTTGTGGAATCGAATAAGGGATGGAAGGAATAATCTGAGCAACTTGTAAACAATCTATGTTTGCAATTCTGAAGAGAATTAAAATACTTGTTGAACTCAATTGAGTTAAGAAAATCTAGACAAGGTTGTTTAGTACCAGGAGTAATGCAAATACTTTTCCAAGTCTAGGGTAACATGTGGTTATTCGGTGATTGTGGAGACCAGGAGTGGTGGGAATACTCATCCAAGTCTAGGGTAACATGAGGTTATCGTTGACTGTGGAAATCAGTAGTGGTACAAATACTCAGTTGTAATCTTGTGAAGATTATAGTGGAACCCTTTGCGGAAGAGATTGGTCGTAGCTCAGTTGGAGTGAACTAGTATGAAAATATTTGTGCAATTATATCTTTTCTTTCCTAAACACTTCTTTTACAAAACCTGCAATTGTGATCTTATTTCTAAACACAAGAACTTTCCAAGCTAAACGATTATTCTTCAACAAAGGAAGTTCTTACAAACTCTGTAATGTACATTTTGAATAGCATGACAAAAGCAACTATTATTTATAATTATTTATTAGGTAGAGCATCTAAGTGTTTGAAAGAAAATCTGAAAGTTCGACAACGTACTATATCAGAAGGGTTGTGAAAAGAATTTTTCCATTAACATTATTCAACCCCTCAGGTACTTAAATATGTTTGTTCTTTTAATTGTAATTCTTGTTTTTAGCTATAACAACTGTCAATTGGCAATCACAGTGTATAGACAATTATGGGGTTTGTGTCATTTGTAAGATCCTGAAAATAGACATCATTGAACATATGATTTGTACTGGAATATTGTTTGTTTATAAATATTTTATACAAGTACCTTGTGTTTAATTACTCAAAGCTTATTTTGGTGTGAAATATTTATTGTTTGCATTATAAATGTGTAATATGTGTTCAAAATAAAATAACTTAAATGGTTATTAAATGACATTATAAACAAAATGAATCACTTGGCATAGTGGTAGGGTAGAGTTGTGTGTTTGTTATGTGTGGAATGCAGAGTTCTAAACTCGAACCATGAAAGAATTAAAGTGGATTTTTTTGCTCTCATTTATTTTATTGCTTGATTTGCTGTGGGCCAAGAAAGAGAAACATCATGAGAAAATTAAAAGCAAAGGTACCTTATCCTCGTCACCATTCGAGAGACCTCCATTTCTTCTCTTCTCTTCATTTTCTTTTCGATCTTGCTAACCCTATGGCCAAGGGGGAGTTTTGCAACATGGGGAGAGGGAACATTTAATGCTTAAAAGTGTAATGATGAAAGGGGGGAGTAAATGGTGATAAATACAATCCGAGGGTGAGGGAAAGGGAATCCGAGGGTGGCACGACGATAATCTTAGGGTTTTGAGTGTTCTATTCAGTTGTTCAGTGTGTTATATAAGAAATTACTAGGTAGGTGTTTGTTAATTACAATGTTGCTGAAATGGTCAGAATGACTTTGGTAAGCATGTATGTTATACACTTGGAACTAGGTATAAAATGCATATATTATGCTCTTATCTCTGTTTAAACCTGATGAAAGTGGGTATTTTGTGTCTATTCTATTGTGTGAATGTGTATCACTTCTGAAACAACTGTAACATCTTTTTTTTTAATATATTATGTAATTAACTCTATACCAATGTTGTTGAATTTGTTACTTGGTATGCAGCCGTGTGAATACCTTCTCATTTTGATTATGGATGATACTGGACATTGTTTGTGTATTATAATGGTTTCAAATTCAATGGATGTAGTTGTATGGTCTTGTGTGATGATATTTAACATTGTTTGGATTGTTAAAAATCTTTATGGGGAACTGTGTAATGTTGTGTGGTTGTAACTGGTATTGTTAATAATTGTTTGAGCTTTATATGTTCTCTTGGAGGCCTTGTCAATATTGTTAAACTATTATTGTTGCTAAGAGTGATTGTTTAGGTTGTATTGGGTACACTAGCATTTATTGGGTACGTTCGGGCTTATGTTTTGATGTTGTATGGTTATTATTAGGCTTAATTACCTACTTAGTCCCCATGTTAGGAGGTAATTTTCTATTTAGTACCCGGTTTTAAAAATGTAGGCATTTGGTACCTATGTTTTGAAATTTGTATCAATTCAATCCTATCCAGTTAACGGCGTTATAATTGATGCGAGAAATTAAGGACGTTAATGATAGCCTGGGTGGAATAGCTATCAAATGTTTGAATGCATCTTCATTAACGTCCTTAATTTCTCGCATCAATTATAACGCCGTTAACTGGATATGATTGAATTGATACAAATTTCAAAACATAGGTACCAAATGCCTACATTTTTAAAACCGGGTACTAAACAGAAAATTACCTCCTAACATGGGGACTAAGTAGGTAATTAAGCCTTATTATTATATGTTTCATTTTGCTGTTTAAACTTCAGTTAAAAGGGTTGGTTGTTGTTAAACTAATTATAAGTCTCTCGAATATATATTGCTTGTGTTGTATGAATTGGTTGACGCTAATCTTGTTGCTTAGTATAAATGTTGTGCAAAGCACCTAGTTGTACTTGGTGATTGTGAGTTTGGACTTGAGAAAATATAGTCGATTTCATTTATGGGTTGTTTGTGAGTTTTGAGATACTTAAAGAATTACTCCTAAATTACCCAAGAATAAGAAGCGGTCTAGAGAGTTGGTTTTGATACCCTTGAGTGTTAGGGTCTTTCCTTTTACCCGTGTGATGTAGGAAAGGAGCGCTCTTCGCCTGTGCGAAGTAGTGGGGGAGTGAGTTTGAGTATTGTACTCTCTTGCTTGTGAGAAGTAGGAAAGAGAGGAAAGATGTTTCACCCTATAGTCTAGCTTGAAACTGAGTATAGTGCTCAATGTGCGAAGAACCGAAGTTTTGACTCATAATACCTTGATGAATAGGGGAAATGGGTTCATACTACGAAGGTAGACTGCTCAATCACCCTACTATTAGTGTTGCGATGTTAGACCACTGAGAGGAAGTTGATATGAGAGAGGTTTTGGTTCGATGAATGGTTTGGATTGTTTTACTTTGGTATTTCTTCATTTGATTTTACATTTGTGTATGTTTCAATTCTTAGGTCACCTATATTTGTTTGTATTTGTGGTGATGATCACATAATGTTTGTGTTATATGGGAGCATATGTAAATACAGATACTTTTGGAGTAGTGCATATATCCGATGGGTTTATTATCAATGGGGACTATTATAAGTTTATTTAGTTTTATTATTTCTTTGAAATAGATTATTGGGTTTATGTATTTGATAATTTATAATTTACATTACATTTGGATTATGGACTTGTTATTTTAAATTGTGATAAATTGATTTTAAATATTTCACTTGTATTTCAAAATTTTTTAAGTCTTTGATGCTCTTTAGTGACTCCTAGAATTGGGATATTACATCATTCCTATTGGAATGTTTGCTAAGAAGTTTTTAAACCACTTATCCCCACTACTAGCCATTTTGAAAGCAATAAACTCATATTCCATTGTTGATCTTGTAATAATTTTTTGTCAGGCTTATCTCCATGTAATTCCATCATCTCCAAGTGTGAATACATTAGCACTAGTGGATTTTGTCTCATCTGAATGAGAGATTCAGTTAGCATCACTGTACCTTTCTAATATAGTGGGAAATATACTATATTTAATGACATAATCCACTAAACCTCTTAAGTAACTTATAAGCCTTGCAAGTGCATTGATAAAACTCTAGATTTACATATTTTTCTTTGTTAAAAATCATTTCTTAGATTTATTTAGTTTTTAATTTCTTAGAATTAGACTAGTTTTATGTTTTTCTCTTAATTCTTTAGTTTTATAGAATTTTAGTTAAAAATAGGTTTTTAGGTGTATTTTGTAGAATTTTTAAATAATTAGATTTTATTATTTTAGAAAATGTTTGATAAAAATCTTTCTTTTTAATCTTTAGATTTCCTTTCTTTTCTTTAATTTGATGATTATTTTTTTTCCTGAATTGCAGATTGGGCCGCTGCTGGCTGGTGCTGATGCCATTAATTGGTCCACTGAAATCGCATTTGGGCTGCACACTTTATTGGGCTGAGGCTGAAAGTGCATTGCACTGTTGGGCTGAAAGTGCATTGCACACTTTAGATAAAGGGGTGTTGCTCCCTATACCACCACGAATATTCTCCTACCCCATCCTATTCCACAATTGTCCTTCAGTAAAAATTGAATTACCATATTTAAAACGTTAAATAAAATAAACGAAAATGGAAGATCAAACATTCAACGGACATCAGTTAACGGATATCCATGTCCGCTGAAGGCCGAACTGATTTCCACATTCGTTTCGGCCTTACCAGTAAACATTTACATATATATACATGGGAAAGCGTGGAGTATGTGTGCAAGATGGTGAGGAAGGGGAGGAGACGGTGCACCGCGAGGTGGAGATAATGCAGCACGTGTTGGGGCACCCTGGGGTTGTAACTCTAAAAGTGGTGTATGAGGATGCGAAGTGTTGGCACCTTGTGATGGAGTTGTGCTCTAGAGGAAGGTTGGTTAATAAGATGAGGGAGGGATCGTGTTCAGAACACATGGCCACTGGGACACTGAAGGAGGTAATGATGGTGGTTAAGTATTATCATGACTATGGACATGATCCATAGGAATATTAAGCCTGAGAATGTTCTGATTACTGGAACTGGGGAGATAAAAGTGTGAGAGTGGGTGATGGAAATGAAAAAGAGAAAGAAAAGAAGGGAAGGGGGATGGGTGATGGAAATGGAAAAGAGAAGGAGAAGAGGGGAGGGGGGGGGGAGGTAATGGGTCACAGAGAAGAGAGGGAGGAGGATGGGTATGGGTGATGGAAAGGAAAGAGAAGGAAAAGAGGAGGGTGTTGTGACTTTGGCAAGTGTACCAAATCGTTCAAGTAATAAAACCGGTAAGACCGGATATCGTTTCCCAAGAGACTCGTGTCCTAGACAATCGTATAATAACTAACTAATTTAGACTAAAGAATGATTCCATATTTTTGTGGTTTTAATACGATTAAAGTAAAGATAATGCGGGAATGATAAAAGTTGATCTTTGATAACTTTAAACGTTAGAAATGCGAGTGATTAGAAATGGTATGAAATGGTATTATTGGGGGTATGATTTCATCTACTTCACTTTTGCACATACAATTCACTTTCTTTCCATTAATTATCCAATGTCAATCAACTAAATTACTCCAACCCAATCCCTTGGTAGAAAGAGCCTAGACTTACTTCTTAAACTCTAATTCCTTAGAAACTTTAACAAGTTCATCCGCTTTAAGAGTTGAGATTTAAGACAACCAAAGGTCCAAGTTCTATCCCTAGATACAATTTCCTTTAGGTATTTAATCCAATTTCAGATTTACACAACATTTCCCAATATCAAGCAAACCCTAGAATCATGCAATGGTGGAACACAACATCACAAGCTTTAAGAGAAGGAATTAAACACTAGAAATCAATGGAATAGACATATAATCAATCAATTCAACTGTAATTAGCACAAAAGATCCGTGATTACATCAACCCCAACAATAATGAAACTAGATCTCCATTGTCATGGAGAGCTTGATCTTACAAATTGATGAAATGGAAGAAGGGAGAAGACCCAAGGTGGAAGGAGAAGTGTTTCCACAGCTCCAAGATCGCCTCCAGCTGCTCCAAGGTGTAGAAATCGCGTCTGGGCTGCCAAAGATGCCAACCCCTTCGCGTTCCAGAACTAAATAAGCCGTTTCTGCCACATCAGCAAAAGTCGCGCCCGGCGGCCCGACAAACAGGCGCCAGGCGCGCCCTCGGTCAGCATTGTCACGCCCGGCGCCGCCTAGGTCAGTAGGCGCCCGGCGTGACTCTCTGCAGCAGCCCTGGTTCTTCATCTTTTCAGCTACTCTTCTCTCTTTTCTTGGGTTTTGGCAATGTTCTTTGGTGAGTAGCTTCTCCCAGCTTCTTTGAATGGGGATTAGCCATCAAATGGGCTAATTACAACTTATTATGTAATCACTTACAAACAACAGAAATTGAGTTAAACAAGACTAAAAGTAAAAGAAGAGTTGACAATTTCCATCAATTTGATGTTGGATAATGAAGTAAAATTGGTCATTATCAACTCCCCCAAACTTAGAACATTGCTTGTCCTCAAGCAAAAGGTAACTATCCTAAAATACAATCATTCAAATGCATTGGTTTCAAAATTGAGATATCCTTTAAGCTCATGAAGTAAGAATCCTGTGTTTGCATCTAATGGAAAGAACATAATGGATATATACAGCTTTCATCAATCAAGCACAACAGTGTTGTTCACCTATCAACAATTATGATCACAATGCAAAGGGTGAAAAGAAGTCAACAAACATGACAGAGTGTTTCACATGATGTATGGAATCAATCCTCACCCGGAAAGTGTTTCACTCTAATGCACTGGTGTATATGGGTGTATAAAGCTCACTCTGCAATCATATTATCACACAATTTAACTTTGCCTTTCGTTTCAATCAATTCAAAATAATTTACAAGTAAGTTGATATCACAAGGACTTTGATTGGCTTGTATTGTGGTTAGGCTAAGAAAAAGTCATGGTTTTCTGGAAATCAAAGGTTCTTGAGCTGAGAGATTACATAATTCACTTCATGTATATAAGGTTCTCCTTTGCTCCTCATGGATCATTACCCATTTCAAACTTACACCCAACTATTTTTCATTCAGTACTTTTCTTTTTCTCTTTTTCTTACTTTTCCATTTTTGTCTTTTTCTCAATACACCATAGTTTCCCCCCCAAACTTGGATTATTCTCCTGTAATGTAGATGCATGTTCTATTCAGCTCAAGGTACACAGTTCAGGGAATTTTCAATAAGCTTAAGGTACAAAGAGAAAAGATCTTTTTACATATATGGTTGAATGGCTAATGTGTATGTAAGGTGAGAAAAGAATGCCTTGATCAAATTCAACAAGCAAGCAGATAGTTCAAATAATAGAAACGCAGGCAAAGTCAATTGTGATCTAGCATGATAGCATTCGCACATAAAAAAATCTGAGGCACAAATTCTCACCCTGTTAATCAAGATTCCATACTTTGCCAAACACAATGTCATGAATATTGACTGCAATTGATTCCCTAAGCATTAGCATAACTCAGTGAAAACATCCACAATCAAAGCTCAATTAACTCAACTATTTCCACACATTCAATCACATAAAGAAAGCATAACAACCAGATTTTCACATATCATCAACTCATACTGTCAAACCAAATGCATAGAAGATGTTTATGAAAAGGTTCCTAAAAGTAAAATAAAGACTGAAAAATGAAAAGAAGAATAAAGAAAGTCGACTACTGCTGTGATGGCCCATCAATCAGTCTGAGTCCTCCTCATCTACCTCATCATCCTCATCCATAGCAGCAGTGCCATCCGGAGGTCTACCCCCCAGAAGGAAAGGACTGGTCCCCAGGCCAAGCAACGAAGGTGCTGTACTGGTCGGATGTCATAAAACCTGGATGGGATGCTGCATAAACATGCCTCATCATCTCTGCATGGGCCTGACCGATCCGGTTCACCGCCTCCAACTTTGATTCAATCAGTGCAAGTCTCATGTCCATCATCTGGTAAGGATCGGACGTAGGTGCTGGTGGTGGTGGCTGAGGACGTCTGGGGATAGGGCGCTGTCTGGCATGCCTCCTTGGTGATCTGGGTGGTGGACTGGCAGCTCCATCATCTGCATCCAGACAAAATTGGGTATAATACCCCATATCAATAGGTCTCCTCGGATGCTCGAATGGTGGAATAGTGATGTCCACTCCTTCTTGTTTGCAGAGATGGGTGATAAGAGAGGGATGTCCAAGGGGAGCTTTTGTGGAGTTCGCACAGTTGCGTATCTCATTTGCGATTAGCTTCCCCAAGTTCACTCCTTCTGATGGTCCTTAGTTAAGAAGATATCAGAGTATATCTTCTCTTTCCTTCTATTTTCCCTGAGACCAGCAGTGGTCTTAGTTCTCTTGGACCCAGATGAAGAAGCCATAGCTGCAAAATAAGGTAGAGTTCAAGAGGAGAAATGTGTTTAGATTCATGAGTAAAATCATCATTAGCTTACATCATGATGTACCAAATGCTTTCAATGGTATGCACACAAACAACACAGTCAAAACATATCAAAGAAAAGCCCTGATTAGGGAAGAAATGAAGCCAAAGCAGCAAAACAACAAAAATTTTAGTTGCTGTCAGGGATGGTCACGCCGGGCGCCTCACAAGTCAGTAGGCGCCGGGCGTGACAGCATTTGATGCAGATTCTAGCTTGTTGGCCTCTCAGCTGCTGGTTCAGTTTGAGTGTATGAGATTAAGTTTAGATGATGTAATGATGCATAACTCAGTGAAAACAAATCATCAATAGCCAAGGCACAAGCAAAACGCCATGAATCAACACACTTTTGCTACATTAATATAAGTCAAACTCAGATATAATCACAGCTCAGTCAAAGATTCACAACAAATAACATTGAAACAAAACACAAAAACTGCAGGACACACAAAAATGAACATCAAAGCTGGGCAGGGAAAATCGCGCCGGGCGCCGCCTCAGTCAGTAGGCGCCGGGCGTGACATGCAGTCTTGGGGTAAACCCAGATTCTGCATTCCAGCCACTGTGAGTGTGTGTGTGCGTGTGTTCAAGCAAGACAAAGAAGGCACAAATTTAATACAACACAGCAGCAATAACAAACAACACTCTAATTGAATTGAATTAAACAACCCTAGGTCAAAATCAAACCATGCAAATGATGAACAACCAAGGCTAAGCATTGTGAAGGAATTTACAATAGAAAAGAATGAAAAGCCTACTTGATGTGCAGAGAATGTGATTAGCTTGGTGTGGGGATTTTTGCAGTGGGAGAGTGCTTGGGTGGAGATGGACCGAGAGTGAGCAAAGAGAGAATGAAGGGGTCCAAACGTTAGTGGCAGCAGCAATGTGGTGTGTGGGCTGGAAATTTGTGAGAAGGAAGTTGATTGAGGTGAATTGGAGTGGAGAAGAGTGAAAAACGTGAGGAAGAGAGAAGAGGGAGTGAGTGAGAAGGTGCGTGAGAGTGGATCAGAGGTTGGGTGGGGGTTTAGGTTTAGGGTATTTTAATTTGGGCTTCACCACTGTACACTCAGATAAATTAACTGCAGAAGTCGCGCCGGGCGCCTGTTAGGTCATGCGGCGCCGGGCGTGGGATCGTGACCCAGCCAGATGCTGAATCTGAGAAATGTGTGGCCAAACTGGACGATCTGGCGCCGGGCGCCCCCTAGTGCTTGCGGCGCCGGGCGTGAGTTTCTGCAGAATTATGCAGAAACTGGTTTTTCAAGTTACCTAACATGGGTTTTTGAGAATTTGAACTTCAAATCACTTGAGATGCTCCAGAATCTCATATTATCATTAAACAAACTTGTTCAAAACCTAAGGAATTGAATTTGAGCATTCAAGTGGCAAATTGAAGTCATTCTTTTAAAACTTTAAAATTCCACAAGTTAGGCAACATTTTTGGCTTTTGGCTTGAGTAAGGTAATTTGAAATCATGTAAAAACAGCCCAGAAAATAGCTAAAACAGTTTCACATCTCCTATTCACATCAATTCACTATAGCCTTCACATATTTAACAATCAACTCTACAAATCACCTTGGTTGTTCCTCACACAAACATGCTTCAAAAACAATTAAATCACACCACACATTACAACAAACAAACAACTAATCAAACAACACTCAAGAATTAAAATCACACAAGAGAAAAGGTTAGAAAACTGGGTTGCCTCCCAGTAAGCGCTTGTTTAACGTCATTAGCTTGACACCATTTAGCTCAAGGGTCAGAGAGGTGGATGATTGTAGTGAGACGTTGGATCTCACCACCTAGGTAATGTTTCAATCTCTGCCCATTAACCACCCAACTTCTTGCTGGATCATCTGAAGTAGGGTCAACCAATTCGACTGCTCCATGAGGTTTTACTTCCTTGATGGTGAAGGGTCCCGACCACTTTGACTTCAACTTTCCTTGAAAGATCTTGAATCTAGAATTGAAAAGGAGAACTTGTTGGCCAGGTTGAAATTCTCTCTTTAAGAGCTTTTTGTCATGATACAACTTGACCTTCTCTTTGTAATTCTTGGAGTTATCATAAGCTGTCAATCTCATTTCTTCCAACTCCTGTAATTGCAGCTTCCTCTTTTCTGCAGACAAGGTAGAATCAAAGTTCAAGAACTTCAGGGCCCAATAAGCTTTATGTTCCATCTCCACCGGTAAATGACAAGATTTGCCATAGACTAGTTGAAAGGGAGTCATCCCAACAGGTGTTTTCATTGCAGTCCTGTAAGCCCACAGAGCATCATCCAGCTTTAATGACCAATCCTTTCTTGAAGAAGAAACAGTTTTCTCAAGAATCCTCTTGATTTCTCTATTTGATACTTCCGCTTGCCCATTGGTTTGAGGGTGATATGGGGAAGCAACTTTATGTTTCACCTCATAGTGTTTTAGTATCTTATCCAGCTGATAGTTGCAGAAATGTGATCCTCCATCGCTGATAAGAATTCTTGGCACCCCAAATCTTGAGAATATATTCTTCCTCAAGAATTTAATCACAGTGGTTGCATCATTCTTCTGACATGCTACTGCTTCCACCCATTTGCTGACATAGTCCACTGCAACCAGAATATACTCATTAGTATAAGATGAAGGTAGGGGACCAACAAAATCAATACCCCAGCAATCAAAAACCTCTACTTCCAGGATGTTTTGTAGTGGCATTTCATGCCTTCTTGAGATAGTGCCCATTCTTTGACATTTATCACAACGCTTGGCGTGGGCATAAGCATCCTTGAATATAGTAGGCCAGTAAAATCCAGATTTGAGGACTTTGGCAGCTGTTCTTTCACCATTGAAGTGTCCTCCATAGGGTGAGTTATGGCAATGCCACAAGATTCCTGCTGATTCTTCTTCAGTAACACACCGCCTCAAGAGATTGTCAGCTCCTAGTTTGAATAAATAGGGGTCATCCCAAATAAACTGCTTAACATCATTTAGGAATTTCTTCTTTTGTTGCCATGAAAGATCATCTGGAAGGATGCCCGCAGCTTTGAAATTAGCTATGTCAGCAAACCAAGGCCTTTGTTGGACCATCATCAAGTTCTCATCATAAAACTCTTCACGGATTTCTCTTTCTTTAGTTGTAACTTCATCATTGACAAGTCTTGAGAGATGATCCGCAATGACATTTTCGCTTCCTTTCTTATCCCTGATCTCCAAATCAAATTCTTGCAACATAAGAACCCATCTTATCAATCTTGGTTTGGAATCAGGCTTGGTAAGCAAGTACTTGATAGCAGCATGATCAGTGTAAATAATCACCTTTGATCCGATGAGATAAGGTCTGAACTTCTCTAATGCATACACTATTGCCAAGAATTCTTTCTCAGTTGTGGCATAGTTCAATTGAGCTCCATTCAACACCTTGCTGGCATAATAAATGCTGTGAAACACCTTTCCTCTTCTTTGGCCTAGGACAGCGCCTATGGCATAATCACTGGCGTCACACATCAACTCAAATTCTTGTTCCCAATTTGGACCAATTATCACTGGTGCAGAAATTAACTTGTCCTTGAGAACCTTAAATGCAGTTAGACACTCTTTATCCAACACAAAAGGAGTGTCTTTTACTAAGAGGCTGCAGAGTGGCTTGGCAATCTTGGAGAAATCTTTGATGAATCTTCTATAGAAACCGGCATGACCAAGAAAGCTTCTGATTCCTTTCACATTTGTTGGTGGTGGCAGTTTTTCAATAACTTCCACTTTATCTTTGTCAACTTCAATTCCTCTCGAAGAAATCTTATGACCTAGAACAATACCTTCAGTAACCATGAAATGGCATTTTTCCCAATTGAGAATAAGGTTTGTTTGAATGCATCTTTCAAGTACAATCTCCAGGTTTGATAAGCACAAGTTAAATGAGCTACCAAACACTGAAAAGTCATCCATAAATACTTCAATGCATTTTTCCACTAGGTCAGCAAAAATGGCTTGCATACATCTCTGAAACGTTGCTGGTGCATTGCATAATCCAAAAGGCATCTTCCTGTAAGCGAAAACACCAAAAGGACAAGTAAAAGCAGTCTTTTCTTGGTCTTTAGGATCCACCACAATTTGGTTATAACCAGAATAACCATCCAAGAAGCAATAGAAAGCTTGACCAGCTAACCTTTCTAACATCTGATCCATGAAAGGAAGGGGAAAATGATCCTTCCTTGTAGCCTTGTTCAGCTTTCTATAGTCAATGCACATCCTCCACCCAGTTACTGTTCTCGTAGGTATGAGCTCATTTTTATCATTACACACTACGGTCATACCACCTTTCTTTGGGACTACTTGTACTGGACTCACCCATGTGCTATCAGAAATAGGATATATGATTCCAGCTTCTAGCAATTTCAGAACCTCTTTTCTAACTTCTTCTTTCATTACAGGGTTCAATCTCCTCTACGGTTGAGCTACTGGTTTGAAATCCTCCTCCATGAATATCCTGTGCATGCAGTAAGAAGGACTTATTCCTTTTAGATCAGATATTGACCACCCGATGGCTCCCTTATTGGCTTTGAGAACTTCAATTAATTTCTCCTCTTCTGCAGGAGATAAAGAATTGCTGATGATGACTGGTTTGCTACCAACTTCTTCTAGAAACACATACTTCAAATGAGGGGGTAACATTTTCAACTCAAGTTTGCCATCTTTGACTTTTTCCTTGGAATTTATATCTTCAATCTTTGCTTCATGAGGGGGAATTTCCTTCAGAGCATCCAAGTTAGTCAGGCATTCATCAATCAATTTTTCTTCTTCTTCATTAAGAGCTTCACAAGCATCAATAAGTGTCTTCTCCAGAGGGGATGAAACATACGCTATTTTCTCATTATTTGAGCATACCTCATCCAGAACATCAACTTGAAAACATGCTTCATCATCATTGGGGTGAGACATAGCTTCAAAAACATTGAAATTCACTTCTTCATCCTGTACTCTCACCTTGAGTTTGCCATTATCTACATCAATTAGAACTCTTGCAGTCTTCATGAATGGTCTACCCAGAATGAGAGGAACCTCAGTATCCTCCTCCATCTCCATTATTACAAAGTCCACTGGAAAGACAAATTTGTCAACTTTAACAAGCACATCTTCCACCACCCCATGAGGGTATTTAATAGATCTGTCTGCTAATTGTAAAGTCATCCTTGTAGGTTTCAGATCTAACTCTCCAATCTTTCTGAACATAGAGAGGGGCATTAGATTGATGCTTGCTCCCAAATCAATCAGAGCTTTCCCAATAGCTAGATTCCCTATAGTGCAAGGAATAGTAAAACTACCCAGATCTTTGAATTTAGGTGGGAGAAGCTTTTGGATGATAGCACTACAGTTGCCTTGTACTTCAATGGTCTCTGCTTCAATATACTTTTTCTTCTTCGTGAGTAAATCCTTCATGAAGCGAGAATAGGCTGGAATCTGTTGAAGAGCTTCAGAGAAGGGAATTTTTATTTCCAGCTTCTTGAATATATCTAAGAATCGCTCAAATTGCTTCTCCTTCTCCTTTCTTGTATACACCTTTGGATATGGAAGGTGTTTCACTATTTCTTTTTCTTTTTGAGGTATTTCTTTTTCTTGTCTTTTATTAGTCTCTTCTTCTTTTCTAACATCCTCTTCTTCATTTTCTCTTTCATTTTGATTTTCTTCTTCTATCTTTTTCTTCTCTTCTCTTCTTGTACTTTCTTCCTCAATTATTCTTATTTCCTTCCCACTTCTGGTGGTTATAGCTTTGCATTCTTCCTTTGGATTTGTTTGAGTATTAGCAGAGAATTGACCACCCTGTTGATTTGCCAATTGCTTGGCCAACTGACCTACTTGCACTTCTAAATTTTTGATTGAAGCGTCAGTGTTTTTCTGATTTTGGATGGATTGCTGTATAAACATCTGCAAAGCATCTTCTAATTTTGCTGTTCGGTCATTTTGAGAAGCATACTGTTGCCCAAGTTGGTAAGGATTTCTACTACCTGAAGCTCCCTGTGCTTGTCTCCATCCTTGATTTGCAGGATTAGGAAAAGGATTGTTGAAGAAATTTTGACGTCCTTGGTTCCCCATATAGTTGACTTCTTCAGATTGGGAACTACCAGGAACTTGACAATGACCGTTAGGATGATCATCTCCACAGAAATCACATCTCATGACTTGCTGATGTGGTTGTGAATGAGCTTGCAGTGCTTGTAACTGCTGAGGTAACTTAGCCATGCTTTGAGTTAACAGCTCCATTTGTTGAGAAAGAAGCTTGTTTTGAGCAAGTAGTGCATCCTGGGCACTCAGTTCATACACTCCTCTCTTATGTGCTGGAATTCTCCCATGTTGGCTCCTCAAGTCAGTGGAAGCCATATTTTCTATCACAGCAATGGCTTCATCAGCAGTCTTAAAAAGTACTGAACCACCAAAGGATGCGTCTAATATCATCTTTGTATGAGGTTGCAAACCATTACAGAAAGTTTGCACTTGCATTTCTAAACTGAATCCATGGCTGGGACACTTTCTCAATAAAGATTTAAATCTTTCCCATGCTTCACAAAGTGGTTCATCTACTCCTTGGACAAATGTAGCAATGGCAGCTTTCACCTCTGTGCTCTTTGATGGTGGAAAGAAGCGTGCTAGAAATTTGTATTCCACATCCTCCCAGCTCATAAGACTTTGATTAGGCTGTGACTGGAGCCAAGCCTTTGCTTTGCCATTCAGAGAAAATGGGAAGAGTCTCATGTACAACGCTTCTTCATCCTCCCCTTGTACACCCATAGTACCACATAGCTCATAGAAAGTGACCAAATGAGCATGTGGGTCTTCATTGTCCAGGCCAGAGAATTGGTTTGAACTGATGAGCTGGAGTAGAGCAGGCTTCATTTCTGCCAACTTGTCACTCATAGTGGGCCTCACAATGCTAGAAAAATTTCTCGGGCTTGTGTAAGTGATTGAGTCCCCTATGGTTCTCCTTGGAGGTGGTCCTGCGCCAGCCATCCCGTTCACAGAAGAAGAATCAAAAGATTCTATGATTTGATTGTTGAAAGAAGTTGAGGATTCAAGAGCGGCTTGTGCTGCTAGAGCTTTTCTTTTCCTAGTGTCACTATTGTTCCTTCTAGCTGCTTTCTCAATCTCAGGATCCAAAAGGAGTGGTTCAGATGACACAGTTCTCCTTGTACGGATGTTTCCCTGCATACACTAGAAAACAACCAAACTCGAGCCACAAGTCAGCCCAAAAATAAAGGTAATAATTACAATAAAATAAAAACTTATACACAAAAAGATAAAGCCTAAATCGGTTAAAAATCACACAAAAGTCTAGTTTAACACGGGTCCCCGGCAACGGCGCCAAAAACTTGTTGTGACTTTGGCAAGTGTACCAAATCGTTCAAGTAATAAAACCGGTAAGACCAGATATCGTTTCCCAAGAGACTCGTGTCCTAGACAATCGTATAATAACTAACTAATTTAGACTAAAGAATGATTCCATATTTTTGTGGTTTTAATACGATTAAAGTAAAGATAATGCGGGAATGATAAAAGTTGATCTTTGATAACTTAAACGTTAGAAATGCGAGTGATTAGAAATGGTATGAAATGGTATTATTGGGGGTATGATTTCATCTACTTCACTTTTGCACATACAATTCACTTTCTTTCCATTAATTATCCAATGTCAATCAACTAAATTACTCCAACCCAATCCCTTGGTAGAAAGAGCCTAGACTTACTTCTTAAACTCTAATTCCTTAGAAACTTTAACAAGTTCATCCGCTTTAAGAGTTGAGATTTAAGACAACCAAAGGTCCAAGTTCTATCCCTAGATACAATTTCCTTTAGGTATTTAATCCAATTTCAGATTTACACAACATTTCCCAATATCAAGCAAACCCTAGAATCATGCAATGGTGGAACACAACATCACAAGCTTTAAGAGAAGGAATTAAACACTAGAAATCAATGGAATAGACATATAATCAATCAATTCAACTGTAATTAGCACAAAAGATCCGTGATTACATCAACCCCCAACAATAATGAAACTAGCTCTCCATTGTCATGGAGAGCTTGATCTTACAAATTGATGAAATGGAAGAAGGGAGAAGACCCAAGGTGGAAGGAGAAGTGTTTCCACAGCTCCAAGATCGCCTCCAGCTGCTCCAAGGTGTAGAAATCGCGTCTGGGCTGCCAAAGATGCCAACCCCTTCGCGTTCCAGAACTAAATAAGCCGTTTCTGCCACATCAGCAAAAGTCGCGCCCGGCGGCCCGACAAACAGGCGCCAGGCGCGCCCTCGGTCAGCATTGTCACGCCCAGCGCCGCCTAGGTCAGTAGGCGCCCGGCGTGACTCTCTGCAGCAGCCCTGGTTCTTCATCTTTTCAGCTACTCTTCTCTCTTTTCTTGGGTTTTGGCAATGTTCTTTGGTGAGTAGCTTCTTCCAGCTTCTTTGAATGGGGATTAGCCATCAAATGGGCTAATTACAACTTATTATGTAATCACTTACAAACAACAGAAATTGAGTTAAACAAGACTAAAAGTAAAAGAAGAGTTGACAATTTCCATCAATTTGATGTTGGATAATGAAGTAAAATTGGTCATTATCAGAGGGGAGGGGGGTAGTGTGCACTGGAATGAGGTATTGAATTAGGGTATTTAATTAAAAATATAAAAAGTTAATGGTAAAAGTAAAAGAAATTTAACCTAATGATATTTTTGGAAAAAAAAATAAATTGAGAAGGTATAGTAAAAAGACTGTGGTGGTGGAGGCAGAAACACCCTAGATAAAGGCGCTGATTTTATGCATTGGGTGACTGTGCTGCTGCAATTGAATTTGGGCCGTTGGGCTGATTCTCCTTAAGTGAAACTGTGTGTTTTGGCTGTTGCTTCTTAGGGGTCATCGTCTCACACACCTCATTTGCAAAGGTGCTCAAGCAATTCACATTAGAGAGGAGAGAACCCTGAGTTAGGGCTTTGAATGAGAAGAGGAGAACTCCACTTGATGCGCGCCACTTACCAGAAGCAGATGATCGGCGAGAAAGGAGAGCTGACCGAAGCTGCCCATTGGAGAGGATCAAATGGCTAGAAAGAAGGGAGGGAGCAAAAAGAAGGAGGCTGTCGAATGAAGCTCAAAAACGTTGCGAGCAAGCTTTCTTTTCCTTTTTCTTTTCTCTTTTATTTTTTTTCAGACCCTATATAAAGGGGTATTCTTCATGTAAATAGACACGAGTGGTGGGTGACAAGCACCATTCTTAGCTCTGCGAGAGAGTTCTTGAGCGATTAGTTAGGGTTTTTCTGCTTTGCTTTCGATTTCGCGTAGAGATAGGTTTTCATTGCTGTCATTGATTAGATTTCTACTGGCTACTGGATTGTGCAGAGGAGTTCCACGGAGTGACAGACCGTGGATCGTTTCTCGGTGTTCTCTAGTATCGTGTTCTTGTAATTTTGTTTCAATTGCAATAAAATTTAGTTTCTTTTCAATTTTCTTGTCTTTCATTTTCTGCCATTTAAAATTGATTCTTTGCAACACTGTTATGACTTAATGTTTTAATTTCTTTCTTGATTAGAATTTTGATTTCTTCATTCTAGAATTTAGTTTTTATGTCTGCTTTAGATTCTAAGTTTTACTTTGTACATTTTCTTGATGATTCTGTTGAGCTTATGCGATGCAGGTTTGGTTAGTGTTTTTGAATCCTAATTAGCTTAGGAAGATGTATGTTTCATTTTATTCTTTCGTGATGAATTAAGTTCTAGAATTGAGTAATGATTTCTACTTGTTTCTGTTTTGATATTTCCAGTTGTAATTGATCTTAGTCATGCTTGTAAATTAGGTCCTATTTTTGTCCTAGTAGTTTAAATTTCTATTTTCTTTTATTTTCTTTTCCTTACATTTTATTTTCTTCTTTTCTTTTCAAACAGATTTCTTTTCTTATTTCTTTTCTTTTCAAATTTCTTTTACAATAAATTTCTTTCCCCACCTTGTCTTGTAGATAATAATTAGTAAATATTATAAATAAAATAGTAGAAGACTTAACTCTACAGTTTAAAACATAATTTTGTCAAGTCCTTAGATTGGTCATTTATACTTCATTAGTGGAGAAACTAAGTTTGTTCTGATTTTAGGCGACAAAAATCAGTTTAACATGCATACTAATGTTCTTGATTTGGACACTGAGTGTACTTACTCAGTCTACCTACTACATAAGCAATATTAGGTCTAGAAAATCTTATCAAATGTAGTAAGTTCCCAATTATATGAGTATATTGAGGCCGAGAGATAAATTTTCCTATTTTTTTTCATTAAATTAGAGTTAGCCTCATAAGGGGTACTCATTAGTTTGAAGTCATAACAATCAAACCTCTTAAGAAGTTTCTCAATGTATTGCTCTTAGCATAATAATATACCATCTCCCTTTCTTATGATTCTAACATCTAAAATTACATTGGCTCCATCCATGTCTTTAATTTCAAAATTCGACCCTAAAAAGAATTTAGTTATAGCGACAACTTCCTTCCATGTACCAAAGATTACCATGTCATCCACATACAAACACACATATAATGACACAATCACATTTTCAGATTTAGAGTACACACATTTATCAACATCATTAAGTGGAAAACCATCACAAAGAAACACATTATCAAGTTTTTCATGCCATTGTTTTCGTGCTTATTTCAATCCATACAAAGATTTTAAAAGTTTTCATACTTTATTCTCTTGATCAGGTTCAACACACTCTTTAAGTTGAGTCATATAGATTTTCTCCTCCAAATGACCATTCAAAAAGGTAGTTTTAACACTCATTTGGTGCATCACTAGCTTATGGGTAACTGCTAGACTAACACAACTCGAAGTAATCAATTTTGGATATTTGAGTAAAACCTTTTGCAAAGATATCAAAGTAATATGATCTAATCCTTATAATTTTCTTATTCAATTAATTTTTTACTTCTACTTTTTAAGTTGAAAACACATCAATGGCTTCATCTATATGTTTTACTAAGTACACTTTGATGTATCTAGAATAATAACTTATAGGTTATAAAACAATTTTTAGCAGCTCTAGACATAATTTGTTTCAAATCAGTTAGATCAGTATGAATTAACCCTAACAATTCAATTTGATGATCTACATGATAATATGTTTTCTTTGTTATTTAGATTCCACACATATATCACATTCACCACTATATTTATCATGCATATTAATTAATCCTAGTTGTTGTAATTTCATAACATATGAGGAATTCACATGTCCAAATCTAGCATGCCACATATCATATAAATAAACAATATAGGAAGAAGAACATGATTCATTAATATTTTAAAAAATATTCAGTACAAAGAGAACTTGATCACGATATCCTTTCCCCAAAAAAAACACTATTTTTTGTTAGTTTAATCTTGAAAGATTCAAATGACACTTTAACATCATTTTTCTCACTAGTGCTATAGAGATTAAATTAACTCTGATTGATGACACATATAGCATATCACTCAAGGCCAGAGTCTTCGTAGGTATGAAGTTTGGAAGAACTTTACCTTTTTGCATAATAGAAGTTATCTTGGAATCACCAAGGTAAACATGTTCTTCTTCATCCCATACATTAGTGTAGGAGGTAAAGACACTTTTCTTTACACAAATATGCCTGGTAGTACCAGATCTACCACCTACTTTCTCACATTGGTCATCAGATTTACATGTGAAAGGACTGCAACAATAGTATCCTCTCCTTCAGTTATATTTTCCCTAGGAGGATTAATTTTTCTTACTCTACACCTGCATTATGGTGTGTGATGGCCTGAATTTCCACATATGAAGTAATTTCCCTTCTTCTTAAAGGTGGGGTTAGATCCATTTGGATGAGATTTGCAAAAAATACTTTTCCTTTTGTGATCAGGTTTATGTTTGTACCTTTTGGGAGCAGGTTTGACTTCTATGTATTTGCTTTTGCAAGCAAATTCTTAGCCCTTGTAATAGCACACTATTTCTTATTGGTATCCTCAATAATTTTGTGTGTAATGAGTTAGGAAGCAACCTCCATTAGTGCAGAAATAACATATAACGTCATGCTTTTAAGCTCTAATGAAGGAAAATTCAACGTAAAAAATGATCCGTCACACTTTTGTAAATAAAATTTCATTATAGAAGTCGGTTAAATGGGTCCTCGATGAAAAATAAGATATAGACATCGACTCCCCTAGGGTCAGATGTCAAATGGTTTGCATACAAAACTGAAAAGTCACTATTTGCCTTTAGATGTTGGTTACAGGCCTCCCGACACATAATTCAAATTAGACATTGGCTTCCTCTTCACGTACGTCAAAAATTTCCGAAAATATCTCATTTTAATAGCGTCAATGTTAATTTTTTTACGACATAGATATGTCGCCCCACATACCATACATCAAATCCTCCACAAAATCAGATTTTAAAGGTCACTTTTTCATGCATTAAACGTTGCACATAGAAGGGGCCGACGTCCATTACACATTAAACATCGGATCCCTTTCCCCGAACGTCAATAAGCTACGAAAATACCCAAAGTAGCGCCAAAATGGATTTTTTTAGCAATTAGACATCGGAGATAGAATGGGCTAACGTCAAATGCCCTTTCAAACCCCCAAAACTCAGAACGTGAGCCTGACTTTCTTTCGCATTTTCATTTTGGTTTTTGTTTGTTCGCGTTTGCCTTTGCTGCTGCAAGGTATGTTTGATTTATTTTCTTTGAGTTAGTTTATTTTGCACTGATTAACTTTAGTTTGCACCGATTAAATTTCATTTGCACTAATTAAATTTCGTTTGCATCGATCAATTTTAGTTTATGATGCAGCTTTGTGCACGAGTTGATGGATCTCTGCGGTGACATTGAGTAGTCATTCTCCATTGCTTGAAACTCACAGTGTGTGTGTACATACATACATATATATATATATATATATATATATATATATATATATATATATATATATATATATATATATATATATATATATATAATTTTATGATGTGCTAAAATCATTTTCTGTATTTTAGGTGTGGTAATATTGTAAAAACAAATTATTTCTTTAAAAAAAATAAATGGACGTCAGTTTAGGAGGGGTTTGACGTCAAAATTAATGATCGAGAAAGGGATCCGATGACAAAATTGATGTCTCCAAATAACATACGTCAAAAGCCTTCTTTGCAGTAATGATCTGCTTGTGTCTGTGTTTCAGTTGTTGTTTTTAATCAGTACATGATGGTGATAATTTCTTAACAAGAAGTTTTGAAACAAATTCATCAGATAGAAGTATGTTCTCTGCTTTAATATCTTCAAGTAGCTTGTGGTACTCATTGATTTAAGACTTTATGACATTATCTTCAATCATCTCTAGTAATAGTAGTTCCTTATGATGAATCTTCATCTAACGACATCTTCAGTAATGTATTTGAGAATCAAAAAATCTCAATTGTCTTTTTGCTTCCTTATAGGAATAATACACACCGAATAAGTCATTAGAAAGTGTATATAATAAGTAAAGTATGTAGGCATAATCTTGTTCACATGAATTCAATCTTCAATTTGTTTTGAATTTGAAGGGATATTGAAGTCGGGTTTTGGAGATAAAAGAGAAGTATGAACTCCATTCAAGTCTAAAAGGGTAGACACACGTTTTTGCTAGTATCAGAAGTTCTATCCAAAAAAGACCTTTATTTTTGAAACATTATGGAGTGGTTTCACAAAGATCGCTTGAGTTTTGAAAACAACGTTTTGATTCTCCAGAATTAGGTTGTTGATTTTAGCCATAAGTCCTTTAGATTTTTGTAAAATTCTTAGAAAGTCACAAACAAATATTTTTTGAGACGTGTAGATCCACTGTCCTTAAGGACTTATTTGCGGTGTGTTGCGCAAGTCCTCCAAGATAGTAAAAGAGTTGAGCATATCAAAACTAGCAAGTAATTTATTTTAAGAGTAAGCAAAACATATTATAAGAATAATAAAGAAGAGAGAACAAGAGACGGGAGAGGGAGAGCTCTCAAACATATTCTGTGAAAAAGAAAGAGCTTGTGAAGGTGATCCATGTCTTTGGAATAATCATAGGACCTTTATTTATAGAGTTTGAAGAAGATATGTGACCAACCCAAAGTCCATAACGTGTGAAATAATCCCATAGCTTGTGGTTGATGAGATTGATCCATGAGGTGTGAAGATGTCTCACGACTTGTGAGACAAGTCGAGCAACGTCTACACATTCTTTACAGTTGTAGCTTAACTAAATCAAGTGAAGATCTTCTAACGACAAGCTATGCAGTAGGCTCGGCCAGATAAACTCGACCGAGAAGTTCTACCATAGAAAGTCGACCACAGTAGCTCGGTCATATAAATCTGATCATAGGAACTCAACTACAAGAATTCAATCATAAAAGCTCGGCCACAAGAGCTCCACTACGTCAAAGAGTGACAAGACATTTGATATATATATATATATATATATATATATATATATATATATATATATAACATAAGTTTTATAATAGTTTTAACTGTTGTAATTTGTCTTAGGAACCATCACTTTATACAATGTAATAAATGGTGGTTATAACAGTAATTTGCTTGAAACTGTTACTATATTATTATTATACTTTGTGGAGACATAAATTATAATAATTTTTTAAACTGGTATATACATAAATTGTGACAGTTAAATCGTCACATTATACAAAAATATACAAAAATAATTATCGAAACTTACACTGTTTATTTTATAGTGATAAACAATAATTTGAATTTTTTTCTCTAAACCATACCTTTCAAAAGTTGTGTAAAATATAATGTGCATCTGATATTATCAGCAAGCTTTCACCACCGTGTGACTTGTTGTGGCCACTAGTTTACGTGACAAATTATGGTGGTTTAAACGTGAAAGAATACAGGGTGATCTATCTCATAAAGTTAGGCACTGAATAAAGATAACAGGTAAAAAGGTGAGCTTATAATAACAATAATAAACAAATAAAGCAAAGTTTGCCAGTTACCATCATATTTTGGGGTAATGGGAATGGATAAAACAAGGCCAAGTTGCCAACTATTTTTTGTTTAGGGTGGGTGCATGTCCCCATCAATCTCCATTACTTTAACAAGAACTTACACACTAAGAAACTAATTTTAATTTGATGAAAGCCCTTTGTTCTTTGCTTCTGATACATATTCCATTGCTGCATAAGCCACATCAAGGTGCTGAAAATGGCTTTAGTGCTTTTCAAAAAGTAAAGTTTTTTGCACGGCTTTGTTTTGCTTTGTTGGGTTTGGAATTTGGACCTCGTCTCATTGGGTGGCTGCTATTCTTTTTTTAGTGGCACCATGCTTTCTTAGATTTGTATCCATTGCATGGTGCTTCCCCACTCCTTATCACAATCTCATTAACTTTTGCATGATTGAACTTTGATTGCCTAAAATATGCCTCCTATTGTTTCTTTCCACCAAACGCTTATTTATAAGGTGATTTGTGGATCCAAACGAAAGAGTGGAAGAGTCGGGTTCAACTTTTTCATTAACTTTCAAAATGTAGTTTGATATTATGGAAAGAAGACTAAAAGAAACTATGACTTTAATTCTTTCTATTAATAACATATTAATAATTAACATTTATCACTAAAAATATTTTAATTAATTGAGTGGTGAATATTTTGACACTATATAATACAAAATTACACTAACTTGACATTTGAAAATAATAATATTTTAATTATTTATACTATTTTTTAATTTAAAAGTATAATACATATTATTATATTATTAAACATAATTGTAAAATGAATGTATTTTTAAGAAGAGTGTCAAATAATTTTTTTCCTAATTAATTATTGCTCTATGTTCTGAGAGGGAAACTTAAGACATGTGCACCTGACTTTTGTACTTTCTTAGCCTACTTTATTAATTTGCATGCATTATAAATGGGCATGATGAAGAGACTAAAAGTGAAAGTTAGATTGATCTAAATCCTTTATAACTTTCTTATTTAATAGTCTAATTTTATCCGTTGATTGCTCCGTTTGGATTAAAATTCGTCTTTTTGTTTTTTAACTTATATTTAATAACATAATAACAATAAGTCAGATATGGTAGGTTTTTAATCAATATTTACGTTCAGTTTGGTTGGTCAATTGATCCGTCTAATCTTGCTAACTGGACCAATTTTTACCATTAGCTATACATGTTTTGGAAAAATATTTCATTTATCGACTTTGTTAATCAAATTTGGATCGTGCTAATTTATTTTTCATAAACGATACATATTAAACACACAATCATTAGTGTTTCCGAAAATTTAACCTTCAATGGTGCACTTGGTTTAAAAGTATCCCAGCCTCTTAATTCATATTTCTATTATGTGTTCAAACAAAACTAAATCAAAATGTTTAACAACTCAAAGCTTATCAAATAACACTCAACAAAATATTGTTTATAAAAAAGAAAATGTTTTTCAAATAAATAATCTAATAAATGATATATTTAACAAACAACATTTTACAAATTTGTTTGAACATCTAAAAGTTTAACACATTATAAAAGTGTATTATAAAGTGAAGCATTTCTCTAAAGCTAAAACTATGTTTTACTCAAATAATATTTAAGCAAGCAAACATCTTACCATTGTATCATTTAACGAAAGCTTCTAAACACTACCAAAAGTATATACCTCTCTAATCAATAGAATGTTTAAGAAAAAAGCAAGGATAAAAGATAGATATTTTATCAAGAGAAATACCACTCATATTAGCGCTAAATGATAGAAAATATCATGTATGTTTTCTTAAATGATGCATTAATTAAATGACATTGACATAGGCAAGATGCTCTGAACACTTAATGTACTTTATAATCTTCAATGGATAAAATATTTAATACTACACGAAAAAATGTTTTTGTGCTTGCATGCTTTGTTCTCTTTATTTGTGTAGGAAATGATAGCTCCAAGATTTATCCAAAAGCTTTAAACAAAGAAACATTGAGAAATAAGAAAGTCTCTTTGAAAGCCTCTAACCCAAAAGGACCGTACAAGCTACTCACGTGAAAAAGTACTATATATTGTCCTACAACGTAGACCAGAGTTCAATCAAGCCACCCGAAAAGGCTATGAAACCTATCTTAAAATCTAATCGTCCAACAATTATCTCTCAAGATAATTTATATAAAGGAGATCGACTAAAGAGAATTAAAAAGTTGGTAGAAGAAAGAAGAGTTGAAAAAGGAGAGAAAGTATGTTCAAGAAAGATCATCAAATATTAGTTCTACTCTACCTTAATGCTTATATTGTTTGATGCTTTTCAACCCAGGAGAAATGATGAAGCCAAGCTTAACCAAGAGAAAATGCAAAGAGAAAGTTATCATCACATTCAATCTTTTACTCCAAGTCTACAATGTTTGGTGCTTCAAGAATGGGAAAAAAGAGAAGAAGAAAAAAGAAGAGAAAAAGGAGAAAATAGAAGAGAAGAACAAAGAGCTGTAGTTGAATATCTACTCTGAAGTTTATCACCGAGCTTTCAATGCTTAATGCTCATCCAAAAGATGAGAAGAGAAAAAAAGAGAGAAAGAGCCTCACGAACTTATATAGTATAATGCTCTTCAACTTAAGAGAAGAAACCTCTTGAGTTCACAAATTGTTTTATATTGTATTAGTTCTCTCCGTGAGAGTTTATTAACTCTATATTTGTAATCAAACACTAATCATGTTTATATTAAAAAACTCATATTATTCTTGTAATAGTCAGGTTAGATTAGGGAACCAAGAGTAGTTGACAATACTTGGATACCAAGAGTGGTCATAATACTCAACAACCAATAGTAGGTAAAATCGAACTAGTCAAGATTTATAATATTCAGACTAGTTGTGTTGACTAGGTGGACCAAGAGTGGTGTTAATAATCGTTGTAAACCTGAAGAGGTTAAACTTGTTGTAATCTTGTTAAAGATTAGTGGAACCTCTTAAGAGTTCTTAATGGAGAATTGAATGTAGCTCGATATGAGTGAATTAGTATAAAATCAATGTTTTATTGATTCCCTCCTTCAAACATTTTCATGAAGAATTTTGGAAACGTCATCCTCTAAACATATCTTTTATTTATTAATCGTTCAAAAACTTATCGAACGTTATTTGTGAAAAGTTTTAGAAACATTATTCACCCTTATGCTCTAGTGTTTCCCTGTGCATTTTCATTTTGAAAACTTTGGGAGGTACTATTGAAACATCGATATTTTAAAATTGCATTAATTTTCATCCATTCCCAAATGAGTATTTGATAACTATGTTTTTGAAGTGATAATATTAATATTATTTATCCATAAAAACTTTAATATTATAAGAAAAATAATTAAAAGAATTAGAATAGATAAAAATAATTCAAAAGTTGTTTCTTAATATTGGAAACCCGACATCGACTAGGGACAAGATCAATTTAGAGTATATAATTGGCTGCAAACCTCACCTTACAAACTGATTTTGTGGGGTTGAGTTAGGCTTAAAGTCCACTTCTTAACATAGTATCAGAGTTTGGTTATAGCCCATTCTACCGATATTTGTTGTTTGTTGGGCATATTGTTCAACTCGTTGTCGGACCACTCATTAATGTCTAGTCCCATGCATAAGATATAGATACCTCGACATGAGGGGGTTTGTTGGAAGCCCCACGTCTACTAGAAATAAGGTCAATTTGAAGTATATAAGTGGATGCAAACCTTAACTTACAAGTCGATTTTGTGGGGTTGAGTTAGATTTAAATTCCACTTCTTAACACCTAACACAAAATTAATTTATAATAAATTAGTTTTTATAATAAATTATATAAAAAAGGATTAGAAAAATAAAATAGCAAAAAAAAGAAAATTTTAAAATTTAAAATGTGATTTTGAAAATTTTAAGGAGTTTAAAGTAAAGGGAAGTGGAAATGAAGTTGAAAACTTTGCAAGAGTAAAGCTTGGAATTATGAAAGATGGTTTATTGATAAATTGAGAAAAGTTGAACAATTGGAAAACTCCCTTTATCATTGTAGTTTCAACTTTTATTGAGGCAGTGATAGGTTCCTTTAGTAGCACTTTCTTTCTTCTCTTCTCTCAATCTTTTCTTTGTCTTTCTTTTCCTTCTTATTCCTTTCTATTATCTTTTTCTCTTCATACTCTTTTCTTATTTCCTTCTGCTATATCTCTTTTCTTTCTTCCTTCTCTTCCTCCATTTGTTCTTTCTTATCTTGTCTTCCTCTCTTCTCTCTTAAACTTCTCTTATATCCTCTCATCTTTTTATCTTAAAATTATAAGTTCCTTCTATAGGATGGTAAGATGAGCCTTTCTTTCAATCTTTTCTTTTTCTTTTAATATAGCCTTTTGCTTCCTCCAACTTTTTAGTGATTTTAGTTCTTAAGCCAAATGGTTTAAACTTGGTGGGGCCTCTTCACTAGAATCGCTACTCGTTTGGTAAGAATGATTTATAAACATGATTAGGTTTTATGTTATGATTATGCACAAACAAACTTATTATTTCAAAGAGAATTCTTGAAGAGACTTAAAGAGGAAAAAGAAGCTCAAGTTCACTTATAGGAAAGAGAGGTGATTCCTAAAGGAATACTTAATAACCAAGTCTTTCCTTGCTAAAGTTTACCTCAAGTCCTCTTGAACCAATCTTCTCAAAGAGAATCAAGTTTGAAAAGCAAGTAGACACACATTAAATTAAAATAAAGAAAGCAAGTAAACTAATTTATGCGGCCTAATGGAAAGGTTAGAAGGCCCTTAAAACATTCAAAACTCTCACCAATTAAAAACAGTTCACTGTAGACTCAAAGGTTCTAATGGGGATATGAGATTGAACACCAAAGGTGCCCCCAACACACCTAACTAGGCCAAGTTACAAGAAAAACATTACATAAACAAAATTAAATAAAGGTTACAACTCAAAAGTAAATGTGAATATAAACAAAATGATTCTTTTCCTCTCCAAGTGTTTCTCTCATTCTCTTCTTGTCTCCTACACCAAGGTTTCAAGTCCACTTTAGGTTTCCACCCCTAAGATGCTACCTTAAGGGTTGGTTTGCCTCAAATATAGAGCCTACAAACCAAAACAAGCAAAAGCCGAGAGGATGCCAAAGAAGATAAATCAAGAAAAGGCTTTAAAACAAAGAATACTAACTTCAAAAGGAGAGTTTTTATGACAAAACCCAGAGTACCAAGAAGGAAAAACAAGAAATTAAGTGGCTAGAAACAAGGTTAAACACACAAAGATTAACCTAAAGAAAGGCACTAGAATTGATGAACATAACAAAAAAAACAACTAGAATAAAGAGAGGTATACTTTTTGTTCTTTTTGGTTGATGGCTAATAGTCACTCTTTTAACTCAAACTTGAGACCAATAGCTGCTGGAAAGTCCAGTTTACAACAAACAGTTTCAAATGGAAGCAAAATAAACAACCCAAGAAAATGTAGTAGTAGTGGTTCTAGTGCACTTGTTTTGATCACTTTTTTCTTGATTTTTCTTTTTCTCCTATTAATGAATTTTTTTTCTATTTTTCTCAATAATTTTACAACACCAAAACAGAACCATTACATAATATTTTCAACATATATGTTGCCCTTGCAACTCAAAATGAAAATAAACCTACTAGAATCAGAAGATAGATTAAGAAACTCAACAAAACATAATAGAAACATAACTCTATGAAATTTTAATGATCTAATAACAAATATGAACTCAAATATGAAAACAAAAAGTACTCAAAAGGAACATATATGGTGAAGCTTTGAAAATGAACATATATTTTTGAGATTTTTCCAACACATAAAGAGGACTACACGTGACTCTAGACAACATGGAATGATTTGAAAATAAAAATTACCAAACAACATATGATGACCAAATGTAAAACAATAAGGACTCAAAAAAAGATAAGAACATGTCAAAATTGTATCCAACACAATTAGGACCATTTAGAAGACACAAAACAATAGGTAAAACTACCAAAACAGAAACTGAAAACGTTGATGACAATGCTTTGGCAACTCTAACCTTTGTTGAATAATTTGCTCATAACTTTCTCCAAGTAACTCCAAATGAGTTGATTCTTTTTTTGTTGTTGGAAACTAGACTTAAATGACTTTCATTTGAGTACAATCACATATTTTTTAGACATCTGAGGTAGATGTAGTTTAATTTTGAAATCATAGATGTTTATTGCCAACACTATTTTGTATGTAAGGGAGGTTGATTTAGACCATACCACGATATCTACAACAAGAAAAGGCTAGGAAAACATAAAGAAAAAAAACCCTAAGCCTTGATACCAAATTAAGGGATAAGATTCTTCAAGCTATATGATTCAAGCCATGGAGATACTCCGAAAGGCATGGTAGAAATATGGTCATATGGTGGTTTTGGTGTGATGACATGATGACTCTTCCTTCAAGCTATATGACTCAAGCAAGAAGGAGAGACTATGGTGGCGTTTGAGTGCTCTCAAGAGGGGTTGGGGAAATTCTTAAGGATGGGTGGCTGGAGAAAATTGAAGTACCTTGGGGGGGTTGAATAATATTTATGAAAAACTTCTTCACAAATAGTGTAATAGCACTTTAGTCGAGGATTAAAAGATTTTACACAAATTGTTAGATGCTCGACTTTGGAAAACAATAAAATATTTTCAAGTGTTTTTTAGTTGTTAGAATATTTTTGATGTAGCATTTTAATTAAACTTCATTTTTAATAAAGAATTTTTAACAAAGGAAGAGTTTATATCTAAAGTAAAAGTGTTTAAGAGAACAAAGCAATAAGCACACAGTCGTTTTATACTGGTTCACTCCACTAAGCTATGTCCAGTCTCCTCTAACACCTTAAAGGATTCCACCATAATCTTCAATAAGATTACAACTGAGTATTATCACCATTCCTAGTATCCCTAGTCAACGAATAACACCTATTACCTTAACTAGTTGAGTTTTACCTACTCTTGGTTGCGTAGTATTCTTTACCACTCTTGGCATCCCTAGACATTCCTACTATCAACTTGATACACCATCTAGTTGATTTTCACACACTCTTGGTTTCCATTAAACAATCTTGATATCAACTTGACATGTTGCCTAGTAATCATTTAACTCAATTGAGTTAATCAATGAGTGTTTGAATTCTCTTCAAAATGTGCAATCAAATAGATTGTGTACAAGGCTTTAGACGATTACTCTCACAAAGAGGATATATGTTCAATAAAATTTAATTTAATAGACTCTCTGAATGTTTTCTCTCTTCTCTCTTCTTACAATAGTAAGCTTGTATAACAATGAAGCTTGAGAGTATTTCTAATCTTGAGTTTTTTCTTTTCTTAGAAAATTTCTTTTGTGTTCTTGAGCTCTTATGTGTTTTTTCTTTTGATGATATTTCTCTTTCTTTTTTTTCTCTCTTTGTAAGTTATTCTCTTGATTCTTTTTTCAAATAATCTTCTATTTAAAGGTTTCTCAAAATATATCCATTAGACAAAACTTTGGCCTTTATTCTTGAGTCTTCTCAGTCTTGTCGTATGAAGTAGTCGTTGGTTAAAGTCAACTTGTCAAAGCATGCTTGCTTTTTCAGTACTTTGACAGAAGTAGGTTGTACTATTTTTCTGGCACGACTTCTAATGGAGAGAACATTCCGTGAATGTCTTCTTTATTCCCAACGTTCACTTCTAATTTGTATCGAATGGAACAGGTGGATGCATGCAACAAATATCTCTTTTTTCTTATCACTTTTGTTGTTTTTAAACATTGAACATTTATTGGCATTTAATGTCTGTCAGAACAACAAAGTGTTTTTTATGTTTTCTACCATTTAGGTAGGATTTTATCATTTAAGCTTCTCATTAATTTACCAAGAATTGATTGAAGACTTCATCGTTGGATGAAGTAGATCGTTTAGCTCATGGTATCATTTTGTATAAATGCTTTTAGGTTCTACTCTATTTAGTAAGTGTGTTTAGCAAGTTGTCTTGTATTACAAGTTTTTGGAATATTAATTGAGAATTTTTTCAAAGTGCTTTCTAAAAACATTGTCTCAACACTTTTACCTTCGTAACTAAATTGAGAGTTTGATTGATTATCGTTTGCTACAATATAACTTTTGCATGTTGCAAGACTCTCATTGACGCTTAAGCTTGGGAATTGTTTAGTGTTGCATCCAGTTTATGCCTAAGTGATTTTCTAAGACTTTCCTAAGTTACTTGGTTTTTAGAGTATTTATCACCTATATTTTAGCTATTATGATATTCTAGTGATACCATCTTCATATGCTCATTTCGTTTAATCTTATTTTGTTAAACTTCAAAACATATGAGAGCGTTTATATATTTTAGTCTTGTAGACGATTTAGTCTTAACAAAAACCTAGAAGGGGTGCTCTAGCCTTGATGACCTAAGTTGAGTAATATAGCACAAAATCGGTAGCATAACTTTACATAAATTCAAAGATAGTTTTTGTAACACCCTAATATTTTAAAGGGTATTACTGATAGTAGAGACTAAATTAATTTGATATATTTTATAAACCATCAAACTTTATTTCAATTCTCCCAAAGTACAATACCAAACTTACAAACTTCAAACAATATAGTCTTCACCACTTAACATAAATTCGAATTTCAACTTATAAGTTTTACACAACATAATTTTTCCAATACAAATTTATTCTTTTTACAAAATATCCCTGAAAGTTTTTCCCCGCGTCTCTCTCATCTCTAAGCTTTTTCAACCGCATCTGCGACATTATCTATTCACATATAACATGAGTTATATGATCATAGCACAAACAAATAAGGGTAAGCCAACCATATCATAAAATCATTAAACTTGTAATAAAAATATTATAATCATGTATTTCTGCAATTGATAAAATATCATTATTCCGATGTCATTAATTCATCATTATCAAAATCATCTTTCTCATTTCCATAAATCTTACAAGTGTTCCATGCTTACTCATGAAGCCTTATGGTCAGACCGCTCTCTGCCTGCTTCCTTAAGCCTCACTTATATACTATGTCTTACTTTCTGAAGCCTTATGGTCAGACCCCTCTCTGCCTGCTTCTATAAAACTTACGAATCATATGTTTATGTCAAAGCCTTATGGTCAGACCACTTTCTGCCTGCTTTCATAAACCTCAAGTGTTACTTTGCTCATACCAAACTCTCATGGTATAACTCGAACAAACTACTCCCGGTAGTAAACATCATTTCATAAGTAATGATTTCTCATATCCACCCCAACATTTCAGAAAACCAACAATTCATACCCTCTTATCCACCTAACTCAATCATGTTCATTCTTTAATCATGAATTCATAATCACCCGTTTTGGTATCAATAAATCAAACATATTGCCAGATATCATGCTTCATATTATAAACTCATTTTGCCCATAACGAGTATAACTCAACATATTTTCACCAAACAAAGATCATGGATCAACCAAAATATATCAACATATCTTAAGAACTACATATTAAAGTCTGGGCTCAATGTAATGATAAATAAAATATATATGAAATTTTTACCATGATAATATTATGCATCTACAATCAACTTGTTTTATTTTATTTTCATCCTATTATAGATTTTTCTTTACCCCAATTGGCCACCGGAGAGGACCCAGATGTCTGAACGCATCAAACTCACCTTCGACGCCAGCACATATGACTAGTCACAACTGACTGGACCAGGCCAGGGCTGCTCTATGATCAGGGATGTGCCAACTCAGGTTTTTAAGGTTCCTCTATCCTACCAACAAAGGGAGGTCCTCAATAATTAACAATTTATTTATTTAATTTATCTATCTTATTTTCTTATGCTCTAAATCTTAAAATGCTTAATTTTACTTCCTCTCACAACAACCTCAACCAGTATCCGTATATCTATTTAATACCCATATACAAGTTATTACAGAACCCTTATTCCAAACCTCCCAACAAGATCAATTTCAGCCAACAAACTCATTCAATAAATTCATCACAATAAACATCCATAATAGAATTCATACAAGATAATTATAAACAATTAACAATAATAAAACATTACAATAAATGGTCATAGAAGAATACAATATTTGACAATCATAAAAATAATCTTAATATAAAAATTCATGGGGAAACAAGAAGTTGAATCTGGCAGAGCCGGTTAGACAACTTCTAATCCATCCAAAAATACAATATAATTAAATAACAAGAACAATAACATGTATGGGGAAATAAGAAGTTGAATCTGGCAGAGCCGGTTAGACAACTTCTAATCCTTCCAAAAATGCAATAAAATAAATAAGTAAAGCAATAAATAGTTTGGGGAAACAAGAAGTTGAATCTGGCAGAGCCGGTTAGACAACTTCTAATCCTTCCAAAGTGCAATAAAATAAATAAGTAAAGAAATAAAACGTTTGGGGAAACAAGAAATTGAATCTGGCAGAGCCGGTTAGACAATTTCTAATCCTTCCAAAATACAAAAATAAACAACTAATAACATACAAATGGCATAACATAATCAATATCACGTTTTACAACTATCACACTTGGATATCAACACAAAAGCATACTCTCATTTAAATTCAAAATCATACAGAAACAAAATACTCCATAATCAAGATTTAAGATCAGACAAAAGCAAAATATAGCATATTCAAGACTCAAGATAATACAAAAGGAGATACTCAAGGTTAGCTTCCCTTACCTCTATTACAGACTTAATCTCCTCGCTCTCTGAAAACTTCCAGAATATCCCCTTTGAAATTAGAAATTCTTCCAACTCTCTTCTCTAAAAAATTTTCTAAGTTCTTTGGTGTAAATTTTCAGCCTCCCCCCTTGGCTATTTATAGTAAAAAATTTTACTATTCATTTTTACTATTTATTTTTACTATTCATTTTTTTTATTCATTTTACTATTACAAAAATAATTTTTTATTTGCAAATTGGTGAATTCTGATCTCAAAGCTACGTGGAACACTTATCCTCTCCAAAAATAATTTTTTTTTTACTATTCACGTTTTACTATTCACAATTTACTATTCACTATTTACTTTTTTTTTTTAATTTAGTATCTGACTTACAAATATTTTCAAGGATCTTACAATCTCCCCAACAACAATTATTTTCGCCCTCGAAAATTATTTATTTAAACAAAGACTATTTAACAAAAGAATACTTACAAAAGAGATATGGATTTTCAAAAACCATTGCTCTGATACCCAACAGTGTAACACCCCGATTTAGGCGTTACAATTTATTTTTCCACAAAATTACATATATAACTTTTCTTTAACAATTTTCAACACCAACAAAATATTAAGTGCTTTATTACAACACAAGTCTTCTGAAATAAAATTTCACACAATTCATAAACTTCTGAAATTTAAAATTTCACACAGTTTGAAATTTCAAAACATATTTATTTAGAAATCCCCCATGTCTCTCTTTTCTTTTTTTTTTTTCACAGATCTCTCATCTTCTAAGCAAGTCCAGAACCATCTGCTAATTCATCTTAAATAGTTTCTGCTCCCGTATAATATCACACATTATACGATCATTGCATTCACACAAACACAAACAATAGGGTGAGCTAACTGAAACAAGCATACAATCCATTCACAATCCGTTAATAATACATCCACAGTATTCAATACAGTTAAGCACACCCACTCAACATATTATCATAATATCATTGCTCAACAATTTTACTATTCCACTTATCAAAGTATTACAACTTCACCTCATCCGACCTACTTACCAAAGTAGTACAAACCAAGTTATTCTCTCTACTTATCAAAGTAGCACCGCAAGACAATACTGTCTACTTATCAAAGCAGCACAGTATAATTAATTCGCCTACTTACCAAAGTAGCATAAAACAAGATCTTCTGTCTACTTACCAAAGTAGCACAGTATAGTTAATCTGCCTACTTATCAAAGTAGCCCGATTTATATCATTCTCTTTATCTCTTCATTCATCATCTCATCCTGCCTACTTATCAAAGTAGCGCAAATCACCCTGCTTACTTACCAAAGTAACGCAGACCCAACATCTACTCGCCTACTTACCAAAGTAGCGCAAACCAACATCATTTATATTATTTCAACAAATTATTCATAATCAAGCACAACCCATCCAAAACTAATCATATTCAACAAGCATAAGAGAACCAGTGAACTTTTCTCAATTCCCTTCTGTCTACTTACCAATGTAGCATAAATTAACCAAATTACATTTTCCTAACATATCATTCATAACCAATCACATGCCATCTCAACCACTAATCCCGAACCAATCATGCTCAACAAGCACATAATAACCAATCAACATATCTCAGTTTCAATCCTGCCTACTTACCAAAGTAGCACAAATTAACCAAATTACCTTTTTCAACATATTATTTATCGGTGATCTAAACCAATCAAACTAATCAACAACATGTTTAGATCATATGGTAAGCTTTTCCGTCCAATCCAACGGTTAATGAGGCGGAAATCATCAATTTTGTATAAATGATCCAAAACATAAATTAAACAGTATTGAGATCCCTCAGAAGGTACGAAATTAATATCTCTAAATCTGTAACTCCGATCTAAAATCCGAACGGTCGAAGTATACCACTATCTCTTAAGAACAACATACTAAAATTTCAGATTAATCTAACGGTTATCGAAATAGATATGAAGATTTTACCGAGGTAACTCAGAGACAGAATTTTAAGTGGTTCTCGGTTAAACTCAAAATGCGGAATGAATTCCTCTAAGCACAGACATCTAATTCCAAATCTGAATGGTCACGATCACCTAATATGTCTTATGAACTACATACTAAAGTTTGGGCTCCATCTAACGGTAAATGAAATATCTATGAAATTTTTACCATTATAACTTAAGAACAGAATTACAGTGTTCATCAAATATTTCCAACTTTCGAAATTTCTTTCTCTAAGCATAGACCTTCAATTACAAATCCGATCGGTCACAGTGTATTAATATGTCTTAGGGATCCTATATCAAAGTTTGAGGTTGATCTAACAGTCAAATAGGTCAGAATCTATATTTTACTGAGACAACTTAGTAACAGAACTACAGGGGTAACTAAATTACTCAAACTTATAGGATTTATTTATCCAAGTACAGACTTTTATTTTCAAATCCGAACGGTCAAAGTTTAGTAATATGTCTTAGGATTCACATATTAAAATTTGAGCTAAATCCAACGGTGAAAAACATTAATAGAAATTTATTACCACAGTAACTCGAAAATAAGAAATTATAATCATGAAAACCAAATTTTACACAAGTCAATAGATAACTACCATTACCAAATTTTTAACATATTCATATTCATATTCATGATCATAACAAGAAAGGATTAGCTCCCCTTCATCAAAGTCAAGCAATTGGAATCATATTTCTAACCACAAAATTCTAGAAATTAAGTTGAGTTAGCTCCCCTTACCTCATGAAGACTAAAACACCTTAAACTCTTCTTCAAAGAGAGCAACTCCTCTCCTCCTTGCTAGACCAAGTCAGCCTCCACTCTTAGGACACTTAGGATTTCGTTCACCGCCCACCAAGGACCTCTCTACTCTCCCCCAAAACTCCAAATCTGATTTGGAATTGAAAGAAGATGTCTTAGACAACTAAGGACCCATGCACTTGGCACTTAGCAATAATAAACAACCAATGGACCATCCTAAACCATTTTCCAGCCCTAAAACATGGTAGGAAAGTCTCCAAAGGGTCCCAAAATGTTCTCCTAGTCCAGAACACAACCTACCCACTCCAAAAAGTCGCAACTTGTAAAAATACACCTAAAATTAAGGTTGGACGCTAGCCCTTGGACAGCAAAACTGTCACGTTTTCCCCAGCTCGGTTAGACCCCTTCCCGAAGTCCAAAATATGCGTAGGAGTAGTCAGATTGAAACTCTTTGAGTCTAGTTTCCAATAAAACAAGAATCAACTCAATTGATATTTTACTAAGAATAATAATTTCACTCCCCAAAGTCCCAAAATATTTTCGAAAACCATTGCTCTGATACCAAAATGTAACACCCTAATATTTTAAAGGGTATTACTGATAGTAGAGACTAAATTAATTTGATATATTTTATAAACCATCAAACTTTATTTCAATTCTCCCAAAGTACAATACCAAACTTACAAACTTCAAACAATATAGTCTTCACCACTTAACATAAATTCGAATTTCAACTTATAAGTTTTACACAACATAATTTTTCCAATACAAATTTATTCTTTTTACAAAATATCCCTGAAAGTTTTTCCCCGCGTCTCTCTCATCTCTAAGCTTTTTCAACCGCATCTACGACATTATCTATTCACATATAACATGAGTTATATGATCATAGCACAAACAAATAAGGGTAAGCCAACCATATCATAAAATCATTAAACTTGTAATAAAAATATTATAATCATGTATTTCTGCAATTGATAAAATATCATTATTCCGATGTCATTAATTCATCATTATCAAAATCATCTTTCTCATTTCCATAAATCTTACAAGTGTTCCATGCTTACTCATGAAGCCTTATGGTCAGACCGCTCTCTGCCTGCTTCCTTAAGCCTCACTTATATACTATGTCTTACTTTCTGAAGCCTTATGGTCAGACCCCTCTCTGCCTGCTTCTATAAAACTTACGAATCATATGTTTATGTCAAAGCCTTATGGTCAGACCACTTTCTGCCTGCTTTCATAAACCTCAAGTGTTACTTTGCTCATACCAAACTCTCATGGTATAACTCGAACAAACTACTCCCGGTAGTAAACATCATTTCATAAGTAATGATTTCTCATATCCACCCCAACATTTCAGAAAACCAACAATTCATACCCTCTTATCCACCTAACTCGATCATGTTCATTCTTTAATCATGAATTCATAATCACCCGTTTTGGTATCAATAAATCAAACATATTGCCAGATATCATGCTTCATATTATAAACTCATTTTGCCCATAACGAGTATAACTCAACATATTTTCACCAAACAAAGATCATGGATCAACCAAAATATATCAACATATCTTAAGAACTACATATTAAAGTCTGGGCTCAATGTAATGATAAATAAAATATATATGAAATTTTTACCATGATAATATTATGCATCTACAATCAACTTGTTTTATTTTATTTTCATCCTATTATAGATTTTTCTTTACCCCAATTGGTCACCGGAGAGGACCCAGATGTCTGAACGCATCAAACTCACCTTCGACGCCAGCACATATGACTAGTCACAACTGACTGGACCAGGCCAGGGCTGCTCTATGATCAGGGATGTGCCAACTCAGGTTTTTAAGGTTCCTCTATCCTACCAACAAAGGGAGGTCCTCAATAATTAACAATTTATTTATTTAATTTATCTACCTTATTTTCTTATGCTCTAAATCTTAAAATGCTTAATTTTACTTCCTCTCACAACAACCTCAACCAGTATCTGTATATCTATTTAATACCCATATACAAGTTATTACAGAACCCTTATTCCAAACCTCCCAACAAGATCAATTTCAGCCAACAAACTCATTCAATAAATTCATCACAATAAACATCCATAATAGAATTCATACAAGATAATTATACACAATTAACAATAATAAAACATTACAATAAATGGTCATAGAAGAATACAATATTTGACAATCATAAAAATAATCTTAATATAAAAATTCATGGGAAAACAAGAAGTTGAATCTGGCAGAGCCGGTTAGACAACTTCTAATCCATCCAAAAATACAATATAATTAAATAACAAGAACAATAACATGTATGGGGAAATAAGAAGTTGAATCTGGCAGAGCCTGTTAGACAACTTCTAATCCTTCCAAAAATGCAATAAAATAAATAAGTAAAGCAATAAATAGTTTGGGGAAACAAGAAGTTGAATCTGGCAGAGCCGGTTAGACAACTTCTAATCCTTCCAAAGTGCAATAAAATAAATAAGTAAAGAAATAAAACGTTTGGGGAAACAAGAAATTGAATCTGGCAGAGCCGGTTAGACAATTTCTAATCCTTCCAAAATACAAAAATAAACAACTAATAACATACAAATGGCATAACATACTCAATATCACGTTTTACAACTATCACACTTGGATATCAACACAAAAGCATACTCTCATTTAAATTCAAAATCATACAGAAACAAAATACTCCATAATCAAGATTTAAGATCAGACAAAAGCAAAATATAGCATATTCAAGACTCAAGATAATACAAAAGGAGATACTCAAGGTTAGCTTCCCTTACCTCTATTACAGACTTAATCTCCTCGCTCTCTGAAAACTTCCAGAATATCCCCTTTGAAATTAGAAATTCTTCCAACTCTCTTCTCTCAAAAATTTTCTAAGTTCTTTGGTGTAAATTTTCAGCCTCCCCCCTTGGCTATTTATAGTAAAAAATTTTACTATTCATTTTTACTATTCATTTTTACTATTCATTTTTTTTTATTCATTTTACTATTACAAAAATAATTTTTTATTTGGAAATTGGTGAATTCTGATCTCAAAGCTACGTGGAACACTTATCCTCTCCAAAAATAATTTTTTTTTTTACTATTCACGTTTTACTATTCACAATTTACTATTCACTATTTACTTTTTTTTTTAATTTAGTATCTGACTTACAAATATTTTCAAGGATCTTACAGTTTTTACAGAGAGGATATATAATCAATAAAATTTAATCTAATCGACTCACTGAATTCATTTCAAATTTTAACCAACATTAGATCTAGTTCAGAATCAATCTCAAATTGGCGATAATTCATTATCTTGACCCATTAGCCGAAGACATTAGTATGAGACAAAATTTGAAGAAGTTGTTTGAAATGTAAGAATATACGTGTGATTCACAAATATGTACACTTTTAGTTGTATTTTCTTTTACTTATATATACTTTATTTTTCTTTATTAACTAGGGATATACAAACCTATCAAGCTTAAGTTTCAAAATCTAAGTCAAATTATTATCATTTATATTAATTAATGTTCTTCATGCCAACTATATTAACGTTTTCTACTTTTGGATTTTTAATATCCAAAATAACCCAATAACAATAAGAATGATTATGGATATTACATTTTTCTCGCTGTATTGATAACTTTTTGGCAAGTATACCAAATCGTTTCAAGTAACACAGTGAATAAGTAAAATAGTATCGTTCTCCCAAGGGAATTTGAGTTACATTATTCAATTATAATTGTTTATCAAGATCAATTATTGATGAGAACATTTGTGATTTCAATTTGAAATTAAGCATGAAATTGACAACATAAAAAAATTAAGATTGAAAAATGCGATAAAAGATCATTGGAATTGGTCTTCGACTAATATTACAGTAAAATCCTGTACAACATATATTCTCTGTTCAAGCATTCACATGAGAGTATCTTGGTTTAATTCCTTAAAACAAGTTCTAAAATTATCTATTGAATTATTAATTCCTTAATTAATTCATCAGATAGCTTTGCATTAAATTCAGATGTTGAGAATGACCAAAAGCACAGAAGCTATTCCTAGCGTAGTTACTTTTACTTTCTTTTCTTACGTTTCTGGTTCTAAAAATATTTCCCAGTACAACAGAACTTTTAAAGAGATGAATACTTCCGTATAATCAAAAGTAAGTCAAGAAAAGAACAAGAACAGAAACATATATTGCATAGGATATTTACATTAATGTTTCGTCATACAACAATTCCAATGAACAGAAAATTTAGCCTATCCTAGACATCTCAAACGTACTCTTTACAGTAATTCCTTGCAGAAAGTGAAGTCTTGATGTCTTGACAAGTCTCCTGAATTCTCCAATATTTTTCTGGCTATTTTCGTGTGTCAGAAGATCGTTCATCCTTTCTGCCACGTCTTTTAAAACCACATAACTTCATTAATTCGCTCAGCGCACATGTGTGTGTGCGCTATGCGAATTTTGTGTAACTACTGTCTCTCAACTGAAGTTATTCGCACAACGCACAAGTATTGGTGCGTTATGCGAATTTTTGTTTCCTGGCAGAGCGAATGTTGACTTGCGCTTTACGAGAATTGGCTGACAAAATCCCAATTATACATCCTTTCCTGTACAATAATTTACATAACAATCTATTTCCTATTACAACATTTCACTGAGTAATAACATGAATAATTAGAAGATTGAGATCATTTATAAGTGTAAAAACAACTCTTTTTTACACTTATCATGTATAAATGAAATTATATATGAAGGAGGGTCATTCAAGAAATTATAGATTTTGAGTTAGTCTAAACTCCGACTAGAAAGAATGACCCTTTCCAAGTGTGAGGAGAATAAATAATAATGCCTCAGTTAGATTTACTCTATGAAGGATCACTTGCTTTGAGTTTTTAACAAACCCATCTAATGTTACTTGATAGTATCTCTAGTATAACATATGTCTACTTATTCCAGGTTTGTGTATTTGTCAATTTTTAACGCTTAAGTTCTTCAAAGCTTTTTTAAAGTTAAATACTTCAAAGAAATACTTCCTATCTTATATACTCTTATCTTTTTAACATAAAAAGCATATCTACGATAAGCAAAATGTTTTTTATTTTTAACCACTTCATGCATATTCATAATTTTTATGCATTTATACTTCTTAAACATGTGTTTATTTTGAAACTTTACTTGGATGTCTTAACTATTTAGTTTGATTTAATATTATATTTTGTTTATTTGTAATACATGTTTCACATTAAATAATTTATAAGTTTGATTTAATGTTATATTTTATTTATATGTAATACATGTTTCACATCAAGTAATTTATATTAGTTTAACTAAAATTATGTGGTTTCTTATGAAAAAATTTAAATATTAATATCAATACTTAGAAGATTAAAACTTGTATCACTTTACAATTTTTGTCTAAACAAACTTAACTTAATTATTATCTATTATTTATCTTTATTCATGAATACTCCAAAAAAAAAAAAAAACTACAGGAAAACATCTCTATTAAAAGAATCTCATAACTCGTTCTTTCTCTTTATTCCTTATTTTTTTCTTATGATTTCAGTATATATACAACACTTTTTTTCGCAAGTTTATCTCTGTTTAGACACATCATTTTCAGGGAAATATCAGAAACCACAATTCCAATAATTATGAACTATTTATTTAGATATATAAATTAAAGAATTTAATTTCTCAGTCATGAAACTTTTTCTTTTCACATAAATCTTGAAATCATATCCTACATAGTACATTATATTGTAAATAATAAAAATACAACAACAATAACACATGATTCACAGTAAACTCGAATCTTTAGTCTTTCCACTTTCTCAAAGGCTCAACAAGTAATCACACGTGACAGATCTGGACCATTTAGCGCATTTCGTGGTACTCAGTTTTGACATCATGTGCCGTCCAATTTTATTGTTTTACTGCTTTAACTTTTAAAAAACTAATGCCGGAATCAAATTCCTTTTCTTTATTAACTGTTTTCTGAATTAAAAAATAATCACATTAACAGAGTTTAAAGTTGTTTTGGTATGTCTTTCACTGTTTTTGTTTCCAACTTAATTAAAAAAAATCATGTGAAGATTGTTTCTATATTACTAAATTAAGGGTTAAATATATTTTTAGTCCCTAAACTATGTTTTCGTTCCTCTTTTAAAATAAGGTATAATTTGGTCCTCATTCTTCTCGAAAAGTTCATTTTAGTCCCTCGTTTTGTTGACTAAATGAGGACCAAATTTTTTACTGTGTTAGTTTTCGAAGACTAAAACGAATGTTTCGAAAAGAATAAGGACCAAATTGTATTTTATTTTGAAAAAAGATAAAAACCAAAAACGATGAATAGTTTAGGAAGTAAAAACATATTTAACCGTTAAATTAATAACATACCGTGTATGTAAGTTTCTTCTTACTTAAGAATTTTCTTTATCAGATAATAGTACAAAAACATTTAGCTTGATTAGAGACTTTACTGAAATTACTTTTAAATTATACAGAATTGGCTGTAAAAAATTAAAAGTATTCACATTAACAAGTACATATATAATAAAAAGTAATGTGGTAGAAAAATAAATAATAGGTACATTGACAAAAGCTTTTGAATTCAATATCAAACCATCGATAAGATTATTGACTTTAATATAATTTCAAAATATATTTTATCAATAATGATTTCTAATGCAAAAGACCGTTTTAACCGGCAGTCAATAGAATTTAATTATAATTTTAATAAACTCATATATATATATATATATATATATATATATATATATATATATATAATTAAAAAAAAGTATATTTACGTAAAAAAAAATTAAATCAGTTTTTCAATCACAAATTATAGTGCGTAATAATTTATTTAATTTTGTTAAAAAAATAATATTATAATATTTTAGTGAGAATACATAGGATTAACTCAGTAGCTTTTATTATTATTTGGAGTTGCCACATGCTTGGAAATTTCTATATATAGGCATCAAACAGCTTCTCTTGTCCCCTTTTCTCTCTCTCTACTCTTTCGTTTCCTTTTCATTTTCCGGCGAAATGGAGGCCAAGTTGGGCGGCGCCGCCGGCGTTATGGCGGCTACCTTCGACGAATTCAAATGGATCTCCGTTATGTTCGATCACGACATAAACGACGACGTCAAACCCTGCAAGCTCGACCCCTTCACCGGCGCTTCTGGTCACCTCAACGACGCTTTCGAAAATCTGGTTCGTTCTCTCTTATCACTCTTTCTCAAACGCAACACTCACAAAATCACTCTTCTTTTCTCACCTTCTATTCTATTCTAACATTTGCTATGCTCCACGTTATGTTTTCGGTAAGCACTTCTTTGCACTGTTTAGTTTATCAGAACAAAGACTAACACAGCTTCTATATGTAACAAAAACAAAACATATTTTTCTTTCTTTTGCTGTGGAGATTTTTTCGTTCGTATAAATAGAGAGAAAGGGTACTTTGATATGCACATCTTTTTTATATTTATTTCATATTTTTTTATTTTAAAAAAATATATATTAAAATTCATTTTTATGATTATTTGACGTGTTAATTGAATCTAAATATACATCATCCTACCCTTATTCATAAATAAAAATAGAACAACAACTATAGGACAAAATCTAGGTGATAAGAAATTAACGAATAATAGTTATATTATTCCTACGAAATATCAACTTTAAAGCGTAATCCAAAAACTTAAACTATTTTTAGTAGAATAAATTATTTATCAATATATTAATCGTATCCAGTTAAATAAATAATTTGCATCTAACTTTGCTTTGTTCAAATAAATGAAAAAACACAATCTTTAATTTTTGTGGGAAGAGAGATGAAATCTATTAGTTTTTGTACAGAAAACATATGAAGGGAAAAAGATTATTTATAGGCAGAATTGAAGTTAAAGCAATTAGAAAAGGTGAAAGCCACGTCAGAATGAATTGTTTTGTGAACAAGAAGACATGCTGCTTTATTATCAGTAGCTTTTCTTCATAATCAGAAGTGGTGGGAAGGCATACTTCGGTTCAGGGTTTGGTTGGGTCTTACATGTCTCTTTCTTTTTCTATTTTTAACCCTTTAATATGACAAAATTGAAACCAATAACTATCTACTTTTAGAAGTGCTATATCTTTATTTGTATTTTTTCTTTATATTTTTTGGTTGGGTCTTACATGTCTCTTTCCAATTTTATTTATATTTTTTATTTTAAATATTTTACATGCTTATTAATTTATGAGGACGTCCCTGTTACGAATTAAAAGTTATTAAAATTAATTTTGGCATAAATGAAAAAAAAAACATGGATTATATATTGTTTTTCTATGTATTCTATTTTTAAGAAGGCAAAGACAAATACATGGAGATAAAAGTAGTAAAATTAGTGTTTTTTTTTCAGTATTAAGTGAGTTGGAAAGGAAACGACGATGATTTAACTTCCATGAAATATTAGAAGGAGTTCAAATTTAAAAGTTTGTATGAATGAATATATTTAATTATTGATGTAGTATTATTGAAAACTTTTTAATATTTTCTTTTACACTCTTTAATTATTATTACCTAGAAACTAATTAGAGGAATCATAATTAAAAAACTTGTTATCAGGTTAAATTGATTGCAGTATATATATTTCATTTGTCGAACAATACTATATTCAATTAATGGTCATACTAACAATTAATTTCATTACTTAAAAGTGAACACATCACGAATGATCTAAGGATGATTTCTAAAGTTTTACATATGTCAATAAAAAAGAAATTCAGAATGAAAAAAAAAATATTTTTTAAATGAATCTATGGAAGAATCATGTATGAAAATTTTAATTACTCGCTGATTTATAAATAAGTCGAATTTATATACGTACATGCACGTTTACTTATTGTTAGCAACTCTTTTTTATATTTTTTTATTTTAAAAATATTTTATTTAAAAATATTTTTATTTAAAATTATTACTAAACTAATATATTCTTATCATATTGTAACTCTTAATTTTTATATTATTATTTATTGATATATTTAATATGAAACTTAGGTGAAAATCAAGTAATAAAGTAGAATGTTACGGCAAAGATAACATGGTGGTGATTAAAAGGAAGCCGTCTTTAAAATTGTGACTTTGTTTTTCTTTTCTTTTTTCTAATTCATTAAATCTGGGTTACAATTTACATAAACTATATAAGTGTAAGACGGATTCTTTTTTACTTTTTTTCCTTTTTTTCTCCTAAACTGCTATTAAAAAAATAAAATAAAAAATAAATATATAAATTGCTGAGTCCGAGTAGAAACTCTTCACCTCATCAATTCCTCACCATCAGGACATCGGCCTCTCCTCGCCGGCGACCAAGTTCCCATCCGCTGCGGAAAATGGCAATACGCTCGTCACGACGGCGGGGATACGAAGGTCGCTGTGAACGTCGTGGAGAGGACTGGGTCATAATTTATGCTTTCATTTCCAAACTATTATTATATGGAATAAATGTTTATTTTACAATTGCAACTAATGAAATAACCTTATCTTAAATAGAAAACAGTACGCTGGTTAAGAAAATATTAATAATAAATATGCGTCAATATATAAGCATTTATACCGCAAATCATTAATCATGGGTCAATTTAACGATTCATTCATTATCCTGCCATTGAATTAATATTTTACGTCGAATATGGTAAGATAACATTAGAATCAATTAGGTATTCTTTTATCAACAGTTTGATATTTATTTCATAACTTTGTTTCAACCTTTCAATGAAGAGAGAATGGTTTTATAAAGTAGGTTGTACTAAAGAATCTGGTTTGGGCATTATAAAAATGGGTTTTGTTGGTTTTGCAGGATGCAGTAACTGCATTTTCAAGTTGTGGTGGAATAACAGATGGTACGGTCTTGTACTCGCAAAACCTCACTCCCGTCCAATCCGCCATCTCTGCAACAATTGATTCTCAGTCTTCCATTTGTGGTACCGTTAATTAATTAAGCTAAGCTATATCTATTTATAGTTGAAGATTTTGGATTGAAATGTTTATTGAGAATGCATGATGCAGTTGGGAGCCCAGTTTCTGCCAACAAACCAAATGGAAGAGATAACGAAGTGAAAGGAGCGACCACAACAAGTGGTTCCTCACGTGAGCCATCTGATGAAGACGACGAAGCAGGTCTCTGTGAACAAAGCACAAACGCTGTTGACACCAAGCGTCTTAGAAGGTACATAATCAAGATTACAAATCTTACGACCACCAAATTTATAATAAAATACACAATACGTTTTTATGAATTGCACAGAAAGGATTCTAATAGAGAGTCTGCAAGGAGGTCCAGAAGAAGAAAACAAGCCCATTTGGCTGACCTGGAGTGGCAAGTAATTTATCAAACAACACTCTTCTCATTTTTCTGCTTTTTTTTTATCATTTTTTTTCCATCTCTTATTTAATAACTTTTATTTACGGGTTAATAATTTTTTTTATAAATTTATTAATAATAAAAACTCATGTTAATTAGAAAATATAGGTACCAGTACCTTAACCTAAAACGACGTAAACTTTTTGTTTTATTTTTTCCTTTGCCAGGTTGAACGGCTGAGGCAGGAAAACTCACACCTATTCAAGCAGCTTAGGGATGCAAGCCAACAATTCCGTGATGCGGATACCGATAATCGAGTTCTAAACTCAGATGTCGAAGCTTTAAGAGCTAAGGTACAATAAATCTCATTTATTTTTATAATGTTATATTTCACTCCTTAAATTTTAAAAATTAGGATAAAATACATTTTGGAACAAGCTTTTTGAAATAGGTTTTCAATATATAATATTTTTTGGAATAAGTTTTTTCGAACATGTGTTTTGGAACAAGAAATCCATTCTGGAAACATGTATTTTTGAACATTTTATCCTCTCTTATCTGTCTTTACAAGTTACACAGAATACAAATTCACAAAGGCGCATACATACATATATTTGTTAACTCAAGTTGTTTGTTGATTTAGGTAAAGTTAGCTGAGGACATGGTGAGAAGAGGTACAATTCCAGCATTCAACAACCAGATTCTTCCAAACCTGAGTGAATTGAGCAATATGAATAATGTGCGTGGCATGGCACATGTCTCACCAACAATCACTGTGCATGGGAATGATGGTGCTTCGTATGGTGCTGGAATCACACTCGGTGGACATAACTCACCTCTTGAGCTTGGAAACTTGGACATACCTTGCACTGATTTCAATACTGATAATGCTGTCAGCTCTATCACTACTATGTGGCCTTAATCAACAACACTTTCTATCCACCACACATTCTAGTGCTGTCAGTTAGATTCACCTTAATTATTAGCTTAATTTCTAGGTTAAACTGTGGAATTACATTCTACAAAACACTCTTTACATGTAAGAAACCATGCAGACTACTAGCATGTGTGTTAAATTATTGGAATATTTTTAACAACTTTTTCTTTACTAACTTTTTTTACAACGTGATAGTTTATAATTAGTTCGTTTTAAATATACTGATCAGTATTAATACATAATCTAAAGTTATTAATATATCATAATCTTAAATTATTTTTTCATTTTGTTTTGTTTTGCTTCCGGTTAAGTTTGATAACACAAATAAAGTGGATCGTACAACTCATTTGTGAATGTTTTCCGAAATAGGTTTAGTTTAATATAATATCATTGTTGTTAATTATTTGAATGGCTTAAAAGTAAAAAACAAAAAACAAAAAACTGAACAAATCCATCACATTTAAAAATAATAAACATGCAAAGATTTTAATAAACACTTGGTTCATTTTTTAACGTGCAAAGATGAAACTTATGCGTTCTTAATTATCTTATGTGTTCTTAATTATCTTACAATTGGAGAAAAGGTTTTAGACGTATGTTATTTTGATCTTTTAACGTCAGATCTAGACCCAACGTCTTTGCGGATGACGTCAGCTAGGTATACTCGACGTCTATATAGACGTCAGATGTGGGTATACCCGATGTCTATATAAATGTCGGATGTAGGTATACTTGATGTCTATATAGACGTCGGATGTGGGCGTATGTCCGACGTCTATATAGACGTTGGATGTATAGATATCTGACGTCTATTGTCATGGAACATTTTGTTCACTGTAACCCATTGCACGTCTGTGTGTGCACTGACAGATGTCTATAGACGTCAGACATGGCACTAATAAACGTCCACGGGGTGTTTTTTTTTAATTAATTTATTTTTACAATAAAACCACACCTGAAAAACATAAAATTGTCCCAAAACAGTATATTGTAATATATATATATATATATATATATATATATATATATATATATATGCGTTTCAACTAAAGAAAGTTGTACTTAATTTAAAAAACAATCCAATACCAAAACTATCAAAATATAAACTTAAACTAAACCTAATAATGTTCAACAACAAATTTAAGTGTTCCTAGCTCCATCTTTGCAGAAGATAAGCTGCCCACTCCCGCCTTATCTGTCTAATTGTGTCCTCCGTATAGGAGATGTACTCTTGAAGCGCTGCAAAATGCAGAAAGAATCATTATGGTTTCATATATGTTCAAAGATGAATTTAATTTGTAATGTATTGAAGGTATGCATTACTACCTCATTCCAGTCATCTGTAATGGAAGCTCGGATAATGGTCTTAATCCAAGACATGACATAGAAGCCACATTCCCATGAATCTAGATGCTTGTTACACTAAAATGACAAACTAAATAGTCAAGAATTTAGATCATTCAATAACAGAAAATGAATTAGAACTATAAATGACTTACAACCTTTGGATACAAAACTTGAATTAGTTGACCTCAGGATTTACCTATAACTCTATTTAGATTGAAAGCACAAAGTAAAATTAATATAATTATATTTATCATAAAAATTTAAGGTCAACATGAAATTTAAAGTCATTTTTGGAGAAACACTTACCCTTGAAGCATGTTTCTCAAGTCATTTCTCATCTTCCTTTGTTGCAAACAAAACCATATAATTTCACATTGTTTGGGAATGATGACCATCAATTGCCAATGAGACCTATCATGAATCATAAATAGTTAGTAAACTAATTGAGTAAACTTTAATGAACTTTTACATAAAACAACACGTACCCATCAATGTATGGCACAAGGTATACGTCTCTTTTTGACTCATCCATCCATGTTTGCAAATAATATTGTTTGCTTTCAAGTGTGTTACCAGAAGGTTGAATGGTCTGAGGTTCAACAAATCCGTATATGGAAGACCGACCTTGGTCTACAACGATTGTGTCCATGTACCTAAAACAACAAAGTTAAGTTGTTAGAAACTAGGAATCTAAATAAAACTAACATGGAAGACAAAATTAAATATCTTACATGCACCATAGTTGAAGGATGGAAGTATTCAACATCCTGTCTCCTCCAATGATCTCCAATGCATCATTCAATGTAATATATACTGGCACATGGGGGGAGACCAAATACTCTGAAATCCCAATATATTTCTAATGGTGTTCTCTTCAACCTGGGTAATCTTGCCATTAACTTTGATAGAGGATCATCCTCCGCTTCAACCATCTCATCATCTTCATCTATGACTGTATCATGCATCGACTGCTTCTGAGGATGTGTGAACTGAAGATAAGAATTTCCAAGTTATCAATAAATATTTTTAAATTTAACATAGAAATACTAATAATAAAAATATTATACTTGTGGAGTAGCAATATGTGACATGATCAATGCTCTAGGTCAGACTATAAATGATCCTATGACCTCCCCCACAAAATGAATTTCTGGAGTGAGTACAGGCACCTGAGCCTGGGGATCCCGAACCTCGTCAATCGTCACATGCACGTGGTGGGGTAATATGGGAACACCATGAATAGTCTGCCCTCCCTCAAGTACTCGTCCGACAGCCACAATGCGTGGGGGATCCCCATCAACCAACAACTCATACTGACCACTATACTCAGTAGGTTCTACAACAGAGCATGATCCTCTAGTGCTGACACGAGGTGTTGTGGGAGTTTCAGTGGGCAACCCCATGGTGCCCTGCATCATGGAATGCAGCTTCTCTTCAAGCGCTCTTTGTATTTCTTTTTGTTCTTGTAGTTGCTCGATGAATCGTTGCTCCATTGATCTCATGCTTTGGTTGAGTCTTTCCTCCCACTGAATATCCATCTGCCTCAGTTCCTCCTGACTCATTGATTGAGTGTTTTTTTTTTGTGTAGGGCCAAAGTAGTCACGAAGACCAATCACCCCAAGAACTCCACGTACACGTCTAGGGTGCTCGGGCTTTCCAATGGTCGTTGTTAGAATGTCGTCCCTACCTTGGCCAGCAAATGTTCCCTGAGTGTGCTGCTCAACCAACTCATCCCGCACATAAAAAAGAGCTTTGTTACTTAAAAGACATGTTATAATAAATACACAATCAAACAATGTTTAGAATTTGAACTTACAATTCTTTGTGAGATCAAGGTAGTTGAGGAAGATGTCATGTTCCGATCAGATTTAGTCCGAGCAGCCTTCCACAGCTTGCACCTAGCAGGTACAGGTGCTAGGTCCGGGGACTCAAGCCCCAAGGCCTCCGCTCGAGACTTTCTAATTTTCTTCTCCAGTTTTGCATAACCACCTCGTGATAACAAGTGTGGTGCATCATTTAGCCTTTGCCTTTCTTGGGCCGCAAACCTTTTACCCTGTGAAACCATGTATATTCATAAGTGTAAAATCGTAATAAACTCCATGAAAGACTTTGTAGATGTTAAGAAACATACCTTCCATTCCTCAAACTCTCTAGATGCCCGAAACTACATCCACTCCTCCTATATGAAGGTATATTGCTGCATGAATTTTCATGTTTTCTGTCTCCAAAGACATATAGACGTGTTAGCCTTGTCTTGAAATCCATCCATCAGATCGCTATATGTGATAACACTTTCTTTCTAATCTGTCCAATGTTTAGAATATCATAGTGTTGCTGTTTAAAACAACAAACATGTGTAATGACATAATAAGATCAAAGAAATAAGTATATCAAATTTCTTTTAAGTAATCATACCTGAATATCTTGCCATAAGAGGTTCTTCTTGACCTTTGGGACGTCATCCCAAGATGTATGAAGGATAGAGACATGAATTTTTGCTAACTTACCCAGATAACTCCTAAACCTATCAACATTTGGCCCTCATGCCACAGCTGATCTAGGGTCAATGTCAACATGTCTCCTCTGCCCATCAACGTGTCCGGTTGTAACTTCTAGCAAGCGTACGACGCCTCGACCACGTCCAGTCTGTCTTGATTCTGAGTTTGAGCTCGACATACCTAAAAAATATATACAAGGTTAATACGAATTCAAATATGATGAATAAAACTACATATAAAGTCATTACAAAAAATATCACAAAACCTATTAAGATATTGTTTTCTCCCAGATCCCTTCATTGTGATCACTACGAATTGCATGGATGTCATCGACAACGTCTTCGACTGAGTCTTCAATGGGTCTTGATGCAATAGATGTTGTCTCAAGCATATCAAGAGAATCTTCATCATCATATCCGTGCATGTTTTTTCCTTTTAAAATCATTGACCATTTTTTATTTGCTGGATTATTTACGTAGAATATTTGTCTTGCTTGACTAGCCATGATAAATTGTTCATCAGTGTAATTCATCTTGTTAAAGTCTACCAATGTGAAACCAAAGTCATCTGTCATGACACCATAATTTATATCAACTCATTTACACTTGAAAACTGGGACTCTAAAACTGACATAATCAACTTTCCATATTTCTTGTATTATTCCAAAATAACTCATGAATGTTGTGATTAGATTTTTGTCTTTAGAACTAGCAAAGTACACAGCCTCAGCTTGTAGTGTAACCCCACTATTTTGAACTCTACTTTTGTCATATTCTACCTTTGTCTAAAAAGAAATATTGTTTATATAGTACCCACCATATGTAATGACATCTATGTTCGGCCCACGAGATAACCTCAATAGACTTTCAGAAACATGTGGAGTTGCATAAATCTTTTTCTTAAACCATTGTAAGAAGGTTTTGACATGTTCATTAAGATGTCCTTTTTCAGTCATTCTTGGGTGTGATGCCTTTATTTCATTAACGTGTTCAGAAATGTAAGGAATCACATCAAAAATGTTGTTTAAGATGTACAAATGAGCTTGGTCAACTTTTTTTCTACTAACACTTTGAGTTCTTACACCTCGAACACCCTTACCTTCACATTTTCCTCCATATCTGTTCTTGGGAAGATCCACCAGTTCACAACTTGGCATATAACTTGAACAAAATTCAATGGCTTCTTCTGCAATGTATCACTCTATGATTGAAGCTTCTGGTCGGTACTGATTCTTGACATATCCCTTTAAGATCTTCATGTATCTTTCAACAGGGTACATCCACCCTAAGAAAACCGGCCCACATATTAGAATTTTTCTGACTAGATGAATAATCAAATGAACCATGATATCAAAAAAAGAAGGTGAAAAATACATCTCCAAATCACATAATAGTCTTATTCCTTCATTTTCCAATTGATCTAAACCTTGAGGGTCAACAACTTTCTTGCAAATGGCATTAAAGAACAAACTCAGACGTATCAGAATACCCCTAACATAAGGAGGTAATATGCCTCGAATAACAACTGGTAACAATTGTTGCATCAATACATGACAATCGTGAGACTTTAAACCAACTAACTTTAACTCTTGCATAAAAACAAGGTTACTAATATTTGAAGAATAACCTTGTGGAACCTTCACACTTCTTAAAGAGTTACAAAAACTTTATTTTTATTTTTTAGAAAGAGTGTGACAGACTGGGGGCAGATAGGTGTGTCTTCCTATTGTTTGTGGATGTAACTCAGATCGGATTCCCATGTCAGTCAAATCTTGTCGTGCTTTTATTCCGTCTTTGCTCTTCCCTTTCACGTTTAATAAAGTTCTGATGACATTGTCACAAACATTTTTTCAACGTACATCACATCAATACAATGTATAACATCAAGTTTACACCAGTATGGAAGATTAAAAAATATTGATTATTTCTTCCAAATGTTTTTTGCAAAGGTACTTTTATGATGTTTTTCGAACACAATGTCAATGTTTTTTACTTCGTTGTACACCTCTTCACCATTCTGGGGTCTGGACACAACCTCATCCTCAACACATCCATTAAATGCTTTTTACAATCTACGATAAGGGTGATTACGAGGAAGAAATTTCCGATGTCTTGTATATATCGTCTTCTGACCATGCTTCAATTGAAGGTAACTAGTGTTTTCTTCACAAATGGGACATGCAAAATGACCTTTAACACTATAACCGCTCAAGTTTCCATACGCTGGGAAATCATTTATAGTACAAAACAACATTGCATGCAAACGAAAATTTTCTTGAACATGTGAATCAAACACTTCGACCCCTTCTTCCCACAACAATTTCAAATCATCAATTAAAGGTTTCAAGTAAACATCAATGTCATTTCTAGGTTGTCTAGGACCCGATATCATCATGGACAACATCACATATTTTCTCTTCATGCACAACGAAGGAGAACGATTGTATATCATCAACATAATTGGCCATGAACTGTGTTTGCTACTTAAGTTCCCATAATGGTTCATACCATCAGTTGCAAGTGCAAGTCTTAAGTTTCTTAGATCAGCACCAAATTCTGGAAATGTTTCATCGATCTTCTTCCATTGTGGTAAATTGATAACAATTGAAAAACTGTTATTTTCATGCTTAAAATTGATACTAAGAGCAACCTTTAACACTTAGAAAGTAGCTTAGAATCATGTTTTTGTTCATATTTTTGGCAATAAGAGAGATGGAAAAGTTTATGCTTGATTTCAGTGTTTTATGCAGGTTTTAAGGTGAATTTGATGAAAGAAGTGAAGGATAGAGATGGAATCAGAAAAGAACTCAAAAAGTGCAAAAGAAGAGAAGCCGCAAATACCGCTCAACGCCAGTTTACCGCTGAGCAACACTCATGAACTCCTGTTGGCTCCACTGAGGGGTGAAAGTGCAGCTGAGGGAAAGAATCCAACACACGCACTTACCGATGAGCGGCAGTTTACCACTGAGCTGTGGTATTTTGGGCTTAGGCCCACTTTTCTGTAATATTTCGAATAGTATATAAGCTTTAGGACTTCCTAGGGTTTGTATCTTTTTGCAGAGTACGAAGCAAACACTCACCTTTCCACCCCTTGGAGGAAGATTTTGGATGCTAATGCTACCTATTCAACTTTCTAGGGTTCTATCTATCACTCTTTCATTGTATTTCATCTAGTTTCACCATGAATATGGTGAACTAAACTCTTCTTGTTGTTGGGGAATCAATGTAATCTTTTGAAGCTCTTATATATGGAATTTGGCTCAACTTAACTCATTGCCTTAAGGTTTTGGGTAAAGAGTGGTGTCGATCCCTTATATAGTTGGCTCAGATGTTACTGGTGTTTGTGTAACCCACAGGGACCTCCTCCTCGACAGACCCAACACCATGTTGTTTTGTTAAATGAACTATCTTGTTAGTGCGTTAGGGTGATAGTTGTTTTAGGTGGGATTAAAGCATAAACTAACATGTGTTTAGCACATCTAATTTTCATAATTGAAGTGTACGATTATTAGAACTTTGTGCTTCATGGTGTGTTCTATAGGAAGTATCATATGGGTTGGAAGTGTATGTATAACTGATACTTTGTTATAAGTGAATGGTGATCAAATGATTGAATACTTGCACTAATATATATGTTGCACATACCAGATTAGGTGAGTGTCATTGTTAAAGTTGATAACAATAGTAACCTTTTTTAGGTTCACTTTGTTTTGATATGTATTAACTGTTTTAAAGTTCAATATGTAAGTGGTTGATTCAATACATGCTAATTCAGAGGTTAAAAGTAAAGGGATGACATTTGATTTTGTTTACAAGATGTATTAATGATGCAGTCTTAGGACTTGGGTGTTACAACGCTTGACGATTTGGATTGGATATATGGTCAGAAATTGTGATACAATTCTATTGGTCACTTGTACCATTGTGAAATTTGTAATGAGCATATTGAACGTGTTTATGAGAGTTTTGTTTGGTTTATATCTGTCTACATGGGTATTGTTTATAATAAACAATGATATGTGTTGTGGTGTATATTATTGAAAGGAATGAAGGTAGTCCAGATTTGTTATGATTGTATTTTCTTCGAGTATCAATGGATATACTCAATTAGAATGAGTTTGAGTCTAGATAGGAAAATAGACAAATTTATGTAAGACAATTATGGGTTGTAAGATACTCAGATGACTACTTTTGACTTATTCAAGACTAGGAAGTGATCTAGCATAGTTGGCGGTGATATCTTTAAAGTTAGGGTCTTTTTTTCACCGATGCGAGGTTGTGGAAAAAGGTACTCTATGCTTATATGAGGAGGGAAAGAGGATGGGTTATGAGAAGAGCGATAATGGTTTGTTGTGATCATTGTTCAGCTTGGTGGGAGAAATACGATGTTGGAGCAACCATGTGTGTGGAAGTTATGTTTTGAGTATCTTCTAGTTATACTTTATCAATCCAGGATTGTACCTTTCCTCTTTCAACAGGGTAGAAAGGTATTCACATTTCCTTTTCGTGAGGGCATAAAAAGGTGGATCTCTTCGTCTTTAAGAGGCGCTGACAGATATGGGTCTCTTTGAGTGTCGCCCTTTCCTCTTGTGAGGAGGTAGAAAGGGATGAATGTCTCGTCCGTAGGATTTCGGCTCATGTTGATTTAATAGCTGATGTGAGCAACTTGAGAAGTTGGGGAGATAGGTCCAAAACTACGGTAGAGGACGACTTGAATTGTCATGTTTATTAAACAGGAATGGTGCAATGATGTTTAAAAGAAGACATATGTTTATAGAGATGGTTGGTGCTGGGTGAGGTGCCTTAGGGGACAACTTGTGTAAAATGAATGAGTTGATCAGAGTTCCTTATAAGGGGGATGTATGGGTTGTCATTGTATTTCTAGTTATAGTCTTATTATGTGTTTATGCTATATCATATCATATGCTTGTGGTAAGGAATTAACAGAGTTAAAAGTGTTGTATTGGTGTTGATGTTTATTCGGTTAACTCACCCATATATTTGTTTGTTTTGTTTTGTGTTTGTAGTCATGATCGTATCACGTGTGAGTTATACGGGAGCTCAGATAGGAAGACAGATGTTGTTAGAGAAATGTGATTAACGAGATAGGGGTTGCAATGAGAGTTTATTTAATGTTTTATTTAGCTTATGCAATGGATTAAGGATTTTTATTAAACTATTTATTTTTGTGTTGGACATGGATAATTAATATTTAAAGTTTTAATAGCTATATTTATTATAAATTTTTAATTATGTTATGAATTAGAAAAATTCATTAGTATTTGACACACTAAGTGACTTCCAAACTTGGGACGTTACACCACCTAAGGTGGGCAAGACTCGACATAGTCTAGGGAAAGCTTAACTCAACTCAACTTGAGGTGGCACAACTAGATTTTTCTTAACGTGGATTTAACTCGACTTTGCCACTTGTGAACACAACAAAATTATTCCTAACATGGACTTGAATTGACTTTATCTAACATGAGCTTGACTTAATGCTATCTAATATGAGCCCTACTCTACTCAAGCTAATGTGGACACAACTTTACTTAGTCCAACATAGGCCTTACTCTACTTGAGTTGATATAGGTTCGACTTTACTTGACTTTAAGTGGGTTCGACCTTATTCAACCCAATATGATTTATCAAACGTGGTTATAAATCAATTTCGACTGACCCAGACTTAACTCGTCATAACCTTAGGCCAACTTAACTATACTTGATATGGACTCGCCTTAACTCTATCTAAAGTGGCATCAATTCAACTAAACTCTCAACTCGATTAATCTCAAGGTGTGTACAAGTAAACTCAACTTAAGTGGAAGTAATTCAACTTGACCTAAGATAGGTTTAGCTTGACTCAGGCTGATGTAGGTCTAAAATGGATGCTACTCTACTTGCCTTAATAGATGCTACTCTACTGGCCCTAAGACCTTACTTAACTAATCTTAACTAGACTTTACTAGACTTTACTTGACTTAGGTCGAGATAGGTCGACTTAACTTAACTCGAGGGGGTTAACTTTACTTGGCTTGAAGTAATCCCTAATCGACTTAGTATAAGGTGGATATGGCTTGATTTAGACCAAGGTGCATCCGGCTCAATTCAACTGAAGTGTTCTCGATTCGACTCGACCTAAGGTATGTCCAACTTAAGTTGATTAGACAGTTTTCTTATCGACTTGTCATGGACTTAAGTTGACTCAAACTAACATGGATTCAATTCAACGCCCAATATGAACCTTATCCACTTTGGCTTGAATTAGCCTTTGTTTAAGTTAGACCCAACTAACCTTCTTAACTTGAATCCGATCTAACCCTATCCATATGGACTTGGGAGTGTCTTAAATAAACCTAGTTATTGCTAAACTAGACCTAATTTAGGCATGATCCAAGTTGGTCAACATAATTCTAACCCAATTTGACTCGACATGAGTTATCTCAACCTAATTTGATAATTGGACTTAACTAACGTAAATTTACTCCTAGTGAGTTTGGATTTAGATTGAGTAAATGTTGTTTATGCATATAAAATTTTTAAGTAATTGTTTTTTCATTTTTATTTTTCAATAATATTTTTACTTTAAAAGATGTTTCATGGGTTTTTGTTGGCATTTTAGGTCCATGAACTTTTTCTTATGAGTTTTATAATTCTTGTAAACTTTTTTGACCCAAACTCATGTGAGTTAGAGTCAAATCCAATGAATTTTCCTTTGAAGCCAAAGAAGAAGAGAGACGAAGAAAGGAAAAAAAATAGCATTCGGTGCTGCATCTGAAGAACATATTAGGCTCGATGTTGAAGCTAGCTTAAACGATACCAGCAAAGAGAACAAGCGTGGTATGAACAAGGGTGTGATAAGCTAGACCTCATTCCATAAGTTTTAAGTGTTACCTCCAAGACGCCGCCATTTCATGTGTGTAAGGACATACAAGAAAGATTCCTTAAGTTTCTAAAGAACAACACGATTATACAACCACCATCACACACATATCTGATAAGATGGTTTACAAGGTATATTCAGACCCTGGTGTGTCCACACCTTCCACCATCCATCAACATGCAGAAATTGAATCACGTAGGAGAAATAAGGGTGAGGCTTTTGTGCCTCAACCAAGCGTCTAACAATTGCACATGTTCAGTTGGAATTGTGTGGTCGTTGAACACTTTAAACGGACATTGAATCATATTTGAAATTTTATTTTCATAATAGACAACATATTTAATAAAATACAAATTCTTGAAGTAAAATTTAAAATTTAATTAAAAACAACAGCAGTTGTAACTGCATCTAAGTAATCTTATTAAAATTATAGCTTTGCGAGTACACGTGAATGTGTCGCTACAAATGCCAATAAAGAGGACCAAAAGATTCACGTTACATATAATCATCAAAGCTTTAAGTAAACGAGAGATAAATTGTGGTGAAAAAGGGTTAAAATGAACCTTTCACCATCAATTAATCATAGGCCTTCCCATTTGTAATTGCGCATCCTCTCCCCTTTGCTCAACAGCAAATCTCAAGAAATCATCCGGAACAGGAATATTTAACTCTGAACATACGAGTTGGACAATTTTTCCGGTGACACCTCCAAAGGACATTTTGTTCAGTGTCACAGCAATAGAGAACTTATTGGTGACATCACAAAAACCTGTGGACCCACCCATTCCCGAGTGACCAAAGGCAATGGATGATCCATCCTTAGAAGTAAACCTCTTGAATCCTAGGCCAAAACCTCCATTTGGCAAAGCTAAATTCTCGTAGTCTCCTGTACCCAAGAATTCATCAATAATCCTAGGATTCCGGTAGACTTTTCCAGCAACATGGGTTTTAAGATTATTACCAATTCTGCTACTACTTGTATCATCGCTACTGCTACTTTGTCTATTAATATTGCTGCCCTCATCAGCCTCTAAATCATCAGAACATGAAACTTTTTCATAACTTCTGTTAGTACTAACAGCAGGCACAGTTTCTTGCTTCCGTCCAATGCATTTTCGCTTTTTGGGGACTTTCTGGGAAGAATTTAATTTGGGGATATGAGGATGGCTTCCAAGCAATGGCTTAGAAGCAGAGGAATGAGGTGGTGGTAACTTGCCCCCATTAGCTAGGGCTGCATAATAACGTGCAAGTGCCCGGGCAGATAAATGTCCATTGCCTGCTGGTATGATTGCACGACGAGCATTCAGTGTATTGAAAACAACAGGTAAAGTGGTTGCCACTTGAGCAATTTGCTGTGGTTGGAAGGTGGAGGGAAGGTCAGAACGATTACTTAGTGCTGATAACTTGCTTAAATCATCAGTATCTACAGTCAGGGCAGCAAGACGTGATTCCACACCTAAAAATATAAGCATTGAACCATGGTTATGCTTTACAAAGAAATCAAAAGAGAAATACTATTATACACATTCGGTAAGAAAAAAAAATTATTTTCACAAATAATAAAAACAACGCCATTTTGTTTTTAAATTGATTCGTGATTTAAAAGATTTGTACATGACAACGAAAGTACAATCAATGAAAATAACATGTTGCTTCCACGTTATCTATACAATATTTAAAACCCAAATAAAACAAGGTGACATTTTGTAATTATTTCTGGAAATAAAAAAATGATAGAAAAATCTGGTACTAAACAGGTTCCAAATTTCGTTACCTCCATCTATGATGGGCTACACAAAATAAAATAAAATGACAAATAATACTCATCAAAAGTTACCTGGCGGAATCCCTACATATAGCTCCCCTTCAATATGGAGGGGGCGAATTATTGCTTCTTCAAGAATCTCCTGAAATTTCTTCCCAGATGCATGCTGTTTTAATCCAAACAAATTATTAGAACATGAGAGAAACCCAAATGATAGGTAAATTTTACTTGCAACTGGTCAAGCAACTTTGTGAAAAAATAGTAACTTAAACCAACTGCAACCATGCCAAAATAACTATTTTACATAAATAGGCAACCTCAAATAAGTGCTACAGTGAATGCCATTAACAAACAAATTGGAGAGACATGCCATACATAAGCATAAACACATAATCCTTACGCGTGAAAGTGGATATTTTAAACAAATGGTGTAACTTTGCCTTGTACATACCAAAGTCGGTAAATCTTAAAAGACTTATGTGCATAGGTCGTGTTCGGAAGTATGAATTTTAGTCAAATAATTAGAAATTGAGTTTTGAAACACAATCCATTTGTTACGTAATTTATTTTTGTTTTTTGTTGAAGTTGTAATTCAAAACAGGACTTTTATTTTATTTCAAATCTGGTGAAAGGTATAAGCATTATTATTTTATTGTATGGAAACTGTCCTCTATGCACGATTTCATCGTTGGATAAGACTAATAAACTTTTGGTTGAATTGGGTCGTAAGGACAAGATGCATGAACTTAAAAATTAAAGGCAATCGCAAATGAAAGTCACATGAATTCTTAGCCGAAAGAAATACAGTTAACACTTGTTATAGTTATGGTAACACCTAATAACCCTCCAAACACCATGATATGAAAACATACAACACTAGTTGCGGCTTTTCATTGCACATATTTAATATTGATAAACTTCAAATTTTACCACTGTTCTCTCTCCATATACGTGTTGTGTTACTATTAACTAAAAAGGAGCATAAAAAACAAAAAGAAACGCCATACACATTATTTGTGTTGCTATTAATTAAAAAAGCAGAAAAAATAAAAAAAGAAAGTCCCCTATCAAAGCACGAATTTCATATATTTCCATTGAAATCGTTTTTTAAGCCACAATTTGTATTTTATTTTTAAACTATACATGAGATTTATTAATACATCTTCGTCGCGAGCTTCTTTTTCATTGAAATCGTATTTTAAGCCACAACTTGTATTTTATTTTCGTAAACTGTACATGAGATTCATTATTTTATTTCATTGGAGTGTATGGAAGTCGTGCTTTGATAGACTCTATTTTTTCTGCGTTTTTAATTAATAGCAACATTTATGTGAAGTCCGTTTTCTGCTTTTTCGTTAATTGCAACACAAAATATGTATAGGACTTGGAGTTTATCTAATTTAAACATGTGCAATGAAAAATCTCATACCATAACCAAACCAGAGTGCACTATGCTGGTAATCATGGAGTTTGGAGGTTTATCATGAGTTACCATAACTATGACAAGTGACAACTCTCTTTCTTCGGACTCAGACATTCAATTGTGAGTCAGTTCTTGCATGTTGTCCTTACAATCCAATTCAACCAACAAATCTCTAACAATCTTATTCTACGACAGTCTTACATAGAAAAAAATATTGTGCGCAAAACTAAAAGAACGGAAATAGTTTATTGAAACACAATTTCCATACAATAAAAAAAATAAAGCCCATACCTGAAAAGAAAAATAAAATAGAAATAGTATTTGAAACACGACTTCAATAAAAAAGATTTTCAAGAAAATTACGTAACAAAGAAATTTTGTTTTGAAATATGGTTTCTGATTATTTGACTCGAATTTATGCTTGGAAGCACGATTTCTTTGTTTCAAAATCGTGCTTTTGAATACGACTTACCCACATACATAAAATTTTTAAAATTAATCCATTTCTAAAACTCCGATGTGAAATTATACCATTTGTGTTAAAAAACAAATGTAAGTTCCTATGTACACACATACCCACCAACCAATCACCCAATAGCTTTTTCCACCATTACAAGCATGGCAAGAGTATTACAAAACATCACACTCTTACTGTATTTTTTGAAAACAAAGTTGTATTACTCTCTTTTTAACAAAATAAAATGATTTTTCATGTATAAAATCATCCTCTGCTTTTAACCTTAATTGTTCAGACAGTGGAGTGAAGCATAAAACTGGAGAATATGTTTTGAACAGGAATAAGAATTATATATGAATTAAAAAATGCAATTGACAAGGGCAAGGGCAAGCATTCATACCTCAATGATTCCACCACACAACCAGCCAAATGATAAATAATGATAAAACTGCTCCTTGCCTGGTTCAGTCTCAGGTACTGACTGACTAATGCAATTTAAACATTCATCCCAATCAAGCATCAGAAGAGGGTTTTCTTGAGTTATGTCTCCCATCGCGTTATGCAAACCAGATGTATGGTTAAGCACATGATGAACCTGAAATAGAATATTAAAATTGATGAGCCAGTAAAAGGCATTGCGTCAAGCCTTAGAAAGTATTTCGGAAAGAATAAAAAGAGTAACTGAAAGAAGTTAGATTAGAGGAGCAGTAAAGGGTGTGGATGACAGTTATTTTACCAGCTAATATTTTATTCGGCGGTAGCTGTGATGGCAGAGAAAAAAATAAACAAACTGAAAGTGTGCACTGTTTCTGAAAATTTACTCCTATGGGCAGTGGTCCCGGGGGAAGGCACATAATTTGAAGTCTTTTACTTTAGGCTCTTGATATAAATTGAAAGGATTAGTGATAAATTAGGTTATTGGAGATTGTACCCCCTGATACCAGAAAAAAAGTATCCGACAAGGGTCCAGTCAAACTTGCCCTTCTTTAAAAGGTCCGTGAGGTCCGTGAGGAGTTTCGCTATTCTCCCATAATTCCTTATAAACCTCCTATAGTAGCCAGTGAGGCCTAGGAAGCCCTTTAAAGCATTTATTGATCTAGGAATAGGCCATTATAGAATGCATCGATTTTTTCCTGGTCCATGGCTACCCCTGTCCTAAATGACATGGCCCAAGTATCTAATTTGTCTTTGCCCAAACTCACACTTCTTCCTGTTGGCAAAGAATTAATGTTGCCATAGTGTGTGCATCACTTGTTGGAGGTGTTCTCGGTGCTCCTCCCATGACTTACTATATATAAGTATGTCATAAAAAAAACTAAAATACACACTTCCTTAGGTACTGCCTCAGAACTGTGTTCATAATGCATTGAAAGGTGGCAAGTGCATTTGCTAGGCCGAAAGGCATAACCAAAAACTCATAATATCCTTGGTGAGTGCGAAATGTTGTTTTGTGGATGTCTTCTTCCTTCATCCTTATTTGAGGGTATCCTGCCTGTAGATCCACCTTTGAGAAAAGACTGGCCCCTTGCATTTCATCCAACAATTCTTCAATCAACGAAATAGGGAACTTGTTTGGGATGGTGGCCTTGATCAAAGCTATGTAGTCTATGCAAAACCTCCAATTGCCCTCTTTTTTCTTCACCAAGATCACTGGGCTAGAGAAAGGGTTGATGTTGGGATTGATTATACCTGTACCTAGCATCTCAGCTACCTGCTTTTCTATTTTTGATATCAAGAGGTAAGAATATCTATAGGGCCTCACGTTGATAGGGTCCACTCCGGATTTAATAGGGATCCTAGGATCCTGGTCTCTCCTGGGTGGTAGCTCTACTGGTTCTCTGAAAATCTCCTCATACTTCCCCAAAATCTTCTCCCGTCTTGGTGTTAATTGATCCACCCTTCCCTCATTTTCTTCCAACTTTGTTTTTTCCAGACTCCAAACTAAAGTTACCGCCTCAATTTTAGTTTCCTTTAATAAAGCCTCTGAAGTCACCATTTTCCTGGCCAAAGTAGGATCCCCTCTAATCATCACCTCCCTTTCCCCATGAGAAAACTCATAGTCAATTTTCTCCAGTGGATCTTGACTTCCCCTAATGAGGCCAACCATGATACCCCCAATATCAGATCCACTCCTCCAAGTTCAAATAGATAAAATTTATCCTTCACCTCTACTCCTTCCAAGGTCACCAAAATGTTGTGGCAACATCCACTGATAGAATATAAGGTGACAGGATATACTGGGTGCAGGAGAGAAGGAAACAATTTAGGAATTAGTTGTTAGTTGGTTGGTTGGTTGGGGGGCCTTTATAAGAAGGCAGGGAAGTCTTGTGTGGGAGAGAGCTATTTTTTCGTACAATTGAGTTTGACTGGAGTTTAGTCTAGTGGAGGGAAGTTAGGCTTCCTTGAGTGTAAAACCTTTACATTGAATTCTTTCATTCATTCAATAACACTAGTATTATCCAGTGATACTTTGTGTGTTCTAGAGAAAACGAGTGGGTTGATCGACTTCTTGACTAAAGAAGTCTATCAAGTTTGGTACTGCTGGATCCCTTGGAGAGGAGAACGTGATGGAAGGAAGAATCAATACTTTGAAAGGAAGAGTCAATATTGTGGAGAGGTGGGCCAACAAACAGACAAGGGTGCTAGCAGAGAATGGAGAAGAAATATCCAAGAAGAAATACTCAAAAGGAAGGGAGAAATCTCTTGACAGACCAAGAAGGGGAGGGAAAGAAGAATTTATGCAAGACAACAAGAAAGGAAAGAAAGAAGTAAAGAAGGGTAGGGATGTTGTGAAATCTCCCCTGTAGATTGATTTTCCCTTGTGACCACACCGTTGTCAAGTCTAGGATCTACTGTAACCTCCTCGACATCCCCGGCTATCTCCATAGTCCTTAGTAATTCTCTAGGGTTGTGGGATCTGATTTGGCTCCTGATATTCCCCTGCAGCCCTCCAAAGAAGTACCCCAACAGCTGCTCCGCTGTCAACTCAGTGGCTTGTGCCACCAGGCTCTCAAATTCTTGAATATAATCTTCCACAGACCCATTCTGCCTTATCGCAGCCATTTTTTCAAATATTGTGCACCTATCTTTACCACCAAACCTCCAAACTAATGCCTCTTTCATCTCCTCCCAATAAGGGTTCTTGGTTTTCCTTTTCCAGAATTGGAACCAGTGGTTGGCCCCTCCCTCCATGCTGATGAAGGCCAGTCTTTGTCTTTCCTTTGCTGAAACGTTTTGGATATCAAAAAACTTCTCTGCTCTAGACAACCATCCCACCGGATCCACCCCTTCAAATGTAGGCAAATCCACTCTCTTCATCCAGCTTTTTTGTGTTTCTCCCCTTTCTTCTTCAAGTTCCTCATCAATCTCATCCTTCTTTCCCCATTTCTCCCCATTCACAGACCCTTGGCTGTCCTCCGAACTTCTGTCAGGTTTCTTGGATTTTTCATTAGAACTCCCAACATTTCTTTGAGTTCTTGCTGCCCATCTCTTAACTCCTCAATAGCCCTTCCCTGTTTGCTAACCAACCTTTCAATTGTGCTGTTTCTTCCCTCCATCACTAGCCCCTTTTCCCTTTTCTGATATTTGGCAGGTCTGACCAACTGTTAAGTTTCATAAGAGCAAGAAACCTTGAACACTATTCTGGTTTAACTCCACAAAACGAAACACAACAAAGAAAAACACAACAATGTACAACACTTTCAAGGAAGCCTGTCTTCCTCCCTCATAGGATGTGCAGATCCTGTACAAACAATACAAAATGTGTCCCCCAACAGACACTCATTCCCCCTTATATAGCTAACTCCTAAAACAACCCCCTACGTAACTGCCTAACCAACTCCCCCCTCCATTCTATTCTATTTTATGTTCTGTTTCCCCCCCCCCCCCCTTTCCTGACTTAAACTATCACTTTCTCATTAGAAAATTAGATAATACTTTTTTTGCAGCATCTCTTTCACATCAACATTCCTTTCTCATTAGAAAACTAGATAATAATTTTTCTACAGCATCCCTCTCCCTTCAGCATCCCTCTCTGATTATTATCATTAAAAATAATAGCCACAATACTTTAGTATGCAGAAAATTCAATATCAGACCTTAATGAGATCCTTCCCATTTGATCCAAATCCTGGCCATATATTTGCTACATTGTCTTCAAGGTTTAGTTGTCTGCAAGATAATAATCAAGCAGACACTTATTTCAGGTTAAAAGCACAGAGAGAACATGACGTTACAAATTCAGATAGAGCATGAAATATGATTTTAAACTTTCAATAACAATTTACAAACAGGAATCTTAATTAAATCAAAGAAAGCATTCCTGACTAACAAAACTGGTACTTACATACGAACTTTGATAGTATTTAAAACTTAGTAATTACTTACAACAACTAGATTCCATGGGTAATCTTTCTTAAATAATTAAAGCATAGAAAAAGACAGTCAAAAAATATGGATAAATTTATATTTTACTCTAGGAAAGAGAGAAACGTTGAGTTGAAACTGTGTGCTTTTTAGACAACAATGGTGCTTTTAATTATATTGATAGAAAGGAATCAATAAAAAAAAAATAGAGGAGATTTGGTATCCTCTAATAAAAAAGTATACGACACCGGAATAAATAAAAACACTCCTAATATTCCTTATTTCTACAATTATAAGATTTATCTTAAGTGTAATCATACAAATATCAATCCAACAGATGATTAAAGTCTTGATTAATGCATAAATTGTGTCAGTCACAAGTCAAAGCTTAGTGAAGCGATCATTGTAATCATCAGCATAAAGGCTGAATTAATTATGGAAGCACATGCTCATATGTGTGTGTGAATCAATAAATGCTGATGAATGTAAAAAGTGAGTTTACTGTTCCAAGCCCTTTTTTATATGACTTCAATGTCATAGGTATTTACTTTCTTTTTTTCTTCCTGCTGTACGTGCAATATAATTTATTTTGTGTATCTTAAATTTCAAAATAGCAGTCATCCTGCTATGTTCTAGAGGAATTTTGTGGTCAACCGCTATGCACAACAATTTGGGATTAACTACTATGGTTACATGAAATGTAAGTTATGAAGCAAATGTCAGTGGAGTAGTCAGTGGTCATTTTTTTATAGCAGTATTTTTTAGGAGTACAATCAAAGTGTTCACCTATTTTACCAAACATTATTATAAATATAGTTGTTGAATATTAAAGTGTTAAGTTACGTAACTTAACAAACAAATAAATTAAACATCCAAACTATTCAAACATTATTGAACATCATTCTAGTATTTTAAAAAATCAAATTGTCAACCTACACAATTAGTAGTGAATAATTATAATAAAAAGTTAGGTCCAATTTCACCCATATTTAAAAGATGTACATTTTTTCCAACTCAACCAGGTTCGAATTTATGGTATGTCGGATTGGCTTACGGGTTGAAACACATTTTGATATCTCTACCTATAGTCCCTTTTCTGTGAGATTAAAACTTTATATTCTAACAAACAACAAATTATAGCAACAAAAGAGGTGTACACAAACTATATGGTCTTAGAATTTTACAACATACCCATTGTCAACCATCCAATGTACCATTCCTGCTGTGATACCCTTTGTAACAGAGAATACTGGAAAAAGGCTATCAGGCTTAACTGGACGCGGATCATATTTACCAAGTACTCCTGCAGCAGTGTCAATAATGACCTCTTCATCTTTGTATGCACATACCTTTAAGAGATTATTCAGAATTTATTAAAACAATTGAAAAATACATAACCTATTTGTTTGACTCTTGATATCATATGCAACAACACCAACAATAAGAGTCAAGAATGTGAACCCTCAATTATGTTTAAAACAAAAATGGAACATTTAGCTCAACAACAGTAGTAGACCGAGACACTAAAACAAGGGAATGTAAAGATTCTCTTAACCATGGACTCTCATCAATATATAATATGTATACAAAAGATTTGAGGCCGGAAAGAATATTTGAGTGAATAAAAACAGAGTTTAAAACGATGATTGAGTGAGATTACTTGAGTGAAAAGCTCTCAACCAAGGGAAAGTATAGTCAGGATTATTACAAAGGAATAGATAAGAATGCAATTTACAAGAGAAAATCATTATAGTAATTACATTTCTTAAGCAGCATGTATGCTTTTGGAAAGTAGAAGTACTATTATTATTGTTAGGTTTCTTGGTGACAAGAAACCTTGTTGGTTCTGGTTTGGTCCAGAAAAACAACATAAACTCAGACTTAAAACTGGAAACAGCTTTTTATTACTTCAAAAACAAACAGGATGTTGGAATACAGCCAAGGGACAACGCTTCCCTTCTCACAGGATGTTACAGACCCTCTCTATGCTTCTCGATTACAAAACAACGTCCCCTTTACAAGACACCCCTCCCTCCTATCTATAGTCTTCTCCCTAGGAAAACTATAACAACCCCAAACCTCCTAACAACCTATGTTCTGTTTTTTAACTCCCTTTCTCCTAACATAGAAACTCGTAGTCCTATCAATTATCATGTGGTCCCAACTCCCGACACCATAAAGGCTCAGATACAGTCTAAATTCAGTGCATTATAAATATGGCTTATTTTTGTTTTAATCCCTTATTTAAAAGTTAAAAAATAATGTGTTCGCTCTTGATGTGATAGTGAGGGACTAAAACAGATTTTGTAAAAAGTAAAGACAAAAAATGGTAAATTCGATAGGGACATAAACTATTAGATGCCTTCTATTTCTAAAATACATACTAGTCTGAAATAGATATTTCTCGCAATACATACATCTAAGAAAGAGAAAGCCCAGAATATATAAAATTTCTTTCAATATGGCAACTATCCTAAAAGCTTAACTTATTAGATGAAAGCCCAATATTGGTTGATGTATGAAACATGCCCCCTCATATACGAATCCTTTGCGCTTGAAGGATGGAAAATGTCCAAGCCCACTCTAAATGCTGAAATTCAAGTTACTTAAGAAGAACGGGAACTACAAGGATGGAAATCCTAATCAGACGATCATAGAGACTCTAATTCATTATCAAGGATAAACTATCCCAAAAGCTTGAGTTACTGATAAGAAGCCCAATAATTGCACTTTATTTTCATCCGCTAGAGTTTAACTTTTGAAGTCGTCCAACTGTAAATTTGTTATATAGTTGGATCATATTCAGTAATATAATTATATATGATCTCATATCTTATCCCTTTGTTCATTGCTCCACATGAAGAGCTCCTTTGCATTCTTCTGTAAGTTCAATAAAAACATACTTTCAATTTTCTCAGTTTCTGTCTCTACAATTCTAACATAAATCTATAATTATTGATTATAAATTTCTATAATTATTGCTTTCAATAAAGTTCAGTACACTCCAGTCTCTGATCTTGTGCAGATAAACTGCCAGCTGTGTGGACGCCATGAAAGAGTTCCTTTCATATAAGCTGATGATAATAAATACATGATATGAGATGTTTATAAAAGATGTTCTAATAATTCTGACTCTAATTATTAGATATTGGTATTATTATAAATATCCCAATGCAAGCTTTATATATCTGAATTCAATAAAAAATATGTAATTTAAATATTTATTATATAGGATTAGCTCCTTATTTCTTTTATTTTAACATTCCTAGTCGAATATTGTTAGGTTCCTGAGTAGGAATCCTAATTAACCATAATTAACCATGATCACAGTAGGTAGAAAAGATAATGAAAGAATGAACTTCTTTTATTAATGGTAATAGAATTCTCTAAACAAGGATAGTTGGGAGCATAACCCCCCTCACACGACTGTAGCCGCCTATTAACAAACTCAATAATCAAGAGCATAACCCTAATACTAGAATCTAGCTCTACTTATATTAAATATTTCACTAGAATATAGTTCTATTTACTATAATTATCTTATACTGAATATTTCCCTAGAATATAGCTCTATTTACTATAATTATCTTATACTGAATATTTTCCTATAATATAGCTCTATTTACTATAATTATCTTATACTGAATATTTCCCTAGAATATAGCTCTATTTACTATAATTATTTCCTGCCTATCCTAACTGTTACAATAGTTAAGATAGTAACTCTATTTATAATTATTTACTATAAATATTTTTTGTCCTCTCATAAAAGACAGGATTAGAGACAATGTGTAAGCCTGATTGTTACATACAAGATCCATTTGGGAACTTTCTTCAAATTAAAGATTTTTGAGGAGTTGATTCAGCCATGTGAACTCACAAGTTACTAATGTCATTACCCTCCCTGAATTCTACTTCTACACTTGTTACTTCCGCAACATTTTGTCTTACTTTTCCACAATTACCTCTAGTAGGAACATAGTACCCTAAAGTGGAGCTCCTTATTTCTATGATTATAACAACCTATGATTAGGGAATTTTTCTCTGTCATAAATAAATTAAGAAATTATCTTTAGAAAATATTGGGGTAACTTACATGATCTTAGGTTTTTTTCTTCTTTTATATTTTTATTTATTTAATTATTTATTTAGGATCTTTATAGTTTTAGGAATATTTCATTAGAATATGACTTATAGGTATATCATATGATGTATATAGTAGAAAAATATTCTATAATTATTGTAGTTATGGTCAGCAGACTATTAAAATGAACTCTATTGTGTGGTTCATGCACAGTTTTCAGCATCTCTAAAATATAATATGCTCTGCTTCAGATAGTCTCCCTCTGTTTTTCTTTTAAATTGTACTTGCCAGCTGTTACCACTAGAATCAATAAAGAAATTATTTCCACAAATCAATTAATAACAACGTGCACCTGGATTCCAAGTATTTTATCATTGTTTCCCAACTCAATTAAAAGCTGCCTCAATTTGGATTCTACTTCAGAATGAACTGGTGAATCAAAAATCCATCTGTCATTTACTGATGGTCCTCTACTGATGTATCTGACAAGTGTGCCAAAGTTCAGCCGCAAATGAAATAAGCATGTAATAAATACCAATCAGAAAATATTTCAAAAGACTCACCCACTCAAAACTGACTCCGCAAATGGCTTCATAATGTCCATATATATTATTCGTACATTCATGGAGGATGAAAGACCTACAACCACATCAGGTAAGTAAAATAAGACGTGGGGAGAAAATAAGCATTACCAAGGCATCCAGTGGAAAACAGCAGACCTCTTAGAAGATTAAGAACCCTTCCAAATATTACAATATCACCAGGAAATGCATCAACCTGTCAAAATATTTTTATAAAGAATTTATATTGTACCTAAAATACGATTAGTAAAATAATTTTGGAACAATTGGAAAATGCAATCTGAACTCACAGGATTAAAGCGTTTCATTTCCTTTTTGTCAAGCTTCATTTTTTCCTGTATAACCTTCATATTTTTGTCCCTTTGTTCAGCCAGAGATTTCATTGTTTTCTTAGTAACGGAAAAATAAACTATAATTAGGGAGAAGCTAAATGTCTGAAAACTGAACAAACCAAACCATACTTGAGGTAAAGGAACACTTACATGGTATTCATTTGCGGGTGTTGTCGAACGAAAGAATACAGTTGTTACTTCCATTGCCTGCTCTGGCATGTCCAGCCGCAACTTAAGCCCCATTTCTGCAAAAGCAGACAGAAGGGCCACATGGTCCCCCTTTAACAAAAGGGCTTGCATACTCAGTCATTGTTTTGAAAGATCATCTTGAGCAATAAAGGGAAACTTGTACATATACTAACAATTCAATAAAAACTATAATACATAAAATGAAAAAAAAAATGTTACTAAAGCAAAGATGAACTTGACATATAAAAAGCTTTAGTTCCTGAATATTAAAAACAGATGATTGTGAGCCTTTTGCCATGAGTGCACTAGTACAAAACCACCCATACCGAATTAAATAGCTTGCTTTTCTACGTACCTAGGTGATGTTAGGAAAATGGCCTTTGTGCCTCTAACAATTCCTTAGAAGCCAAAGTGTTGCAGGGAAAACATTGCCATGTAAAAGCATCAATTTTTTTATTAACTTATCATTGGAAAAATGTAGAAAATGTACGTCATGAAGATCAAAGTGCAGCCAATTTATGAAACAGTGACCTTAACACCATGTCAAATAGATGAACCAAAATTATGCAGCGAGTACTGTCAAAACTGTGATTGTTGCGGATACATTCTAGGAAGTTTTACTCTATATCGTTACAGTATCTCACTATTAATTCCAGGACGTATATGTAGAAGACTTCCCATAATCACAGGAATTTGTCCCCTAGAATAAGTTTTCCCTATTTCTTTAAATTGTCAGGCTCCTCTATATATAAATCTGACGTATCTCATCGAATAAAATGACATATTGTTAGGAATGAGAAGAGTTGGAGAGTTTGAGAGAAGGAAGAGAAATGCTTAGTTAAGCAACCCAACTGCTTATTGCAGTTGGGAAGGGCGAAATAACAGTTGTATAAATAGTGGAGGGGTTAGTAGTTAAAGGATTTTTGGGTAGTTTGTTTGTTAACAGGATTAAGCCTGTAAAAGGGGTTAAGCCCTTGTTACTGTGATTGTACAGACAATACCTTTGTGAATAATATTCAGCTCTGTTTCCCATTCTGGTTTTCTTGGTGCCTAAGAGGTGTTTTAGAGGTTCTTGAATAGGTTTCTTAATCGAAAACCTATCAATTTGGTCCGACCTGTCCGATCCCAATTGGAGGAGTGACGAGCACGTGTGATGGAGGGAAGAGTAGTGGTGGTTGAAGGTCAGTTAGAGGCGGTGGAGATCGCCATGGCAGAGACAAAGGAAGATACGGGGTTTTGAGACAAAACTACGAAGCGATGAGGCAGGATATCCAGGCGATCCTGAAGATGCTGGGGGATTGCAACCGCGATCCAAATGGAAATCGCCAATGGGCCAGTGAGTCATCCGTGAACGACAACGGTGGCAGAATCGAAGGAGATAGGGAGCGAAGAGGGGAAGGAAATCAAGAAGGCCCTCCCAATTGGAGGAAACGGGTAGAATTACCGGGGTTTGAAGGGGGCGACCCATTGATTTGGATAAGTAGAGCAGAGAAATTCTTTGAGGTGCAGAAGGTGGTCGAAGACGAGAAAGTACAGTTGGCGTTCATCAGTATAGAAGGGTATGCAGCGTACTGGTTTCGCTTTTGGAGAGAAAAAACAAAGAACAGATCTTGGGAAGGGTTGAAGAGAGCGTTGGTGATCAGATTTGGAGAAGGAGGACGAGGGTCCGTCTATGAGAGATTGGCCGCCATTAAACAAGTAGGGGCAGTGAGCGAGTATGTTAGGGATTTCGAAGTATTGGTGGGGCAGACGACGAGGATTCCGGAGGAACAACTCTTGGGTTACTTTATGGCAGGGCTACAAGAGGAGGTGAGCGATCTAGTGAGGCCCCATGACCCGCAAGATTTAATGACTGCTATGCATATCGCTCGGGACGTACAAAAGTTGTGTTCCCAATCGAAGATCGATGGTGGACAATCGACCAAGAATTCGAACATTTGGGGAGGGACAGCGAGGGTGGCCACAAGAAGGGAACTCAGTCGCGAGGTATAGGGACGAGGAGGGACCGCAAAGACTGTGGGGTCGGTCAGGCGTGAGACGACCCAGGGAAGTGGTGTTGCCAGGCCTAATGTAGAGGGAAGAGGAAGAAGCGTTTGAAACTTAACCTATTCGGAATTCATAAAAAGAAGGGAAGAGGGAAGGTGTTACTGATGTGGGGGACCTTTTAACCCAGGTCATAGATGTCCAGAAAGAGGATTGAGGATGTTGATTCTGGCAGAAGAGAAGGAGGAAGATGGTAGTGAAGCAACGGATGAGATGGACCAATCCCAGATGGAGTTATCAGCTTTTTCATTGACAGTGGAGCCAGTCACAACTTCATACGCCAGGAGTTAGTGGAGGAAATGGGGATGACAGTGGTTGATACCCCGCCTTACAGGGTCAGCTTGGGAGACGACTATCAAAAAAAAAAACATGGGGCTACTGTGAGAAGGTGAAGATTGTGTTGGGCGAAGTGGAAGTGGTAGAGAGGTTCCACTTGTTTGAGCTAGGAGGGGTAGACGTAATATTAGGAGTGGAGTGGTTGGAGAAGTTAGGAGAAGTGACCCTGGACTGGAGTAAATTGACCATGGTGTACCAACAGCTAGGGAGGAAGGTAAGGATTCAGGGGGATCCAACATTAGAAAGGAAGATGGTGGAACCGGGTGCCTTACTAAATATGACCGAGGTAGAGATTTGGTTGTTGGTCTGTGTTAGGATATTTATCCTATTTTATCATCATTATAGTGTGTCAAGAGTTACCCTATTTATCATGATTATATTATGTCTAGGATTACCCTATTTATCATGATTATATTGTGTCTAGGGTTACCCTATTTATCATGTACTTGTGTATCAATTTATTCTTATAAATAGAAGATTGTGAGAGGGATCAATCAAGCCCTCTAGAATTATTTTGCAGTTTCAATCTTAAGTTGGTATCAGAGCGGGTCGATCCCGCTCTGCTTTCTATCTCGTAATATATATCTGTCCGGCGCCACAGTTCTTCGTCGCCCGCCACTGTCCGCCGCTGCCCGCCGCCGGCCACCGTCAACCGTCGGCCACCGCCATTCGTCGCCGGCCACCGTCCGGCCACCGTCGCCGCTGCCGCCGTCTTCCATCACTGTCACAGTTTCCTTCGTCTAAACCCTTAGGGTTTTCTTGTTCCTCATTAGTACTATTCGTCTTCTTCAGGAATGGCGTCTGACAATACTCTTTCCTTCTCTGGAAGTCCATCAATTACCTCCGAGAATCTAAATGGAAAAAATTATCTATCATGGTCCTCCACTTCTATGTTTTCTGAGGATGAATATCAAGAGTATTTAAGGTTAAAGTCTAACAGCTTGGCACAACCATCTCAATCTCCCAATACATCAACAGCCTGCGTTTCTCAATCTATGGAATGTCAAAATTCATGGGTAATTGACTCAGGTGCTTCTGATCACATTTCTGGTAATACCTCTTTGTTCTCATCTATTTCCTTTCGAGAAAAACCTCATTTCATAACCCTTGCAAATGGATCTAAAAATTCTTCCAAAGGAGTCGGTCATGTTTCTTTGTCTCCCTCCCTCAATCTCAACTCAGTCCTTTTTGTCCCTAATTGTCCTTTTAATTTAATTTCCTTAAGCCAGTTGACTAAAATGTTAAATTGTTCAATAACCTTTGATCATAAATCTTTTGTTATACAGGAGCGTGGTTCGGGGAGACAGATTGGAGAAGGATATGAAGCTAGCGGATTATACCATTTTGGATCTCGTCCAAGGGTGTCTTGTGTTGCTACTCCTAATCCTAAAGTGCTACATGATCGACTTGGACATCCTCATTTGTCCAAATTAAAAAAGATGTGTCCTGAACTTAGTGGTCTCCAAACCTTAGAATGTGAGTCATGTCAATTGGGAAAACAGGTTAGATCTTCCTTTCCTAAAAGGTCTCAATCAATATGTAATTCTAGTTTTTCCATCATCCATTCTGATATATGGGGACCTAGTCGTATCTCCTCCTTTGGTTTTAGATATTTTGTTACCTTTATTGATGAATATTCAAGATGTACTTGGGTTTATCTTATGAAAAATCGTTCTGAATTGTTAGCTATCTTTACATCCTTTTTGAATGAAATCAAGAATCAATTTGGTCAAGTAATCAAAATATTAAGAAGTGATAATGCAAAAGAGTATTTCTCATCCTCCTTTTCTGCCATCTTGAGTTCCCATGGTATCTTACATCAGTCTACTTGTCCTCATACACCACAGCAAAATGGTATAGCAGAACGAAAAAATAGACACTTGGTTGAAACTGCCCGTACCCTTTTGCTTGGTGCCCATATTCCTGTCCATCACTGGGGGATGCCATCTTAACTTCATGTTATCTTATTAATAGGATGCCCTCCTCCTCTCTTGATAATAAAGTCCCTTTCTCCATTTTGTTTCCTAATGATCCTCTCTTTCATACATCTCCCCGGGTGTTTGACTGTGTATGTTTTGTTCATGACATGTCTCCAGGTCTAGACAAACTCTCCGCTCGCGCTCCCAAATGTGTCTTCTTAGGCTATTCTCGACTTCAAAAAGGATATCGGTGTTACTCTCCTGAAACTAAGTATTACATGTCTGCCAATGTCACATTCTTTGAACAGACTCCTTACTTCTCTCCATCTGTTCAGGATGTTTCTTTCCTCCAGCAGGTCCTTCCTATTCCAATGGCTGAGTCAAATAGCTCCACTGTCTCTGTCATTCCAACTCTTGATCACAATCCTTCTACACTTGTTCCTCCACATACTGAGATCATCCCACACACGGCCCCAATGGATAGTCCACCTCCCCAAGACAATGGTGAATCTCCTACTTCAGATTCTTCTCCCTCGTCACCTCCTCCCACGCCTCCTGGTGCAAATGATTCAGCATGGCCTACTGCCCTCAGAAAAGGTACTCGTTCCACTCGGAACCCTCATCCCATTTATAATTTTCTAAGCTATCATCGATTGTCGTCCTCCTATTTTTCTCTTTTATCCTCAGTGTCCTCTGTTGTTATACCCAAGAATGTGAAAGAAGCACTTGATCATCCTGGATGGCGACAAGCTATGATTGCAGAAATGCAGGCTCTTAACCATAGTAATACTTGGGAGCTGGTGCCCCTTCCCCCAGGCAAAAAGGCGGGTTGGTTGTCGATGGGTGTATGCAGTTAAAGTTGGCCCTGATGATGAAATTGATCGGCTCAAAGCTCGACTTGTTGCAAAAGGTTACACTCAGGTTTATGGTCTTGATTATTGTGACACTTTCTCTCCTGTAGCCAAGATGACTACTATTCGTCTCTTCTTTGCCATGGCAGCCATTCGTCATTGGCCACTTCATCAATTGGATATCAAGAATGCCTTCCTACATGGTGATCTTGAGGAAGAAGTTTATATGGAGCAACCTCCTGGGTTTGTTGCTCAAGGGGAGTCTGGTATGGTATGCAAATTGCATCGATCTCTATATGGCCTCAAGCAATCCCCACGTGCTTGGTTTGGAAAGTTTAGCTCCATTGTTCAAAAATTTGGGCTAAAACGTAGTGAAGCGGACCATTCAGTTTTTTATTGTCATTCTTCTCTCGGGAAATGTGTTTACTTAATAGTATATGTTGATGATATTGTCATTACAGGAACTGATGCTGTTGGAATATCTCAACTAAAAGAGTACTTGTGTAAACATTTTCAAACCAAGGATCTTGGAAGTCTCAAATACTTCTTAGGCATTGAAGTAGCGCAATCAAAAGATGGAGTTGTAATCTCTCAAAGGAAGTATGCTCTTGATATATTACAAGAAACAGGCATGATTGATTGTAGACCGGTAGACAGTCCCATGGACCCAAACTAGAAATTAAGCACAGAAGAAGGTGAATTATTCTCCGATCCAGAGAGGTATAGGAGGCTGGTTGGCAAACTGATTTATCTCACTATTACAAGACCAGATCTATCCTTTGCAGTTGGAGTGGTTAGTCAATTCATGCAGGCTCCATGTGTTGACCATTGGAATGCTCTCATTCGCATTCTAAGGTATGTAAAGAAGGCTCCCGGGCAAGGATTGTTATATGAAGATAAAGAAAGCATTCATGTCTCTGGGTATTGTGATGCAGATTGGGCAGGTTCACCTATTAATAGACGGTCTATAACAGGATATTGTGTTTTTCTGGGAGGAAACATTATTTCATGGAAAAGTAAGAAACAAAATGTAGTAGCTCGATCAACCGCGGAAGCCGAGTATAGGGCAATAGCATCACTAACATGTGAACTTATATGGGTGAAACAATTCCTTCAAGAGATTAAATTTTGTGACATCCATACTATGAAGATGTATTGCGACAATCAAGCTGCTCTCCACATTGCATCAAATCCAGTGTTTCACGAGAGGACTAAACATATAGAAATCGATTGTCATTTTGTTCGTGAAAAGTTGTTGACCAAAGAAATATGTACTGAGTTTATTGGGTCAAACGATCAACTCGCAGATGTATTGACAAAGTCATTAAGGGGTCCTCGGATTGAGTTTATTTGTTCCAAGCTTGGTACATATAATTTGTATGCTCTAGCTTGAGGGGGAGTGTTAGGATATTTATCCTATTTTATCATCATTATAGTGTGTCAAGGGTTACCCTATTTATCATGATTATATTATGTCTAGGATTACCCTATTTATCATGATTATATTGTGTCTAGGGTTACCCTATTTATCATGTACTTGTGTATCAATTTATTCTTATAAATAGAAGATTGTGAGAGGGATCAATCAAGCCCTCTAGAATTATTTTGCAGTTTCAATCTTAAGTGTCTGGGAGTTTGGATCTTTAGATTAAAAGGAGGAAGCTGAGAACTGTCAGAGTTTAATAGGAGAACAAGGAAAAGAAATCAAGTTTTTGTTGAGCTAGTACAAGGGGGTGTTTGCGGATCCAGTGGGGCTACCTCCTGATCGTGGCATGGTGCATCACATACCTCTCAAAGAGGGCATGGATCCTGTAAATGTTAGGCCTTACAGGTACCCCCATATGATGAATGGGGAGATAGAGAAGCAAGTAAAGGAAATGCTCAAAACAGGGGTGATTAGACCCAGCCATAGTCCCTACTCAAGTCCTGTCATCTTAGTGAAGAAGGAAGACGGCAGTTGGAGGTTTTATGTCGACTATAGGGCGTTGAATCATGCCACAGTGCCGGATAAATTCCCAATACCGGTAATTGAGGAGCTACTGGATGAGTTGAGGGGGGCTTGCTATTTTTCGAAGATTGATTTGAAAGCGGGTTATCATCAAATCCGTATGGGAGAGCAAGATGTAGAGAAGACGGCTTTTAGGACACACCAAGGGCATTATGAATTTATGGTAATGCCCTTCGACCTTACGAACGCTCCAGCTACATTCTAAAATGCCATGAACAACCTTTTCCAGCCTTATCTAAGGAAATATGTTTTTGTGTTCTTCGATGATATATTGATTTACAGCACCACATGGGGAGAGCACCTTGAACATGTTGCTATTGTGTTGGCTACTCTAAAGCAGAACAGTTGGGTGGCAAACCGAAAGAAGTGTGAATTCGGGCGGACTCAGATTAAGTACTTGGGTCATGCTATATCAACCAAGGGAGTAGAGATGGATCCTGAGAAGGTGAGAGCTATGACTGAATGGAGCAGGCCGAAAATGGTAAAAGGAGTGAGGGGAATTTTGGGTTTAACTGGTTATTATAGGAGGTTTGTTAAAGACTATGGGAAGATTGCCAAGCCCTTGACTGAGTTACTGAAGAAAGGAGGGTTCTTATGGAATGAAAGGGCTGAAGAAGCCTTGCAACAACTGAAGAGGGCTATCACGACAGCTCAGGTGTTATCTTTGCCAGACTTCCAACAACCATTTCACATAGAGTGTGATGCCTCGGGTGTGGGCATGGGGGCGGTTTTGACTCAGGGGGGAAGACCCATTGCCTATTTTAGTAAGGCGTTATCAGCAGGGACGTTGAGCAAATCAATTTATGAGAAGGAACTGATGGCTTTGGTATTGGCCATACAGCATTGGAGGCCTTACCTGTTGGGGCAAAGATTTGTGGTGTATACCGACCAGAGGAGCCTTCGCCACTTGTTAGAGCAGCATATAATTACTCAAAACCAACATAATTGGATTGCAAAATTGTTGGGATACGATTTTGAGATAGTATACAAAGCAGGGGCTACCAACCTAGCAACGGATGCCCTATCAAGGAGGGAGGAGGGAGACAAGGAGGAGGTAAAAGAACTGGGAGTGATGGTCAAGCCATATTGGCAGGACTTTGGCGAGATCTTAAGAGAGGTGGAGGAAGATGACAGGTTGAACAAAGTGATGAAGGATCTTAGGAGGGATGCAAATACCCATCCAGCGTATACCATTGAGCAGGACAGGTTACACTATAAAGGAAGGTTGGTTTTGTCAGCCAATTCCACATGGATTCCCAGGTTGCTGGCGGAGTTCCATGTTACGCAAACGGGGGTCATTCGGGTGTTTACAGAACATATCGGAGGTTGGCCCAATCCTTATATTGGATTGATATGAAGAAGAGAGTAACTGAGTATGTGGCGGGATGCTTGGTGTGTCAGCAGCACAAATACTTGTCCTCTTCTCCTCAAGGACTGTTGCAACCATTGCCAATTCCGAATGCCATTTGGGAAGAGTTAAGCATGGATTTTATAGTAAGGCTTCCAAAATCTCAGGGATTTGATGCTATACTAGTGGTAGTAGATCACTTGAGTAAATACGGTCATTTTCTACCGCTCAAGCATCCTTATTCAGCTAGAATGGTAGCGGAGTTATTCATCAAGGAAATTGTTGGGTTGCATGGCATTCCGAAATCAATCGTGAGTGATCGGGACCCCCTCTTCCTAAGCATTTTTTGGCAGGAGCTATTTAAAGGGCAGGGTACACAATTGAAAATGAGTATCGCATATCACCCCGAGATAGACGGCCAAACAGAGGTTCTAAACCGTGTTTTGGAGGGATACCTTCGATGCTTCTGTTCAGAACAACCGAAAGGATGGATGACAGTCTTACCCTGGGCTGAGTATTGGTATAATACCAGTTATCAGGGAGCAATCCGGAGTACACCGTTTGAAACGGTCTATTGGCGGCCACCTCCATCCCTGCAACGATTTATACCGGGAGAGTCATTGGTAGAAGCAGTGAATCAGGAGTTGTAGACACAAGATGAAGCTTTAAAGCAGATGAAGTTCCACTTGGAAAGGGCACAAGAGCTGATGGTAAAACAAGCCAACAAAAGGAGGAGGCCTGCAAATGTTGAAGTGGGTGATTGGGTATACTTGAAGATAAGACCCCATCGACAATCTTCCATGCCAACCAGACTTCACCCGAAATTAGCAGCCAGATTTTTTGGTCCATTTCAGGTGATTCAGAGAGTAGTAGCAATGGCCTATAAACTTCAGTTACCGGAGACAGCACGCATACACCTGTCTTTCATGTTTCACAATTAAAGAAGGCAATAGGGGAGTAGAGAGTGGAGAAGGAGTTGCCACCAGACTTGCAGGCAGATGGACCCTCTTTTTGGCCCATCAGTGTTCGGGAGAGGAGAGTCACGCAGAGAGGGGAAGAGGACGTGTCACAGTTGTTAATTGAATGGCAGGAAGGAGGACAAGAAGGGGCAACGTGGGAAGATGAAGTTGTTATCAAAGAACAGTACCCCGATTTCAACCTTGGGGACAAGGTTGAACTTCAGGCAGAGGGCAATGTTAGGAATGAGAAGAGTTGGAGAGTTTATGAGAGAAGGAAGAGAAATGCTTAGTTAAGCAACCCAACTGCTTATTGCAGTTGGGAAGGGCGGGAATAACGGTTGTATAAATAGTGGAGGGGTTAGTAGTTAAAGGATTTTTGGGTAGTTTGTTTGTTAATAGGATTAAGCCTGTGAAAGGGGCTAAGCCCTTGTTACTGTGATTGTACAGACAATACCTTTGTGAATAATATTCAACTTTGTTTCCCATTCTGGTTTTCTTGGTGCCTAAGAGGTGTTTTAGAGGTTCTTGAATAGGTTTCTTAATTGGAAACCTATCACATATTATTCCTAAACTTGAGAATTACAACTAATTATAGCATATGAAAACCAAATAAGTTTATCTCAAAACATTAACACTTAATACAATGCGATTAAACTAGTTAAAAAATAAGACTGATTTATTATTCTCAATCATAAAAAATACATTCCGATACTCTCTATTTGTAATAATATAATTCTCCTAAAAAGGGAAATATGGAAACTAGGAAAGTAAAATAAAATAAAAGATTATATATCTATTTTCTCTAATTAGGAAGATTCTAAAGATATTATCTCAAATTATAACAAAACTTGTTAGGATATTTATCCTATTTTATCATCATTATAGTGTGTCAAGAGTTACCCTATTTATCATGATTATATTGTGTCTAGGGTTACCCTATTTATCATGTACTTGTGTATCAATTTATTCTTATAAATAGAAGATTGTGAGAGGGATCAATTAAGCCCTCTAGAATTATTTTACAGTTTCAATCTTAAGTAAACCACAAAAATCTTCGCTGTTGAAATTAGTGAAAAACTAGGTTTAGGGGTTAATCTCTTTTGTGTAGAAAACACACATAGGGTAATATATTTATAATGAAGAGAATGTGGGCTAAACCCAACTACAAATGAATATGTAAAAATAACAATTAACATAGGGACATGTCACTTTCAATGTGTTTGGTCCTCTCATGAAAGTCCACTTCTTAAAGTCATGGGTTAAAGTTTATCATAGCGAGATTTGTTATTTGTTAGGTCTATTGTTTCACCCGCAATCGGACCTCTATCAAACTACCCATTAAATATATAGTCTTACGCTGAAGATGCATATGTCTCAAGTGAGGGGGATGTGTTAGAGATCTCACATCGACTAGAGATAAAACGACTTTATAGTATATAAGTAAATGCAAACCTCACTTTACAAACCGGTTTTGTAAGATTAAGCTAGGCTTCAAGCCCACTTTTTAACATTCACTAAGATACATTCATCTAAACTTTGGTCTGATTTACTACACTCCTCTCTAAAACCAAAGATTGGATCAGCTAGCAGCTCAAGTCACTTTACAATAAAAAATGAGGTGAGATGGGAAAGAGGTGGCTAGGATCCAAGCCAGCCCACCTTCACCAGAAATGAAAGTTATAACCACTAGATATATATGATATTAATAATATCTATAAACATGAACATTAAAGCATGAACCAACCTCAGTAGAGGCCAAAAACATCTTTGCAAGCGCTTGCTTAATGGTGCTTGATAGTCTCTTTGTAAGCCCAAAGTCAAGTAAAATGGGACGATGAGGAGATTCTTTGCTCACAAGAAAATTTCCTGTAGTAGAACCAAACTTTCCCAATCAAATGGAATAATTACAAGTTTACAGAATGTTCTTATAAAGTTTCAACAAAAAACTGAAAATGCCATACATGTGTACATCATTTGCACCAGCACACAAAGCATAAACATAGAGGGAGAGAGACAAAGTACCTAGATGTGGATCACCATTGAAAAACCCATCTACATATATTTGGTGGGCATAGGCACGAGTAATCTCCTCGACAATCTTTTGTTTATTTACTCCAAAAGCTTCTAGTGATTCTAGATCATTCAACCGAATGCCATCCATGTATTCCAAAACAAGGACTTTTTCTGTAGACTATCATTAGAAGCAACCAGATTTTAAAAATAGGAAAACTTAAGGAAAGAAAAATAAAAGATAAAAGTATAAGAATAAACTTAAGACACATTTCATTTTGAACCCTCGCAAACTAAAGGTACCAACACTTATCCACCCACTAGAAGTTCGCACTAGCCATGATATAGTAACATATTAATAAGCTAATCAACTTAAAATTAAGTAAAAGAAAGAAAAAATACTTCAGAAAGGTACCTTGTAGTGAAATATGTCAAATTCAGAGTACATCTATTCTCAAATAGAAATATGCAATGTCTAATCAGGTCACATGATAATGAATGGAAAAGTGTCTCTATGATGCCTAATTTCTAACATCTTCATTGCATTTTGAATATTTCAATAAAACATTTCATAGAAAGAAATTGAATATACCTGAATTACATCTGGGATCAAAACATCCACTCTATTGGCACTCATATTTCCATCATATTGGTTTCTGCAGCCAAGATTTGTAGCCACCGTTCTAGTGTTTTCTAGAGAAACAAATGTGCTAGTAAGAAACACACCTTAAGTGATGCGATCGAAATGAAAACTGCTTGCTGAGATGAGTAAACAAGGGAATACAAAAGTCACAATGCAAGACTAAACACCACCATTGAAGCTACAATTAAGGTAGACCAAAAAGAAGACACAACTAAGGTGGACTAGGAGTGCCCACAATTAAGGCAGCATTATAATAACCTCACACCTAAGGCTATAATTGAATAATGAGAGGGAAAAAGAAATATATTATTAATTTCAATCAACCTCATTACATTTTGAGCTCCTCTGTTTGTAATTGTTAAAACTCCAAGGAAGAGAGAAACATTGGGCTAAAACTGTGTTTCTGAAACAGCATGGGTACTTTATTTATATTCAGAAAAAGGAATCAATACAATAAATAGAGAAGATTTGTTATCCTCTACCTCCCTATTTTTATAATTATTACTATATTCTTGATTATATAAGATTAGCTCCTTATATATTATAATAGTAACAATCACATTAAACAAAGGAAATTAAATCCATTGGAATGAATACAAAGATTCTAAGGATATTTTGTTCTAATTAATATCGATAAATTAAGATATTTGTATATATTAGGTAAGAAAATAATCAGAAAGAGTGGAATGTGCGATATTGAAAGAAATTTAAAAATAAATAGTACATCATGTTAGTAGTTTTGCGAGAGACTTTGTGAGAAAGTATATTTATAGTTCACCCCTCTGGGGATGTTGATTGTGTAAACAGGGAATACCCTATGTGAAAGGAAGTGTCTCCATTGCATGCGGATGTTGGTGTACAGTGCTCCCAATTGCTGAAATAATTCTGCACAAGATATTCAGTAAACATTTCTGATTGTGTTCCTTCTTTCTTGACAAGGCCCATAACAGTTGTTAAATAATCCCTACCTGCAAGGCTCCCCCTTAAGTTGTTAAATAAAGATCAATCATTCCCTACTTCATACAAGATCTTGGAATCTTCCTAAAGAAGTCCCTTGGTGAAGATATATGCTAATTGGAGTCTTGTAAGGACTAGGTTGTAACCACCAAACCTCTGTCAAGTTTATCTTCGATGAAGTGTCTATCAATTCAGTATGTTTGGACATTTTATGTTGTACTAGATTAAGAGAAATGGTCATTGTTGACTTGTTAAAACACACCATTGCATAGGGATGTCAACCTTTATTTTAATGCCATCTAGTATGATCTTTATCCACACCTTGAGTTAGGATTTAAAATTCGGCTTTTGGACTTGAATGAGTATCTTGTTTTTAGCTTCCCAAATCACCAGACTTTTATCAAAAAGAACAAATAGTACCCAAAGGTAGATTTGCTTTTAGAAACAAAAATCTGCAACATCAGTATATATCTTCATAGTCAAAGTTTCTTCTTTCAAGGATAGCCCCTTTCATAGGCTTTCAAGTACTAAATTTTGTCACTTGCTTGCATATGCCTTTCTTTCAGATCATGAATAAACTGACTAACTGTACTAACTACAAAAGCATTGCTTGGTCTTGTGTATAATACTTGAGTTTTCTTACCAATCTCTGATATTGGGTCTTTTCTGCAAGAAAGCTCTCTTCATTCCCAATTTTCTACAGGTACAAATATTTTTGGAGATAAAAATCCCCTTTTTTGAATAAACAACTTTTATTTCAAGGAAATACCTAAGCTTTCTCAACTATTCCATTTCAAATTGGGTTGCCAATTTTTCTTTGAAGTTGATTTCTTATTTTTATAATTTTCACAATAATCATGTCATCCACAAACACCAAGAGTAGAGTAAATTTATTTGTAATAGTGTTATAACTTAAGGAAACATTGATTTGGAAAATCATTCAAACCATGTCCTTGAAAAGTGTTGACGATCATATAAGGCTTTCTTTAGGGGGCATAACTTATCACTATTATCGGTATCAAAAAATATTGAAGATCCCAAAAATCCTTTGTGAAATTATAATGAAAAACACAATGGGTTATGACGGAAGAATTAGGGTCAAAAGAAATGGAGGCTAGCAATAGCGAATGGCAGAGTGATAATGAATGGCAGAGCGGTAATGAATGGCAGTGCGATGAGTGGCAGCAACTCAGTTCAAGTGGCAATGGGACTGAAGAAGAAGAAGGATAGGTAGCGTATTAGGGTATAGGTATTAGCTTAAAATATAATGTTTTATTCAGCCGATTATTTAACAATGTTATCATTTGGGCTTTTAACCCTACAAAAGACACTAAAGAGAGAAAAAATCTCTTATGCCCTACTTAATAGGGTTTTCTTCTTTTGCATTGTTGCCTCTACAAAATATGGTTTTCCTCTCAACCTTTTCTACCATCTTCGTCCAAGCTAGCTAACCATGATGAAAAAAAGCCGCCACCATGGGCTGCCATGACAAATGCACATCGCCACCACCAACGGCTACCATGACAAACCCACATCGCCACCACCATGTTGTGGAGGAAACTACAAAACCGCCTTCGTTTCCACCATGGCACATCCATAAGCAGTTCTCAATAACACTATAACTAATTCTTCCACTATTAGCTTCTACAGCAAAAACAACTCAAATTGTATTCATCTTGGCTATAAGAGATAACTTCTCGTATTCCATTTCATAAGTTTGACTATATCCCTTAATCAAGCGTTTTACCTGTAAAACATTCACCTTATGCTTCATTATAAATATTCATTTGCATCCTACAATCTTTTTGTCTTAGTCTGTCAATATTCATTTACAGCAAAAACAACTCAAATTGTATTCATCTTGGCTATAAGATATAACTTCTCGTATTCCATTTCATAAGTTTGACTATATCCCTTAATCAAGCGTTTTACCTGTAAAACATTCACCTTATGCTTCATTATAAATATTCATTTGCATCCTACAATCTTTTTGTCTTAGTTTGTCAATAGTCTGTCATGTTGAGTTTCTTTCTATTGCATTCATCTCCTCTTTCATGGCTTGAGTCCAATGTTCACTTTTAATGGCTTCTTGGACTACTAAGGTAGAAATTTTTGTGGCATCAATGGCAACAATAATGCTTTGATTCTACTAGAGAGATTGTTAATGCAGACATTTTGAGAAATAGAATATTTAACATAGTCTTTTTCTCTCTTTTGAATGCAATAGGTAAATTTCCAGTAAGTTTACTTCTTCACTATTATCTCTAAGGTTCCTCACCTCCGAGTCAAAAGCCTTTCTTGCTCTAGAGTCAAAACAAGTTGATTTCCTTGACATTTTTCAGTAAAAAATTTCTTCTTCTTTCTTAGTATCAATTGCTTCTATCCCAATTATGGTGGTTATACCACTAGGATCTTAGGCATCCTCCCAGAATAGATATGGTAATAACATGAAGGAGTTGAAAGGACCATTGATGAGACTTGATAAGACATAGCATGTATAGATTTGCCACGAGTTCTAGCATGTCTTGAGGAGTTGAAAGCACCATTGATGAGCCTGTTTAGCTTTGAAGAGTGAAAACATAGCAAGTTTGGAACTTCAATATAGGGAAGAAAATTTGTGAATAGATAGTCGAGTTTGGAAGAATGTAACCACTTGCCTCAAAGTTGTTGCCCCTTTCAATGTAATCCTTCGACTAGACTAGTGGATTTAGATATAAAACCCGCAATGATGTCATATATGAAGAAATGGATTGTGCAAAGAGAAGATGAAACTTAACTTAATAATATTAAGGTAAAATTTCTAAACCTTTTCTCTTTTAAAATTTAATTATTTATTTTTTGTAATTATTTCTATCATAGAATCAGTGGTACTTACATAGTTAAGAACCTATTTGGAAAACAATTTATGAGAGGTGGGATAATTAGCTCCAAAGGTTACATGCGGCTACATATTACCTTAACCGGAACTTTTACAATGAACCTAATTTCAGAAATCATGACCCTAAGTTAAAAGAAAGGTTGTATATATACATGAGAGGATTGGTTGAGAACGTTGCAGAAAGGAAAATAACTAATTTGCAACTTAATGACTTTCATTATACTAGAGAACCTTTTTCTACAGAAAATGCAAAAAGATTGTAGGAAATGTTTGGGGATGGAACTCCATAATTGAATAGATTTGCTATTCGAGTTTTGAGTTTGACATGCAGTTCCTCTGGTCGTGAATGTAATTGGAACTCATTTGAAATGGTAATTTAAGTTTGCCAGGTTATTATTGGTTTTTAATTTTCTTTATTTGGTTTATATAGTTTTTAAAAGTTCATATGTATTTATAGGTTCATACAAAACGAAGAAACAGTTTGCATCAGAAAAAGATCAATGACTTTATTTATGTCAAGGATAACTTAGAGCTTAAAAATAAACAAATTAGAAAAATTGTTGTTCTCCTATTTTATGATAATGAGTCGGATGATAAATATATAAATAAAGATGGGGATAATGTTGAGATTGAGCAAGTTCAAGGTGAAAGTATGGTGAAAATGTTGCCATAATTGTACAAAGTTCAATTAGTCAAATTCTAGAAGCATTTGATCTTGTCAATACAGTTTTTTTTGGCAATATTGATGTAGTACACTTATTATCTAAGGTAGAGCTAGACGGTGATGAAGATGAGGATGATCTTCGAGATGATATCATTGAAGGATAAGATATTTTTCCACTTTTAGTTATTTAAATTTTATGGTGGCCTTACAAATTGCTTTTTCATGATTGTATGAACTCATGTATTGAGAATAGTTTGAACTTATATAATAGTCATGTGTGTTAAACTTAGTTATTTTAGAATTATGGAACTATTGATTAAATAAGGTGTTCAAATTTTGAATTAGTATGGTCTATATTCTCTTTTTGATATTGATGACTCTTACAAGTCTATGAGTTGGGTCTACGAGCAATGTCTGCAAGACCTCCCTAGTCTATAGAATCTCAAGTCTGACAACAAAGCATATCTCTAATCCCTGTGGAACTAAATACCACCCTTAAGATTGAATTAAGAAATTTCCTAAACTAACCATAACTAAGTCGGGTAGGAAATACCACAATAAAGGTCGTTTTCAAAATATAATACTTTGTCATAAGCCATCAATGACTATAAATCATAAATTTCTAAACATATTGTTCAAATAATACCTTTAAGAAAGTTTGTGCTAAACCCGTAGACAAAATAGACCAAAGATATTCTCAAGCATAAATTTAGATCTACCGCATCAAATTCAAACTAAAGAAAAGATCTGAAAATACCGGCTTCATGATTGAAGTCAAGTTCCTTAGGAGCTTCTTTGCACCATTCATCAATCATAGGGTTAAAGTTATATTGTGGTTCAGCCCATGCAATCCAATCAACAATTGACTTTGCATTTTTTAAGTCCTGAAAAGAAAAATGTATGCATAAAAATCTTTTGAAAGGCTCCATTGACCTATTTATCTATATATCCAAAGAATAAGAAACAAACCTCCAGTATAACTGTCTTGATACCATCATGTTGAACTTTAACTACCACTTCCTGTCCATTGAGCAGAGTTGCTCTGTGCACTTGTGCTATCTGCATAAATGTGTCAAAGGGATACAATTCACCCAGCTAAATTAAAGAAAACAGTGAACTTACAAATATTTTTTATCTGTTGTATAATCATCCTCTAGTAGCAAAAATATCCTTAAAATCTTACTGATGCTGTTGCCAAAGGTTCGTTCACAAAATCAGCAAATAACTCATCCATTGATTTCCCCAACTCTTTCTGTATGGTGCCATAGACCTTGCATGTATAAACTAAATTCAGAAGTCTAGAAGCAGTAGTGACTCAAGAAATAAACTGAAATTCTCAAGTAGATTAGCAAATGAGGCCCTTATTCTTGTTCAAAGATTGTCAAAACCAAACTAACAGTTTTATTTTCAACAGCAAAGTGATAATTTCACAGCCAACAAAAGTACAAAAAATTTAATTCTTATAGTATGCACTTAACGAACAAAGTCATCTCCAATGCTCAAAATTTGCAGGAATTTTTATTAAAATCACACAATGTATATGTTTTCCTAAATGTATTCTTTCCTCCATAGCACAAACTAAAACAATTTTTAAATAAAATATTTGATGAAAAACCTCTTCCAAGGGTCTAGGAGGAAGAGAGTCTTGTAACTGCTTCAAAAGACGTATATAAGCAGCAGGAAGCACATCTGCGCGAGTTGACATATATTGCCCAAGTTTAACCCATAAGCCCTCCATCTCTATTATCAAATTTAGAACACGCTTAGCATTACGCTCGTGAGCCTTCTCCCACAATGCAGCTTGTCTAGATTTGCTAGTCCATTTGTCACGTTGTTGTACACCCTATGAAGATCAATTGAAGAGAATAAAAGCTCAATAGACTTACTTATTTCAAAGACAAAAAAGCTGACGTAAGCAATAAAATTCACCTTATAATCTAGGTATATTACTATAGCCATAGTAAATACCCTAATCCGTCTTCTGTAAATATCTCCCCACCCCATTCTCTTAGGCAAGCTACAACACATAATCAAGCAAATCAAGAACCCATAGAGTCAAACAAAAAGAAAACAGAGTAAAATACAGAAAGAGCATGTAGAGCAGTGCGATACTAGTAATTAGTACACATATAGAACAAAACAACTTTGATATTATATAACATCTCAATAAAGTAGCCCTTAGCTCAAATTTATTGAAATTAGTATTTGGAATGTTTAATATAATCTTTTCAGCTACTGTCACTGTTATGCATGGACTTGTTCCCAGAAAATTTTCAAAAGTACCACCGCAATTTAACTTGTCGGCAAAAATATCTCTCCTTCAAAAGAGGATCATTTCTTAAACCCAAAGTAAACTTTTGATCCCAAAATTTTGGTTCATTTCTTAAACCCAAAGTAAACTTTTGATCCCAAAATTTTGGTTCATTTCTTAAACCCAAAATGAAGTGTTCATTCCGAAATTTAACAACCCCTTCCAAAGACGATTAAATAACTATATATAGTTGTAGATAACAATAATAAAAATAATAAGGATAATAATAATAATTTCATTCAAGGCATAATCGACATGTCACTCTTACATATTCAATAAACCGTCTACCTGCATCAACGATGATAAAAAATTATGGAACATATCGAAATTCAAGCGAAATTGTGAACATCCATCACCGTTAGATGATGAATTAAAAAAGAGATAATTCAATTGATGAGTGAGAGCTAAAACGCATCGAAAGAGAACGGAAACAGAGTAGATGAAGGGTTGAGATGCAGTTTTGGAGAAAACGGGGAGAGGAGCGGTAGTGAGGTTATTTACCTCGAAGGAAGAAAGGAAGAAGAGAGCACTAACCAACTGCTTTGAAGAGAAACTGTGTTTTTTTGTGTGATGTGAGTTAACGAGGTAGAAGTTTTGGAAAATAAATAAATATCTATTTAAATAAGCCTTCTTTTTCACCAATTTTTGCATGTTTGAAAAGTACGAAGATTAGAATATTTGCTAAAAAAATTCCTGAATTTGGAAACATTTATTTAAAAAATAAAAATTAATTATTATTCTTTTATAAACGGTGTAGGAAAATTCTATTTTCTAATAATGTAAGAAAGTGGAAAATTCATTTCACATAGTCTAACTTTAACCTCGAGTTTTCTATTTAAAATGTATTCCTAATAATAATATCAAAAGTTATGCATTTAGACATATATAGGAGAAGCATTTCTAATTAGAAATATGATTCTTGAAAATCTATCATGATAACCCGAAATAAACGTTTCTTAAATCTCTTAAATTGAGCTAAAACATTCAAAATGTATATTTATATTATTTTAATTTGAAAATGTTTATTTTAAATATTTTATATAATTACAAATTATAAATTATTTACACGACAGTCTACGTGATATTGTATTTCTAGTATGCCTTCATATCATTTTAATTTTCTTTTTTTAAAATATTTATTTTGAAAATTATAAATAAGTAAATCAAATCTGTTTAAAATACATGTATACGGATTGAGTAGGTTGTATTCTGATTATGTGAAGGAATAAGGATGTCTACATTGTAAATATTAATCTTGAGTTTAAAACAACCAAATCGAATTTAATTGAAAGTATAGAAACTGAAAATACGGTTAAAAACAAATGTTTTGGGTAATGGTTAAAAATAATATTTAAAATGAAGGAGATGAGAGGCAAGTAAGAGAAACAACGGGTATGTCAATGTCGTACGAAGGAGATTGGAATTTTCGTATCCGTTTGCTTGCCAACCAGGAAAAGTGTACGAGGCTTCCTCACCAAACTGTGGAAAAGCCAACGCCTTTTCCCTTTTCCATCCTTTAGCCCGCGCAATTGGACTACACCGCGCGTTTGCCTAAGCGCCAGACACGTGTCACTTTGTAGACCATTCCTATTCTTTGTACTAAGCGCACCATTAAAGAAATTTAGATTAACCACAAACTAATTAATTATTATTCTTTTTAAGTACCAGTCGATATTCAAATTCCAATTAATAAGCAATTGTTATCTAAATTTGTAGGAGGTTCAGAGTTATGTATTGAGATAGACACAAATTATAAAAGTTAAAAATTATATTACTATGTGTCTTTTTTAAAATTATAGAAAAACATTACAAGTTGAATTTCAAGAGTATTATATATATATATATATATATATATATATATATATATAGTATTAGCATTATTATCATATGGTGCGTTCATTTTTAGAAACAAAGAAAAAATATATTTTTTTGTGATATAAAAATATCATCCATCATTTAGTAAGTTATTTAAAAAGAGAAGGGATAATATAATAAAAATGTCTAAACTTTTTCAAATCTCTTGTGATAAACGAGATGGAATTGGATGATTAATCTTGCAAATCTTTCAACAATATCACTCACAAATCAGGTTATGTTAACACCAAATATCTCTTGTTTTCATCTTTGTCAATTTGCATACATAGAATTATTCGCTCAAACAAACAGACCATTAAGAAGTCTTAAGAGGTTCCACAAATCTCATAGAAGATGACAACCAAATACAAATCACTCCTAGTATAATCAAGTACTATTAACCATTCTTGGTTCCCCTAACCAATCCTGACTAGTATGAGTTTAACAACTCCTACTATCTAGGTATTTTTACCAATCTTGGTATCAATCTTAGACATTTGTCTATAATGTTTAACTCTCATGTGTTAAACAATACAAATGGTTTAATTCTCTTTATAATATACAAACACAGTCAATGTTGATTTACAAGTACAAATTATAATAACTCTCATTAAGAGGGTGAATACAATACAATAAAATATAAGAACTTGTGAAGTTCTTTCTTTTATTTTATGAACAACTTAGATGATGTAATCTTATACAAAGAACAATAGTATAATGATACAATGATAACAAAAATTCTTGTATTCACTTGAATGAGTCCTCCTTATATAGCTTTTTTCGAGATAATCGTTACTCAAAGAGAACTAACCTTCTTGAGAGTAAGTGGGTTCTCGTATGAAGATATTTACTTTTATACACCTTGGAAAGAGTAGCATTGCTTTTGCTATGGTAGGATATAAAGCTTTAAAAAACTTTTCAGGAATGTCTTCCTATTTTACGTCTTTTTGATCCACGTGTAGTGCTTTTGAGTAGATCTTGGTATTGCCAATATCTTCTAGAGAAACAACATAACAAACAAAGTGTGGTAAGTACATGCATTTAATGATCTATACGTTAATAGAGTTTGAAGCATAATTCGTAATATAAGCATTTAGCACGAGTTTGAACTTTTTCAAGTAGTGACAATTGATAAGATATATAGCATTTATGGCTTCTTTCACTATACATGGTTTTATCAATATTGTTCAACATTTTATAATTGACACATCATGGTTTGTCTTATAAGTGTTTAATAAGATTGTCTTTTGTCCAAACGTTATATTTCTCTAAATGATATTTCGTTAAATGTTGTTTTTTAAACTTCAAAACTTGAGATGTTATACATTCTATTCTCTTTAGATGATCTTGTCTTAACAATCTCTCCCTTTTTTATGTTTAACAAATACCCATGTTAAACGAAATATGTTTGAGGTTTTTGAAAGAATTTTGACAATATTGATCAGAGTTTAAGTGATGTGGTTTGGGTTCGCGATGTGGTTTGATGGTCTACCTTCTAGGCAAGGGTGTTGATGGCAGCAACCAAATGTGTTACTTAAATTGTTAAAGAGCTAGAGCATTGTCTGCAATTCTTAGTGTTTAAGAAAGCTTGAGTTCTTGGTGCTTGTAGAAGGAAAATCTTGTTTTTAGTGAGTCTAAGTGGTGAAGCTCATCTGTAAGGCAAAGTCAAGCTATATTCATCTTTCTATTGGTTAGAATGAGGTATTGTTTATCTCTTAAAAACTTTGTTTAAACTAAAATTCTTTCACCACATAGAATTTTAATAACAAAGTTTAGTCTTTCAATAATTGAGTCTCTAACACTTTCACATACACCATAGGAATGGACATAATTGATTAAAATCAATTTAGTGTTATCAGAACTAACAAGTTACTTGTTTTTACCCATATGAACCTTATTCATGGGATCTTCAATCACAAAGGTTGGGTTACCATCACTTGTTTGTTTCCAAGTGGCTTAAGTCTCATTCCCCTCGATGTTTCTAATATCATTTGTCTTCCTAGGGTTTTGTTAAAGGATCTGCTAGATTTCGTTCTATCTTCACATAATCAATGGAAATAGTTCCACTCTTTAGCAGTTGCTTCACTAAATTGTGTCTCAATTGAATATGTATATTCTTTCCATTGTAATTCTTGTTTTTAGCTATAGCTATTGTCGACTGGCAATCACAGTGTATTGATACCGATGAGGTTGGTTTCATTCCTAGAGGAATGTTCGCTAAGAATTTTTTCAACCACTCAGCCTCATTACTAGCCATCTCAAGAGCAACAAACTCAGATTCCATTGTTGATCTTACAATAATTGTTTGTCTGGCTGATCTCCATGTAATCGCTCCACCCCTAAGTGTGAATACATAACCACTAATGGATTTTGTCTCGTCTGAATCAGATATCCAGTTAGCATCATTGTACCCTTCTAGTACAACGGGAAATCCACTATATTCAATGGCATAATCCATTGAACCTCTTAAATATCTCATAAGCCTAGCAAGTGCATCACAATGTTCTTGATTTAGACATTAAGTGTACCTACTCAGTCTACCTACTGCATAAGCAATATCAGGTCTAGAAAAGCTCACTAAGTGTAGTAAGCTCCCAATTATCTGGGCATACTGAAACTGAGATAATGATTCTCCTATATTTTTCATTAATTTGGAATTAGCATCATAAGACCTAAATTTCTTAAGAAGTTTCTCAATATATTGTTCTTGGGATAATAATATACTATCTCCCTTCCTTATGATTCTAATACCTAAAAACACATTGGCTTCACCCATGTCTTTCATGTCAAAGTTTGATCCTAGAAACAATTTAGTTCTAAAATTTGACATGTCCTCCACATACAAATATATAATGACACAATCACCATTTTAAAATTTAGAATACTATTAATATCATTAGGTGAAAATCCAAAATTTATTTTCTCGAGTACTTAAGTAAAAATTACCTACACCCCCACAATTTTAAAAATATTTAAGATTGGTAAACGAGAAAATACTTGGTTGTGCTTTTCTCTTTGTAGGTAAAGTATACGAAAATTTACTCAAGTACCTCATCTTCTTCGTCCTCATCAGCGATCCTTACAAATGCGATCAGAAAAGTCATCGTTGCTGCGAGCACCTTGGCAGCCTCCGGAAGTTATGGGTTTTGCAAATACCATCTGAGTTTTGAAGACAAAGTTTTGATTCTCCAAGATTGAGTTGTTAATGCCAGTCATAAGTCATTAAGATTGTTGGATAAAATTGCTGATATAATCACAAATAATATTTCCTGAGGCGTGTAGATTCACTGTCCTTAAGGACTTATATGTGATGTATTGCACAAGTCCCAGGATACAACAGGAACTTCTCAAAATTTATGAGGAACTCAGAACTAGCAAGAATCTCTAAAGAGAGAATAAAATAAACCCAAAATATTTTTAGGAGTAAAAAAAAGAGAAAGAATGAAACTAAGAGAATGAAAAAAAATAATTATAATAATGTTTTGAAATGGAAGAAATGTTCTGTTTATAGAGTTTATGTATGATGCTATAGCATAAAAATCTCTAAAAAATTATTTTTTTAAAAAATATTAACGTTGCAAAACGTTGACAACAAGACAAGTTATAAATATCTTCAAAAACAACCGTTAAAAGCAAACTTGCTTGCGGTGCAAAGAGAAAGCTTCCGGTTTTGATGGCAGAGCTTTTGCTATATTATATTAAAATAATTACATTTTCACCCTTGCTACCAATATTGTCAGATGCCCTTCTCCATATACTCACAAATCTATGCCAATCTGTCACTGAACCACCACTGCAATCCCGCGGACCTCCGAACTATTGGATATATAATTCAAGTTGTTAGTTATAAGTCAGTTAGTTTTTTCTGTTACTCTTTTACAGTTAGTTTTTCTTGTATAAAAACACTATTATTTCTTTCTCATAATACTACTGCATATTTTCTGTCTCTATGTTTTTCATATACTCCTATTTTCATACGCTGCTATTATGTTTCTATTAGTGGTATCAGTTAGCCTAGGTTCTTGAAATAGAGACGTAAGGTGTTTTTGAGTGCTTGGTTCAGTGCGGGTAACCAAGAAGTGATTAAAGAAGTAAGGTTTTTTGAAGCAGAAAGTAAGCGTTGATGGCAGATTTTTCCACGACAAATCTTTCTATTCTAACCGAAAAGAATTGGAGTCGATGGAGCACGCAAATGCGGGTGCTGTTTTGGGTACAAGGAGTTAGCAGTGTGATAGAAGGGGTGGAGTCTGAAACTGAGTTCTATGGCACAAAAGATAAGAAGGTGGAGATTAGTAAGAAGGATGATAAGGCTCTGCTGATCATTCATCAGTGTGTAGATGATACACACTTTGAGAAGATGCAAAACGTGAAAACAGCAAGGGAGGCCTGGAATATTTTGGTACGTTGTCATGCCGGAGGAAAGAAAATCAAGAAAGTACGGCTACAAACTTTGCGGAGGCAGTACGAATTATTGCAAATGGAAGATGGCGATAAGGTCAATGACTACTTCAACAAAGTTTTAACAATTACAAACCAAATGAAGAGCTGTGGGGAAGAGCTTAGTGATGTGTTGATTATGGAGAAAATAATGAGATCATTACCTCGGAGATTTGATTTCATAGTTGTTGCTATTGAAGAATCTAAAGATCTAGAAAAGATAAAAATCGAAGAGCTTCAGAGTTCTTTAGAAGCTCACGAGATGAGGCTTCTTGATAGAGATCCTATCAGAACTGATGATCAGGCTTTAAAGGTGCAACATGTTAGAGGTAATGGGAAGAAGAAGTTCAAAACTTGGAAAGGTAAATCCAATGTTCCAGGTAAATGGAAGAATGATAATTTTGCACAAAGTAGACGGAAGAATGATAATTTTGTACAAAGGAAGTGGAAGAATGATGAAGTTGAAGAACAAGAGGAAAGAGGTGATTATGCAGAAAGCATAGGAAGAGACAAATATTACAAGAAGAAAGACAGAAGAAATATAGAGTGTTTTACGTGCCATAAGTTGGGACATTTCTCCTATGAGTGTTATTTCAACAAAGGTAGACAGTTTAAGAAAGATCAAAGCAAGCAAGCTCACTTTGTAAAAGACGAGTCTGATACATAGCCATTAATTCTTATGGTTACAACTTCTTCAGAAAGCACTGCTATGACAACTCAAACAAACAAATTATGGTATTTGGATTCAGGATGTTCAAACCACATGACATACAATAGAGAGTGGCTTATTAACTTGAATGAAAGAAAGAAAAGCAAGGTCAGAGTTGCTGATGATAGTACATTGAATGTTGAAGGGATCGGAAATATTATCATAAAACAGAAGAATGGACTGAAGGCTACGATAGAAAATGTTCTTTTTGTCCCAGAGATGAAATGCAATTTGCTTAGCCTGGGTCAACTGGTAGAGAAAGGTTTCACCGTGATGATGGGCAATCAAGGAAGAGTGGAAGTGTTTGATAAAAATAAAAGGTTAGTTCTGGAAAGCAAGATTTCTAAGAATCGTACCTTCAAGGTTCATATGGATATAATTGAGAATCTACAGTGCTTATCTACCATAGAAGTGGATGAAAATTGGAGATGGCATCTGAGATTCAGACATCTGAATTTTAGAGATCTGCAACTGTTAAGCAAAAAGATGATAGTCTCTGGATTACCAGATATAACTATACCTCAAAGAGCTTGTGAGTCTTGCATCATAGGAAAGCAAACAAGAAGACCTTTCAAAGCGCACTTGAAGATGAGGTCTAAAGAACGTCTTGAAGTAATTCATTCAGATGTGTGCTGTCCACTTGAGATATCAACACTAACTGGTAATCGATACTTCGTTACATTTATAGATGAATACAGTCGTATGATATGGGTATATTTCATAAGGCTGAAAAGTGATGTTCTAGAAGTTTTCAAGCGGTTCAAGAATCGTGTGGAAAAAGAAATTGATAAGCAGATAAAGCTGATCAGGACAGATGGTGGAGGTGAGTATACATCGCGTGAGTTTGATGAATTTTGTCAGGCACAGGGAATAACACACGAAATTATAGCCCCTTATACACCACAACATAACGGTTTGGCCGAAAGACGAAATCGAACAATAATGAATATGGCCAGGTGCTTGCTTAGAGAGAAGGGCGTACCGCGTGAATTGTGGGGAGAAGCAGTGGCAACATCTGTGTATGTTCTGAACAGATGTCCTACAAAGAAGTTGACAGACAACGTCCCACATGCAATTTGGTCAGGTACTGTACCCTCTGTTAAGCATTTTAAGATTTTCGGTTCTTTGGCTTTTTGTCATGTTGCAGAGCAGAAGAGAACAAAGCTGGATGACAAAGGAGAGGCAATGGTGTTCGTGGGTTATCATCCTACTGAAGCGTACAAACTGTTTGATCCTATCAGGAAGAAGGTGATCATCAGCAGAGATGTTTTGATTCTCGAAGATGAAAAGTGGGACTGGGAATGCAATCAAACCAGCATGAAGAAATCAAGAGCAGCATTGCAAATACCTATGCAGATCGAAGAAAAGGTGGATACTCCGATAGCCACTAGCAATACCGGGAGCAACAATGAGGTTTCAACGAGAACGAGAAGACAAGTGGTAAGACCTTCTCGGTTTACAGAGTATGAAATGTATTATGATGCTGGAGTGGATGAAAAAGGTGATATAATTCACCTAGCATTAATGGCCGGAAGTGAACCGTTGAATGTTGATGATGCCTTATCACAACCACTCTGGAAGGAAGCTATGTTGGAGGAGATTAGATCGATCGAGAAGAATAAAACATGGAAGCTGGTGTATAAGCCACCCGAGAAGAAATGCATTGGAGTTAAGTGGGTTTTCAAAACTAAGCTTAATCCAGATGGTACAATCTCAAAATGCAAGGCTAGGCTGGTGGCAAGAGGATTTCTACAGCAACAAGGAGTCGATTTCAAGGAAGTTTACGCACCTGTTGCAAGGTTAGAAACTATTCGTTTAGTTGTTGCCATTGCATGTGCTAAGAATTGGTCCTTGTTTGCTCTTGATGTTAAGTCTGCATTTTTGCATGGCTTGTTGGAGGAGGAAGTATATGTACAACAGCCTCCAGGATTTATCAAAGAGAAGAAGCATCAAGTGTATAAGCTATTCAAAGCACTCTACGGATTGAAGCAAGCACCCATGGCATGGAACAGAAGGATTGATGATTTTTTTATCAGCTATGGACTTGAGAGATGTGTTGTTGAACATAGCCTGTATGTGAAGAAGAGTGGTGATGATATAATGATCGTATGTTTGTACGTTGATGACCTGCTGGTGACGAGTTCCAGTCTACATTGGATTGAAGAATTCAAGCAGAGGATGGAAGCAAAATTTGAGATGACAGATCTTGGGAGGCTTAGCTACTTTCTGGGAATGGAATTTACGCACACAGCTGGAGGCTTAGTTATGCACCAAACAAAATACGTGAAGGATTTGTTGGAGAAATTTAAGATGACTGAGTGTAACATTACCAGGAATCCAATTGAGGTTAATACCAAGCTAAAATCTGATATAAACGAAGAGAGCGTGGATGAGACAGCTTATAAGCAACTCATTGGTTCTTTGCGGTATCTATATAATAGCAGGCCAGATCTGATGTATGGGGTTGGTCTGTTGAGCCGATTCATGAGCAATCCAAAGAAGAACCATTTGATTGCTGCTAAACATGTTCTAAGGTATGTTAAAGGTACAACTAGGTCTGGTATTTTGTTTCCATACGGAGTGAAGAAGAATGAGTTGGAACTAGTTGGTTACACTGACTCAGATTTTGGTGCAGATCAAATTGAGAGAAAAAGCACGTCAGGGAATATATTTTTCATGAACACAACACCTATATCATGGAGTTCTAAGAAGCAAACCATTGTTGCTCTATCAAGTTGTGAAACAGAATATGTAGCTGGCTGTCATGTAGTATGTCAAGGTGTGTGGTTGAATGAAGTTCTAAAAGATTTAAAGGTGCAAAGTGAGAAACCATTTGTGCTACAGATGGACAACACATTTGCTATGAGTTTGGCCAAGAATCCTGTGAGCCACGGAAGAAGCAAACACATTGATGTGAAGTTTCATTTTTTACGTGATATGGTGAATAAAGGCAAAGTGGAGTTGGTTTACTGCAAAACTGAATCACAACTAGCTGATCTATTTACTAAAGCACTCAAACATGACATATTTGAATATCTCAGATCTGGAATAGGTGTATTAGTTCTAGGTGACTTGAATTAAGGAGGTGTATTGGATATATAATTCAAGTTGTTAGTTATAAGTCAGTTAGTTTTTTCTGTTACTCTTTTACAGTTAGTTTTTCTTGTATAAAAACACTATTATTTCTTTCTCATAATACTACTACATATTTTCTGTCTCTCTGTTTTTCATATACTCCTATTTTCATACGTTTCTATTACGAACAAGTCACAGGAAACCGTGTAGACCCCTAAGCTGACCACCATTGTTGCAATCATAATAACCCAATAAACAACAACACCTTTAAACCGGAGCCCCAAACGCACACCACTGGACCTCCAAACAGTTACCAGAAACGCAACAGGCCTCGTCGCATATCCACGTAGATCTTGCATCAGCAATCACACCACGCAAGCTCCATTAGATCTCCGATCTAATCTCCACCGTTCTAGCACGCTCTTCCACACAACAACCACAACACCTCCACTATAGATCCACACTACTTTGAGGAACGACGTTGGCTCAATGGTGGTAACCCCTGTCTTGTTCTACTTGCACGAGAATGAAGGAGAAGAAAACAGAAGATAAATTTGTGCTTAGCCTATTCTATTTTAGATGAAAACAGAAATCCACTACTGTAACCGGAAATTTGGACAAAATTTATATGTTTATAATTTATTTGACATTTTTAAATAATTTATTTAATATCAGAAAGTTTTATTTACAAAATCTTGATTAACAACTACCTTAAAAATATAGCAACAAAAATTACAGAAAAAAGGTTCAGTGTAATTCCTGTATTAGAAGGTTTGGGGAAATTTATCAAGAGCGCTTTACAATCTTAAAAAATTTCCTTTACTTTACCATCATGATGTGTAATATCTCATTTGGAAAGGTTAAGGTTTTAGGATTGATTCTCTAAGGCCCTGGAAATAAAAAAGGGCTATTGGGCCCTAGTTGGAGGCAGCCAAGCCCAGACTAAGGGAACCTGACCTTAGCAAGGGTCCTTTCCCAAAAGCCAGAGTCTTCATTTTCTGCTTTTCCCTTTCTCTTTCTAAAAAGAAACTCTTGCCCTAAAGGTTTTCTCTGCCTTCTCTCTAGATACTCAGTACCTTGAACCATAGAAAGTTGGTTTTGGTGCTACCTAAGCGTCCGCGGAGTAGAGGGTTTCATTTCTACCGAACGTTCTCTTCATTCCGATTGGTAAGTCATTTATTCCCTTTCCTTTGAACTTAGGGCATGCAATTTGCTAGTTACATGAAATCAATGGATTTCCTCTCTAGATTCTCTACCTATTCTAACTCTAAGAGATGTCTCTGTACCCATTTTGACATTTTGTAGATCCTGTTGAACTTGCTTCTGTGCAAGAGTACTGTTTGGGGTTTCCTCTAAAGAGTATTGTGCTTATAACTACTAAGGTAAGGGGAGCTAATTATGTTTATGTATATTATTTGTATGACGTATATGATGGATAAATTTTTGAAGTAAGTATGTCCTTATGCTTGAGTTGGATTCCTGTAACTTAAATTGAATGTGTTTGGATACTGAGTTGGATGAACTATAATGTGATGTGTTGTATGTTTTGTTGGATGTATTGATTGACTGAAATGATTCACTCTTTGAAGTAGTTACACGTGTGGAGACTGTTAGACCAAATTTTAGTGAGAAAATATATACTTGGGTTGTGTTCAGTGGAAGTATTAACCTGAGGGGTAAAAAAAGGAAGAAAATGTATTTTATGATAGAATTGGTTAGTGTTTTATGTGGATAAGGAGATGCAGTAGAGAGTAGGAAGTTCTGTGAAAATGGATTAAGAAAGAGAGAGTAGGGAGGGTCTCAGGTTAGAGAATATAGAAAGAAAAATGGGTTTCCTTTCTCCTACGTAGAGGTTACATAAATTTAGGTGGGAAGATTGGGTGGTACAATTGTAGGGTGAAGTTGAACTAGAAGAAGAAAAATGGGTTGCTGTGTTGCAGTAGAAAAAAAGGAGGTAGTGAAAGGTCTATGTTTATGAAGTGTATTAGGAAGAGGTTATAAGTTTGTGTGCACCAGTGAAAGAGGGTAATTAAAAATGCAAGTGAGTAGTGAGAAAAATGTTAGGTTGTTGATTTTAGGGGAAGAAGTTGTATGGCCTAACCTTATTCTTGCATCAGGTTAACTCAAGAGATTGGGTGTGATAGTTTCCGTGGGATTATCAGAAAGTAGATGTGGTTATAGTATAGCTTTGGGAAATATTTATTTATAGGTATAATGTTTATTTGAGAAATATTACGTGATCTTTAATGAGGAGGAAGTGATAGATCGTGGTTACTGTGAAGAGAAATAAAGAAAGTTTTAGTGGTTGGGTCTGTGAGCAATGAGGATGAAAGGAACGGGAGGTTGGGTGTGCATGGGTTGCTTATCCAGGGGATGGAATTTTGCATAGAAGTTACATGGGAAGGAAGATATAAGGTTTTATAAAATGAAAGGAGAAGAGGGAGTTAGAAGAAATAAAAAAAAGAGCTACGATAGGTAGGTATGGGTATTAATATAATATAGGAATATTAATATAATATAATTTTATATATAATTAGTAAGTACGTATGATATATATTATGTTATATATATATATATATATATATATATATATATATATATATATATATATAAAATAAAGGAAGGATAGTTGTTTCTTATATTAAAAACGGAGTGTTAATCAATAATTATATTACTTGTAGTTATGTATAAATTGATACATTTTATGAGCTGTCATGGGTTAGTTGGAGCTATTTGGTTCTTGGTATTGATTAACTTAAGTTCAATTGTGGAGATGTTATTTTTATAATTTGTGAGTGGTGAGTAATGTATATTGTTGAGGTTGTGTATATGTTGATTGTGGCAGAAAGAATATGATTACAAAGTGATGAAAGTATGATCCAAGTTGTAAGTCAAGTTCCATTGTGAGGATCTCTTGGTGAAATCCTTAGTGTTTTAGAACGAAAGTAGGAGCTCAGTCTTGGGGGTTATTCTGAAACTCCAATGGCTAATCATACTCAAGTAGAGGGATTAATCCATGTGGTGAGGAGTAGGAGGAGGTCTTAGTCTTGGGGGACTTCCAGTATGTCTCAAGGCCCGGAATAGGCTAACCTCGTGAGTGTGGCAGGGTGGGAAACCCAAGTTTTATAAGTCACCACGAGTGCAGGACCCGTCATAGCTCGACTATCATTCTAAAGTTCGGACGAGTCAAGTCTAGTTTATAACATGTTCTTGGTATGATTTAACTTGCTTGGCTTAAAGTATGTAGTTGATGAATTGTTTACTCTAATATAATATGCTTGTTTATAAAACTAGCTCACCCTTGCTTGTTTGTGTGTTTATGGTATGTGTTTTCCTTTACAATGATCATCCAATTGGATGTGAGCATATGAAGAGGAGGTGTCTGTGGAGCAAGCGCTGGAAGACGGTGATGCTGTAGCTTATTATGTTTAGGATCTTGATTAGTAGAACTATTCTGATGAAAATTTCCAGTGATCCTCTATGTTTAAGAGACCAAATCTGATCTTATTTTAAATGACTGTAACTCATATAGCCTGCCATATGTCTTTAACTGCTTTCCAATATTATAACTGAATGACGTCTTTATTATATATGCATGTCGTATATTTTGGGATGTCAGAGATTCTATTATAATTTATTAATTGAGATGTAATTTATATTTATTTATGTTTTTTATTTCTAAATTAAATTAAAGCAGTGATTTTTATATTATATTAAATTAATACGATGTTTAATTTATAAGCATTTTAATTATATGAGTAAAAGAATTTTTAGTTATAATTAATAAATAATTTTTGTTAAAGTAAAAAACTTTTATATAATTAAATGAAGTTTTGTTAATATTAAGAAGTTATTTTGATTAAAGGTAAAAACTTTAATAAAGTAAAAGTTTAAATAAAAATTAATCATTATTATAATTAATTTACATGATAAAGAGAAAAAGTAATAGACATGATTATGTATTATTATGATGAATCTAAAAGGTATTTGTTGTAATTGAGAAGTTATTTTGGTCAATTATGAGTACACCATCAAATTAAATGGAAACTTAATTTGAAAATCTAAAATAATAATTATTTGAGCAATAATTTTTGAAAAATCAATGATGAATTTTATTTAAAAAATTATGAAATTAACCCATTTCATTATTGTTTTAAGCCTTTTTATTTCTTTTTATTTTTGTCTTATTGCTATTTTGATTTTATTTAATTTGATCATCCACTAGTAAAAAAAATGTTTTTAAACTCGCGTTATAGGCTTCGGTTAAGGTGAAACCGAAGCCTATTAAAATGCAGTGGCATTTTTGTAATTTAAGCGAACTTATACATCTCGGTTCAAAATCAATCAAAGCATATAAGTCATATTACCTCGGTTAAAGCAACGACTGAAGCCTAAAAGCCTACCTGCTAATGCGAAATAATGTTTATGCCTCGGTTTAAACGGAAACCGAGGTATATAATCATTTTATATTTTTTTTCATTTTTTTTCTGAGAACTATATGCCTCGGTCAGGTGTAGAACCGAGACCTATATGGATGTATTGCTTCGGGCGAGCAGAGAACCGAGGCATATGTGCACGTATCTTAACCAAAAAAAACCTAACCTTTCATTTTCATTTCCTTCTTCCTCTAGATCTGGCTCCCTCCCTGGCTCCCTCGCTCTCCCTCCCTGGCTCCCTCGCTCTCCCTCCTTTCCTTCTACCTCCACCTCTAGATCTGACTCCCTCCCTCACTTTCTCACTCCGTCACTCTCTCAGTCAGTCCCTCGCTCCGTCACTCTCTCAGTCCCTCGCTCCCTCGCCCTCGCACCGTCGCTCCCTTGCCCTCTCTCCCTCGCACTGTGGCTCCGTCGCTCCCTCGCCCTCGCTCCCTCGCGCCCTCACTCCGTCGCTCTCGCTCTCGCGATCTCGCTCTGTCACTCTCGCTCTCGTGATCTCGCTCCGCCGCTCTCGCTTCCATTGCTCCGTCGGTCTCGCTTCCCTTAACTTTGCATCGTTCTTAGAGTTTTCCAAAATGTTAGGGTTTGATTTGTCTCTGTTATCTTCCAATTTCAGATTCTGCCAACCCGAGGAAGATTGTTGGACACAATTTGAGGTGTGGGAGGGAGAGGAGAAGGGGGTGGTAGGGTATCGGAGAAAACGATTTTATAGAGAGAGAGGTGGCTGAATTGGGGTTTGAATTGCAGAGACAAAAATGGGGGTGGTGGTGGCAGTGATGTGAATTGGGCCTGATGTGAAGTTTGAAGAGAGTGAGAAGCAAAACTCGGAAACAAAGTTGGTGGCGGTGGCGGAGTCACTGTGTGCTGTGTTCGTGGTGGTTTTCATCACCCTGGAACTTCAAGGACTGCTTCATAGTGAGTGATGGGGTGTTGTCGTAACCACCGTGCTATGCCTTGCTATGCAATAGACAGAAGATGACAACCACTGATCTCGTCTGTGGCCAAACACTAATCTTTGGCTTTCTTTTATCAACAATTTAACCAAAAAATAAAAAATAAAAAAAATAAAAACACCTATTGCTTCGGTTAAGGCAATAACCGAGGCAAAATTTTTATAATCTTATGCCTCGGTCTGCACCCGAAACAAAAAAAAAATAGACTTTTTACCTCGCCTGAATATGCCTCGGTTCGAGAACCGCTGTCTATGAACAAAAATGACCGTTATCGTTTCCTCTTCCTGTACTAGTGATCATACTTTTCAAATTAAAATTTCATCATTTTTATCTTATAACTTTAGGTCCATATTTTTTATTTCTAAAGATATTATCTTCTTCATAATTTTACATCTCAATCACATTTATTCATTTTAATTAGGCGTGTGATTTAAAAACCTTAAACATTTTTCCAATCCCAGATTTTAACTAAATTAATGTTTTTTGAATGGAAACAGACTAAGACAAACAAAATGATGAGTTGAAAAGAAAAAAATGTAAGTGTTCGGTTTCATGTGTTGTTGAATGTTTTCATTGTTTTCTTTAGCATTTAAGGTTTATTTTGCATGTATTTTCTTAAAGTTGAATAAAAAAATATTATTTCTTATTTATTTTATATTTTACTCCCACTCTTAAAAAGATAAAATTTAAAAAAAATTAAAAATTAAGAATATTACATCTCCATAATGTATACAGATATTATATTATAGTCAATGTAAACAAACTAGATCAACTTTAAGAAAAGGAAGATTTGACTGAACCCAAAAGAAATAAAGAGAATATACTGAATCAATCTAATAAATAAGAAGAAGAAAAGATTTATTAAACCTTATTTTAACAAGAAATTGTGATACTTTTATTTTCTTGAAATTCTACACATATCTTCCATTATTGTTGAAAATCTTTAATTATCATATAGCCATTTTCTTAAGTTTTAATATTATTACAATCACAGATCCATAAAAGTATAAGTATAATTTAGAAATTTCAAACTGTTGGTGTAGTTTGGTTTTATTATTATTATTATTACTGTTAGTAATAACTGGACTTTTTGTAGTGGACGCTTTTTTTTTTTTGGTTCGTCTCTTTCTCATCACACACTTAAAATGAGCACGGCTCTTCAGTGTCTCCAAGTTGAAAACTTTCACATTAGGATTTTACTGTCAAGGTATTGTTCGTACATTTTGCTTAGCTCGAATCTAGTTTTGATATAACTTTTTGTTATTGTATTTTATCTTAGAAAACAAAATAAAAAAAATTGTTGTTAGTATTTGAAAGTGTATTCAAAAGGTGGGAATCTGTGACTTGCTCGGTGATGCATGTTAGATTGAAAATCAGATGATGCGGGTGTTCAAGTGCTTATTCATCCAAAACCAGTGTTTATGATTTGAAATTGTTTGGTTGATAAAATCTTCAATTTTTTGTGGTATCTGGTTTGAAACTGGGTTGGTTTGGCTTATTTCAACACATCTTTTTCAGAGAAGAGGGTTTTGCTTGATTGTGAATTAATTTTGTGTTATTTAATGGTACTTAAAAGGTTAAAATTGAAAATAGATTAGTTAGATGGCAGTGGTTACTTATATGTGCTTCCTAAGTTGATGACTTTGGTGAAGAATCTGCACACAAGAAAAGTTTTGGGACTAAATAACCCTAGTATAGGTTTGGTGTGGTGCTTTTCAGATTTTTGCTGGCAAATCTTGTCTTGCACTGAATTCCATTGTAATCTTGATTTGGTTTTGTGCTTTTATGCGCTTTGGATTTTTCAGTTGCGAATGTATTCGTTTTGTTTTGAATATAGGTAGCCTGCAAATTCTTTGTTCGCATGGAGTGTTTGATGACTGAAGTCTGAACTCTATCCCTAGTTGATCTTTTATTTCTTATAATTTTTATTGTTGTTTCAGCAGAAGGGAAGAGGTGGAAGAATCTCTCCCTTAACCGAACAGAATGAATGCAGTTCACATTTCTCCAAACCATTCAATTTCTCAACCATGTTACAAACCCAGGCAATTTTTCAGTTGGGCAAGAGAGAGCATTTTGATTGGAAGAAGTCCCGGTATTCAGATCAGAGGTCGGAGTGTTGTGAGTGCATGTCATAATGTGGATGTTGCTGCACCAAACACTGGGAAGGCAAAATTGGCGAAAATTAAGGATGTGATCGAAATGGAGGGGAAGCTTTTGGTGGGGACATATGCAAGAACAGAAGTGGTGCTTGAGAGGGGGGAAGGTTGCAAATTGTATGACGTTGAAGGGAAAGAATATTTAGATTTGAGTGCTGGGATTGCTGTCAATGCTCTGGGGCATGGTGATGTAGATTGGTTAAAAGCTGTTGTTGAACAGGCTGCCACCCTTACTCATACCAGCAATGTATTCTACACAATACCTCAGGTTTGGGCATGTTACTATATGTCTGAGTTATATCAATTTCTTCATATGTATGTGTTAGTATACAGACTGTAGTTAACCTGTATGGTTTACAAATGTATTGTACAACTTCTTATTTTCTTTGTACTGCAACAGGTTTACCTGTAAACTATTTTATTACTTTGTACAACTGTCAGTTCTTATAACAGTTAGTAGTAAACTACATCTATAAATACATAATGTACTCATGGTTCTAAGTGTGATACAATAATGAAAAGATTCAATTCATGTTCAATTCTCTTCCTTTTCAGTTTCTCTAAGATGGTATTTAGAGCTTTTTCTTCAACCATCTAGTTTCTTCAAGTCTTCTGTGATTTCTTCATTTTTCAAAGTACAATTGCTTCTGCTTCTTCTTGTGATTTCAATTGGTTATTTGTATGAGACTGATTCACATCATCAATTTATGTTTTTGATTGCTGTGAAGAAACCTCCTCTCAAAAGTGTTATTAGTACGATATAGAAATAATCACTAGGAATACATACAAATCAATAGAAAACAAGGAATCTCAGAGATAAGAGCCGTAGAAGAGAGAGAGCAGTATCACCCTGTGATAGGCAATGGGCAATGGAGAGTATACGAAAGAAGAAAGAAGAATAATTAGTTTTAATAACCTAACTGTTTCTAAGAGTTAGAGGGAGCGGGAAAAGAGGTTGTATAAATAGTTTGTTGGTTTAGTTGGGAGAGGAGTTTTTTGAACATTGATTGTTAACAGGCCCTTAGACCTGTGAAGGGGATTATGCCCTTGTATCTTGACTGTACAGCCTATTCTTTTCTGTGAATAATACAAGATTCATCTCATTCTTTCTGTTATACTGGTGTGAGAGTGTGCGAGGGTGTCCTTTGATTAGGTTTCGTGTTCAGAAACCTATCACCCTGTCTGCCCCTTTTCCCCACTCTCATTTCCTGATAAATACTATCCTCAGTCATTCAATCGTGCAGGAATAGTCACCAACAACTTATTGCACCTAACAAACTTTGGTGCCTCTTGCTCTTCATCATTGTGGACTGGCAGCTGTCCCTTGGTTACACTATGTGACTCTTCTACCTTAGCTTGTGAGAAAGTTAATTTCCAGGATTGATTACTGTTTTATACTGTACCATTAGCTAATTGAAGGGAAACCCAGTTGTTGTTATCAGGCTTTAAGCCCTAGAGTATAGTGCCTACTTGATTGGTAATTCTATAAATTAGAATTGTCTAGAACTCTAGCAGGGAAAGGGAAACTAAACCAATATTTAAAAATGATAAACAAGTCCCGAATGAAACATACATAATGTTGTCAGCCCTTCTATTTAGAAGGAAGGATAATTTAGATATAATGATAAGCCTTCTATTTATATTTTTTAGTTTACAATATGAAGGACTTTGAGTAATCCTTAGTTATTAGTCTTCGTAGGTGTTAAAAGATTACTTTATATCTCTCCAATTTTATACTCTACTGTTCATAGAATCCAGGTTATTTTATACTCTACAGAGTAGTTTCCCATTATCAAATTTCTTCCATCCCATATATGTTTGCATAAATGCCAGTTAATCTGGCATTATGAGTCCTTGATCTTATATTTGTTAGACAAATGGAAAAAGATTTGTCAGTGATCATTTGGTTTGGGGATTTCATTCTTTATTGTGCTTTGCAGATTTTAGAGTAAGAGATGGTCATTGATCGTTTGATTTTATTATGTCATTCTGTTATTGCATCTACATTATGAAAACGAAAGAAAACAACTTATGCTTTATGTAATAAGTATATGGTTCTAATGTTATTGGGCATGTCTTTATTATAACTTTATTTTTTATCTACATATTTGTAATTATTTCATAGTGGTTCCATTATGCTTTACTTTGGTTCATTTCTTGTAGAAGCAGGTTGTGTCTGGTTTTGCATTGCATTCTATAATTATATTTGAATTGTTGCAGGTAGAGCTTGCAAAGCGTCTTGTGGATTCCTCTTTTGCTGATCGTGTGTTCTTTTCAAATTCTGGAACAGAATCAAATGAAGCAGCTATAAAATTTGCAAGAAAACATCAGAGACAAACAACTACTAATGGGAAGGAGCCAGCAACAGAGTTCATTGCTTTTAGTAACTGCTTTCATGGGAGAACCTTGGGTGCTCTTGCTTTGACAAGTAAAGTACAATACAGAACACCTTTTGAACCCATAATGCCTGGAGTGACCTTTTTAGAGTATGGAAATGCTCAGGCTGCAACAGAATTAATTAAGCAGGGCAAGATTGCTGCAGTTTTTGTGGAACCCATCCAAGGAGAAGGTGGAATTTACAGTGCCACAAAAGAATTTTTACAGTCCCTGCGCAATGCTTGTGATGAAGCAGGGACACTTCTTGTGTTTGATGAGGTATCATGCATCTAATATTGATATATTACTGTTAATGGTAATGCCTAGTGTTCCTGAAAAATTTTAAACTTAAATTTGCCTATGTAACAAGCCATACTCCATTGATTTTCACTTTTAAGTGTTTTTTTTTCAGCTTATTTCAAACTTGCTTTGGAAAAGATTGTCTAGTATGTTGATGACAATGTGACCCAAAAAATGGTCTGTTGGTCTATATTTGCCATGTTATTGATTGAATGATGAGAAGAATGACATTGTCACATGAATTATGTTGTCCATAGAGTGGCAGAATATAGGTGTCATATGTTGAGGTAGAATTATACCTAATTTAAGTATTGCTTTTGGTTTTATATACTATTCTATTAACTATATGGTTCTTGTGATTTTGTAGGTTCAATGTGGTTTAGGTAGAACAGGGTTTTTATGGGCCCATGAGGCATATGGTATCTTCCCTGATATGATGACCCTTGCAAAGCCTCTTGCTGGAGGCCTACCTATTGGAGTAGTTTTGGTGACGGAGAGAGTTGCTTCTTCTATAAATTTCGGTGATCATGGAAGCACTTTTGCAGGAAGCCCTCTTGTTTGCAGTGCTGCTCTTGCTGTTTTCGATAAAATATCAAAACCTGATTTCCTGTCATCTGTATCTAAGAAAGGTCTCTACTTCAAAGAACTACTCAACCAGAAGTTGGGAGGAAACCAACATGTGAAAGAAATTCGTGGTGTTGGGCTAATCCTAGGAATAGATTTAGATGTACCTGCCACGTCCTTTGTTGATGCTTGTCGAAATTCTGGCCTGTTAGTGTTAACTGCTGGAAAAGGAAATGTAGTGAGGATTGTGCCACCATTGATCATAACAGAGAAGGAGATCGAGCAGGCTGTGGACATTTTGTTCCAAACTTTACAAGTTCTTGATAACTAGGAGGGAGGAGAAAGAGGATTGACATTGCAAGCAAAAGTTAACTTATTTGATTGGGTATTGTTGAGTAGTTGTTTCATATGCCAATCTCACTAGTTCCCTTTCATCGAAGAAGTTTCCATTATAAGAATGTTTCAACTATGTTATTAGTAATGCATGCCAGATGAGATGGTTCGCATGAAGTGCAATAATGATTAAAATCTTCTTAGTTCCTAATGTAACTATATATTTCATTTGGTAAAAGATGTTAGTTGTCTATGATTTATCTGGATGATATAACAAAAGATAATATGTCAAATACAGGGTTAAAAGAAAATGACTATTTTTATGCAAAGATTAAAATAGAAATATATTAAACAAATGAACCAAATTCAATACAATTATAACTTTAGTAAATAGCAAAATTCAATTCTAAACATTTTTCATGTAATGATTAAAATGTAAGACTATTTTTATCTTTGGATTAGAAAAAAGAATGGCTAAGACCTATTTTTGTCTCTATTTTCAAAAGTTTTGTTTAAAGTAATTATTGACTTTTTTCAACATTCAAAGTGGTTTTAATTTTTGTAATTTTTGTTCAGTTTGGTCATTTTCTATAATGATGTCTAAATCGTTAATCACACACTGTCTACATTAGTCATTACTAAATGAGGTGTAAGTTTTTCATATAAGTGACAATTTGAATGAAGGTGACTTGGAATGATGGTAATTGAAAGTGGTTTTTGTGAAAGGCGTTTTAGTTTGCTTTAAGCCATTTTAATGGTCCCTTGTCGGTTTCCATTTGTATAGTTGGATTTAGGACGTGTGACAAGAGGTTTGAAGTTGTGGTTCACCATGATGGAACCTTGGTAAAGGAGATTCCCTTTAAATATATTGGTACGAAAGTAACTTATTGGAATGTTGACCTCGACAAATGGAGTTATTTTGAAGTCATAGATGTCCTTAAAGATATGGGCTATATTGAATTAAAGGAGTTCTTTTATAGTATTGAAATTATGATGCACATAAACATGGAAAAATATTATGGGTAAGTTCACTTATTTTTGGTCCACGATGTGGATGAGCCATAAGTTGTAGAAAATCAATTGAATGAAGGTTGTCATCTATGCCATGGACCTTTAGAGAGTGGAGAGGGTAGTCGTATTGGTGATTTAGCAGATGTTGAAGTGGAGTTTAGGGATGGTGATGAAGGTAATGTTGAGGATGAGGTTGAAGTGGAAGTTGTAGGTGATAATGTAGTTCAAAACGAGGGTTAGGAAGAATTACAAGTTGAGGGCACTATTGAAATGGAGGTGCACAATGACACTTAGTTGTAGGTGTACAGTGAGCTTGAGTTGTAGGTGTAGAAAGCGGCTGAAGTGGAGGTGTAGAGAGAGGTTGAAATGTTAGGTGTAGTGTTAGCACGAATTCTAGAGAGAGGTTGAAGTACAGGTGCAGAAAGAGGGTGAAGTACATATGCATGTTACTTCAAGTTAAAATGATAAGTAAGTGGAGGAGGCAGATGTAGTGGATGAAGGAGCATTGGGTGAAGGACTAGTAGATATTGATGTACATATTGATATTGATGTACATAACAATGTAGAAGATTCTACGGAGGTAGAAGCCTATGCAAATGCAAAATAAAGTGATGAAAAAGATAGGGCTGAAGAACGTGATACCCGAGCAAAAGCACATGCCAAGGGGTTATCTGATGATAAATGGGAGTCTAAAGTTTTGTTAAGTCCAGAAGACACTAGAAGTGAGGATGAATGTGATGAAAGAATAAGTTGTGGTCCCTTTTATACATTTAAAAAGATAAAGTCAATGAGAAAGTATAAATGGGATGTTGGCACAATCTTTACAGATAAGCATGTGATGGAAGAGCTTGAGGAGTTGAGATTGACTGAGGCAGCAGAAGTGCGATCTGGATCCTCGAAGCTTCTCCGACGAGTGAAGACGCAACGGAATGGAAAAGGAAACTCGAGATCGAAGAGTAAACTGAGAGCGAACACAAGGAACCCTAGGATCTAGGGTTTAATCGGTATAAGTTGAAGGTATGGAGGATGAAGATGGTTTGTTCGGTGAGAAACCCTAGGAGGTCAAAGAACACTATCTTGACCGATTAATCGATGGAACAAGGGAATTAATGGAGGGAAAGATGTCAATCGGTGGAAAGTGACTTACAATCGGTGAAAATGGAGGAAAAATGGCAGATCTGTGGTTGGAGCACTAGTACAATGAACAAAAATAGCATCGGTTGGTTTCATTTATACGCACCGGTTTTCTAACCGGTGCATATAGAGGCGAGTTAAAAAGGATACGTTTTAATGCCTCGGTTCTGAACCGGGTCAAAAAAGAATCAATTTTGACATCGGTTATCTTTTGAACCGAGTTAGTAACATAAAAAATTCAATAAAAAAAAATTCAGAAAACTGCCAACAATCCATTTGGGTCTTTTCCTCAATCCATTAACATAGCAGCCATGTCTCAACCTATAATTCGAACTCAAACTCAAACTCATGCTTTCAGTTATAATTCCAAAACACAAACCAATTCAAAAATTCAGAATAAGATCAGAGTCCAAAACACAAACCAAATCCAAAATTCAGATACATCACAAAACATAAACCAACTCCAAAATTCAGAAATTCAGAATAAGATCAGAGTCCAAAACACAAACCAAATCCAAAATTCAGATACATCACAGTGCAGATAAAATCAAAAATCATAGTGAATAAATTGTTCATACTCTTCAAATCACTCACTGCAGAAACTCATTTACATCTTCAACTCTGTGTTAGAAAGAATCCCCTACTCTTCAAACAAGCAACTTTAATCCTCTGCAGAAACTCATTTTCATAGATTGAGCCATACCCGCCAACCCACCAGGCGGTGTGACATTGTTTCCCGTTGCCCTCACCTCCGCCGCGTGAATCGCGGAAGCGTCACTCTGATCCACCGCTTTGTGGCACCAGGCGGTCCACGAACAACACTAGATCTGAGATCGCGTCCGCTGGTGAAGTGAGATTGCGTCCGGTTGGGTGGCGATTGGTGGTGGGGTTGGGGTTGCGGGGTGGCAGGCGTGACGGGTTGGGGTTGCAGGGTGGGAGGCGTGACGGGTTGGGGTTGCGGGGTGGGAGGCAGCCATGGCTTTCGGAGGCGTTGAAGGAGATGTGGCGACGACGGAGCAACGGAGTGGTGGCGACGGAGAGGCGAAGCGGCGTAGTGGTGGCAAAGCAACAGAGAGAAGAAGAAGAGGAACTGTGAGAAGGAGATTTGAGCGAGAGAGAAGAAGAGGAAGAGTGAGAAGGGTACCGTGAAAGGAGATCTGAGAGGCGGAGCGGCGGAGCGGCAAAGTGGTGAAGGTGAAGGAGATCGTGAGCGAGAGAGAAGAGGAAGACTGAAGCAGATCTGAGCATGAGTGTGAGCGAGAGAGAGAAGAAGAGGAAGAGTGAGCGTGAGCGAGAGAGAAGAGGAAGAGTGAGCGTGATATGCAGTACTATACTGCCTCGGTTAATATTTACCTGAGGTAAAAGAGGTATACTGACTCGGTTTTAACATACCCGGTGCCTAAAATTTCGAAAAATAATTAAAATTTAAAAATATATACGGGTTATATGCCTCGGTTGGCGCATAACAGATGTTAAAAAACTTTTTGACTTCGGTTCTACTGACACCCGAGGCATATAAGTTGTCTACAACTACAAAAATGCCACCGCGCTTTTATACGCTTCGGTTTCAGTAGAACCGAGGCATATAAAGCGCGTTAAAAAGCTTCTTTTTTACTAGTGGAGGATGATTGGAGACGAGCAAGAGCTCTTGTGGAAGAAGAAGCTTTTTTTGATGCACGAGAGAAAAATGAATGAGATGTGAGCCTAGCGCAATGCAATGAAGACGTGGCTGATGCGTTGGAGCGCTGACGTAACAAGGAGCTGACACGTGCACGAGATGTGGCAGTGGAGGAGTCAGCGTGGAGGATGAGAGAGAAAGCACAATGGAGAAATGGAAATGAAAAATGAAGGAAATGTGCTTGGAAGGTGGCTAGAGGCGGATCTCTTTGGACTCTCTAGCTTGACTTTCAAGAGAGAATTGTGTCTGGATTTTCTCTACAAAAATCACAATTCATTATGCTCAAAAGTGTGTGATACAATGGTGGAGACGGGTATTTATAGTAACACGTGCTCCAAGAGAAGTGGAATGCATGTACAATAAAATGTAACAAAATACAAGAGAACAATGAGGTAATTTCATGAGGCAGTATGCCATCATTCCCTTCCTCTTAAGAAAAGATTTGTCCTCAAATCTTGGCAATTGCCTTATGAAGACGCTCCACAGTTAGAGCAGAGCCATCTTGCAGTGGCCTTATACCTTGGGATCTACTTTTCCTCCTCCTGGATCAAATATAAATCTGCAATACACATGAAATATATTTGCAACTAATATCAATCCAATATAAAAATTTTCTAAGATAAGAACTTTATAATAAGGACTTCCTAGAGTTTGTTTTGTTGTTTGAAGCATGTGTAGAAGTCCAAGGGGAAAAGTTATTTTGCTTTTGTCTTGAGTTATTTGTCTCCATAAAGGTAACAATAACTCAAGATTGCCATTTGTTGAAAAGTTTAGCATAGAATATGAAATGGCAATTGTTTTGAAAAAGAAGTTAATATTTGAAGACCCAACAATTATTGGAAAAGATGTAAAGAATTGGAAACCTTCCCTTGTATGTTCTATGTTTTTTGGAGTTGAATTTGCTATCAGTAGCAATTCCTCTTTTTCTCTATTTTCCTCTTCCTTCGTTTCTTCTTCTCTTCTCTTTTTCACTTCTCTTCTTTCTCGTCTCTCTTCTTCTTTTCTTCGCTCTTCTTCTTTCTCTCTTCTCTTCTTCCTCTTTTCTTTCTTACTCTCTTCGTTTAATATCTCTTTCCCTTTCGTTATCCCTTAACTCTTGAAGTTCTGCCCGAAATTCTATTTCTCTATGAAAGAAACCATAATCATTTAATCTCTCAAGAAATATTTTTCCATTTTCAATACTATCTCTCATTAGTTCTAGGTTTCTTTTGATTGAAAGAGGCACAAACTTTCTTCTCATGTAAGACTTTAATTCACTCCAATCACAAATGGGGGACTTTTTTCCTATCCTAACATGATACTTTCTTTCATCCCACCACTCTCTTGCATATTTTTTAAAACTAGAAGTGCAGAGACTAAGAACATATGATTCACTATCTCTAGAATATAAATAAGTTTCAGATTTACTTCTTCTAACAATGAATGGATGCATGTCATCAATTTTCCTTTCCCAAGCTAGGTATGTTAATGCACCAATATCCTCATCAAAGAATGGAATATTTGCCCTAGCTTGTTTATACAAATCATCTTCAATCCTATCAAATTCATAAAATGAACAAGTTCTTCTTCTAGCATCATCAAGTTTTCTTTTAATTTCTTTAAAACTAATGGGCTGATCAAAATTAGAAATCCTAGATGACCTATATGAATAACAAGACATCTTTGTTTCTAAAAGTTTTTCTAGTGTAAAAGGTATACAAGATTCATACTTAAACAAATCACAAGTAAGAGAGGTGAGTCATGAAGACTACTTAAGTACCAAGTCTTGTCTTGCCAGAAATGTCTTAGGTTACTACTAGTTACCCTTTAAACTAAAATCACCTTTAAAATCAAAAGACACAACACACAAACAATCACAAACAATTAAACACTAAAAGACTAGACTCCTTGAACTCTAATGTGACAAGGCTTAAAGTTTAATCCATTTTAGCCTAAGTCACCCCTAAAACGTGAACACAACAAAAATTCAAACAATCAAAACAATTAAGAAATCAACGGACTCTAATGACCCCTACGTGAAACACAAATCAAATCAATATTAAAGTCTACTCCTATGGTGAGGCTTGTAGTTTTGGCTAATATGACACACTCACCTGTCTAGCTATGCTAAAAGTAAAGCAAGTAAAGTTGCCAAGAGTTTGAAAGAGCACCAAGGACTCTTCCAAGTACTTGGACTTTTTAAAAGGCCTTTTACAAAATAAAAGCTAACAGTGGGCTAACACAAGCCTATTACAAACAATTTGAACAAATCAAATACAAAGAAAACAAAACTATGCTAGGCTGCTAGGTCCTAGTCCACTTCATTCAGCTTTGTTGCTCAACTTTGTTGCTTATAGAATCAATTGTATTGAATCTCCTTGCCAGTCCCATCCTACAATCACAAATCACAATTTGGATTAGTGCACCGTTTCCACACAGACATCAAGAAGATTAAATTTACACAATATAAAATATTCTTCCCTTTTCTCCTAGTCTCGTGCACTTGTTCAGCTGTATAAATTTCTTTTTTGCTCTCAAATGACAAACTGCAATCAAATATTCACACTCAATTCAGCAAAGCAACCATCAATGCTATTAATTTCCAGCTAAGACAGAAAAAATTAAGCAATCTAGAGGTAAGAAAGTTAAGCAACTCCCCTAATTAAATGGTTGGTCTAGCTTGCTCTAAACTCTCCTGAGATTCTGCTGCTGCTTAAAATTTTTTACTCCAAATATTTATCAACTCTGCATACAACAACACACTTATTCTACACTTTTTCCCTACACTAATTCAGTTCAAATCTGCACACAAAAATTACACCAATTCCAACAAAATACACATAAATATGGATATTAAACCAGATGCTAATCGGTGTAATTCAAGGTTGAAACCAAACTGATTAAACAATCATTCCAAATTAATCAAAACTTGATCAAGCCAATGGACAAAAAGTGATATGATGTAATGCAGAAAATTTAGCTAAGATTAAACAATGAATTTAAACATAATGGAAATCTGCACAAATAAATCTCAGTTGTTTAAGCTCTTAAATAATCACATTGAAATTCTGATATGAACTCATAGGCCAATGAACTCAATCTTCATCAGATTCAAGACCCAACTTCCAACTTGTTGCAACTATTTAAAAGAATCCCAAACAGATTATTGATTCTGCAAAAGTAAATAGTTAAAACACAATTATGTAAAAATTGATTCTCTCATACAAAGTGCCAAGGAAATTAGGCTAAATCAGTATTGAGTCGTTATTTCTTGAACTATATTTAGTTAATACACTTAAATAAACCAAAGAATTGTGTTTGATTGTCTGTTATTTCTCCATTTTCCGAATTCTGCTTAATTTGGTCGGAAATTCGTAATTGTGCTAATTTGGGTTTTCTAAGCTGATTAAGTGCATTTCTGGTTGTAGGGAACTTGTGGAAACATCATCTGGAGCATTGGGATATGGCGTGACACACCCAAAGGCTCAACATTTAGTCATTTCGATTCTAATTAAAGTTGTAATTTCGTTTTCTAGAAACCCTTAATTAGAATTAGGTGTTTTGGACCCTTTTAGGGGCAATTTTGTAAAAAAGACCCATTTGTAGGACATGTGCCTCTTTGGTTAGGGTTTTTAATTGATTGTGGACCCAAAAAAACTCTCGGCATTTTAGAGAGCCTTGGCCAACCACACACGGGGGCACACTCTTACACACTTCATTTTCATGTTTTGAGCTTTTTTCTCTCTTAGGGTTTCTTGTACGCTCTTATGGAGAGCTTGACTTGGGTGTCTCGGTTTTGGCCATTTCAATGAGCAAGATGCAGATTTTCTTCTTCTCTTAACTTACTCTTGGTTGTCTTAGCTTATTGGTGGTGAAAAACTATTCATTTCCACTTCCATTTGCTTATTCTTGATGCTTGGAGTTTGAGTTTTGGAGCTTGTCTTTCCATTTCCATGGTGGATGCTGGGTTTGAGTAACTTTATATTTCGTTTCCTCTCCGTTTGCTGTTGTTCCTCTCGGTTTTTATCTCATTCTATATGGTTGGATGATAAAAATGGAGTTCTATGTAGTTTTAGGTTGAAGAGAGCTTAAGATGATGTGTGGGTGTTGTGGGTTTAACTCTTTTCTTGTATTTTTCGGTTTTGATGCTTGAGACTAGGTTGGGATCAGATCTTGGTGATGTTATGGAGGCTGGACAGAACTGGAATTGATGGTTTAAGTATTATTTTCGTTTTTGCAAAGAAACTTGAAGAAATGGTAGTGTTGAAGATGGGTTGATGAGTAGAAGTTTGGGTTTATTGTTCTTGTGTTCCTTTGCAACTTTAACTATGGTTTCTTGAAGTTGTTCTCTGTATTGAAGAGTGGAAGAAAGCTTTTGGATGCATAAATCTTGAAGAAAAACCGTTTGGTGTTTGTAGGAGAGAGGAAATTGCTTCATTTAATTTTTACCACTTTTGGACCAACACAAAAGATGCTTGTTTTGACCCAAGGAATGTTTCCACTTGGAAATTTGGCCTTTGCTTGTTCCAACCGTGAATTGCAATGAGACATGGAGGTTTTTGGAGTTTGTTTTCATTTGATTTAGCTTACTTGGCACATTGGTAGGAGCACCCATGGTATCTTTCATTTGCACATTGGTCTTTGAAGCATTCTTGGGCATTTCCACTTGGTGGTTCACGTAAATTGTGTGCTTTGGTATATAAAATCATTTCTTTGCTGCATGGAAGGAGAGAGGGGACGGTCTTGGAGAGTGTGGAAGACACATGCTTAATTTCTTGAAAAATGGTGCACACGGGAGAATAAGTCAACACAATACCCTTGTTCAAACTCACCTTACTGCCAAAAACCACTCCCAACCTCTAACTCTCATTTTCACCCTCTCACTTCCTCAAATTGATATTGGTCGAACAATTTTTCTACATAATACTCCTCAAATCCAGTTCATAGAGTTCAGTCCTCACATTCAATCAAAAACAGAAATTCAACATGCATTTCAATCAATCATACAATTCATTACAAACATATAAACATACAAGTTAAATTATTTAGCTTCCCTTACCTCTTAACTGGACCGAAAACTCACAGTTGCAGAAACTCGCTCACCACCAAATATTCTAGAAACCTATGGTTCACCGATTAATGGAAATAGACCAACCAAAATACCATAAATGTGACTCTATTGCTTCGGTTCCCTCTTAGCCGATGTTGTAACGTCCCGGCAACTCACAGGGACCATCGACTGCCCCCACAGACCACCGAAAACTCACAGTTGCAGAAACTCGCTCACCACAAAAAATTCTAGAAACCTATGGTTCACCGATTAATGGAAATAGGCCAACCAAAATACCATAAATGTGACTCTATTGCTTCGGTTCCCTCTTAGCCGATGTTGTAACGTCCCGGCAACTCACAGGGACCATTGACTGCCCCCACAGACCACCACCAGGCTTTCTAGTGTGCTTTGTCCTCACTCGCACACTTTCTAGGAAAACTTCCCAGAAGGTCACCCACCCAGAATTACTCCAGGCTAAGCACGCTTAACCATGGAGTTCTTATGAGTTAGGCTACCGAAAAGTAAATGCATTTTTGGTGATATGAGTAGTCAAATCAATTCCTTTAAGTTATCATTCAACTGTATAGTCCCATACCTACACAGTCTCCAGATCCCTCTCATTCCGGTGTATGTTCGATTCATCCATGTACCCCTTCCACTCGAAGCTGCCAGGAGTCGCTCCTTGTCTGTGCCCCCTACACCATGCTTCTTGCACCGGCGTCACTCCCCGCCCTCGTCTTAGTGCCCGGGTGTCACATGCCCACCAGCTTCCGTCTGGTTCATCCTCGAACCACACCGTACTGGGAGAGGCTAGGTTATGATACCAAAAAGTTTAAGTTATAATGTAAAATAGAGTGTTGTCAAACTTGACATGGTTTACTATTTTAATTATAACTTTTTGTAGAAATTATCAATTTAGCTGATTCTTCTTTTATTGGATAGTAGACTCAAAGAGCTTCGATTTGAGTACTCATACTTGTATTTTTGACTTCGGTAAGGGGGTCAACCGGACAGTCGAAGTTGTGACAAATTTTGCTGCTGGGAAATTCGTGAGCAGTAAATTCTTTTTTGATTGTGGCCAAAGTGAGTCAAGCTGGCGTGAATGTAACACCCCTTATCAGGGTGCCACTAGAAAATAACAAAATCAAAACTTTTACGCCAATTTTTTTTTAAATTAACATCGCGGAACTAAACCATCAAAAGTTTAAGCGTCTTACAACATAAAGTTAAAACCTTACAAATATCAAATTCAATATTCAAAGACATAAAATTACTTAAAACATGATAAGTCCCCCATAGTCATTCCCATAACTCTCGTCGTGCTACTTCATCTCTGTCTCATCTGCAACGCCATCTACTCCCGTACAAGTACGATCATCGTAGGTGGAAACCACAACCACAACATTTCAGGGTGAGTAACGAGGAACCTAACATAGCATATAATTCCAAAATATCATAACTTAGATTATCCTAGTCACAACCTTACAATACAACACAATATTCAACTCGTAACTCAGATTTGGTATCAGAGCCTAAGTTTAAAAAAAAAAAGTCTTTGAGGCTTTTGGGGAGTGAGCTCGACTAGTACGTTGACGTAATTTTGATATTGTTTGTGTGGTTATTTTTCCTTGCTTATCTTTTGCATTATAAATGAAAAGGATGTCGGAACGACCAAGAAATCCTACTCCAATAGATGCTACTGCAAAGCTGGCGCAAGCAATGCGGCAGATTGCTCAGGTTTTGCAAGCACAACAGGCACAATAGGCTGAGCAGGCACCAAGGCCGAGAGTGGGTATGAACGACTTTTTACGTCACAGTCCTGCAAAGTTCAATGGCAAGGCAACTCCAGATGAAGCAAATGACTGGATTTGCAACCTTGAGAAGATATTTGAAGCAATCGAGTGCATTGAGGGGCAAAAGTTAGTGTTTGCTACATATATGTTGGAAGGAGAAGCTGAGTACTGGTGGCGTGGGATGCGGAGGAGCATGGATACCCGAGGGGAAGTTGCTACTTGGGAAGACTTTAGAGCTAGATTCTTGGAGCGTTACTTTCGAGCTAGCGCTAAGCAGCAACGAGAGTCGCAGTTTCTGGCTCTTCAGCAGGGAAGTATGTCTGTTCAAGACTACAAGGAGAGATTTGAGTATTTGGCTCGTTTCTATACTCATAATATGAGCGAAAGAATAAGCAAAGGTCAAAACTGAGAAGACCAGAGCGTGGTGAAAGTTTCCGCTTTTTAATAATTTTACTGCAGCTAGATCTGTAGTCCAAAAATTTAGATTTATATCTCCAACGAAAGATATTTGAGTCTAGTTTCCAGCAAATCAAGAACTAACTCAATTGGAGTTCGGTAGAGAGAGTAATGAGTAAAACAGTCAGCAAAGGTCAAAACTGAGGAAGACCAGAGTGTGGTGAAAGTTTCCGCTTTTTAATAATTTTACTGCAGCTAGCCTTGTAGTCCAAAAATTTAGATTTATATGTCCAAAGAAAGATATTTGAGTCTAGTTTCCAACAAAGCAAGAATAAACTTAATTGGAGTTTGGTAGAGAGATTTATGAGTAAAACAGTCAGCAAAGGTCAAAACTGAGAAGACCAGAGCGTGGTTAAATTTTCCGCTTTTTAATAATTTTACTGCAGCTAGATCTGAGTCTAGTTTCCAATAAAAAAGAAATGAACTCATTTGGAGTTATGTACAGAGAATTATGAGTAAAATAACAAGCAAAGGTCAGTGTGGACAACATTCAATTTTTACTCGTTGGGAATACTTATCTACACTCTTTGGCCAAGAGTGTGGGTAAGAGGGTATTGAGGATTCTCTTCCATTGTTGGAAGAGGAAAGAATGAATTATGAGAATGAGAGGAGTGAAAGAGATTGAGGTTCGAGTGTGATGGTAAAACTGTGAGAGCAAGCGTTCTGTCATTTCCTTAGAATTCTTGTCGAATTGATGGTGTTCGTATTGCGATACGATAGTGTGTTGAGTCTCTGCGGAGACTGAGATTCGAGTGTCACCCTTTCCTCGTGCGCGGGGACTAGAGGGGGTTGAATGTCTCGCCCAATGACTTCGGCTCGTGTGAGTATAGTGCTCGGTGGGTGCGCCTAACCAAAGTTTTTACTCGTAATTCCTTGAGAGGTCGGGGAGATAGGTCTGAAGTTGCGATGGAAGACGGCTCGAATCGCCCTATTTTGCGAAACAGGTTTGATACGACAAAATTCAAGGAAACAACAGAAGCTTGAGTAAATGATTGAGTTTTGAGTTTAATAATGTGATGTATTGTAATATTATGACCTTGATAGTTTGAGTGGTGATGATCTGAGTTACGAGTTGAATATTGTGTTGTATTGTAAGGTTGTGACTAGGATAATCTAAGTTATGATATTTTGGAATTATATGCTATGTTAGGTTCCTCGTTACTCACCCTGAAATGTTGTGGTTGTGGTTTCCACCTACGATGATCGTACTTGTACGGGAGTAGATGGCGTTGCAGATGAGGCAGAGATGAAGTAGCACGACGAGAGTTATGGGAATGACTATGGGGGACTTATCATGTTTTAAGTAATTTTATGTCTTTGAATATTGAATTTGATATTTGTAAGGTTTTAACTTTATGTTGTAAGACGCTTAAACTTTTGATGGTTTAGTTCCGCGATGTTAATTTAAAAAAAAATTGGCGTAAAAGTTTTGATTTCGTTATTTTCTAGTGGCACCCTGATAAGGGGTGTTACAGATGTCGTGGGCTCTTTATGCTTCGGTTTGCCCACGGACCGAGGCAGTATGTCTTGCCACAAGCACACATCCTCTGAAACCGACCGTTCCAAAATCCCGCTAACCTCTATTGTCTTGGTTCCCTCTTAGCCGATATTGTATGCGTTTTATGCTTCTGTTTACCCACGGACCGATGCAGTATGTCCTGCCACAAGCACATATCCTTTGAAACCAAACGTTCCGAAATACATTTCGGTAACCTCTATTGCCTCAATTCCCTCCTAGCGATGTCGTACATGTTTTATGCTTTGGTTTGCCCACAGACCGAGGTAATAACATGCGTTTAGGTTTAAATTTTTCAAAGAGAGGCACTTTTAGACATAATTCCTTTATTTAGGTTTGCGTCGCTGCTCTCTCTAGCCTTTAGGGTTCTCTTCACGCAATGTTTTGTTCTCTTTTTCACTCCTCTGTCGCGACTTCACAAGGGGGAAGCATTCATCTTCATCTTTTTCTTTTCTTCTCGTTTTGTTTCGCCTCGTAGTGAGGAAGGCATGAACCTCCTTTTCCTCTACTCCAACTATGGTTCGTGTTTCGCATGGAAGGAAAAGTCCATTTTGTTTCTCGGTGTTGGTTCGTTTATGCAGGAAGGGAGGCGACTTCGACAACTTAGGCGCATCTTGAGATTTGAAATTAGGGTTTTAATTGTTCTCTGATTTTGGAAATTTTTGTTCTTGTTATCTGATTCTGCAATTTAAGGATTTAGGGTTTTCGTTTCGAGTTGGGTTTTTGATCTCATGGTCTTGCTTATTTTCTTTTAAGGTTGGGTCTGGCTATGGTGGTTTCCACATTTGAAGCAACCTAGACAGTGGACGCAGGTCACAACCGATCAATCTCGCGAGAGGCAGAAAAGGTAGCGAAACCGAACGTAAAAAAAATAAAATAAAAAACACTTTATTGCCTCGGTTCAGGTCCCAACCGAGGTAGTAGAGTCCGACATACTAACTCGGTTTTCCTCGATTCACAATCGAGGCAAAAAGCCTACCCTTTTTTCCTTTCCTGTGTATACCCTGGTTGTGGAACCGCTGCCTATAGGCGAAAATAACCGTTGTCGTTTCCCTTGATTGCACTAGTGATAATAAGTGGTTAGGTGAGTAGTTGGATAGGTCTTTACTAGAAAATCCAAATTTAAGGGTGAATGAAAAACATTCAAAAGCTTTGAGAAAATAGAATATCAATGTTACAATTTCTAAAGCACGCAACATAAGGCTAATAACATCATGTCAAGTTTAAGGTTCCTTTAAAGAACAATATAGAAGAATTTATGATTATTGCAGTAATGAAGTTCTTAAATATAGACTTAGAAAATTATATTCCAAGTTATTTCAAACGATCCACGTATGAAGAGACATGTGCTTCCATCATTTATCCTGTGAATGACCACCTACTATGGAAAACAACAACCTTCCTAGACGTCCTTCCACCATTTAAGAGAAAGTTTTCTAGCAGGCTAAAGAAAAAAGAAGCTTAGAGCATTGGGAGCTAAGAAGATATGAGACCTAAATGACTAAAGGTAGCGATAGAAAAAAAATTGTAGCATATGTCATATAGTTGGCCACAACAAAAATAATTTTCCCTTGCATCCTCAAATAGCAGAACCAACTCTTCAATCCCAACAACCATCGAAACCACCAACTGAACCAACTCCTTAATCCCCACAACCATCATAGCCACCAACAATACCAACTCCACAATCCTCATTACCATCACAACCACCACAACCAACTGACCAATCCCCTTAAGCATCACATGGACCACCATAACCAACTAAGGAATTGACACATTCATCATGCGCACCACTTTAGCCAATGCAGGAATCCATACAACAATTAAGTCAACCAATAAGAAGGGAGAAATTAGATATTAAGAGAAAAACTGCTTAGTAGTTTGTATAAGATTATTGGAAAGAAAGTTTATGTCATTTGATTATATAATTTTCAACATTTGACTATCAAACACTTATTTTTTGTGGTTGACTATGATCACATTACATTATTAAGTGATTAATGAAACAAAAGCTATTGGTCAATCTAGTACGACTTTTGTTTAATATATTATGTTCCATATCCTTTTTATGTATCAAATTAGCACACATAATAGGGACCAAATTGACAAATATTTAAGTAAAATGGGACTAAATTGAATAATTGATAACCAATTCAAATATTCATCGTCATTTTTTATTCATTATTTGCATTGCATGTCATTATCATCAATTCGATAGAAAATACTATAAAAATTTGAGAACAAATTTAAAGCATTCAAAACAGTGGGATAAATGAAGAAAAAAATTGTCACATGAAACAAAAGAACTATTAAACCAATAAATTATAAGGATTAACTACAATTTACGTGGAAGAATTAGAAGAACTAGTGAAGCTTAAGTCACTTGACATTGTTTCATCGGGAAATAAAGTAGGCTTTGGAGGTAATTTCAAGCTTTCAATGTCTCCTTCAAGCATTTTAACTACTTCACTCATTGTGGGACGGTCATTTGGTTTCAATTGTATGCACCAAAGTGCAACTATAATCATTTTCTTTACTTTTTCCTTTTCTTCCTCTTTGACATCTTCAATATCTATATCTTTTTCTTTTCCAATATATTTATAAATCCAAAAAGGAAAATACAATTGACTTGAATGTTGTGCGTGTGGATTTAGGTTTTTCCTTTTGTTTGTCATCTCCATAAGAAGCATTCCAAAGCTATAAACATCAGCCTTCTGAGATATTCTTCCAATGTTATTATAAAATAATTCTGGAGCCATATACCCAATGGTTCCTCTTGCTCCTGTCATTGTAACAACGCTATTATCTATTGGATATAATTTTGCCAATCCAAAGTCTGAGACCTTTGGGGTGAGCTTTCCATCTAGTAAGATGTTGTGGGGTTTGATATCAAAATGCAGAATTTGCATCTCACACCCATGATGAAGATAAGCTATCCCTCTAGCTATTCCAATTGAAATATGATATATTTCATCATAACTTAAATGTATATTTCCATCTTTGGAAAAAATAATTTTATCCAAAGATCCATTAGGCATGAATTCGTAAACAAGAGCACGTTTTGATCCTTCAACACAAAATCCAACCAATTTTACAATATTGTGATGATGAATTCTTCCGATAGTTGCAACTTCACTGATAAAATCTTGACCATTACTTGTTGATTTACCTAATATTTTTATTGCCACAGAAGGTCCACTACACAACTTTCCCTTAAACACAGAACCATATCCTCCTTCACCCAATTTATCCTTGAAACCTCCAGTCATTTTCTTGATTTCCTTGTACGAGTATCTGATAGGCATCAAATTGGCATGTTCCAAGTAATTTTCAATATTTCCGTACATGGACAAATGCCGACTTTTCCATTTGTATATCAATAGTGCAATAAATAACGTCATCCCAAAAAAAAATTTGCCTAGCAAGAAGGATGGTAAAACGTAGTGTCCAATAATTAAACCTAATTTATTGTTGCCGAAATCATCAAATTCTTTTTGTCCTTTTAATGTTTCAACCAGACCTGTAAGTCAATATAATAAAAATAACCATGTTTTAATAAGTAATGGGAAAATGCAATTAATTGTTAATATTTGGAAGTTGGATGAAGAAAAGTGGTAGAGACTGTCATATAATCAAAAGTAAATAATAATTCCAATTTATTTAAAACTTTTTGCATGGATACTATATATAGAAGTAGAGCAACTGACCTATCCAGGCAGTATAAATAGTATCTGCAAGAAAAATTAAGTTGAGTGAATACATAGTATGATAAATAATTGTTTGATTGATTATAATGTTGACATGAGATGCAGTGAGTAAGATATCACGTTATTTAAATAAAACATCAATTTGATTCCTAAATTGACACACACTTCCTAAATTGAAATATCCACACACACACACACCAACGAATGATTTTGTTCCAAGAATTGAAATATCTACATGTATTTAAGGACTTATAACTTTAATGGAACAACTGTAGATGCTAAAATCTTTATGACTACTTAATGTAATTGCATACTGATCAGTGTGATATAGGTTTCTAACAACCTCGTTTGAGTTGGCTACGTATAATTGGCCATTAACATGTGTGCATTGAGTTCATTACATGAATATAATGAATTAGAAATTACATATTGATTTTTTTACTGTGCATAATGTTCTGTGATAGTTATCGAAAAAGAAAAAATATAATATGAAAGTTGTGAAGCATAAAATTTGGTTCTTGTTAAAGGTAATGAAGTGGAAGTTACATAGTTTTTTACAGCGCATTATTGAATATGATAATTATCCAAAAAAAAAAAAAGAATATGATAGTTGGGAAAAATAAAATCCATTCATGCTATTATGTATGTATCTAAATGAAGCAAAGGTAAACAAACTAAGATGATAAAATTCTTACCTCTTGCATATAATAAAAGCTGGTACCATATTGGCGTGCCATCTGAAAGTGAAACAAAATATCATTTTCCGACTTCCTTTTATCACAAAACAATTAAAAGAGATAATTTGTATTCAATTGAAATCAATAATTAAAGAAAAAATCAATTTAATTAAGTGTAAATATTTTTTTTTACAAAGTTAGAAATGTCTACGAAAATGATTATCTATAGAGAATAAGGAATAAAATTTAATATACGTAGGTTGAATATTTTATACACCTATTTCATATTTTTACTAGTTAGTTAAATTAGTGTAATATTTTGACTAAATTAGTATAACTATTAGTTAATTCCATATCATCAACTTTGTAATAATATGAAAAGTCAATTATCACTCAATTAGAACATAGAAGCATGATATCTTAATTTTTTTAAGATCACAATACTTTGATTAAACCAATACAATATATTAGTTAAATTACAGCATAATTTGAGTTAAAATCTATATAAACAGTACCAAAGGTATACACAATTTAAATTTAAATAGTGTACATCTATCAGCATAAGCATTCATATCTTAAATTTCGCAATGGTCACAAGAAATTCATAATATATAGAATGAAGTATATTTACTTCCTTACCACATATACTCAAAATTGACAGGAACCTGTGGCAGTTGGGCGAGCAATCAACCCTCCCGGAAGTGTCCCATATGCAGGACCTATCCATTGAATTTGCACAAATGTCCTTGCAGGCGCGATTCATCCACGAAATCTCAAACCCATACGCTAGTGCCTTGTGCATCTCACTGTAGGAATATTGATGTGTGCGCAAACCCCACCAAGATGTGGGAGTAACCAGCTTTACATTACAACCAACTTCTAACTCCTCGGATATTAGGTCCCCAGCTATAGCATATGTATAACCTTTGGAGTGCCAATTCACGCAGGGAGCAGTATCTACATACTTACCATTGTCACTCACGGTATGGTTACAATTCATGAAAACTACATGTTCGGAAACCGGCTTTGGAAGAACTGCGTGCATTCTTTTATGATTAAAAATATAGATAGGTTCGGATAATCGTTCTTGAGTAGTTTGGTATGCATCCATATCAATCTCGAGGAAATTATAGGAACCACTGAAATTGGATCGAGACAAGAAATAGCGAGGAATGGAGGAGCAATTTGATTGCCGAACACCGGGATCAACCACTCGGATTGTGAAATTATTGTAGTTGATGGCCTGCACATGGTATTTTCCGGAGTACAAAGATAAAATTGTAACGTTATTTTCACAGGCGAGCTCGTACCTGTGGTCGCCGCAGCGATCTGGGTCGCCTTTTAGTCGGAATGGATGCGTTATGTTGGTGACTTTGCCACAGGAAGAAGGGAGACACGAATGAACATAGTGCTTTGTAGCAGAAATTTGCTGAAATCGAAACAGCAGAATCACCAATAACGCACTCTCTCTCCACATACCGTTTCTTCTCGAATCTCAACGATGAAGGCAGAGATTCGCCCTGATGAATTTTGTTTTGGTGGTATCTTTTTCTTTTATCGAGTTTTTATTTAGGCTAATGTTACTATACAATGTTAAACAATGCAAGAGATATGAACACGTTTTATAAAGAAATTGAAAAAAGATAATATTATATTATATAGAATATTCCACAAACCATTTTACAAAATAGATTTTTAATATTGAATTATGCTTAAAATTTCTCTTCTTAACCTGTATCAAAGTCTATCTTTTAAAAAATTGATTTATTGAATTTATTGTTGACTCTGTTATCAGTGTTATCATGCTATCAGTTAGTAGGTTCGTGGAAGTTACCAATATACGTGTTGAAGAGTCACGAGTGGGCCTTGCATTCCAAATCGCATTTAAGATTGGAGAAGACTTGGAAGAGGGGACTACGTTTCTTTCCTTGGAAAATTCAGCAATAACACTTAAAACACAGACGTAGACTTTGACGAAAAACTGCGATTTTGGATCCTTTCTTTCTAACGGGATTCCTAGGGTGACTGTAAATAGTAATAAAGAAACATATAAAATAGTGCAAAGATAAATCAAGTTTGGTTGTCTCTCGTTTATTTCACAAAAGAGATAAAGCACCTGCAATTCTGGGATGGCGGAGTCTAGTGTGCTACCACTCCAAGGTGAGTCCTTATTGATAACTCTACTGTTAATGTTCTTGCTTATCGTAAGTAGCAGCGGTGAAAAAGAGTGCTCGAAAATGCCTTATTGTCAGTCTGGAGAACCGCCTATTAAATTTCCCTTCCAACTCGTCCAGGGGATGACAGATGCATGTGATTCTCCTGGTTTGTGTGTATATTGTAGTGAAAATAAGGAGACCATGCTTCTTCACCCTACAGTAAAACTCCGTGTCACATACATAGACTACGAGCGTCAGTTTATTTACTTGAAAGATCCAGAAAATTGCCTTCCGAAGAAGTTTCTAAACCTCAACAATTTTACGATTCCTCCTTACCAACTTGGTTCATATGAACGACAAACAAACTACTTGAATTTCTTCGATTGTTCTTCACTTGGACTTCCACACCTCAGAAACAGAGACCAGACATACCCGAGTTCGCAAGACATGATTCGTTGTCCGACTTACGTTTCTAACTCTGACGAAAGTGTCCTTGAATTGGACCTAACATCTTGTTCCAAGATGTTCAACATCATTTCGCAGGCCTCGGCATCTGACCTGCGGAGGAATTGGTTGAATTTGAGATGGTCCGAACCAAACTGTGGTGAGTGCGAAGCAAAAAGCAAAAGATGTAAATGGAAGACGAACAGCACAACGGAAATCGAATGTGTAGACCGCAGTCCCAAACGATCCATTCACATTCCCAAATATTCTATTTTCACTGCTACAGGTGAGACCAGACTCTATGACATTACTTGACTTATTTCTAATTTTCTCTCTCTCTCTGTGTTTAATCCAATCTCCCTATGCTATTGTAGGTTCTATTGTTTTGGGGCTGGTGGTTATTGCAGTGTTTAAGATGGTGCACCATTTTAAAAAGAAAGAAGAAGACCAAGCTAGAGTGGATAAGTTTCTAGAGGATTACAGAGCAGACAAGCCTGCAAGATTTACCTATGCTGATGTAAAAAGAATCACTGGTGGTTTCAAAGAAAAGTTAGGGGAAGGAGCTCATGGAGCTGTGTTTAGAGGAAAACTTTCAAATGAGATTCTCGTGGCTGTGAAGATCCTCAATAATACGGAGGGAGATGGGAACGATTTCATCAATGAAGTTGGAATTATGGGAAAAATTCACCACATCAACGTGGTTCGTTTGCTTGGTTTTTGTGCTGAGGGACTCCATCGTGCTCTTGTCTACAATTTGTTTCCAAACGGTTCGCTACAGAGTTTCATATTTCCACCGGATGACAAGGACCATTTTCTTGGCTGGGAGAAGCTGCAACACATTGCTCATGGCATTGCTAAAGGGATTGAGTATCTTCATCAAGGTTGTGATCGTCCCATTATTCACTTTGACATCAACCCTCACAATGTGTTACTCGATGAAAACTTCATCCCGAAAATTTCTGACTTTGGCTTAGCCAAATTGTGTTCAAAGAATCCTAGTTTGGTGTCCATGACAGCTGCAAGGGGAACCTTGGGATACATTGCACCAGAAGTTTTCTCCAGAAACTTTGGAAATGTGTCTTATAAATCCGATATCTACAGTTATGGAATGTTATTGTTGGAAATGGTTGGAGGAAGGAAGAATGTTGACATATCTTCAGCACAAAATTTTAATGTTCTGTACCCGGATTGGATCCATAACCTGGTTGATGGAGATATCCATATCCATGTTGAGGATGAAGGTGAAGTTAAAATTGCAAAGAAACTAGCAATTGTTGGACTTTGGTGCATTCAGTGGCAGCCAGTGAACAGACCATCCATAAAATCTGTCATACAAATGTTAGAAAGTGCAGAGGAAAACCAGTTAACTGTTCCTCCTAACCCATTTCACTCAACGTCCTCCACTTCTACTGGTAGACTCATTTCAACAAGACGTCCTATGGAGTTGGATGTGATTCAAGAATGAGGGAATAACAACTTTTACCCTCACTATTTTATTGATCTATGCGTAGTGGTAGAAAATAGTATATTAATTTGTAAACAAGAAAATCCACATGTAATATCATTACATTCAAACTATTGTTTAATGCATTTTCTTTACTTTACACAAGAAAAAAATTGTTGGGTTTGAATTAACTCTTAATATAAAGGTTATTCTATATGAAGTAAAACCAACTAAATATATTTAATGAAATCCATTTTCAATGACAAATACAATTTATACAATTGTCACATTTTTAATTTTATTTATCTTATTTATATATTGTATACTCTCAATGATTTTCGTAATATTGATCAAATTTACAAATTAAGTATGTTTATAAGTAAAGTATGTATACAACTCTTATCCTGATTAGACATATTGTAATTAAAAACTCATTCTAAAACCTATAAATACATATTTAAGGTAAGGAGGTAAGTGATTAAATTCATTGCACTATCGAGAATTAACTTTGCTTATCGAACAATCATCTATTGACGCAGCAAAGGAAGATTCTAGCTACTCGAGGAACATTGAGCATCCTTTGTTGGTCACTGAGCATGAACTGCTTTGGCTAGGCGAGCTCAATCTTGTGTTGGGCGACCATGGTTGCTTCATCTCCTTTATTTCAAGTGGAAATTGTTTGTATTTTTTCCTTCTTAGTAGCATTCTTCCACCTGAGTGATCCTTCCTTGGCCAAATTCCTAATAGGAGATCCAATGGTTGGCCTTATGTCATCATTTTATCCATCTTGAGAAAGATTTGTCCTTAAATCTAGCAGGTCATTTTTATTCTGAGAACTTCAAGGTTTATTTCCACACCTCTATGAGCTTAACAAAGTTGTAGTTGCACTAACACATCTCAAAATATCCAAAGAAAGAACATTTATCCAACTAAAACACTATTGTTAACATATTTTTGTATCTCATGATCAATAAACCAAATTATAACAAATCTTAATTAAGATATTCTTTTAAAGTACAAAAACCAATTAAGAATTCAAGATTAAAGGTTAAATGAGGACATAAATATGCACTCAGTAGTTACTAAAGAAAATGAGGGTAATCATAGAAAGAACATATTTCCTTCTAGTTATTGTATGTGATAAAAGGTTGTGTTCATTAATCATAGATGGAAGAAGTTGCACAATTGTGATTGACACAAAATTAATGACCATAATGAACTTAGAAACTAAACCTCATCCTAAACCATATAATTTACAATGGTTAAGCAAGAAAGGAGAGTTAAAATTTGAAAAATAAGTAAAGATTGTATTCTCAATTGAGAAGTATGTAGACAATATTATATGTCATGTAGTTTTTTAGAAGTTAATCATAGGTTGCTTGAAAAACCGTAACGGTTTAACAGAAAAAAAAGAAAAGAAAAACTCAACATAATGGTCACACGAACAAATATACTCTTGTTTACTAAAATCACAAAGTCACTCTTATTTACTCTTATTTATGTATCATCTAAAGAAGTTTGTAAGTATCAAAATAAAATGAGAAAGAAAAGAGAATGAAAAAGAAAGAAAAGAAAAACAAAGTTAAAAAGAAAAATAAATGAGAGGAAGAAAAAAAAATAAAACAAGATAACAAAAATATATCGTTCATGCCTTAGCATATTAGTGAAAAAGGGCAAAAGTGAGAAAGCACACTTTACAGATCAGGATTAAATGACTAATCCTACATAGCAAGAGAGAGAAAGCAAAGTTCAGAGTTTTCTAATGAGAGAGAGCCGAGAGAATGGAGAAGCTCTGCTAGGGTTTTAACCCTCACGCACAAAACCAGAAATGAAGAAGATGATGATCAGAGTAGAGAGAAAACAGAAAGAATGCACACACAAGGTACTGAGTACGTAATGTATATTCTGTTTTTTCTGCTTTTATAGTAGTTGAATACATTGAATCTATTTTTTGTTTTTGTTTATTCTAACACTCCTCCTAAACAAAAACTTTAATCAAACAAAAAACACGATTTTCTGAAGAAAAACACTCCTTTCACCGATTGAGTGGGTGAAATTTCTTCTCCTTCGATTCTGAGCCTTTTGGACCGATTAAAACCGGTAAAAACACTTTCTACTAAGCATACGAGCACTTTCCACCGATTAAAATTGGAGAAAGCTCTCCCTAGGTCGATCTCCTCCTCTTTGGCAGAAACCCTAGGTTTTCGCCCTCCTCCTGGTGCGATCTTCACTAATCTCAGCTCGCACCATTCCAATTTGTTTTATGAGTGACTAAAAGTGTTCACCTTTAAGGGCTTTGATGAGTATATCTGCTAGTTGGTCTTCGGATCTGCAGTGTGCAACCTCCAGTCTCCCGCTACTGACCTGTTCCCTGATGTAGTGAAACCCGGTGTCAATGTGCTTGTTCCTACCGTGAGATGTAGAGTGCTTAGCAAGATCTATGGCTGACTTGTTGTCAACAAGTAGCCTCACTCTCCCAGTTAGCTCAACTTTTAATCCTTCTAATAGGAATCCCAGCCAAGTTGTTTGACAAGTAGTGTCACAGGCAGTTATGTATTCTGCCTCACACGATGACAAGCCAACCACTGGTTCCTTTCTTGAACTCCAGGAAATTGGAGCTCCTTCCATGAAGAAGATATACCTAGTCGTGCTTCTTCTGTCTGCCTTATCACCACACCAATCTACATCTGAGTAAGAAGTGATTTGCACTTCTTCTCCAGCCTCTCCTCTTCTTAGTAGAATTCCATAGGAGTGAGTGCCCTGCAAGTATCTTAGAATACATTTGACAGCATTCAAATGTGACATTCTAGGGCATTCCATGTACCTACTCACCACTCCAACGTTGTAATTAAAGTCAAGTCTTGTGTTACAAAGATATCTCAAACTCACAACCATCCTTCTGTAAGTTGTTGGATTTGCAGCTTCTTCCTCACGCTCCTTCTCAAGTCTCAGTCCCACTTCAGCTGGGGTATTAGCAGCATTACAATCCACCATTTCAAACTTCTTTAGTAGGTCTAGAACATATCTGGACTGATGCATCACAATTCCACTCTCAGTCTCAATGAATTCTATCCCAAGGAAATAATTGAGCTTTCCCAAGTCACTCATTTCAAATTCACTCAACATCTGAAATTTGAATTCTTAAATCAGCTCCTCACAACTCCTAGTGACTAATAGGTCATTAACATATAGGCATACTATTAACTTCTCTGGTCTACCATTGTGTTGGCAGCACTTCACATACAACCCATGTTCTGAAACACACTTCTCAAAGTCAATACTGCTCATGAACCCATCAATTCTCTAGTTCCAAGCTCTTGGAGCCTATTTAAGCCCATAAAGAGCCTTTCTCAGCCTGTACACCTTGTCCTACTTCCCTTTAACCTCAAATCCTAGTGGCTATACAACATATAACTCTTCTTCCAGTCTTCCATTTAGGAAGGCTGACTTCACATCCAACTGATGTAATGACCAGTGACATTTAGTGACCAGTGACACCATCAACCTGATTGTCTCTACCCTGGCTACAGGAGCAAACACCTCTCCATAATCCACTCCAGCCTTTTGTAGAAAACCCTTAGCAACTAGCCTTGCCTTGTGTCTTACAACAACACCTTGTGGGTTTATCTTTGACTTATAAACCCACTTTAATGCTATAGGCCTTTTGTTAGAGGGCAGATCAACCAACTCCCAGGTCTGATTCCTCTCTATAGAGTCAATCTCTTCCTGCATTGCCTTATACCACCTTTCATCTTTCACAGCTTCATCAAATTCAACTGGTTCAGCCTCTGCTATTAAGGCAAAATGAATAAAGTTGTCTTCTGATGTGAGTGTTGCCTCATAGGATAAATCATAGTCTCTTATATGTGTTGGTAGTTGTGTAACCCTTGATGACCTTCTACTGTTGTCATCCCTTTTGTCCTTCTCTATCACCTCTCCAGCAGTAGCATCTTCCAGATTAATGGTTGATGGTTCCTGCTCACCTATTTCCCACTGCCATACTCCAGCCTCATCCACTACAACATCTCTGCTGATGCAAACTGTTCCTGCTATAGGATCATACAGTTTGTAACCTCAAGTGGCATTGTAACCTACCAAAATCAGTGACACTCCCTTGTCATCCAGTTTCTTTCTCAACTGGTTAGGTACATGCTTATAGCATATAGAGCCAAAAAATGTCAGAGGCTTAACATCTGGTTTCACCCCTGTCCATGCTTCCTCATGTGTCAATCCATTCAGTCTCTTTGTTGGAGATAGATTTAGAACATATGTGGTTGTCAACACAGCCCTCACCCCATAGGAAATGAGGCAGCCCTTTACTCTTCAGCATGCATCTAACCATATTTAATATGGTTCTGTTCTTCCTCTCTGTTGCCCCATTGTGTTGTGGTGTATAAGGAGGGGTAACTTCATGCACTATCCCTTCCTTTTCACAACTCTTTAAACTCAGTGGTGGTATATGCTCCTCCTCCATCTGTTCGTAGCACTTTAATCTTCTTCTCACATTGTCTCTCAACAAGACATTTAATTTTTTCAAATGTCTGCAGCACCTCCCCCTTTCTCCTGATCAGGTAGACCCAACATCTCCTGGTCCAATCATCAATAAACAATAGAAAATACTTGCTGCCTCCAGGTGTTTCTACTTGAATAAGGCAACACACATCTGAATACACCACCCCTAATTTTTCTGTTGACTTCTGGGGTAAATTCTTCTGAAAGCTGCCCCTGGTCTGCTTGCATTGGACACACTCCTTGCACATTGTTTATGAAATTTCCACCTTAGGTAAGCCACTCACCATATTTTTCTGGCTAACAGGGATAAATCCCTGAAATTTAGGTGTCCAAATTTGAGATGCCACAATCATTCCTCTTTATTTTCTGTTGTAGTGAAACATTGATGTTTTACTGCACTTATTACCACCCTAAAAGTCATGTTTTGTGACAGCTGAGCCTGCACAATCATCTTCTTGTGTTGATTGAAAATGCTGAGACAGTTGTTCTCCATTTTCATCACATATCCCTTCTGTAGCAGCTGTCCCAAGCTTAGTAGATTCGTTTTCAGTCCTGGTACATACAGTACCTCTTCAATTATCACTTCTTTGCCCTCTACATCTCTCAGAACAACTCTCCCAAATCCTTCTGCAATCAGACTTCTATCATCTGCAAACCGGATCTTCCCCTGTATAGCTCCTTGCATCCTCACAAACCAATCCTTCCTCCCTGTCATATGGGTGGAACAGCTAGAATCCAGATACCATGTTGTGTTTTCTGGCTATTCTTCTCCAATGTTGGCCATCAGCATCACAACCTCTGAATCTGACCCATCCTCCTAGGCCAGATTAACCCTCTTTTTGGGTTTGTTTTTAGCACCTTCCCCTTTCCAGCATTCTTTTGCATAATGTCCTAGTTTTTGACAATTATAGCATTTCACTTTCTTTTTGTCAAACTTTCAATCTCCTCCAGCTTTCTGGTTTTTCACTGTCACAGATTCACTCGAATCTTCCCCTTGTTGTTCCTGTGAATCTTTACCTTTCTTGCTGCCCTTATTCCATTTCTTGAATCTTTTTTTCCCTTTAAACTGAGATTTGGCCTGTAGGGCCTATTCTTGCCACTGCTTGCGCTCATTGATGGATATTCATGAGCTTCTAATGAGTGCAGCAGCTCCTCAATCTCCATAGACTCCAGATTACGGGCTTCTTCAATAGCCACTACCACATGATCAAATCTGGGGGTTAGAGTTCTTAGGATTTTGTCAACAATGTATTCATCTGTAATTGCATCCTTGCATGCTCTCAATTTATTCACCAATTCTTGCACTTGATCAAAGTATTCTGCCACGGTTTCACCCTTATCCATGATCAGAATCTCAAACTGCCTCCTCAATGCTTGTAGTTTCACTTTCTTGTTTTTGTCTCCATCACCATACATCTTCACTAAAATGTCCCATACTTCCTTAGCAGTAGCAGCCTTAGATATCTTGTTAAAGATCTTTGGGCTGACACATTGATACAGCAAAAATCGGGCCTTGCTGTCCAGTTTCACCTGCAATTTGTAACTTCTTTTCTCCTCTTTAGTGGCTCTTGCACCCAATTCAGGTAGCCTATCTTCTATAACTTCTAACACATCTTGGAAACCAAAAATGGCTTGCATCTTGATGCGTCAGTCATCAAATAACTTCCCATCAAACACTGACAACGACCCCTATATATTCCTCCAATACATGCCATCACTTTCTTGCTAGCTTCTTGCAAGTTCTTTGATTTACCCACACCCAAAGAAACCTTCTTTCTCTACTTCTGGATACACACAATTCCAGTCACCAACCACACACCTACTGTATACGCACAAAACCTATGCTCTTGATACCATATTAGTGAAAAAGGGAAAAAGTGAAAAAGCACAAAGTGGAAGGGCAAAAGTGAGAAAGCACACTTTACATATCAGGATTAAATGACTAATCCTACGTAGCAAGAGAAAGAAAGCAAAGTTCAGAATTTTCTAATGAGAGAGGGAGCCGAGAGAATGGAGAAGCTCTGCTAGGGTTTTAACCCTCACGCACAAAACCAAAAATGAAGAAGATGATGATCAGAGTAGAGAGAAAATAGAAAGAATGCACACATAAGGTACTGAGAAGTAATGTATATTTTGTTTTTTCTGCTTTTATAGTAGCTGAATACACTGAATCTATTTTCTGTTTTTGTTTATTCTAACATAGCTACATATATATCATATCATTTCAAACATAAATTAAATCCTTCTCTTACGAGAATATCATCCAACACAAAAAGAAAAAGAAAAAAACACACACACACATTCATAGAGTTAGCTATCTTTGTATGAGAGTATCATCCAACATAACAAGAACACACATTCATAAAGTTAGCCATAGAGTTAATTTCCCTTACCTTTTTCTTCTTAAGATCTCACAACATAATTCTTCAGCCAAGCACTAGGTTACATAAAACAACTCTATAATCATTATTCTGGAACTTCTTATTTAAGTAAGCTCTCTAAAATCAATACTTAGATGAGTCTCATTCTGAGAGCATGTACTCATGATATACAATTCACAAGAGATTATACTTACCTAACACCATACTTTGAGTCCAAAATACAACAATTTCTCTTTTGTCTCAAGTTAAACTTTAATGTTAAACACCCCGTGTTATCAGATTTTTTTAGAGAAATTTGGGTTGACCAGCGTAGGCTATCTGCACCCACCATTTTATTTCTCTCCACCTCTTGACAGCCCCACTTGTTTCTTTTGTTTTTGGGCTGCACTTCTCTTTGAACACGTGTTACTGCTGCACCTCCACTTACACGCCACACTCTCATATCATTAACACTATTTATTGTCCCCATCCCACACATTACTCATGAACTTCTATTTCTTTTGTATTTTTGGTTTTATCTTTTTCTAATTAAACTCCACTTTTTACACATGTCCTATCTTTTAGAAAATAATAAAAACTATATAAAAATTAAAAATATTTAAAAGATGAGGTTATAGAAATTAAAAAAATATGTTTTTTTTTTTCATAAAGGTATAAATATTCGTTTGACTGTCCGTGTCGTATATGTATTTCTTAATAAATAACAAATGCGTATAATAACTCAGTACCTATCACTTAACAACTTCTAAAAGTTTGGATTTCTTACACTTTTGCAATTGCATCAATATCCTTCTCTAATAATATTATATGCATAAACAATAAGGAACTAAAACTAGGAATGTCACAAAAAGGTCCACTTAAGACTTTTTTTCATTTTTCCTAATTGCATCAACTAATTTAGTCTCGTAATCCACGGTAGAAAAAAAATATAAAAATGATAACCGAATAAATTAGGAAAACCTATGTTGAAAGTGAATGAGTTCATATTTTTCAGTTTCCCAATTATAGTAGCCTCTATGATGGATTCGCTGAGCCAATTTACCTCTTGTTTAGCAAAATCTTCAACAATGGAGCATCTGAGACCACTAGAATGTATGTCACTATATGAAACTTTCACTCAAGAAAGAATTTTCTATTTCTACAACACATTATTAAGGGTGTGTTTAGTTAAAGGAAGATATTTGAGAGTAAACTGTGTATTACTTTTTTGAAAATATTTAAAGATGGTTGAAAGTGAATTTAAATATAAAATTTGTAAAGGATTTGATCGGTGATAGATTAAAAAATGTTTTAATAGATAAAATATAAAGATTATCAAATTATCATTAGTTTATTATAATTAAAAAATTAAAATATATAAAAGATTGATATAATGATTAATATCTGTATTAAATTGTAAATTAAATATTTCTATTAGAAGCTTTAATCAATTACGCTGAAACCTTATTCGGTTACGTGTGAAAGTTAATAGAAAGAATATAAAAGTTTCACATGATAATAAGAAAATATATTATTATTATTATTAATATTATTATTTTCCTTTATTATTTATTCTTAATATTACTTTCATTATTATTATTAAAAGTAACTAAATTTCGCACTTGGAATTGATTCTCTCATCTATTGGATTCGATTATAGTATTGCAGCCTATTTTCTCACATCCTCAGACGATTCCATGCATTTTCATACATTATTACAAGGGGTAAAAGTGCTTTATCACTACAATCACCCCGAAATCTCTCCTATAAACTAAGAATGAAAATTTTCTATACCCGATAAATCATCATCAGTCATCACTTTGAAATCCATGAAAACAAACGTAAACCGTAAATTAGTCAAGTCAAACCATCGTTTACAGTACATCATCCCAAAATGAACATAACATAAGCAAGTTTAACTCCGGCTCAACTAAACAAACGTAAATTAGACATTCTTGCATTTTTTTTCACAAATGGTCACTAGTACAAGCAGGAGAAAAGACAGCGGTTGTTTTTCATTATAGGCACCGGTTCTCGAACAGAGGCATATGCAGACGAGGCAAAAAGTGTACTACTTTTGGCCTCGGCTTGAACCGAGGCATAAAGAGAGGCGATTTGACATCGGTTCACCTGCAACCGAGGCCGTATTTCCACCCTACTGCCTCGGTTATAATCTGAACCGAGGCAGTAGAGGTCTTTTTTTTTTTTACGCAGTACTTTCGGCCTCTGTTGTAGTCACAACCGAGATCATTCCACCCTACTGCCTCGGTTGTAATCTGAACCGAGGTAGTAGAGGTCTTTTTTTTTTTACGCAGTACTTTCGGCCTCTGTTGTGGTTATAACCGAGGCATATATCGCTTTTCTACCTCGGTTGTGACACTAACCGAGGCATATATCGCTGTTTTTTTTTTTAAAATGAGGTCTGTTTCTGCGACATTCCCAACAACAGAAACAGACCTGCATATATATTTACAGCCAGAACAGTCGAGAATAATCCAGAAACGTATATTTTGAATGAAAATTATAATAAAACATAAATACATTCAATTGAATCATAAATCAACTTCTTATAAGCATAAATCAATCAAATTATAATCTTAAATCAAGTTTGAAGCATAAATAAAACTGAATGTACAATGTTAAACTAATAATAATGTAGAAAAACATCAAACAACTTAGAAACATAAACTTAGAACTTAGTATATCTTAATATCTAGTATATACTATTATATAAATGAATTACATATTTAGCCAGTGCTTTGCTCACAAGTTGAAGTGACTTCTCCGGAATTGGAGCAGTCCTATTGAATTTCTGCATAAAATACAATGATTTAACTTAGTGTATTTGAAATCTAAACTATAGGGAAAATAAAATTGAAACCTAAATAATACCGTTTCCCATCCACTGGTGTAATGTGCACGAATAATGGTCATCATCCAAAACATAACGTAGTAACCACATTCATATGACCCCATTTGTATATTACACTACAATATATCATCATAATTATAAAATGTTAAGTAACATCAATTGAATGGAACCAAATGTAAATGAGTATGGACTAAAATACCAAACCTTAAGGGCAACCCATGCAAGCTTTTTAGCTGTAGCAGTAGATCTCCCAGATAACATCATATGTGTTGCAAGGGAACTATTAAAAGCAATTCCTTTAGCATACATTTATATATAAAAAAAGTAGAAACATTGAGATTCTTACCAATCTACTACATGTCTAAGAGAGCTGGGAGGAGACTTCTTGCAATGAACAAAACCAGACAGCAGTGTTCTCCGGTATGGAGATCACAAGTAGCTGCCAATGACACCTGAAATTGGTAATAACTTATGAATCATATACCAAAATTAATAAATGAATGTGTTGAAGTTAACAAACTTCACTTACCCATGTATATAAGGGAGAAAATATATCTCCTTCCCCATTCCAAAACAGGTGCTGATGTATGTCTGGATATCATCAAATTTATTTCTTTCATGAGTCATAGAGGGGTCAATGAACCCATATACATCGTTGAACCCCTTCTTGTTACTAACATCAGACATATACCTAAAATGAAGAAATAATATGATATAAGTAAGTTGATAAAATAGAATTGTATAAAAAAGTTTTCATAAACTTACATCATCCACAGCTGAATGAGTGTAATATTAATTTCTTCTCTACCCGACGCAAGCTCCCTAACATCTTGATGATGCAAGTACAATGGGATCTGAGTTTCTCTTCCAAATGTAGTAGAATCCCAGTGTACATTCATCGGCACATTTGAAATGATTTTAGCAAGCTCGTCTAACGCACCAAGAGGGTCATCCTCAGATAAATGAGTCTTCTTCGGTGGAGGACTTCCCTCTTTACCTATCTGCTGTTAAATGCAAAAATGGTTATGTTATAACGTCAATTAGAAGTAAATATTAAAATTGAGAAGTATATAGTACAAGTGTTTACCGGGGGATTAGATACATCACCAACCAAATGTCTAGGCCAGGCGACAAAGGACTTAAATGCTTCTTCCACAGTGAAGAACTCATCTGTAGGCACAGGAAGAACGGCATCCGCTATGACAACTTCATCCACCGTGACCTTGACCTCATCTTCTGAAAGTTGTACACCATGCACTACAGTGGCTGTCTCATAAACTGTACCACGAGCCACTAGCGCGGTCCCAGTATCAGAAAGAATATATAACTGACATGGACGAGTTTCATCCATGTCGTCCCCTGGGGCACCGGAAGCTGAACAACTTCCTTTACCGCTTCTACCTGTCAAATTAAATGTTAGGTTATGCAAAAAGTAAATTAGTTACCAAAAATAAATAAGTTTACCTGTAGGGGGCACAACATGTTCCGCTACAGGAGATGGCGGAGGACGATTGCCATAATCCTCATAATGCTGCTGGAACTGGCGCGCAACCATTTCAGCAACTTCATCATACAACTCTGCTCGAACCTTCTTTGTGATCTCCTGCGTCATCTCTTTTCTTATTTCCTCCTTCATCTTTTCGTATGAATATGGACGCGAGGAAGACCCAAAAAACTGTCGTATGCCTATGCCAGTCCCAGCACCACGCACTCGTCCTGGGTGCTCAGATCGTCCAATAGCTGTGGCAAGAATATCTTGACGACCTTCTTGTGTGAATTGACCTTGGGAGCTCTACTCAACCAAGGAGTCCTGTCACATAAAAAAAGTTCAAAATCATTAGAAAAATCTATGTAATATATATAACAAAATTAATGTAAAAATATAAGGAATGACATCTTACAATTCTTTCAGATATTTCTCTGGCAGACTCGGAAGTGTAGGAGCCCGATGGTCTTATACGGGCTAACTTCCACTTCTCGTGCCGAGATGGTGGTGAAGGAGGAGGAGGATGGTCACAACCCTCAGAAAGTGGAAGTCTGCTATCTGACTTCTGCTTCATTATTTTTTTCTTCAAGCTTCCTATATCCACCACGAGACAGTATGTGTGGATTTTTATTCTGAGCGCTTATTCCCTGTGCTTTTGACCTTTTTTCCTGTGACACTATGAAACAATTGTCATAATATAGAATTATGAATGATGAATTGAATGATTTTACTGTACTTACCTGCCACGCCTCGGATGAACGAAGCTCTACAAACTGACGCCATGTTGCTTCGTCAATTGCTGAATATTTGGAACATGGATTTTCATTACTTTTTGGTCCAAATATATATCTAAACGTCAATTTTGTCTTAAACCCTCGAAATCTTTCTGCAATTGCAGATAAACACTTATTCCTTAAGCTCTCGATGTTTGGCATATCAAATGTTATCTGCAACAAAGAAAGTAATAACCTTATATCAATACAGATTTATCAATATAATGAATATAGAAGATGGAGCAATATTGCTTAACTTACCAATAGATCTTGCCAGATGAGATTCCGATCAGCCTCAGAAACATGGTCAAAGGATGGAGTAAGTATAGAGATACGATCACGTGTCAATACTCCAAGGTAAGACCTAAATACATCTGCATTTGGGCCAGATGCAACTCCAGTGACCACTTCAATAATGATAGGTGTCCTCTCACCTGCATTTCTTCTAAGTATAAGCTGTCGTAACCTCGTTGCTCCTCTCGTCCGTCTAGAAGTGGTGGGGACTTCATCGCCTGACGAATGAGGTGACTCAGCCATATATCTGTCACAATAAATAAGATGATACATAAATAAAGCACTTATAAAATAACATATATTATTTAACAATTGCCATAAATATTTACACAAACATGAAATTCATACATAATCATATGGATTGGTCATATATATATTCCCTCATTGTGATCTTCTCGTATTGCTTGTATGTCATCAATTAGAGGGTCGTCATCCAAATTTATTGTCGTTTTAAATGGATGGCTGTCAACGATATGAAGATTACTTATATTCTCTTTTTTATCTTCAATTTGCCTTTTTCCTTGGAGAGCAACATACCAATGGTCAGACGCAGGATCTTTGACATAAAAAACCTGACTTGCTTGATATGCCATGATGAACGGTTCGTCTGTATAACCAACCTTTCGAAAATCAACAAGTGTCATACCAGATTCATCTATTTTGACACCACTCTTATTGTCTACCCACTTACATTTGAAGAGTGCAACGGAAAACTTAGTGTAATTGATGGACAAATTTGTAAGCACCAAAGTATGATGTCACAAACTTGTTTCACAATCGGCAAGTATGACCGAATCGTTCAAGTAATAAAACTTGGTAAGACCAAGTATCGTTCTTCCCAAAGGACTCACGGCCTAGTTTAGTTATGTGATTTGTTGATTAGCTAGGACTTACAAACGAAATATTCAAAGGTTAATATGCAAAGACAAAAATAAACATGTATGCATGAATTGATCAATGGCAAAGACACAAGATAAACACTTTCAATGAATTATATGAATGAATATGTTGTTGGGGGTCAATTTCATCTCATCCACTCTCATATATTTTAGGAATTCAACATTCAAATCATCATTGTTAATGCCACTCTCTAATGTACCATTCTAGATGGCTTCTCCCTAATCAAATAGTTCATACAATTCCTAACATTCCTAATGATTAGTTCATTACTGCAGGAGCTTAAAGGCAACCAATATAATGTTGTCAGTAAAATATTGGGAGAAATTCCCCGGATCTAGACTTCCCCGTACGTGTCCGTATCGACAAAATCAATAATCATGCATTAGAATGAGTTAAACAATGCAAGCATTGAGCAAAGAGGAAAAACCCTAACTAATGATGAAAGAAAGCATATGTCTTAATTCAAAGATGTACTCAACAAATCCATATATGAGAGCTTCAAGAGATTACATTGATTCCCCAACAAACATACAAGGTTTAGTTCACCATCCTCATGGTGAACCTAGATGAATAACAATGAAAGAATGAAAGAATAAACCCAATAAAGGTGAAGAGGTAGCCTGAGCATCCAAGATCCTCCTTCAAAGGGGTGGAAGAGAGAGTGTTTGCCTCGTTTCTGCCAAAGATGTCTAACTATAGGACGTGCAAGCCCTTATATACTAATTTAGAGTTACAAAAGATTACAAAAGCCCAAGCCCAAAGAGTGCCGCTCAGCGGTATTTACCGCTCAGCGGTAGTTGCGCGTCCTTTTCTTCCCCTCAGCGGTAGTTGCGCGTCCTTTTCTTCCCCTCAGCGGCCATTTTGCCCCTCAGCGTGACTCCCGCAACCTCCTGAGTGCTGCTCAGCGGTAGTTTGCCGCTGAGCGGTGCCTTCGTCTTCTCTTTTTGCACTCTTTCTTGTCTTTTCTAATGTCACTTCTCTCCTTCTTCACTCTTTTCACCAAATTCACCTTAAAACCTGCACAAAAACACTGAAATCAAGCATAAACTTGTCCAGCTCTCTTATTTATGAAAATATAGATAAAATGCATGATTTCAAGCTAGTTTCTAAGTCTAAAGGTTGCTTTTAGTATCAATTTTAAGCATGAAAATAACAGTTTTTCAACTGTTATCACAACCCCAAACTTAGAACTTTGCTTGTCCTCAAGCAAACAAGATGTAACTCCATCTCTAACCAATTTATATGATGGTTCACTCATTCAAAAATCCTCTTTTTCAAGATAAGTAACAACTTCACTCAAACTTATGACCAAGAGTTCAATCAAGATGTGCACATGCTTTAGTGTTCACAAAGTCATTTAAGTTCCAACAAATGCTATTTTTCATGAATGATTAATTAATTAAGCATGGATGTTCATGTGCTTATGGAATCTTTCCTCACCAAGTAAAGTGTTTCACTCAACACACAAGTGTATAAGAGGTAAGTGTTTCACTCATTCACTCCACTATCACAATGTCACATGAATCAACTTTGCCTTTCATTTTACCACAATCAAAAACATTCACAAGCATGCATCATCACAAGGACTTTTCAATGGCTTATAATGTGGCTGGGCTAACAAGAAAATTGGTTTTTCTGGATCACAAAATCCTTGAGTTAAGAGAATCATAACAACACAATAATCTTATTCATTCCCAACTTTCTTTTGCCTTTTGCATTTGCATTTGCATTGAGCTTTACTTCTTTTTCTTTTCTTTTCTTTTTCTTTGCATATTCTTACTTTTAGCTCTTAGCTCAATGCTTTTCCTTTTTCATGTTTTCCCAATAACCCCAAACTTGAACATTTATCAATACCACACAAGATATTCTACTTAACTCAAGGTAAAGATTTTCAATCAAGGGTTCAGTGTATATTCAAGGCTATGGGTTCAAAGGATAGAACACAAAGTGTTCTCTTGTAGTAGGCTAACTTTTATGAATTTGGCCAATAAAAAGGGTTTCAACAAACACGGCCTTGATCATATGATGCAAAACAAGCAATTGATTCAATCATAGAAAACCTGGGCAAAGTCATTCAAGCTTCCAAAGTAATAACATTCAACAATAACAACTCTGGAGCTCAAAACCTCACATATAAGCTCATTCACATTTGACATACACATCCTGCTTAATTTCACAATCACAATCATGATATCATGCATTTGTTCACAAAGCTTGTGAATCACCTGTATAAGCATTTTAATGTGCACATCATCTCAACATCAATCAATCAATAAGCATCATCAAGCATTACTTATCACACAATCACAGTTAATAGCAAACCATCATAATAAACCAGGTGTTCAATAGAGTACATCAAACCCTAATCTAAAAACATAAAATACTCACAAAACACTGGGTTGCCTCCCAGTAAGCGCTTGTTTAACGTCTCGAGCCTGACCCAAACTTTCAAGGATCAACCAGCAACATCATTGTAGAACATTGTTGCACCTCTCCCCCTAGGTAAGGCTTGAGACGTTGACCATTTACCACCCAACTTCTCTGTGGATTATCAGATGGATTACATATTTCAATTGCCCCATGCGGATGCACTTCTTTTATCACAAATGGTCCTGTTCATTTTGACTTCAGCTTCCCAGGAAATATCTTCAATCTTGAATTGAACAATAATACATGTTGTCCTGGATTGAAAACTCTATTCACCAACTTCCTGTCATGATAAAATTTCATTTTGTCTTTGTACGCCTTGGATGAATCATATGCATGTAAGCGCATTTCTTCAAGCTCCAAAATCTGCCGTCTGCGTGTACATTGAGTGTCATAAGGATCAAAATTCAAGAATTTCAAAGCCCATAATGCTCTATGCTCCAATTCGACTGGCAAATGGCATGCTTTCCCATAGACTAATTGAAATGGTGATAATCCCATAGACGTCTTCATTGCTGTTCTATAAGCCCAAAGAGCATCATCCAATTTGAGAGACCAATCCTTTCTTGATGAAGTCACAGTTTTTTCCAGGATTCTTTTTATCTCCCTGTTAGATACCTCAGCTTGTCCATTAGTTTGTGGATGATAAGGTGCAGCTACCTTATGCTTCACTCCATAGTGTTTGAGTACTTTTTCTAGCTGATAATTGCAAAAATGAGATCCTCCATCACTGATCAACACTCTTGGAGTGCCAAAACGTGAGAATATCTGCCTCTTCAGGAATTTAATTACCGTGCTAGCATCATTTTTTGGACAAGCTAATGCTTCCACCCATTTGCTCACATAATCCACTGCTACCAGAATATATTCATTGTTGAAAGATGGAGGGAAGGGTCCAACAAAGTCAATACCCCAACAATCAAAAACCTCAACCTCTAAAATACCTTGTAAAGGCATCTCATGACGTTTAGTGATTGTCCCTGGTCTTTGACATTTGTCACAATTCCTAGCATGATTATGAGCATCTCTAAATAAAGTTGGCCAATAGAATCCTGATTGAAGGACTTTTGCTGCTGTTCTTTCTCCATTAAAATGTCCTCCATAAGGTGAATCATGACAATGCCAGAGAATTCCTTCTGCTTCTTCATTTGTAACACATCTCCTTAAAAGATTATCTGCTCCAATTTTGAACAAATATGGATCATCCCACACAAACTGCTTGGCATCATGTAGAAATTTCTTTCTCTGTTGCCAAGTTAAGTCATCTGGTATGACTCTTGCAGCTTTGAAATTTGCCATATCAGCAAACCAGGGCCTTTGCTGAATATACATGAGTGATTCATCTGAAAAAGATTCCCAAATTGCAGACTCCTTGCTAGTGACCTCATTGTTGACTAACCGTGACAAATGATCAGCAATTAAGTTCTCACTTCCTTTCTTATCACGGATTTCTACATCAAATTCTTGCAATAGTAGTACCCATCTAATCAGACGTGGCTTAGAATCTGGTTTTGTCAACAAATATTTAATAGCTGCATGATCTGTATAGACAATCACCTTAGACCCAATGAGATAGGGTCTAAATTTTTCTAGAGCATATACAATGGCAAGAAACTCTTTCTCTGTGGTAGCATAATTCAATTGAGCATCATTCAACACTTTGCTAGCATAATAGATTGGATGAAACTTTTGTTCTTTCCTTTGGCCGAGAACAACTCCTAATGCATAATCACTTGCATCACACATAAATTCAAAATTTTGATTCCAATCTGGTGCTACAATCACTGGAGCTGACACTAGCTTCTTTTTCAATATATCAAAAGCTTTCAGACAATCTTCATTCATCACAAAAGGAGCATCCTTCATCAAAAGATTACTCAATGGCTTAGCAATTTTTGAGAAATCTTTGATGAATCTTCTATAAAACCCAGCATGACCAAGAAAACTCCTAATCCCCCTTACATTTGTTGGGGGAGGCAGTTTCTCAATGACTTCTACTTTGGCTTTATCCACCTCAATTCCTTTAGCAGAAATTTTATGCCCCAGTACAATTCCTTCAGTTACCATGAAATGACATTTCTCCCAATTCAGAACCAGATTTGTCTGAACACATCTTTTGAGGACAGTGTTCAAGTTAGCTAAACATCGTTGGAAAGAATTTCCAAAAACTGAGAAGTCATCCATGAATACTTCAATGCATTTTTCTAAAAGATCAGAAAAGATTGCCTGCATACACCTCTGAAACGTAGCTGGAGCATTACATAATCCAAAAGGCATCTTTCTATATGCAAAGATACCAAAAGGACAAGTAAAAGTCGTCTTCTCCTGGTCTTTTGGATCTACCACAATTTGATTATATCCAGAATATCCATCTAGAAAACAATAGAAAGCCTGCCCTGATAACCTTTCTAGCATCTGATCCATGAAGGGAAGAGGAAAATGATCTTTCCTAGTAGCTTTATTCAGTTTCCTATAATCAATGCACATACGCCAGCCAGTAACTGTCTGAGTAGGAATAAGCTCATTCTTATCATTATAAATTACTGTCATCCCACCTTTCTTTGGAACCACCTGTACTGGACTCACCCATTCACTATCAGAGATTGGATATATGATACCAGCTTCTAGCAGTTTCAACACTTCTTTTCTGACCACCTCCTTCATGACAGGATTCAACCTTCTCTGAGGTTGAGCACTTGGTTTATAGTCCTCTTCCATAAAAATCCTGTGCATACAATAAGTTGGGCTTATACCTTTGAGATCTGATATTGACCACCCAATTGCTTCTTTATTGGCTTTCAGAATTTCTATTAACTGCTCTTCTTCTTGTAAAGATAAAGAGTTATTGATGATGACTGGCTTTGTTTCACCCTCTTCTAAAAACACATATTTCAGATGTGATGGCAATCTTTTTAATTCTGGTGACTGTGCTTTGATTGTTTCTTCCTTATCAATTGTTTCAAATATTGGATCTTCCTCTGGACTCTTTTTCAATGTTTCCAAGTCCCTCAGACATTCATCAATCAATTTTTCTTCTTCCTCATCCAAATCTTCACATGCATCAATGAGAGTTTTTTCCAATGGAGAAATATTACGCACCATTCTCTCCTGAACCATACAAACTTCATCAAGTTCATCAAATTGAAAACATGCTTTGTCATCATTTGGATATGTCATGGCCTTGGATACATCAAAAGTGACCTCTTCATCATCAACTCTCAGTTTAAGCTTACCATTCTCTACATCAATCAAAACTCTAGCAGTCTTCATAAAAGGTCTCCCCAGAATAAGAGGAACATCACTAGTTCCTTCCATCTCCATCACAATAAAATCCACTAGGAATACAAATTTGTCGACCTTCACTAGAACATCTTCAACCACTCCATATGGATATTTAAGAGACCTGTCTGCCAATTGAAGAGTCATTCTGGTTGGTTTAATTTCCAACCCCTGAATTGTTCTGCACATGGATAACGGCATGAGATTAATGCTAGCTCCCAAATCAATCAAAGCTCTTCCAACTTTCACATCTCCTATAGTGCACGGAATAGTGAAGCTTCCTGGGTCTTTAAGTTTAGGAGGTAGTTTCTGTATTATTGCACTGCAATTGCCCTGTATATTGATAGTTTCCTTCTCAATGTACTTGTGTTTCTTTGTGAGAAGTTCCTTCAGAAATTTTGCATATGCTGGCATCTGTTGCAATGCTTCAGAGAATGGTATAGTGATTTCCAACTTCTTAAACAGTTCCATGAATCTCTCCAACTGCTTTTCTTTCTCCTTCCTTGAATAACCCTTTGGATAAGGAAGTGGCTTTTCATACTCTTTTTCTCTCTGTCTCTCCTCTCTCTCATTTTTTTTTCTCCTCTCCTCTTCTTCTTTTCTCTTTTTCTCTCTCTCAACTCTTTCTTTTTCACTCTCACTCTCATTTTTTTCTTTCTCTCTCTCTTTTTGTCTCTCCTCTAACACTCTACCACTTCTGGTCACAACAGTTTTACAATCCTTACCAAGATTATCATTTTTAATCTCGTCAACTATTCTCTCAACATGACTCTCCATTTTTTTAAATGCAGCATCCATATTATGACAATAAGACGCATTTGTCTTCAAGAATCTCTGGAAAGTCTCATCAAGCTTTGTTGCTTTCTCAACTGGAGTGAATTGCATCTGCCATTTTTGTTGCTCTTGAACCATTGACACCTGTTGTATTCCCTGTGGTATTTGAGAAAGTTTCATGGTTACTTCCTCAAGCTGTTGAGAAAGAGATCTATTTTGGGCAAGCAGAGCCTCATTTAATTTTGACAACTCCTTCTGATTAAGATCTCCTGTGTCACTATTGAGTTCGTTGTCACTAGTAGCCATATTTTCAATGATTTCAGTTGCTTCCTCTGGAGTTTTCAATTTAATATTGCCTCCTGCTGAGGCATTCAGCAGCATCTTGGTTTGTGAACCAAGCCCTCCAAGGAAAATTAGGACTACTTCATGTTCTTTAAAGCCATGCGTGGGAGTTTTACGTAATAAGCTTTTGTACCTGTCCCATGCATGTCCCAGTGATTCCTCCATGCCATGCTTGAATGAAGATATCTCTTTCTTGCCTTTAGTTACTTTAGATTGTGGGAAGTATTTGTTTAGAAACTTTGTAACCACTGCTTCCCACTCTGTGAAACTTTCTTCTGGAAAAGAGTTTAACCAAAGCTTAGCATTGCCTCCCAAGGAGAAAGGAAACAAGCTAAGTTTGATAGCTTCGTCTGGCACCCCATTAATCTTGACCGTGTTGCAGATCTCATTAAAGGTAGTAAGGTGCTCATATGGGCTTTCATGTGATAACCCATTAAATTGATTACTCTTCACCAGTTGAATCAGTGCTGGTTTGACCTCCATGTTGGCAGCATTGACTCTAGGTCTAGCTATGCTATTGAAGTGCTGAGGTCCAGCAAGATTAGTGTAATCTGCAAGAGTTCTTCTAACATTATTGCCCTCCATACTTCCTGTGCTATGAACAGAACCTTGTGGTGATGATTGCAAGAGAGTTTCAGGAGAAGGGAAAAGTTCTCTAGACGTTCTGATTCTTCTCCTCCTTCTACTCTCTTCTAGACCTTCAAGAAGTGGTTCTGTTGTTTTCTTACTTCTAGTGCGAATTGCTTCCTGCATGCACAAGAAAACAAAACCCTAGAAAAGATTTGTTAGCACAAAAAGATATAAGAGAAGATATATATTCAAAAGATAAAAAGATAAAAGATTTAGAAGATAGAAAGATAAAAGATTTAGAAGATAAAAAAAAATAAAAGATAAAATAAAATAAAATCTAATCCTAAAAGATAAAATAAAATCTAATCTAAAAATAAAATCTAAAAAGATAAAATCAAATCTAATCAAATCTAAAAAAATAAAATCTAACCTAATCTAAAAAAATAAAAGATAAAATAAAATCTAATAAAATCTAACCTAACCAAATAAAATAAAATCTAATCTAAAAAGATAAAACAGAAAAAGATAGAAACAGAAAATAAAAACAGAAATTCAAAATTAAAGTCAAAGATAATCAATAATCACACAAATTAACCAGTTAAACCACGAATCCCCGGCAACGGCGCCAAAAACTTGATGGACAAATTTGTAAGCACCAAAGTATGATGTCACAAACTTGTTTCACAATCGGCAAGTATGACCGAATCGTTCAAGTAATAAAACTTGGTAAGACCAAGTATCGTTCTTCCCAAAGGACTCACGGCCTAGTTTAGTTATGTGATTTGTTGATTAGCTAGGACTTACAAACGAAATATTCAAAGGTTAATATGCAAAGACAAAAATAAACATGTATGCATGAATTGATCAATGGCAAAGACACAAGATAAACACTTTCAATGAATTATATGAATGAATATGTTGTTGGGGGTCAATTTCATCTCATCCACTCTCATATATTTTAGGAATTCAACATTCAAATCATCATTGTTAATGCCACTCTCTAATGTACCATTCTAGATGGCTTCTCCCTAATCAAATAGTTCATACAATTCCTAGCATTCCTAATGATTAGTTCATTACTGCAGGAGCTTAAAGGCAACCAATATAATGTTGTCAGTAAAATATTGGGAGAAATTCCCCGGATCTAGACTTCCCCGTACGTGTCCGTATCGACAAAATCAATAATCATGCATTAGAATGAGTTAAACAATGCAAGCATTGAGCAAAGAGGAAAAACCCTAACTAATGATGAAAGAAAGCATATGTCTTAATTCAAAGATGTACTCAACAAATCCATATATGAGAGCTTCAAGAGATTACATTGATTCCCCAACAAACATACAAGGTTTAGTTCACCATCGTCATGGTGAACCTAGATGAATAACAATGAAAGAATGAAAGAATAAACCCAATAAAGGTGAAGAGGTAGCCTGAGCATCCAAGATCCTCCTTCAAAGGGGTGGAAGAGAGAGTGTTTGCCTCGTTTCTGCCAAAGATGTCTAACTATAGGACGTGCAAGCCCTTATATACTAATTTAGAGTTACAAAAGATTATAAAAGCCCAAGCCCAAAGAGTGCCGCTCAGCGGTAGTTGCGCGTCCTTTTCTTCCCCTCAGCGGCCATTTTGCCCCTCAGCGTGACTCCCGCAAATTCCTGAGTGCCGCTCAGCGGTAGTTTGCCGCTGAGCGGTGCCTTCGTCTTCTCTTTTTGCACTCTTTCTTGTCTTTTCTAATGTCACTTCTCTCCTTCTTCACTCTTTTCACCAAATTCACCTTAAAACCTGCACAAAAACACTGAAATCAAGCATAAACCTGTCCAGCTCTCTTATTTATGAAAATATAGATAAAATGCATGATTTCAAGCTAGTTTCTAAGTCTAAAGGTTGCTTTTAGCATCAATTTTAAGCATGAAAATAACAGTTTTTCAACTGTTATCAGTAATCAACTTCAAATATCTCTTCAATTCTACCATAGTATCTCATGGATCCAACTATAGGATTTTGATCTTTGGATGTTGAAAACTGTAGTGACTCAGCTTCTAGACTGACGCCACTATTTTGTACTGTGCTTTTATCATCCAAAGTCTTTGTATAGAATGTGCAATTATTAATTTCGTAGCCTGTACAACATACAACATCAAACTTCAAGCCATTTGCTAACCACAACAAAGTCTCAGAGGACCGTGATTCTTTCGAAACTTCAGATTTGAACCAAGACAAGAATGTTCTGTTATGCTCCATCAACTGCCATTTCTCTGATTGTCGTGGATAGTTGTCCCTTATTAAGGTATCTATTTGTGAATCTTATTAGTGATGCCTCTGCTAGTTCTTAATCTGGTGCCATCAATTATGACAAATGTGATGTTAATTAAGGACAATATATGCTTGATCCAACAAAATTAGTTTAAAGAGATAAACTAATATAGATTAGAAAGATTAATATAAATATGAAAATTTTCCAGTGATCTAATAAAAAAACATGTCTGTTCCAGTGCAACCAAAAAGATAAAATGAATCAAAAAAGAAAAAAGAGGGTTTAAATATGACAAACCTAATATACTGGTGTGACAGCTGGGCAGTAGCTACAAGTCCTTTTCAATGTGCTTCCTATATTCATCCAACGTTGTGGCTCCAATACACTGCAAAAAAAATTTCACACTTCCTTACAATAGTTCCAAGTTCCACTAACAGTATGTTTAGTGTAAGCATAACCAGATGCCTTCAAATTTCACAACACTCTACAAATACAATATTATTCTTAATTCTTGTACCATTTAACCAAAATTGAACTGCTGACCCTGCAAACGGAAATTTTTGAAGATAAAATTCCAATACTAAATATTAAAAGTTCACATTATTTAATTCAACTAACACGCCAAGAGCAAATGATCATTTATCAGAATTGCTAATTGATATATGAACTTACCAGATCTGTTAGTTACAGTCAGTTTTTAACTACTTACAATTTAAAACAAAAATACTGAACAACCAAAAGACTAGGTATTCCTGTATCTAAAACAGACTTGCAAATATAGCCTAAATGTATGATTATTGAAAGCAAGTTGGCAACACAGAATAGAACAAGTCATTTTATCCTTTAGTATTTATGTTTCAATGGCAATACATGCACCAGGTATTCTTTTCTCTAAAACATATTTGCAAAAATAGCCTAAATATATGATTATTGACCAGCAGGTAGCAACACAGAAGAGAACAAGTATTCCTCTTTCTTTTTGTATTCTTTTGCTTCAATAAAAATATCAACGGAAGAATGAAACAACGTTGGAGGCACTACCGTTGGAGGCAGTACAGGCGGAGGCAGTAGTAGCGGAGGAAGCACCGGCAGGCGAGACCACTGGCAACAGCAGTGGCGGAGACCGGCGACGCACCAATGACAGCAACAGTGACGGAGACCGACGAGGCACCGATGGCAGCAGCAGTGGCGGAAACCGGCGAGGCACCAATGGCGAGACGGCGAAGGCAGGACGCAGGCGAGAGGACTGGAAGCGGTGAAGCGGTGGCGCGGCGACAGAAAACACAAATGAATACGAGGAAGAAGAAGTTGTCTGTTTTGGTTGATGAATAAGAGCTACTACCTCGGTTACTTAAACACACGAGGTAATAACCAAATAAAACATCAGTTCATAGCACAAACGGTGTAGAACGTGTCCCTAATAGACCTCGGTTCAGGAGTAAACCGATGCCATAGGTCTGGCGTGGAGCAGGCGTAGGGGCAGTTGGAGCACTGGTTTCGGCCTCGGTTCCCCTGAAGCCCGATGCAATAGGTGCTGGTTTAGGCACCGGTTGCCTACAAAACCGAGGCAGTAGGTAGGCGTTCTGACTTTTCAGTTACCAGAAGGGGTTTAGGCTGCGGTCACTTACCAAACCGATGCGGTAGCTATGCCCAACGACCTCGGTCCCTTCTGAACCGAAGCAATAGGTTCTGGTTTAGGCACTGGTTGCCTAAAAAACCGATGCCGTAGCTGTGCCCAACGACCTCGGTCTCTTCTGAACCGAAGCAGTAGAGCCTGACAGAAATGTCAGGGTGCCGTGTAGCAGGTGCAAGGAGCAGAGTTTTAGGCCTCGGTTGCGTGGCAGAACCGAGGCAATAGAGGCTTCTCAAAAGTTAAATGTCTTATCGGACAGAAATGTCAGGGCTGTGCAGAGGTATATGCTTCGGCTCTTGTCTTAACCGAAGCAGTATGTGGATTCCGCTGCGGGCTCTGTTGCAACCGAGGTATAAACTCTTATATGCTTCGGTTTTCTCATAACCGAAGCATATATGGCGCGTTTAAATCGGAAATTTTTACTAGTGGGTGTGATTGGCTCAAAACCTACACGTATAGATCTTTAAGCATTTTCAAGCATTAGAAAAACGTCATTAGCTATATCATTTAAAATATTAATAATATTAAAGATTGAATAATAATCTCTTCAGGATATTTTAGTGTATCCAGAATATTAAATTTCATCAATCTCTCTCTAAACTTCATTATCAAAATTTCAAAATATGTCTTGGTTCTTATTGTTTTTAAGAATGATATTCTTGAAATGAGTGGAGGTACATCATTGTCTTTCTCACCCTCCAAGTCCCCAAAATGTAGAAATTTGTTGGAAAGATCATTCACTTTCACCAAGAGATATTCAATTGAAGTAGCTGAATTGATAATGCTTATATTAGCCAATTATATCACTACACTATTTCTTTTTTTTCAAAAGAAAGAAGAGAAAAGGAAGTATATACATAATATTTATGGATGTTCTCAATCTTACATGACATTTTCAAATTTGTTATGACTTATAACACACGAAATAACACATTTGTTATGATTAATAATTAAGGCTAAAATATTTTTCGTCGTCTTTCCTATGTAGCATTTTTCATCCTCTTTAAGTCTTCTTTATAAGTACACAAATCCTTCAAAATTTTAGCATATTTAGGATTTACTTAATTACTTCTAAGAGAGGGATTTTCACCTCATTTTATAAAAAGTCTTCAATAATTTAAAGTATAACTTTTCTCCCTTCTTTTTTTATGCGTTGTCGAGCAAATTAAACGTGTAAATTTTTTGAAATTGAAGGACAATTAAAGTAGGTAGATTGAGGTGAAATAGGTGCAAAATTTCCATACTTCTGTCTTGTTTTTCATCACTTTTTTGAGTTGGACTAGGATTTTGCAGCTCCTGACTTGTTCCAAGAGCTAAATACTTACATTCTTACGATTAAGAGTAATTTGGGCAAGTGATTTATCAATTACTTTTATATGTTGTCAGTTTATGATGTTTTCTATTTTTCCGGTTTGAACGTCTAAAATATTTATGTTAAGTTTGTTTTCATTGAAACTACAAGGTATTAGAAATTATTATTATCTCCTCAAAAGTTACTTTAAGAGATTTTATTTTAATTCATTTAAAGTTTAGGACTAATTAAAATCTTGGTATACTTAACCAAAATGAAAATTTTACCTGAAAATAATAATTTTTAACCATCAATTACCTGAATTAGTTTCCTAATGGTGTTTCACTTCACTTACTATGAGATCTTGATTTTGCTTGATGAAAAATATATAAAAAAGAGCACCGTTTATTTGTTGTGAAACTCTATAGTCTCATGGTATAAACAAGTTTGCGAGTATTGAATATAAATATATTATAGTTTATATTTGTTGTGGTCAAATCTTGTCAATGAAACAACAATTTTCTGATTTTGAATTGAATGGATATCATACCCCTGTTTTATAACAACACGAATAAGAAATATAATTAAGAATCCTATTTTAAACTTTCGGACTAAACACATAAATAAACTTATACCAATTTATTAAATTTATTTATAAAAGGTTATCTTAGAACAAAAAAAAAAGTTATCTTTTTGAAAATCACCAATTTAACCGTTTTTATTGGTCGACGAGTTTAACAACATAGTTACCATTTAGAATATTATTTCTTTTATGTATAACTTATCTCCTCTATTAGATAAAAAAGTATTTTCTAATATTTACTCAATCAATAAAAAAAATCACATTTAAAAGTTAGATTTCCCAAACTTGACTCCTAACACGTTCCTTTTAAGTGAAAAACGCATTGAAAAGTTGGACACAACTTCTAATGAGTTGTAAAGAGAGTCATAATTTTGTAATTAATTTAGAAAAGAGAACATTCTTAAAAAGAAGACTGTGAAGTAGTGTATGAGTTCAAATTTATGAGATATTCAATAAACAGTTGAATAATATAAGTCCCACCACAGCACAAAATTGAGTCACAAGTGTCCAATGAAAGAAGTTAAGGCTGTCGCTAATCGCCAGTTACGTGTGTCTTTTTGATGGAAACTCGGCGCCGCAAGTAGAAAATCGCTACTGGCATAAGATATTTTCCCATAACTTCGGGTTACACGTCTCACTACAATAATTCACCAAGTAGAATGTACCAAACATTTAAAAAATAAAAAAATAAACAAAACAACACAAAATCAATCATACTACAAAAGTATACCAGTTAGAAAAAAAAAATAATAAATAACATAAAAACAATTTTTTTATAATATTGGCTGGAAAAATGACAAAAACATCTCACAGCAAAAAGAATCTACAACGAGTATTTAATAAGTGGCTTAATACCTCTTTTGGTCCCTCTTTAGAGAGGCAATGTTCAAGTCTGTCTTACGTTTTTTTAAAAGTTCAACGTGGTCCCAACTTATGAAAAAAGTGTGTAATTAAATCTTTTTTTGTCACGGCGTTAATTTTTTAACGGTATAGCTGACAGCATGGACAAAACATAATTACGTGTCTAGTTTATGTCATTACGTGGAAGTGACGTGTAAAATTTAAATTTTAAAAAAAATATTTTAACAGAGAATAGAGTTGCTTGCTTGCGTTGAAGATGGGCCAAGCCCCAACCCCTCTTAGGGTTTCCTCCGTGAGAATGAGCAAGAGAAGGGAGGCCTTTAGGAGGTGGCAAGGTGACCTGCCACAAGTTAAGGTGTTGGCCGTTTGGCCTCCCGAGAAGAACGAGAAGCAGGCCGAAGACACCATGTCTCCGGCGACGGTAAGCTTGGTGGTGGTTTGGGGTTTGGGTTTGGGGTCGCGGTCACGGTCATGGTGCAAGGGTTTGGGGTCGCGGTCACGCGACTTACAACAGTGTGCTGGCGACGGTAAGCTTGGTGGTGAGCGACGGCGGTGGGAGCTTCACGGTTGCGGTGGAGACAAGATGTGGATGGGGGTTGGGATGGCTAGTTTAGAGTTTGCCAACTAAGTGGAAATTAGGAGATTGAGGATGTATTCTTGGGTTGAGTGTACTGAATTTGAGGGATTTGTTTGTGCTTTGATCCGTTTTTTTTGTGCAGATGAAAGAAAATCTTGAGATTAGATGAAGATCACGAGTTGGTATCTTGATGTTAGGTATCTATTGGTATTGAAAGTGGTTGAGAATGAACTTGATGCATTGTGTAGGATGGGTAGGATGGGGCGTGAAGTTGAACCTAAATGGGTATGATGAAAGTCACCCGTCGCGAACTCTTCGAACCTGTAAGTAAATCCTTCATCGCTAGTATTCCATCAACATCTGCATCTTCTTCAATACATAGCAAACAACCCCTACCCCTCAAAATATTCTTTCTTACACGTCATTTAACCTCAGAAAGCCAACATTCACATAAAATAGACATGTCGTACTGTTCAGTCCATGCTGTCGGTTACACCGTTAAAAAATTAACGTTGTGACTAAAAAGGATTTAATTGCACACTTTTTCACAAGTTGGGACCACATTGAACTTTTTAAAAAACGTAGGACAAACTTGAACATTGCCCCCATAAAGAGGGACCAAAAGAGGCGTTAAGCCTTAATAAGTTTTCGAAATAACTATTTGGAGACACGGGTTTTTCTTTATTAGACAAGCAGAGACGGGTTTTCCGATACTAATGAGTAAAGGCTATCTATACGATTATTGAGATATATATTATAGTATAGGGTCGAGATTAATGGTTTAATGTTCAGTGGATTATTTAAGAATTTAAAAATTGTTTTCAACTTTAAGTTTTTTTTATTAAGAGAATGTTTATAAAAGATATTTTCATGTAAAGTCACTTCAACATTTGATAATTCAGATATTAATGATGTAATAAATCTAGATTATCTAACTTTTTATTTCAAATCTATGTTTATAGATTTTAGAGTAGAATTTTGATTAGTAACAAACTAATTACTACTAAATTGTTACTAATCATAATTTATTTTTAAGTTGTTTAACATTAGAGTTAATTACCTTGATCATTAACCAAACGGTCAAACTTCTCAATCGTTCGATCTGGTGGTGGTTCACTCGTGCATCTCAATAACAATTGACCAAACAATTATATGGTACACAAGCCTCAAGCTCGAGCTTAACATAGTTGTTAAATGAGTTTATAATTGGATGGGTGACACTCGTTGTTAAGGTTGTTCATGGGTGGTTATGATCCCTAGTTGTTTGTTTGGAGAACCTCTAAACCTTAAAGGGAAGGGCACATGACACTTTGAATCTCACACCAACCAAAATTCGAAGAGTTAAATGTTGTGAGTTCCTGGATCTGGCTTAATCTAACAGTTGAGGATAGTTAACTGAAACACCGAACAACGTGTCCAACCTTAATGTCTATGGCTAAACACTAAGCAATCTAGCAACACTTTGCATAACCTAAATATTTAGGCAATTAATGGTAAATTTGTTTGGCCACCATCCAAAATTAACCACCAATTATGCTCACAAACCTTTCCTCACCAATCTAGTTTAATTAGGAAGGAAGAAGTCCCTAGCCACCTAGAAACTTATGGAAATATTTTCTTGACACTATAACCAATATTTTAGTATAATTTAGGTTATAACCTTGTATAGTCCTTATATTTGTATTGAAATTTCAATTTGGTCCTCAAGTTTCAAGTAGTTTCAATTGGGTTCTCATTTTTGAAAATGTGATGCAATTGGGTCCTTTCCATTAGTACAATACTCACAATGTTAACTCAATGACACATGTTAGTGATGACTCCATCTAGTGATGATCTGAAAGCCATACTCATGCATGAGTTCAGCATAACAAGGAATAAGTAGTAGAAGACTAAGGAATGAAGGAGAATGGATGCAAATTGAGGTGGAGGTGTGGTGTTTGGTGTATTTCGATGCAAGCAAACTTGACTAGCTATGGAAGGAGGCTTGAACTCTAGTGACTCTGAGTAAAGAAATGACTGGAGTAATTTCAACAACTTTTCTCTATATAAATGTCAAAGTTCTTTTTACAAAGGTGGAGATGTTGAACTTATAGATCCATTCAACCCTCTTCGTGATCAATTGTGCCCTTGATCATCAGTCCTTAAACAAGGATCAAATGCCACATGTAATGACATGAAAAAAGATAAATGTGTCACATGGGAAAGCAAGCCAAAAACCTAATCATGTTATGAGAGTTGGAGGTTCACACTAGGCACGACGTCATAGGCGAAGGAGATGTGCGTTGAACGATTTTATGCATTTTCAAGTGAAATAATGTTTCTTTAGTCCTTCTTTTGGAGTATCTTCAAATTCTTTTTGAATTCTTCTCATCATACTTCTTGTAATATATCTTTGTTAGTCCTATTTATATATATATATATATATATATATATATATATATATATATATATATATAAATAAAGGAAGATAAATTTTTTTGTTTTTATTTTATTTTATTTATTTTATTTTTTTAATTATTATTTTTTTAGTTTTTTTATTTTGATAATTATTTTCTTCAATTCAAATATTTTGTTATTTTAGTAATTATATTTTTAAATTTAGCTAATCAATCATAATAAAAACTTATTTACATAATATTATTTATTTTAATATTTAATTTTTTTTATTAATAACTGTAATTATTTATGCTAATATTGATAAGGTATTTCAATGACATGAATATCTTTTAAACTCTTCGTAATTAAGGGCGAAAAAAATTAAAAGCAAAAAAACAAGGATGTTTATAAGGGAAATATAAATTGAAATGTTCCCTATTAATTTTGTTTTACGTCAGACATTTTTTATTAGTAGTTTTTAGAATTTATGTTATCGAAAAAAAATTAATTTGCATTTAAGTTTATATTGTTGATTGATCAAGGTAAAAAAGAAAACATTTTCTATTTTTGGAATATCTACTCACTTACGTGAGTATTTCTTTCGAAGTATAATGTAGTTGTCAAAGTGGATACACGAGTGATTCGTAGACATGATGATTTTCTTCTACGTAGCTACGTCGTACGTTGTCATTCCTAATACCAACTTCTAGGAAACATACAGAAAATAAAAGAGAGAAAGGTGTACAATAAGATCAGGTAAAGCTATAAAAAATAATATTACTTTTAAAGTATTTAAAATTAAACTAATCCAAAATATAGAATTAAAAATGCATCAAAATAACTTCGTTTCACATTTTTTTAACTATATTTTTCATCTCAAATTTAAAATTTAAAATTAAAAACCAAACCTTATTTAATTTAAACATAATATTATACGTGTCTAATGTAATTAGAATGAAACAAACATACATAATATAACTCTTAACGATTACTATAATTACAAATACAGTAATTATGAATAAATTTAGGGCATAGATCTTTATTTAATAATTTTTTATGAGAAAATTAAAAAAGAAATCAGATGGCAGACACAGAAATGAAAGGGGATGTGTGCTGTGCAGTGGTTGGAAGAAAAGAGTGAAATGTTATGTGAATGGCAGAAATGAGGGACGCAACCGAGGTTGAGTGAACACGTGTCTTCGAACCTCGCTGAACTGAACAAAAGCAAAATTTACGGAAAGCAACTTCTGTGATGCCACGTAAACTAACCTATGACTCTGACCTTTCTCTCTCTATTCATATCATTTCCTTTCACCAACTGGCCCCACACTTACCTCATCTTTCACACATCCGTATCGCATCCCCCAACATCAACGCTCCACGTACCTGCCTTTCAATCTCAGTCGTCCACGTCTCCTTCACAAAAATCCAACTCACTGGTCCATAAATATCCACCTGTTACGCCATCACACCCTCCCTTTCAAATCGACGGTCCACACTCCACGCCTCTCAGATCTCGCAATCAAACACTTTAAATTTCCTCCTTCCACGCAACACCTCCTTTCTCTTTATTGCCGTTTTTCTTATTTCCACCTTATTGGCTATCCCTCTTCTGCTGTCTTCTGCTTTGTTCAGTTCGTTGCATGCAAAAACCACTATGAAGAAGCCAAAACACCACTCATCGTCGGCCAACGCTGACCGGCGAGTGGAGCCTGATTCCGGTGAGTTTGTCGCCAAGATGAAGAACGGTCGCCAGAGACGGCTCAAAATCAAGCAAATGAAGTACACTTGCCAGGCGAAGATCCGCATCAGGAATGGAACCGTCGGCGTCTCGCCGACGCCGGCGGAGGACCTGGAGGGAGGGAGCAGAGAGATTCATGAGCGCGTGGAGATATCTTTGTCGCTGGCGGCGGCGTCGTCGTCCTCGGAGGAGGAGGAGCGGTCATTGTTGGAGAAAAACGACGGTGTTTTGTCGTACGGGTCAACGTCTGTGATTGGGAGCAGGAAGGAGATGGAGGACGCGGTGAGTGCGGAGATAGGGTTTGCTGCGAAGGAGAAAGGGAAGTACGACTTCTTCGCGGTGTACGACGGCCACGGCGGAGCGCAGGTGGCGGAGGCGTGTCGCGAGCGGTTGCACCGGCTGGTTGCGGAGGAAGTGGAGAGGAGTGAGAGTCCCGTGGAATGGGACTGGCAGGGAGTGATGGAAGGGTGCTTCCGTAAAATGGACAGCGAGGTCGCCGGTAATGCGGCCGTCAGGACTGTGGGATCCACGGCGGTTGTAGCTGTGATCGCGGCGGAGGAGCTTGTCGTCGCTAATTGCGGTGATTGTAGGGCTGTGTTGGGAAGAGGAGGTGAGGCCGTCGACTTGTCTAGTGATCATAAGGTATAGGTGTTACATCTTAAATTAATTAAATTCTCAAATTTCTACTTTATTTTTTATTCCATAGACAGTTCATTTTTTAATTTTTTTTTTGTAAGTTTTGATTTTTGTACATTATTATATGTTAAAAGATGGCGTAGTACCGTTTTCATTGGCAATCTAAATATGTATTTACGCATATACTTAAAACAAGTCAATGTTCTTCAATTTGATGGCGAAAAGTTTAGTTTGTCAAAATTGTTGCTGGCAAGTGAATGTCGGGAATGCGTGTATGTGTTATGTTTAGCGTCCAGAAGAGAAAGATGTCGTTTTGTCGCATTGGAGAGTCAATTATTTCAATTATTGTTTCGAGATTTACGATCTTCTTTGAAATGAGGTTATAACAGCTTTTGCATTGTTAATTAATTTTTCGTTTCCTTTTTTCATCACAAAGCAAAATTTATTGTAAGATAATGAATGACATTGTGGTTCCGTTCTGTATGCACACAGCCCGATAGACCAGACGAGTTGATGCGAATCGAAGAGGCTGGTGGAAGGGTCATTAACTGGAATGGCCAGCGCGTGCTTGGTGTTCTTGCTACTTCAAGATCCATAGGTTAGTTTCCACCTTTAAATCTTTACTCACTATAATACTGGTTTTCAACCGTTAATTAATTAAGCACTTAGCGATGTTGCTTCGGGGTCGTGTGGATTATCCTTGTGGTTTGGCATTTTTTTAACACAACGTTTTTAGCTGATCAGCATTGAAAAGACAGAAGAATCTTGGCTCCCTCTGGCTTTTTATTATCAGTGTCGTGAGTATGGCAGAGCAACGTTGACCGAAATGAGTATTATTATTATTATCGGCTTTCTCTGACCTTGAATTTGATTTTTACAATTAGTACCTTTAAACTCTTTAACTACTAAGATGACAAACTGTTGCTTTAATCCCTCCAGTAGATAGGAATATTAAAGAATGTAATTAACGATGTTTCTTCTATGTAAAACAAGTTTGCCATAAATCAATGATACGTTGGACAGAAATAGAACAGTTATTCAAAAGCCTTAATTGCTTCTCGTATAGGGTCAATCACATGGAACCCTTAACTAATAAATGGAGAGGGTTTTGTGGTGTGGATATGGTTTACCTCGAGATTAAGGAATCTTGATCAATCAAGTTCCATGGAACAGTCTAATCTCCATTTGTTAAAATATGCAAACTTGAATATTAACTTGAATAATTTATTTTGCTCATCCTTTTTAATTGGTAAAGTTGAATCTGCGCTTTATGTAACAGATCTAGAAAGGATAAATGTAAACCATAATATTTAACAAGATTGACTGTATCTGAACATTGTTTGAAATGCAGGAGATCAGTACCTTCGACCTTATGTGATATCAAAACCAGAAGTGACAGTGACGAAGCGAAGCAGCAAGGATGAATTTGTTATACTAGCAAGTGATGGATTGTGGGATGTTATGTCGAGTGAAGTTGCGTGCCAAGTTGTAAGGAAATGCCTGAATGGACAGATTAGGAGAGTGTGCAATGGAGTTGGGAACCGTGAAAACCGTGCTGCCGAGGCATCAAGCCTCTTAGCTGAGATAGCATTGGCAAAGGGAAGTAAAGATAACACCAGTGTCATTGTAGTTGAGCTAAGAGGAACAGTAACATAACATCTCAGTGTCTACAAAAACATGTATTTTCTTCTCTAATTCTTGCCTTCTGCTTTTGGACTAATATCCACTCAGGTCTTGCATCCTCAATGCCACGAGAGATTATCTACTACCACCTAATTACGAGTACTTACATCGGTGTTTCTTCTTTTAATAATGGCCTCTTATTAATTCTTCAAATATCTAAAATGTCGCTAAAGTTTTGCAATTTTTTTTTGCTAAACTAGCTTGGACAATGTAAAGGACAAACATTTGCTTTACTGACAATATACATTTTTAAGAAAATTGACAGTCCTATTTTCTTGAATAAAGGGCTATTACAAGTATAACATTTAAGCTTGAAGATTCATATTTTACAGCATAGGAGGAAGGATATTTTTTCCACAAATGGCACTGTTGAATTTCCTTAATTTGACCAGTTGCAACTTCACTTTCCTAAATAATGTAGAAAAAGGTCCAGAAAACATGCCACACATACATTGAATAATATCGTGTAAATCTATGACTGTGATGTTATGTACAGGGGTATATATTAGAGAGTAAGAAGCAAAAACATGTAACAACAGAAAAATCTAACTTTGATTTGATTATCTAACATTCCTATTCAAGTCAAAAGCTTTGTAACATTTTATAACACCAATCAATTCTCTTATACGGCTAAACCTTTCATATTTTAGAACTTTTGTTAGTATATATTAACTAGCTGAACATCTGATATGCAATGAAAATTCTCTAATTTCTCATTTTTGATATGTTTATGAATGAAATAGAACCTAGTTTCAATGTATTTGCTTCTATCATGAATGGTTAGCTTTATTTAGTTTTGTTTTAAACTTTAATAAATAAATAAATTGAATAATTCATTATTTACTTGAAACATTATTTATAATTATAAGGAAATCAAATCTATTGGGGAGAGTGAGTAGATGGAATTGAAGGTAAATTTTGTCTTGTTTATTTGAGTGGATTTGGAGGTACTTGGGAGTATATTTATAAGTAAAGTTTGTAAGAATTAATGTAGGATTTGATTGATGTGACAAATAAAGAAAATTGGTTTAATTGGTAGAAATTAAAGAATATTAAAATGACCCTAGTTATTAATGCAATATAAAATGATAATGGTTAATGTTATATTTAATTGTAAAAATGTTTATGAAGAGTAAAAAATTAAAATTAATTATTAAAGTAAATTTAAAAAATGTAAAAAATTATAAATGAGTAAAATGAATTTTTTTAAATGTAATATTTGTTTGTAGTATAATTTACTACCACGTGATATGATTTTATTTGTTATCGAAGTGAGTTGAATATTTTTGAAGAAATAAATAATGAAATGAAGTTAGAATATTACACGACATAAAAAAAATACGAACATAATAACATACAAATATATTTGTCATAGTTTATGATGAAGTTGCTTCGGTGAGGTATGTAAACAATTTATTGAAACGATATTATATTGGCATCCCTATTAGACGTTTGTATGAGATGGATGTGAAGATAGAAAATCGAAGCACTGTCTGGATCAATTATCATCTTGAATGTTCATAGTCTGTAATAAGTTATGAATTTCTTCTGAAGTTGGATTAGATGAATGAATCATAGCCATTAACAACGAATTTCGACGCTCCATGGCCTGTATTTGTCGTTCAAGAATTGCACATAGTCTTCTTCTTTTAGTAATTCCCTTTTACAATTTGTCGCAATCGGAATCGTGACAGGACGACGATCCAAAAAAGAAACGGGTTTGAAAAAAAGAGATTTGGAGTCGCAACCATAGTTTATTCTGGAAAACTACGGAAAAACCATAGAATGATAAGGCATGGTCTACGAAAATGAGATTCTAAGTTCGGGAGTCGCTTACGTGTAGAGAAGGTATTAGCACCCTACAACGTCTGCCCTAAGGCAGTACCTTTAACAAAATACGCGAATATGATGTGGTTTTCAAAATGTGTAACTACCCCCTAAAATAAAACTCTAAAGAAACAAAATATATTTTTTTAGTTTTTTTGTGCCCGACAAGGATTGCCCTTGCTCCTACGTATTCTCATTAAAATGAGAAATCAGGGTTGCATAGTTCTTTTAGAAACTGCCTGAAAATTTTGTTTGAGGAATTGTTTGAAAAATTTGTTATGGATAAATTTGGATTTTTGGGGAAGTGAACCTGACACGGACTAGCCCTGCTCCTACGTTTCTCCACTTTTGATGAAGAATCAAGGATCACGTAGTTCTGGCCGGGAAATTGTTTGTTTGCTTGAAAGTGTTGATGTTTTTAGTTTTTTGAAGATTTTATATTTTTTGGTATTTTGTTTTTGAGAAAAAGAAGGTGAAAAGGTTCTTTAGCACAAGGACGATGCGAGCGATCACATATGTCCTTAACCTTTAAAATATTTTTTGGTATTTTTTTTATAAAAGAAAGAGAAAAGATTTTTAGCAAAAGGACGATGCGAGCGATCGCACATGTGCTTAACCTTTAAAACATTATTTTTGGTATTTTTTATGAAAGAAAGGTTTTCAGCACAAGGACGATGCGATCGATCACACATGTGCTTATACCGTTATTTATATCATTACATGTTTTTTAAAGTTTTATATTTTTTTATTTTCTTTTATTATGAAAGAGAGGTGAGTTGAAATATCTAAGATATAAAAATGTGAAAAAGCATAGGATAAAATTGTGGTAGAAAACAGGATAAATTTATAAACTAAAAAAATGGTCAAAATGCATATAAATAGAATGAAAAGAAAATGTGTACCTTGTTGAAGATTTGAATGATGAAGCAAGACTTTGCTTGTAATAAGTTGTGAGAAGAGATAGATTGATGGTGAAGAAGATGAATTTATAGTAGAAATGTGGTATGTGATTTACTATGTATAAGGGGATTAGGAAATAGTAAAATGTGAGAGAAAAATGAAGTAGAGTTTTGGGATGGAATGAAGAGGTTTTGAGAGAGAAGAGATGGATATTATGTAATTGTGTGTGTGTTTTAGGAGTGAAGAGAATGTGAGTATTTATAGAGTTAAGGATGGAGAGAGTATTAAATAAAATATAATTTTTTAAAAAATGAGTGGAAAATAAAGAAAGTTAAAGTGAAAAATAAGCACAAGAAATAATATAAAAAGTTGGTGGAGAGATTAGGTGAAATAAAATTAAGTTAAAGAAATAATATAAAAAGTGGGTGGAGAAAGTAAGTGAAATAAAATATAGTAAATAGTAAAAGTTAATGTGGAAAATAAGTGAAAGAAATAATATAAAAAGTGGATGGAGAAAGTAGGTGAAATAAAATATAGAAAATAGTAAAAGTTAATGTGGAAAATAAGTGAAAGAAATAATATAAAAAGTTGGTGGAGAAAGTAGGTGAAATAAAATATAGCAAATAATAAAAGTTAATGTGAAAAATAAGTGAAAGAAATAATATAAAAAGTGAGTGGAGAAAGTAGGTGAAATAAAATATAGGAAATGGTAAAAGTTAATGTGAAAAATAAGTGAAAGAAATAATATAAAAAGTGGATGGAAAAAGTAGGTGAAATAATGTTGATGAAGAAGATATAATTAAAAAATGTAAGTGAAGTAATTAGAAAAGTTGGTATATAAAAATTAATAAGGAAATGAGGTGGAAAAAGTAAATGAAAAAGGTAGATGATGTGGAATGTGATATGGAGGGTGAGGTGGACGGTGATGTGGAGAGTGGGGTGTGATAAGAGAAAATGGGTGGTGAGGAAGTAAAAAAGTGTGGGATTATTTTGGGCCATTGAATTAAGGAATAAAAATTTAATTTGGGGGTGCAAATGGTAAAACAAATAATATTTTTTTTTGTTCTTTTTTCTTTATTATTTATTTTGATGAATTTTATTTACCCGGACGAAATTGGGTATTGACACAATTCATCAATGATTCGAGAATTCACCTGATTTACAGTTCATTAAGTTGACAATAAATAAAAGTATGATAATTGATGTCAAAGCAAATAGAATTGAAATATAGGTAATGTAAGAAATTTAACACATAAGTCAATGTAAGCAAATAAGTCATGTAACAGAGTCATCCAATAGTAAATAACTTAATCATCTAAATGGTGAAAATTTAAGTTAACATTCTGATTCAGGTTAGCAAATTGTTGGTTAATGTCGAGGGATAAGTTTGCCAAGTTATCTTTAATACGTTAAACCCGCCCCTACATTTGTTCCACATCCTGCATTCTGTGTTGCAAGTCTTGTACCCCCTCCCACATTTGAGTCATCATATTAGGATTTGAAAGATATGGAGGAGGTTGCACAGGGTTGTCATGTTGAGGACTATGATGTTGTGGTTGCTCTTCGTCTTCATCATCACCGACGTCATGTTTCCAAACACCATTCACATTAACAATATTCATCCTCTTCAAAGAATTAGTTGAAAAATGTTGTATGGTCCAAATCTAAGTGCTGACATCGACATCAAAATGTACTCCATTGTAAATCATGATTTGGGTGATAAGGAGACCGTATGGTAAGGGTGTGTCATCGGCCTTGCATTTAAGCATATACTGCATGATATGATGAGGTCAATTGATAACTATATTATTTTTAAGCAACCATAACATAAAGACATCCTCGTTTAATAACTTTGCAAAAATTCCAAGTCGTGGAGTCTACATGTGCACAATAACATAATGCAGAAGTCTATCATTAATATTCAAACAACCAATTGTTTTAACACGTGGACCCTACATTTCTGGTCTAACCATAGTAGTTAATGACATCTCCCAGTCATAGGAAAAGTCATCTAGGATATTTGCATAACACATATTCTGACCCTCGTACTTCATATGAGCAACATTGAACCAATCAGCAGGTTTCAATCTAATTCTTCTCTTGTTGACCTCATTGAGAAGATATCCATTTCTAGAAAATCCTCATATTTGAATAAAAGACTTTGATGAAATCCATAAAGAAGGGTCGCTCCAATGTCAGAAAATCAATCACTCCTTAAAATACAAGATGATGTTGAAAATATAAGCCTAAAGCGGCAAATGATTTGAAATTCATTATTTTTGGAACAACAATATTTCTTGTGTAGAAATCAATGGCATAGTGTTCCACCTAATGGTTGTCATTGAAAAAACGTTGTTGATCTAATACTTCCACAACAGATGGTCTGACATACGTAGGGGCTTTTGTCTCATTTGTGGGTTCTTTTCCGTTACGGCTTTTTCTAGGCCTTTTGGATGCTGTCATTTACCAATAGCTTCAACAAAACAAAAAATAATAACAATAACAAGTTAAGTCATAATAAAAATTCAATATTAATAATAACAAGATCATTCACAAACCATGATGAGTCATAACCATTACTTAAATATTGCAGAATTTGAAAAACTAACAAGTCATAATTACAATACAACTAAAACTATGGCACAAACTGATGTCGTCAGTCACCTCCCATCATCATCTTGCATAACTTATTCCACCTCTTATATGGTGGAAGTCCCATCAATCTTTTTATAAATGTCAGATTTCCACATAGGAAATCATAACATTGCTCTAGCAAGCTTTCATCTGAAATATTCATTGCATTCGGCATCTCATATATGTCGTCCTTTATCGCCCTCTATGTATGTAAATAACTCACGTGGATTTTATGGTACTCTATGTGTAAATTCTTTCCGGTGATATGTGACACCTCTATATGGTGTTAGAATATTACTTTTCATCATAAAACCAACGTCGCCAAGATAGTATTTTCCTACAATATTGTAGATGTATCGGTATTTAGTCATAGTAGACAAAGTCATGAAGATGGCGATGAAGACACTGACCTTGGGGCATAACCAATGAATCATCTAGATCAAGGGCATTCTTTAAAATTCTTGAATCAGATGTTATGTCTTCTCATCCAAATAGATAAAACATTTTGACTTGGTCAATCTTTTCTTCCCCGATATCTTGGAGCATCTTATTTTGGCACCTTTACTCGAACATGAGTTCCATCTATGACCCCTAAACAATCCTAAACATAGAATTAGCAAGTCATCATAAAACTAAAAAACATCATTATGCTATGATATAACATCATCTTAATAATTGTTGAAATCATTACCTTAAAGTACGAGTAAAATCGACTGTTGCTTAGGAGATATGGATGAACCTCATTTCCTGATGGTTGAATTAAAAATTCAGATTCTAGACTAATAATACCATCCAACACATTGTGAAAGTGTTTGCTAACAATTGCTCCAAATTGATGGAAAAAAATGATAAACTTTGATTCTTAACATTATGGCCAACTATATGAAAAAATTGAGCTACTTGTTTCCATTGTCGACCGAATGACATCCTTAACATACCTAGTTGTTCTTAGTCTCTCACAAAGATTAATAAATGCATATGGACTCATTCGAATAATGTCGCGACACCGGTTAATATGCACAAGGTAGGATATTAACTGCTCCCTATGACGCTCTTTATTTGGTACGAAATTGCTAACACTTCTTGGATCGCTTGAGCACATATTCAATATATTCAACGCATGTCCAACAATGCATAACATTGTTAGTGCAAACAATGCGGTGGTTATTTATAATTGTCGATGTAGCATTGCGACTATATTGAACTCTACACCAACCACATCATCGTCTATATCTTGACCATCCAAATAGGAGGGATCTAATTGTTCTTCCATCTATATTTACTTAAAGAAATAAACACACTGTAGTTAAATAAAGTATAATACATTCAAAATAACATACAATTAAATAAATCAACATAACATACACTTAAATAAAGTATAATACATTGAACAACATAACAAAAGCTTATTACCAAATTCATGCAAATATTCATTACACATAGTTCATTGATATATTCATACATTCATATATCATATATTCATATATTAAATAAACATAATACATCATTACATTCATATATTCATTAAAAATAAATAAAAATAAACATAACACATTAACGCATTCCTATATTCATTAAAGATAAAAATAAAGATGGTTTAAGAATTACCTCTTGAAGACTGATCAAAATTTAAGCAAGATTGACCAAACACAAATTCAGTGAACCTCCAATGCAGTGTCACTCAAAAATTGTCCAAAGATTGTCAAATTGAAATGTCAGTTTTCAAAGACTCACCCTAGCAAACCAAACATGCGAACATAATTAGGATTATATGAATATATTATAGAATGCTTCATTGATAACTTTGTTAAACATCATCTACCTTCAACCAACTTCAACCAAATGCAAACAAAGCTTCACAAATCCTTCAATTTTAGTGGATCACTCAAATAACTTGGTTGCCCTTCAATGATACATGACAAATGAACCACAAACAATGCTAATCCAGAAACTCCTCCTTAAAACACTTTGACCACCTTCATAAGCCATCATCCACCCTGCTATTTCCTAACACCTATAACACTATACATACTTGTTAACAAGGTTCCCACCATTACAAAACTCAGTTAGGTAAAAACCTTCACAGTTTCACCACCTTCGCTATCTTGACAAGTGCACCACAAAGGTCCATCACGAGCTGCACAAGCTTGACAACAGCTTCACCTAGCTCGACAAAGCTTCACCTAACTCTACCACCTTCACGTACCTCCACCACCTTCACAACTCCTTCACCTACAACACAAACAAAATGAAGGGTTAGGGTGTTGCATGTAATTGTGCTACTTCAATTATTCTAGTCCATCCTCAGCTTCGTCATGCACTTCGACACAGTCTACATCCTTCAGTCTGCATCCTCCACCACCTTTGTCACTGTCATGGCATGGTCCAATCTTGGAACCATTTTCAACCTCGAAGCTCGCCCAAGCATCATGTAATGAAACTTGTTAATAGGGAACCGAATACCATGAGCTGAGGACCAAATACACCACTCATCTTGCCAAATGCACAAGCTCGGAATCGAATAACCATGGTTGGAACCGAATACACCAGTCATGCAAGATGAAGGGGAACCAAATACCATTCCTGGAACTGACTACATCCCTCTTCGATATTCCTTGTTGAAGTGGAAACGAATACTCCTCCTGCGTAACCGAATACAACTTCCTTTGTTGGCCTTCATTCTTCCTCTTCAACCACATATATGCTTCGTCTTCACCCATCAAACTCGTTACCTTCAACAGAGAGCACCCCCTTCTTCGTCTTCATCTCCAACAAATGCCTCCAAACTGCAACAACAATTCAAGATCTCAATAAAAACCATTACATGAGATCAACTTCACTCCTCTCAACCCACAAAAGTTCAATCAGCTCATACACCACAGTCGCACACTCCCTTATTTGCCTTACACCAACTTTTGTTGTCTCAAAGCAAATAAGCTTCAGTAAATACACACACCAAAAAAATGTGCCTACCCAAGTTCTTATTAATGGGTTTTTGTGTTCAAAACTTTCTTTTCAAATTCAAACGCTCACAACCACTATTTGTCCAGGAATCCTTGCAGCACTACAGTGTATGGTTGTGTCAAGCAGAGAATTTCATGTTTGCATTAACCATCCAGCTATAGCTGCCAAAGTAAACACAATAATGCTCGTGATGCATGAGTTGTCCAAGAGCAACACAGTTACTCGTCACATGTGTAGATCGCTATAGCAATACAATTTTTAAATTTATGTTAGGATGTACGGAATCGATTATGGTTAATGGGAGGAATCAAATCTTGTAGGTGTTATGGTATTTTAGAAATGAACAAGGGCAAACATGCCATTTTGATTGAAATTAGTGCAAATCTTCTCACTTCAGCGAAGATTTTGAAACCCTACAATCCCGCAAATCTGTCTAATTCCATCGCCTTGTATCCACTGAAGCGAACACAATTTCATTCGCAAATCAGTTGTCGTATTTGCTCTTGAACAATGTTATCCACTAAAGTGAACATTGCCTTAGAGTTTCATGAAGGGTAAAATTAAGATAAAAATAGAAGAAAAATAAAGGGGAGAGGCGTGATGATGGAGGTCTAGCCAAAACTGGCCTTCTAAAAAGGGTTTTTCATATGCTTCCCATGAATTTTTCTAATTCTCTTTATTTATAAATTAGGTTTGAGACCTTTTTTTCATTTTCTCTTACTGTAATATCTAAAGATATATTTGTCTAAATTATTTTTCATAAAAAAGATTATTATATTATCACTCAAGCCAATTTTGTCGCTTTACCTCATTTCACACTTTTTCATGCTATTTTGCTATCTCCATAAGATGCTTGGTTTGAGTTCTTGTGACTTTGATTATTTGCTAATTTTGGTTTGTTTTTGGAGGTTTCATGAAATTTTGGTCAATTTAGTTTCACAATTTCACGAGCATATTTTTTGCTGCAATTGCACTAACACACATTAGAATATCTAAAACATATTTATGCAACTAAAATGTTTTTTTAACATGATTTTGTAACTTATGCTCAGCAAGCCTAATTATAACAAATCTTAATTAAGATAATCTTTTAAGTACAAAAAACAATTAAGAAACAAAGATTAAAAACTAAATGAGGGTATAACTTTGCACTTATAGAAAAGGTCAATGGTTGACTTGTTATCACAAGAAACTTTATTCTGCAAGTTTGTTCATCATTAATTTCCTTCATCAATAAACCAAGCCAAGTTGCTTGACAGGGAACTTCAAATGCAACATATTTAGTCTTATAGGATGATAATAGAACTGTTGGCGCCTTTGTATAGCTCCATCAAATTGGTACTTCTCCAAGAAAGAAAATGTAGTTGTTCTTTTTTTGTCACTCTAATCACCACAATAGTCAACATTTGAATATCCTATTATGTTCACCAACTCATCACCTTCTTTTGGCAACAAAATTCCAAAACTTGAAGTGTCCTACAAGTACCTCAAAATTCTCTTTACGACCAACATAAGTGATACCTTAGGATCTTGCATATAACGACTGATCAATCCCACACTGTAACTAAGATAAGGTCTTTTATTGCACAAGTATCTGATACTCCTAACAATCCTTCATAAATAGTTGAATGAACTCTTTCTTTACCTGTTAGTTTTTCCAATTTTAAGCCAAAATGGAATTGGTTAACTTGTAGAATTGCAAATGCATAATTTTTCTAGTAAGTTACATATGTATTTGGTGTAGTCCATAACCATTCCATTTTGAGTATTCTTAAATTCAATTCTTAGCAAATAACTCAAGTATCCCAGGTAACTCATCTCAAACTATTTATGCAATTCAACCTTGCAACCTTGTATCGGTTCTTCACTACTACCATTAATTAAGGGGTCATCTACATACAAACATATAATGACCTATTAAATTTTGTTGGCCTACCAACTCTTCACGTAGACATCATGTTCAGATTTTATAAAGTCTTTTTTTGATATGTCTATTAAGGAAATTTTATTCAGTTATGTATTTGAGAACCTACACTTAAGAATGACTATGAATCCAATATTTTTAACTGTTTTAGATCCAATTTCAAGATTTTAATTGTGATTACGAAGATTTTAAGTTTTAAGGCGTTTTAATGACTCTCGGAATTGGGGTGTTACAAGATTGATACGTGACACCTAGAGAGTGTGGTACTCGTTGTAACTTGGAGTAGTTTGTACCCGTGATGCATGAAGAGGTTAAACTTATTGTAACTTGGAGATGTTGATATTCATGCTAATAAAAGGTATTGATTGGTGAATATTTTAAGTATGTGACTTAGGAGAGTAGACGTAGCCTTAAGGTGTAGGTGAATCAATATAAATCCTTATGTACATTATTCACTTCTTTACTCCTTATGTTAGGTGTATTTGTTGTATTTTGTCTGTTAGACATATTATCTTTATTTTTTATCTTTAGTTAGTTTGTTATTATTTCTTATTCGTATTTTGGGTTTAGCCCATATTTTTTCTATTATAAATTGAGTATCCTATATGTATATTCAATACAAGAAAAATTAATCTCATACATAGTTTTCACTATATTCAACATGGTATCTAGAGAAAAAGATTCTTTTGAATAAAAAAATTGTCGCCTTTATAATTACATTTGTCGTTGCTGACGATAATGTCGTTCATCACTATTGCCAGTGTCGCCTCCTTCTACTGTTGTTGTCGCCTTCTATTGTTGCCATTGTCAAAGTTTCAGTTTCGATCAACGATCACATTGTTTTGATCGTCTCGGCCAAGCAACCATTATACAGTCAACGATCGCCCTAATAATTTTGTAGTTCTTTACATTTTCTTTTTCATTGTTGTCAATTGTCCATTGTCATTGTCCATCACCGTTCCCCATGAGGAGGAGTCTTTCTAGGTGCTTTGATGAACAAAGGAGACCATTATTTTGAAAAGTCAGATTTTTCACTTTCACTGTCTGTCTTCGAAATATTGTTATTTTCATTGTTCTCCCGTGAGGGGTAGTCTATTTCTATGTGGTTAATATAGTCAGTGCATTTTATCGTTGTTAGCCACTACAGGCTACCATAAGTTCTAATGACAATCTAGTCCCTGCAATTTGTTGTTGTTTGCCACTATTGATGGTAATCTTCTTTTCAAAGTTATTATTATAGCTGAAGTTTCATGGTAGTCTACTATTGCCTAATACTATTCTCCACAATTGTTGTTAGTAGTTTATCAACCTCTATTCACAATCTTTATCGATTAGATGTCAATAATGCATTTATCAACGACGATTTGTAAGAAAAGATTTATATGAAGCAACATCCCAAATTTGTTGCTCAAAGGAAGTCTTCTTGGGGTGTATTTCGTCTTCAAAAATCATTAACAAATTGATATCACTCGAGTGTAGAAGTATATATTTTCACTAAGTCTTTATTAATTATATTAGTAGCAAGCTTGGTACATACGATTTGTATGCACCAACTTGAAGGGAATGTTAGATATATTATATTTATTTTTATCTTTAGCTAGTTTGTTATTATTTCTTATTTTTAAATTTTAGGCTTAGCTCACATTTCTTTTATTATAAATAAAGCACTTTATGTGTATATTTAGCATAAAAGAGATTAATCTCATACATAGTTTTCACTATATTCAACCATGTCTATGCGAAAAGATTGTCAAATGTTTACAAACTTTATTCAACCCCCTTTCTAAAGCCACTTTGCACCAATAATCTTTCCCTTCCTCTTATGAGCTTGATGGTTAAGGATACATTTAATGCACTATGTGTAATATTAATTGATCTTTCTCCATTTATGTAATATCGCAATAGATGAATATGCTTATATCCTTTTTGAGTAGTGTGTATTTCCTTGAATTAACTTAAGTTATCATGTTGTATGAAGATTATAATTTTTCCAAAGTTAACAATGTTTTGTTTAATCATTTGCTGAAGATATGTATCTCCTTCATGAGAGATCTTCGTATGTGTTATTCTTTGTTAAATGGATCCCTTTATTAGATGGAAGAAATAAATATTTCCTACATAGAGTAAGCATATATATTTTTCATGTGATGTGAGGTTAACTCACTTCTTTGTTTTTTTTATTGTCTAAATATTTTTTACTTTATCAAACATTATCCAAGATTGCACGATGTTTTATCTCCTATCAAATGAAACATTTGTCTTACATAATATATTGTTTGTTTATCACATTGTCTTATACACGAAACATGATCATGTTTTATATTTAGTTGTTTTTAATACTTAACCAAAATATTAAACTTTTTTTCTAACAATTTTATCTAATTAGTTCATCCAACAAGTTATTTAGTAAGGATAATAAAAAACAATGAGTTCCTAATTACATAAACATAAAAATAAATTCAAAAATTCCAACGTTGAATATAAAATTACACATTTCCTCATCCATTATTTAACTTCAAATATAGTTTTACGTCTCCTTAAATCTTTATCAACTATCATAATCATTATGATCTCTTTTTACAATAGTGATTATTATCACTAATTTTGTTATCATCATCACCAATTTCATATTATTATCATCTCGAAATTATTATTGCTATCATTCCTACCACTATTATCACTCTCAAACATTTTATTATGATTTGAACCTGATTATAATACACATCAAATATTTGACAAAATTAATGTTTACTTTATGTTTTTATTTTATCATTATATTCTATCAAATCATGACAATTAAGAAATTCCTAAAATTCTAACCTTGACAAAGTCACGATAGTACAACTTTCGGCGCTAAAAAGAATCAGCCATAAACTTATCTTACATGTAAAACATAATTTAAAATGTGCTCAAAGATATCACAAACTCAAAATTGTTATTCTTGACATCACGAACTACATTATTAAATTGTCCATAAATACCATTTATGTAATATGATAGCAAAGCATACATTCGATTATAACCTTCAGGTTTGAGTACTCATTTAGTCTTTATAATGGTATAAACTATCTTTTAGTCTCTATTATATCATTTTAATAATTTTTGTTTTCTTTAATGCATAAAATTTTAATCTCTTTTAGTTTCTATAGTTTAAATGTATAGACACTAAAAAAGATTAATTTATAACAAAATGATTTTTAAGTAGAGACTAAAATATAAAGTTTATATCATTATTATAATACCAAATAAGTAGTTTAACCTAATATTTATTAATAGAGTTTTAATTCTTTCCTCAAAAACGGCAAATTAAGTCCAACCATGGGCTCCAAGAGGAAGGGCCCAATCCTCAATATAATCTGGACTGCTACCAACAGTCCTTCTGGACTGTGATCGAATGCCATTAATTTTTGGGCCTGGACTTCTTGGAATTTGGTAAGCGGTGATTCCTCCACCTGAACTGGACGAGTCACAGGTGGATCCTCCCTTAGTTGAGGAGTTCCACTGAGGCCCAGTTGATACCCGAGGTTTAGATGGGCCTTGAACCCGAACCTTGGCTTTTGCAGACTGAGTTGGGGCCATATAGCGTCTATTTGGGCTTGGAGGTATGTGATAATTGTGCCTATTGGAGAGTGGGCTTGAATCAATAAAGTCTAGGTTTATGGGACTGATGCTTCTGACATTGGTTGGGCCTGGAGTTGCAATCATATCCATTTCCACGGTCTTCTCAGACATGTTATCTGTGGTGGTTGACGTTGTAGAAGCAGGAGTAATGTAAGAGGTCTCACGTGGTCCCATGTTCCTCACATTGTATGGCTGTGATGACATCCAACGCTCCAACCAGTTCCAACCCCATTGCCCTTTTTCCTTTATTCCTATATCATCCTTACCCTTCGATTCAGCCAGTAAATATTGTTTTTGCTGCTCTTGCTGTAAACAAAATAGTTCTCCACAATGTTTACATATTCTTTAATGAAGTGAGTTTTTCCCTATTTTTTAATATATATTAACTGATAATAAAAAATTTATTAAGTAAAACTTATAACTGATATTACATATACACACGTAATAATAACAAACTGTCATATTTCGAAATATTAATTTTAATTTTCTATTAATCAATCAAAATATTTTATCTCTATTTACTTAAGATATGCTCAATTCCAAACTATCAGCACATTTTTTATTTTTTAATTTAAAAGAAAGAAGCTTAAAATTATAAAAAGAAGTGCATACTTAATATGAAAAGTATATGATTTAAATGATATAAATTATCCTACAGATACGTATAGATGAATTTTTTTCACAAAGACTTCTAAAAATAAGTAAGAAATAAAATTAAAACTAACTTCTCCACTATAATTTTTTAATTTTTAATTACAATTTATAAAAAAGTATTTTTATTTTTTTTCTAGAAGTTCATTAAAAGAAAAACATATATTATAGTTTGCAAAGATACCTGTTGAAAGTTGAAAGCGTATGCGAGAGCTCTCTCCCTCTTCATTGCAGCCTCATGTTTCCTCAAATCGTTTTCCTTAATTTTGTAGCTACTTTGACGCCTATTGTCCCAATCATTATTGATGGGTGTCCTTCTCATGGGACTCATGGGCATGGGTTTGGGCATGGGTTTGGGCTTGGGCTCTTCCATCTTCTCATACTGTTGTCTTTCGTCGTCGACGTGACTCAATTGGAGTCGGCGGGCCCTTACTCGGGCCTGCACCCTCACCAGTGCTTGCATGCATCGCATCGTCATTTGGGCTTGCTTTCTCACATTGTGTCCCCTCACCAGTGCTTGCAGCCTCACCAATCCCTTCAGTGCTCGCAGTGCTCGTCGAGCCTTCATGCAATTAATTAATTAATTAATTCAACACCCCATGCTACTATTCACTTTATTCAGCTAATTTTTTCAATAAGATTTTTCACACAATTAAAATACAATTGCTGATTTCTTATCAATTGGAAGTAAATAATTAAGATTGATAGTCCCAAGAAGGGATATCCCACTTCGGAACAGGTGACATGAGATTAGTATGGTAGTCAAAATGATAATCATTATAGTTAATCACGCTTAATGAAAGATAAACCAGCCTTAGAACATAGGATGTTTGAGAGATCCATACCCAAAAAGTCTATTAGTATGTTCATATAAAGAAATGTAAAAATTGTCTTCGCCTTCTGTCATTGAAATATTTATGTTAAAGTTCAAACCTTCATTCAAATATATTTTTTTAATTCAAACTAAGGCTAAAATTTTCGTCAGTTTTATCTAACATGTGTATATTAACTATGAGTATAACTTGCGTTTTTATAACTAGAAGAAATAAAAAGCTATGTAATCAATATAGATAAGTATTATAAACGATCAAAGAAGATGCATAAAGAAGAAAAAACAATTAATATTGCATGACACATTTATTAGATAACAGAAGTGTTACTATATATATTTTAAGAGAAAATAAATATATTTTAAGAAAAAATAAATATTAATAGTGATGATTAAATACAAAAGTATTAGATGATTGTATAAAAGTGTAAGTGATTTGTAATATGTAGTTTTATTAACGTAATTATTTGTCAGTATTTAAATAATTATTTTTATTTTTTTAATTTTAATATATAAGTAAAGATAAAATTAAAACATGAAACAATTATTTTATCATTAAAACATGAAATATTCCATGAAAGTACAAACATTAGTTATCCAATTTGTATTCTCTATTACCTATTCCAGACAACTATACATAACAGACCAGTATAAGACTAATAATGATTAGTAGTAAACAAAATAATGACAGATCTACATTCCAATAAATAATTGTTTCGCTAAGTTTATGATATAGATTTTCTTGAATAAAGATAAGAAGAATTTTTTTTAATGCATCATTACATATTATAAATTAAATTAACTTATTCAATTAAAATATTTCTTATACAATACATTATATCACCAAAAAGGTTATAAATTGAAATATTAATAAATACAAGTTTCAGAAAATATTGATCTCTTCATTTTAAAATGACACGTGTTTTCGTATAAAAAAATCGTATTACTTGTTTAAGTTTTTTCAAATAATATTTAAGCTTTTATTCTAAGATTGTAAAAAACACCCAAAAAAAAGAAGCTTATACAATTATCAATCTTTTAACCAGACCGGAAATAATAAGTAATTAATTAATAGTAAAACTATTTCAAGAAATAAGTTATTATTAGTTTTAATTGTACCCAAACATTAATTGAGCAACTATAAAGTATCCTATCAATAATAACACCCTTGATAAAATATTGCTATACAGGACGCACTATTCAACAAATAACATCTCACCGGTCGCACGGTAAAAAAAACACCATTTAGGTCAATATTTTTCAAAACTTATCCAAAAGGACATATTTAAATAAATTACTAAAGTGAAAATTTTTTTAAAACAGTCGATTGTAGAAGAGAATATTTTAAATTAAAATTGTGTCATTTTTATTAAAATTGAATTAAAATCGTATATCATCTAGAAATATTTTATTTAAAATACACTAAATTAAAGTTGTGTTATATTATTAGGACTTTAAATTCATTTTTCATAATGAATTTTTCATACTAAATTTTCATTACTTATTATTCATTTTCATAATTTTGTTGTAATATCTTAATTTCAGTAATTTTGAGAAAAAAAAATTGTCACTGACAGACCTGTATTTTTTTATAAAATTAAATAAAATATTTCCACAACTTAAAATTAAATTATTACAAATTAACTTATGACAACATAAATTAATAAGTTTCTTTATGATCATATATTTCTTTATTGTCATCATAATTCTATAATTAATGTTAAAACTAAAATAAATTATAAGTTTTTAATATTTAAAATGTATAAAATAAAAATAAAATGTGTGTATTAATAATAATAAAAAAAATATATAAAATAATAAAAATGAAAATATATTATTTATTTTGGTCATTTTAAGATCAAATTTTAAAATAGTGGTATTGTTATAAAAATTTTAATCAAATCAATTTAAGATCGATTTTATCAGTTTCAACATATTTTTTTTTATTCTTAATATGTTTATTATTTGGTTTAATATATTACTTGACCATGTTGGATTATTAGAAAAAGAAGTTTATATACTAAAATTAAAAAAGAAAATGGTTAGAGATTGAGCAGACAGATAGAAGGTCTTACTAGATAGCCTCTGTAGTATGATTGAATGAGTATTGCTGCTCTTTCTTCCTTGGAGTGGCGTCCATAACCGGCCAATCTCACCACTCTTGCAGCTGCTTGAGCAGCCGCCACGGCAGCTTCAGCAGCGGCGGCAGTTGCTGCTGCAACGGCAATGGCGTGGCTTCTATCTTCTGTAAATGGAGTTGAAGTGCCACTCTCTTCATTTGTCACATTATTATCTGGAGAACTCTCTACTGGGAAATGCTCAAAAGAAACCACCTCTGCCACTTCATGCTGTAATTTCTGTGTGCTATCTTTCTGAAATTGAAAACACACAATTTTTGATTATAAACAACGAAACTCTTTATATGCATCAACATCGTTCAACAAAAGTACTTTTAACAAATTTTCTTCTATCTTTTTCTTTCTCCTTTTAGCCTTTTTTTTACATGATTAAAAATCCTGCAATTTAGTCTTTCCACCATACTTGTAGCTACATTCTCTGCACAAGTTTTTGACTAAATAATCTTGAGCACCAAAATCCCATCTGACTTAACGAGACAAGGACAAAAGAGAAATATATAGATGCCACTAATTTCATATCAGATAAAACTTTAAATGTGAGAAAAACTTTAAATGTGAGAAATTTCTTACATAGACATTGAATTAGTCTTATTTCATTTACACTAATTATGGACATCAATTTTCATGCAGAAATTATAGAACAAATATCCACCACAAATGCAATTTTTTGTACATCTACCAATGTAGTCTTGCAACAAACAAAATAAAGCAATTCATCTGCTGAAATGTCATCATCATCATCAACCCACTATTCTCAACCCACTATTCTGCCTTAGTGTTTGTTCATAAATGATATAGTAAAGAAATTAAAAATCAGAAAATAATATTTTTTGAAATAATAAGTTTGCAAAAATCATCTTTCGTATTTTACACTCCAAAATAACTACCTATCTACCTACTCCATTGATAGTCCCCCTGATTATACAGTATTTTTCCCCCATTTTTCTGTTCTTATAAAAAAATAAAACTAGAAGAAAATATCCATACATACTATGTTTTCTAATTCAAAGAAGTACATATTACAAAAGGACTGAGGATTTCGGTGATTTGCAACAGCTTGAGAAAAGCACATAATGAAATATCATTGCCTTTATGTTTGTTTAGAATGATGAATAACATATAACTTAGAAAGCACACGATGTTCAAGATGAATGATGTGATGGGTTTGGTGGTATGATAACTATGTGTCACACAAGCTAACAAATGCATTTGATACATGTTGACTTAGTCGGGGACCATACATACATATACATAATTACATGCTGTATCAGGTTGATGGTCCCGAAAGCTGAGAAATTGCCAGGCACATCACGCCATTATTGTGGAGGAGCGCACAAAAAACACAAATTACATTACAGCAAGCAAACCAACTTTTGTTACTCAGCCTTGGATAAGGTTTTGGCCTTTAGTGTGAAAAGCTGAAATTGATTATCATCATGACATTCCCTGTGCAGCAGGCATATAGATATACACTTTTCTTTTTCTTTGTTGGTTGTGAATTGAGGAAAGCCCATAACTAGTTCAAGAACTTTTGATCGATGACATAATAAGGGATTGGAGTCGATGATTTAAGAGCATTTTAAAACAACACATTGCTCACTACCCTAATGAGGTACCAGTTTACGCTGATGTCTTCACCCTCTAATTGAAGTGAAAAAATAAAGGAAAGAGTAATTTTGGTATACAAAATTACAGATGCTAAGAACTCCATTTTGTCTCGTAAATGATTTGAAATTTTTAAATTTGTAAGAACTTCTAAATCTGAAACTAGAACAGAAGTGACATATTCTTATTTTGAAATCTGTGGTAACTGTTGACATCTTGATGAATTAGAAAATGGAAATATTTATAAATTATTCTTTTAGACATTCAACCACACCTCATACTCATATTCCGGTGTTGAAGTTTCCAAATAAAGTAAAAATAAAATTAATGGTGTTTATAGTCCCAAAAAATCCCAAACACAAATGCTCCAAATCTTTAAGAAATAAAGTGAAAAGTTATGATAACAGAGCACCTGCAAATCATCTACTAAAACAACATAAGAATAAGAAGAACACATGAACAGGAAGAGGAGAATGGATTACCTTCTTCTCAGGCCCTGGCAAGTCTTTAGAAGATGACTTGAAAACTTTCTTCACGGACGAGAACCAGCTGCTTCCTTTTCTCCCCATCTATGAACAAAGGATCTGTTTCTCATGAACATCAATCAACATCGTATGCATTACCGTTTCATCCATGTCAAAACATTATAATTCATTCAACTATCACTACCACTCAAAAAATCCTTTCTAACGCACGTAAACTTCTGACCAAGGCATAAATCTAACAGTACCAAGCTCTGGACAATGAAACTAACCTGGCGAAACAGTTGGTGTTGCCGTTTTGCATCACTTCACATGTTGTGCCTGACATTTTCGAGATTCATGGTAAAGAAATGTTTTGTTGATTAGGGATTGTGAGGGCAGAATTCAGAGAAAAATAATGAGGACGCTGAGAGAGAGATAGAGAGAGCGTGTGTGTGATTAGTAACTGTGTGCCCGCGCAACCGTCGTTGGTATTTATCAAAATCACGGATGTGTTGGACTCGGTAAGTAAGAAGGAACAAGAGCAACCATACCACCACCATGTATTATTATTATTATTTATTTTATAACCATAACTCTTAATAATCTATTCCATTAATTACACAATTAATTCAATTATCTTTATAACTGTTTTATATACACAGTTTCGTATAAGTAATTACTCTGTTCGTTTTTATCCTTATAAATATAACTAATTTTATTAATTTTACAATATATATAAAAAAATTATCTCTTAATAAAGATAATGGCACTTTTCCTGATATTATAATTATGAAATTATAGTATTCTAACTTTAATCCGCAGGCCCTAAGTATAACAATTGTGTGACTTTAATCATTCAACATTTTACATCATTAAATTTCTATTAAGAGAAAGAGTAAATTGCGTCATTATAATTTTAGCGTCTAAAATCTTATATTTATAATATTTAAGTTACTCAATCGAGATAATTAAAACATAGGGACACCGTTGCACAGAGAGGTTTGATTAAATATGACTTTGTTTAACGAAATTTAGTATTTATTTTGGTTTCATCATTTTGAACATTTAAATGTTTGTATAATTATTATTTCTATTATTATTATTATTATTATTAATAATATCACTATTTTTATTATTGACTTTATTATTTAATAACTAAACTATAATAAAATCCATTCAAAATTTAAATGATATATATTCGATCCAAATGTGTTAAGCCACACAGTCTAACAAGCATCAATTATTAAATCTCAATAGTTTTATTATAGTTTTCAATATTTATTAATGTCTATTAATATCATCTATCTAACCTAAGATATTATCTATTTAAATCACATGAAAACATAAAATTCACATACTCTATAAATACATGTGATATTTTATTGTATTTTGAAATTCATACTTGATTTTAAAAACATACACTCTAGATTCCTCTAAGAATAATATATAATACATAGTTTTTTCTCAAATATTTAACTGAAATTTTAAATATATATATATATAAACATAAACCATGAGAATGAATTTTTTATTGATTATTGAAATTAATAAAATCATGTTAATACATTTGCACTTTTTTTCTCATATAAACAATCGTTTAAGAAAAGTCTTAAAACAGTAATTAGCAATTTGTTAATGACAATTTAATTATTATAAAAAGAAATTCAACTTAAATAATTCTATAAGGAGCATGTGTACAGCCTAGATAGTCATCACATCAAATAAATTTGCTTAATCTTACGGCTGAATGAATTTTTTTAAACAATTATTATTTTTATAAGAAATTCAAAGTACTTTTTACTAGAAATCTAAGAGTAATTTAATTAATTAAAACTATATAATTTTAATTATTTGAAGAAGACGTCATCAACTAGCAATGGTTTTAGCAACGTTTGCCAATATTTCTTTTAAATCAAACTCAGTCATATTTATGTTTTTATCATAAGTTTTTCTAATAATACATATTAATAAACTATTTGTTTTCGAATGAATGCCAATCAATTTATTTTTTTTCAATTAAAGTTTGTATTCAATTTTCGTTTACTGCCTACATGGTTGAAATAGTAACTCTTTACAGTCAATTTTGTTTTCTCTCTACAAGGTTGAAATAGTAACTCTTGTATTTAATATTTTCGTATTTGACAATAACTAAAATATTTTATCCAAATAATAAAACTTAAAATTGAATAAATTTGAATTATTCTATTCAAATAAAATATGTAAAATTTTAAACAAGTAAAACAAAAATTATTCAATTTTTATATTTAAATTTAAACAAAGAGCTCTTTGTTTTTCAGTAGAAGAGTAGTGTCATTAGATTCATATATTAATAAATTTAACCTCCTTACGACAACATACAAAGTTCCAATCCATGTGAATTACTAATTAAGGGCAAACAGGTAAGAAATACTGATGAATTTCTTAGATCTAATTAAAAGTAAGAAAAATATTCTTTTGTATTTGAATATGGCGTGTGTAATATAAAAATATAATTTTGAAGCTAAAAGTAATTGCTGTTAGGAGAAGAAGAGAGGGCTATCATATTGCTTAATGTTAGGTTAAGTTTAGGCTTGAAGATTACTGAAAAGCAGTAGTTAAACAATTCTTGTCAGTGCGTAGCAAGACCAATGGAATGTTTCTTTCAGCAATGATTAATAATAGGATAATGTGTCACACTTTGCTTTGCTTATTTCTAGCTAACATACATTTTGTTTTTAGTAGATCTAGTTTTCGTTATTTTTTTTTTCTTTTTCTCTTTCATGTTTCAAACATTTAGTTTTGGTCATTTCATCACTTTGATTTATATTAATATGATTAATATTTTAATTTTAAATAATTGACTTCAATATTGTAGTAATTAAATTTTTTAATATTTCTATAGCGCAGGATTTTTGGCGTGAAATCTAAAACATCAATTTCGAGTTTGTTAATTTCAATATTTATTCCAAAAACATGGTCTCAATAAGACACTCTCCAACTTCCTCGAGTCGTCATTAGTACAAAAAAACAAAAGGATATTTGGAGAACATTGTCGAACGCATGCAACTCGTTAGTGCGTTAGAGTTGAAATAAAACTTCGACCAAAAATTTTTACCCTACAAATACAAATTCAGAAAGTTTTAAAGGACTTTTCGAAAATTATAAGGAAGGTATAACATAATGAGTTCACTATGTCATTTTTTAACTTTATAAAAAATACCATAATAAAAAACTGACTAACAAGGATGATTTATTGCCTTTAAGGAGTTACAAGAATGTATATATTTGTTATACTGGTGGTTATTCACAATCTCAACTTAAAATTGTTTTTTAAATGATATTCAATATTAAGCAACTGGGACTATTGTCTTTATTTTGTTGTAGTAGGATAAAAGGTCTAATTTCTTATAAATATAGTTGATATATTAGTTTTAATTTTAAAACATTTTGAAATATTATTGAATTATGATTTTTGTATTTATAAATATAGTTGATATATTAATTTTAATTTTAAATCCCTTGAAATAATATTGTTAGGATAAATTATTACGTTTCATATAAGTTTGGAATTTTGTTATTATTTTATTTTTAAAAGATATCTTAAAGGGTTATTGAGAAAAATATATTTAAATTGTTTTAACTTTAATTTTAAAGTGATGGAAATAGTCTCCAGTCGAGAGCTAAAATGAAGATTCGTTTTGAAACATTTTTTTGTTCCACGGTAATATTTTGACTCCAATTTTAAAATAATATCGTCACACCACATCTGTATATTATTTTCTTTGGTATTTTGAGTTTGAATAATGATACTTTTGATAATATTTTTTTATATATTTTAACATCATCTATGTATCATATTAGTGTTTATAGTTATTATTATTGACGGTAGAATAATTTTGGACTAATCACAAAATGACACGTAGATAATATTAAAATATTATCAAAAAATATTATCAAAATATCATTAACCTTTGAGTTTTATCATTAAAAGGTGTTATGAAAATGAACATGATTCTCTCAAGATAAAAAAAAGTAGTATTCTTACGAAGATAAATTTGTCCCTAAAGAATTGATTGTTGAGTTATTAGAAAAGATTAAGGAAAAATTCACGTGTATAATGATGATATATTATGGCTATATTGTACTTCAAGATTTCATTCAAATCAGGAAAGGAAGTATAAGAAATTATAATCATAAAGAGTCTCTTATTACATTGCAGTCTCTTGTCCACTACCTTAGTAGCGGGTGCTGGAGATGATGCCAGCAGGTTTTCCTGCACGCTTTTGTGCTTTACGTAGACACTCGGTAGCATCAAGAAAATGTCTAATTTCCAAGCAACTGGAATAAAAAAATTTGTTTAAATCCTATTATTGAATTATGATTTCTGTATTTATAAACATAGTTGATATATTAGTTTTAATTTTAAATCCGTTAAAATATTATTGAATTATAATTTTTGTATTTATAAATATAGTTGATATATTAATTTTAATTTTAAACCCGTTAAAATAATATTATTAAGATAAATTATCACGTTTAATATATTATCTGTTTTGAAGTTTGGAATTCTATTATTGTTTTTATCTTTAAAATATATTTTAAAGGACTAAAGGAGGAAAATGTATTTTAATTGTTTTTTACTTTAATTTTTAAGTGATATGAGGCTAGGTATATATAACAAATCTTCAATCAAGAGATAGAGGAAGATTAATCTTTGAAATATTGTTTTTTTCCATAAACGACAGTAATATTTTTAACTCAAGTTTGAGATAATATTATTAGGATCAATCACTATATTTGATGTATTATTCTCTTTGGGGTTTGGAGCTTTATCATGATTTTATCATTAAAAGATATCCTGGAAATGAACATGATTCTCCCAATATAAAAATAGAGGTATTATTCTTAGGAAGACCAATTTGTATCTTATAGAAGATTGATTGTTGAGTTATAAGTGAAGATTAAGGAAAGATTTGTTATAAACAAGTTACGAGGCATATAGAGATTAATACGAGAGAATATATTTTATTAAATAGCAAAGTAAGGCTTATATAAGCTTATACATCAAAAACTGCTTTGTATAATTGGCACTTATTAGAATAATAAAAATGTCACATATCTAGCAATAAAAATCTCATATAGACTAATGACTAATTCTCCCTAATAATAAATAAGAGATTTAATTTGAAACATTAAAAGCTTAAAAAATAACTAACATTCTATCTCTTAAGCTATATGCATGGGTTGCATTTAGCTTACTTCATTTATGTCCACACCTCCAAGCATGTGACATAGGCTTTCAAATAGCTTAAGCTTCAATTCTTTGGTCATTATGTTAGCCAATTGTTCTTTAGAACGACAATAACTAAGACAAAAAACTTGGTCTTTGACCAAATCTCTAAGAAAATGAAATCTTGCTGCAATATGTGTTTACTTATTACATGGAAGGCAGGATTCTTGGACAATTGAATAGTAGAGTTGTTATCACATATGATTCCTATTGCACCTTCTTTTGATCCGCGATGTTCTAAAATTCTACGAAGCCAAATACATTAACATGCATAAAATGTTGTTGTAATGTACTCAACTTCAATTGTACATGGGTTGTTTCTTTGAAGCCTAAGAGACAACTCTAGTACCCATTATAAAATTGAACCAAAAGTAATCTTTCTATAATCTAAGTTGTAACATCTCAGTATCTCACACTTGATAATTCATAGTTGATATATTGTAACATTATACAATCATTCATAAGGAACATAAAGGATTTCACACATGATATATATATATATATATATATATATATATATATATATATATATATATATATATATATATATATATATATATATAAACTCAGATTTCAACTACAACACTCATAAATATAACTCGTTCTCTTCTCATTTATTCTTCTGTCTCTCTCTTCACTAGCACTGGATCAGACGACATTCCCTCATCTACTCCCGTATAACACACACATTATACGATCATCGTAAAAATAAAAATACAAACACAAACAAGTAGGGGTGAACTAACATGTAACAAATGATTCATCCAACATGCATAAATATATTACTACACCTAACAAAAATCATATTATCATGCAAGAATTATACTAGATTTAATCATCACACCATACAATAATCATACTAGACACAATCATTTCATCATACAATAATCATGTCAAAGACACTCATCTCATCGTACAATAATCATACCATACACACTCATCTGGATGATATGTTGATGTACGATCACAGGAGGTTGTGCACTTATGGTGATCTCTACTTTTCTTTCCATATATACTTCCAATACAACACCTAATGTCATCCATAAGGTAAATCTGTTAAATCCTATGCTTAAAACCAACACACAGACTAGGACCTTCTGCCCCTCTCACCACATAACTCATCCTTCTCTACTTGAAACTGGATGATTATTAGAGTATCAGGATAACCTCCAACAACAGGAATCTCAACATCAACATGTACACTAATTACTTACAACAACAGAGTCTCTCTACGAGACCCCTAACCAATCTCACATCATATTCAGACATACAAATCAATAAATAAAATTACTCAAAATTTCACCCAATATAATCAAATATTATTAACAATTTAAACTGTTATAGTATTAGGTAGGATGATTATTCTCATTACAACCACTAATTAAAAATTTGTCCGATTAAAATAAATAATAACATGTTTAGAACCTACTGTAAAAGTTTTAGTTAGATCCAACAGATAATGAAGTGAGAATCTTAATTTTACTTAGCTTACTCAAAAACAGAATTTAAGGTGGGATAAGTTATCTAATAAATTTGAAATTATTTTCTCTAAACATATACATCCAATTACAAATCCGAGTGGTCAAGGTGAATAAATATGTCTTAGGAACTACATATTAAAATTTTAGATTAATCTAACGACTAATTAGGTTTAAATTGCAGTTTTATCGTAGTAATTTAAAAACAGAATTGGAGTAGTTTTCATATCTATCCAAAATGCGAAATTAATTCATCTAAGCACATACATCCAATTATGAATCTGAGAGTTCAAGATGATTTTATACGTCTTATAGATCATATATCAAATGAGGGTTAAATATGCTTTTAGTCCCTCAACTATCAAGCGATTTTAGTTTTCATCCCTCTTTGAAACTTTGGTACACTTTTATCCTTGTCCTTAAGGAAACTATACTTTTTCATCCTCCAAAACCAACGACGTTAAAAATAAGCTGAGGTGGCTAACGTCTGGCCATGTGTGATGACATGTTTCCTTTCTAACGTTTGCCATGTGTTCGATTACATGTTTCCTTTCTTACATTGCTTTATGCCATAGCGGAAGAGGAAGAAACTCTACCTACGTTGCATGATGAAGAAGCCTAGATCGTTGCCTTCACCGAACAACCAGAATCACTAGCTCTTCACTCAGCGCCACCCCACGAGTCAACGTTCTAGATGCTCGTCACCACCAAAACTGCAATTGCAAAGAAACCCTCTTCTACCCAAGGTTGGGTGGTCCGCGAGCAAGGAGCAACAAAGAAATTGGGAAAAAGAAAAATAACCAAAGATACTTGAACATAAAACAAAGCCATTGTAACATCCCGATTTTTGGGATGCCCCGATTAAGAGTAAAATCATAATACCATCGCGAAAATCCACTTATATGATACCAAAATTTGGTAAAGTAAAAACGAAATAAAATAAAATTGATTACATTGTCTCTAACATTTATACTACAAAAACTTTAAATAACGCAAATCTTTTTCCCACTCTCGCGTCTCTATCGTACATCTAGAGCATCTGCAACATCTGCTCTCGTATAACCAAAAGTTATACAATCATCGCAAGACACACACAACCACAACCACAAACAAATATGGGTAAGCTACCATAGCACAACCAATAACAATAAAATATGTACATAGGAAGCAAACACAACTCGATAACAAATCAATCATCTACAGTGCTATCCTACTAACAAAATCATATATACACCAATCATCATCAACATTCTCATTAACTATATCATGAGTATACCATCAATGTCATCCTTATCAACATCATCTTCAAACACATCGTCACTATGAATCATCATCACATATACCTCCATCAGAACTATCATCGTCATGAATCATTCATCATGAATAACACCATGAGCATCCACAATACCATAACTCCATAGTGAAAAGAATTAGTCACACTCTTGTACCCTACCTCAAACCTGTAGCCTCCCTACAGGTACCTTGTAGCCTATCCTACAGGTTTGCTCGAGTAGTCCCGCCTACCTGGCTAAGGAACATGTTTCCTGTCACACAAGGACAAGGCAAACACCATCTCCCCCATACAAAGAAGGTTCAATATCCGAGCATCCCCTTTTCGCACACAAGGCCAAAGGGAGTTGTTATCTCGACCGGTCGATAGTCTCAGGCTTTACTAGGTACAACAAGTGCACTTATCCCACACTCTTATGCTCATCGATCACACACTCAGGTACAACTCCATCACTCACTCATTCCACTCATCAATCAAAGTTCATCATTATCTAAAGTCTCATTCAAAAATACAATGTGCTCAATGGATTCTACTCAAACAATAAATGACAAACAATAAATAAATATAATTCAATATCAATCCAAAATAATACATCATTTATTACTTTAATCAATCATAAAAATCAAATTTCCAATTAACTTAAAATCCCATAAACTTAATTTCTCTTTTCAATTTTAATTTAAATTAATTTGATTACCAATTAATTACTAAATCAATAATAATAATTTTTTTCTCAAAATTATAATAATTATCATTATAAATTAATGTTTTCATCACTCTCAATTTATATTTTGTTTTCATTAATTAATGTCAATAATTAATTAATTGTATTTCCCCTTACTTTAATTTTGAGATATAAGATTTATTTTAAATCCTCTTATCTTATAGTTAAAACTTTCAAAACTGTCCAACAATAATTCTTTAGGCCCAATTAGTTATGTCCAAAAAGTGTAGTCCGAGAGTTGCTCCCTCCACCACCCCAAGCATTCCCTACACCTCCCCACTATTTTTATTATTCCAAAAATATCCTACATTAATTTAATTTTATTTATCTTTTTTAAAATCCTAAATCTCTCTACATCCCCTCACCTGCCACGTAAGTTTTTTCTTCTACACAAAAACCCTAATTCCATCACCATTAACCTTGCCTCCATTGCGAACAACCTTGTTGCCGTCAAACCCTATCTCCACTACCATCAACCTCACCATCAGACGTGAGCCTCCATGGCCACCACCATCAGATCCGTAAATTGCCGTCATCTTCGACCATCACCGCAAATCCTCCATTGACGCCGACAAACCCTAGCGTCGCCACCATCCTCACCGCCAGTCCTCAACAAGTCGCCTTCACCATTAATGCACCAGCGCCTCTCCATGAGCTACTTACACCAGGCCGCACCACGAGAACCACTTTGCGCTGTCGTCGCACTATCTACAGCGGCAAGATCATATTCTTCACCAAAAACCTCCATTGCGAAACTTTCACCAACTTAAATTGCTTCGCTGCGCGAGCGTCTTCTTCTCCATCATCTTCTCCTTCGCGTCTTCATCTTCAACCTTGCACTCAGAAAAACCAGCCCAAGAACCTCAAATCAAACCCAGAACAGAACTCTAAAACCCCAATGTCGCCGTTGCGACTCGCGATACCTGCAAGAAGACACCAAAGCAAACCCAAAATCCAATCGCTCCCGTGACGGTCAGAATTGACGAGAGGAAGGTCAGGGTTGGGACGTCGTTTTCGCCGTTGAAGAGTGTCCCCGATGTCGAAAAGTCTCCAAAATTAAGAGGGTCGCTGGAGAAAGAGGAGCGACCACTAAAGTTTTCTCTAATGCTGATGAAGAAGGAGATTGAGGAGGATTTCATGAATTTGAGGAAGAGGCCCTTTTCCCTAATTAGTGGTTGTCGGAGGTTAATGTTGATTGCTAAAGGTTCCTGATGAAGCTGAGACTGACAAGGTATGCGCAATTCTTTTGCAAAGTTTTCATTTTGATGTTCGCTGTGGGGGATGCATATGAAGCTCTGATGGGGGATTTCATGGATGGATGTAATTGGTGGTGTATCTTCATGTACTTTGATTTTCTCGGTGCACTCTCCATTAAACGGACGTCGACATCCGTCTGTCTTGACGTTGATATTCGTGCACGAATGTTGACATCCGTGAACGCATATATTGAAGGGTAAAGTAGGAATTGGGAGGTGTAGGGAGTCGTGTGTGGCGGTGGAGGGAGTAACTCTCGTGTAGTACAAACCAGAACCCCAATGCTGGTTTAGAGGCCTAACCTAGGCCCAAACCTGACTGTCACTTGAAATCTTGGTCGCAACTCACCACTACCACCATGGTTGCTTCGCTGGTGCAACCACCACTGTCACTACATACCAGAGATTGCGAGCATCAGACCCACAACATTTCCCCAATTCGAAACCCTTCAAGAAAAAGCCCAAATCCAAAAATCTCAAAACACAACCACCAATCTATAAAGAAAACAGATGAATCAAACCCCAGAAATCCCCAATTCAATTTCAGAAAAACCCAACCTCTGTGTCGTAATGGTAGGACTCCAAATCGCGTTTCAAAAACTGCAGAAAAGGACACTAAACACATCCACCCAAATTGTGAGTCGTATCCAAGAATAGGAAACCCAAAATCCCAAATGAAACCTTCACCGTGAAACGCAGAAGCCAAGTCGCGCCCTCACCTGGCCTCCATCGCACCTGAACACGTAATCCCTTCCTGCAAACCCTTGCCAGAACCAAAGCGAAGAGGGAAGAAGCTCTCTCCCTTGCAATGCGAATCAGTGCAAGAACAAAGAGAAAAGAGTCCCTCCTCCGAAATGAACCAAACCGGAAAACAAAGGAAGAAGAAGGTCTACTCACGCGACCAATAACCCTACGAGTCCACTGCAAGCCGCCATCGAAGGCGAAAACACGCCTGAGTCGCGCCTCCCGCGGTGTCGTCACTCTCGCCACCATGAGGTCATTGCCTCTACTCGAGACACATAACGTTCTCGCTCCAAGACTGGGTGGTACGCGAGAAGTAAAAGAGTAAGAAGCTTGAAGCTTCTTGTTGCTCGCGTTAAATGAAACTTAGAAGAAATTGGGAAAGAATTTCCCTTTTGCGACTCTGGGTTTTCCCCTAGTTCAATTATGAACCCAATTTCAAACCATTGTTTAGGGTCTTAGACAAAGTTCCCCATTAGCATTTTCGAATTCAAAAAATACAAGGAAATTTTAATTTTATTTAATCTGATGTAGAAGATTAATAAGGAATAACCATTAACATTCATATTAAAAGAACATATCATTAATTAATTTTTAAGTTTTCCTTTGCTCCAATCAATTCTTAATTATAATTAGAAGAAAGACAAGTCCCTAATTTGATTTCAATTATAATGAAATCAAAATACTAATTTTTAGCATAACCTTGATATTAATAAAAGAACCATAATTTCTAGTTTAAGATTCAATTACGTTAAATCATCATAATGGTACACCAATGTTTATTGATCAAATAAAAATATAAATTTATTCATGCTTATCAAGTCTACCAAATATCCAAAAACCAAACAATTGCATAAACATTCATCAATGGTATAAAGCATTCAAATTAACTCAACAAATATATAATTGCAATTAAACATTTGTCATACTTCCAAAGAAAATTCAAGGATATAACCACATTCATCATACAATAAATCCATAAAACAATATACTTCCAAATAAAATCAAAGATATCCTCAAATTCATCATACAATAAAACAATCAAATAAAGGTAAGCTTCTCATACTTTAGTCAATTATAAAGCTTTATGATTGAAGATCAATAATATACGTATATCTTCTGAAAATATTTTCTCCTTGCTAATCTCTAAGCTATTAGTTTTCAATTTATTTAATTTCTGCACCTCAATATTCAAAGGGAAAAGACATTATTGTCCTTAGACAAAATATAACTAAAATAAAATAAAGGTTTCTCATAAACCTATCTCCCTAATATTTGAACTCATTTTCATTCAATCCTAGACATACATCTCAACCAACAGGCTAACACATCACATTTAAAATATAGAACATCATAAATTTAACAACCATACTTATATCAACAAAATAAATAAATAACATAGAACTTTATATTTTATTCAAGACTTGCAAACCAACTAAGCTACACAACACCTTGTGAACTCATGCATATTTTAATACAACATACTCAAATCTTATTTATAAACTCTACATTTTCTCGGGTCTTACAACCACCATCTTCATCACTTCATTTCTGCTAGGCATGATTGGGAATCCTTTGAACATTTATGCCAAAAGACATTCAGCACTCCACAAATCATCACCAACTCTATAGTCTGTGTCACCTAACAACAATTCAAGAGCTCTGTACCATAGCGTCACAACACGACTAGTGAGAGGTTGATGATAATCTGGACCATAAAAGTTGGTAAGTCCAAAATCTGCAATTTGAAGCATCCCATTTTTATCAATCAAAAGGTTTGACCCATTTATATCTCGGTGAAGAATTCCCATATCATGGCAATGCTGCAGACTTGGAAGTAATTGATGCATATAGCACTTGACCTACATTAACTTTTTAAGATCATTAAGGAGAATAAAGGGGTTCAAATGTTAAAATGACCAAAGCATCAAAGAGAATCTTTTAACTCGTGGTTCTGATAGTTTCTCTTCAGGACGAGCAATGACTTGTGCCAAATTTGTTTGCATGAACTCAAAAACTAGATATATATTATACTACATTCTTGAAGTGGCTAATCCTTTAAGTGGCTAATCCTTTAAGTTTGACTATATTGGGATGATCCAATCTTTGTAATATGGTAATTTCTCTTGCCATAAACTTTATGCTTTCGGGCTCTGATGTATTGAAGCGAACCTTCTTCAAGGCCACAATTTCTTGTGTGTCTCTATCCAGAGCTTTATAAACATTGTTGTAGGTTTCTTGTCCAACCTACAAAAAATAACATAAGTCAACTGCTCCATCCTGCCATTATCAGTTGCGACAACACTTCAGTTTTGATTGTTATAAGTGAATTATATTTGAACAAAACTTGCATAGTGGATTGCCAATAGTTTGGAAACAATAAAACATAAGCAGTAGTTGAATACAACTCCAGATTAAAACTTTTGTAATCTAGATAAAAATCAATATCACGATTCAATTACTTAAAGATTTCATGATATAACTAATTGAACCTCGATTAAACTAAGAACGTATGCGATTAAGATTAATAATGCTTTCAAATCAATCGTGCATTGCACAAACAATTGAACTGTCTACTTGCATAAATTGTCAAATTCAAATAGCCCATCCTCAAAGCAAGTAAAGATACCTGGAACTCAATGAGATGTTATAATTCTTATTCTGTAATTTACTAAAAAAGAAGTCCCTAGATTGCAATATTATCTTCATGTTTTATTGAAGTTATAAAACACAATGATTTTATTTCTTAGTCATATAACTCGAGAAAAAATCCTAGTCCATTTTTCTTTTCCCCAATTTCTCTATTGCTCCTTGCTCGCAGACCACCCAACCTTAGGAAAAAAAGGGTTTATTTGCAATTGTGATTTTGGTGGTGATGAGCATCTAGAACGTTGACTCGCGGGGTGGCGTTGAGTGAAGAGCTAGTGATTCTGGTTGTTCGGAAAAGGCGGCGACGCTGTGGAGGTGCGATCTAGGCAGGGCTTCTTCTTCACGCAACGTAGGAAGAGTTTCTTCCTCTTCCGCCATGGCACAAAGCAATGTAAGAAAGGAAACATACGTGGCAAACGTTATAAAGGAAACATGTCATCACACGTGGGCAGACGTTGGCGACCTCAGCTTATTTTTAATGCCGTTGATTTTGGAGGACGAAAAATTATAGTTTCCTTAAGGACAAAGATCAAAGTGTACTAAAGTTTGAAAGAGGGACGAAAACTAAACTAAAATCGCTTGATAGTTTAGGGACTAATGGTACACAAAGTAGGGATTAAAGTTTTTACAGTAAAGGGAGTAAGATGCTTCAGGAATATATAAAAAAATTTAGTTTAATCTAACGATAAATTAAGTGGGAATTATATATATATATATATATATATATATATATATATATATACATATATTTTCTATTAATTAATTTATTTATTTTATAAAAATATATTTTGAAGAAATGTATTCTACTAGGTTTGAACCCATGTCCAAGTCCTACAAGGTGTTTACCATCTAAGCTACTGTAGATTTTTGTTTAACTTACCACATAACTTAATCATATTTTCTACCCATAAAGTTATTACAACTAATAATAATATTAAGAGAAAATTACTACATTTTATTAAGATGAATATTTTTATGGGCTTTACATAAGTCACCTGCATAATTACTATCACTATAGGAAGATTAGTTCTTCCACCTTATTAATAAAAGATTCCATAATCAATTTTGCCTTTAAGATATCTTAGAATCCGTTTAACTACAACCCAATGTGATTCCTTTGGATTTGTTATGCACCTGCTGATTAAACTTATACCATGCATCAAATCGGGTCGAGTTGTGATATACATATGACTACCAATTTCTAGCTTAAACTTTGTAGCATCTATTGGGACACCTTTTTCATCTCTAGACAGTGTTGTTACTAGTACTATAATGATGTGATCATAGATGGGTCAAGACATGAAGAAAACATGAAAAAAAATAAAAAAAGTGGAATAGGTTTTATGGCTTGTATTTTGGTCTTTAATAGCATATGTTTCTTCCATTTTGAGAATAGTTTCAATCCTTCCACTTTTCTCCCATTATTAAGCTTTCTTCCTTTCCCAAATTCTTTTTGAGAAAATATCCCACCGCCATCTTCCCTTATTTCCACCTCTTTAATAACCCTTTTCAAACTACATCTTGAGTTAGTGTTCCCTCTTTGGTTACATTTAACTCAAGACAAAAATAAAAGTTTTTCCAAAAAAGGTCTCTTAGTTTTCTTGAATATTTTCAATCAAAATCTAAGGAGACCTTCTAGTTTTATTTGTTTATATACTTTGTTTGGAAGACCAAAAATAATTACACTTTTGTTTGATGCTTACTGTAGTGTGATCTTTGATCTAGGAGGTACCGATCTTTTTTCTTTGTGTAGGTATTTCAAGATTCAAGGTTGAATCCTCTCTAACCTTGGGGGGAAGATGTGATCATAGATAGGTCAAGACCCGAAGAAAAAAATAAAGAAATAAAAAGAGTAGAATAGGTTTTATGGCTTGTATTTTGGCCTTTAGTAGCATATGTTTTAGGCTTGTATTTTGTCTTTCTAGTTTCATTCTTTTAGTCTGATTGTAAAAAAGCTTATATATTCTTCTTTTCTTTAAGGTGTAAGCAATGTGAGACTTCACATTGTTTGGACTTACCACAATACTAGATAAGAGATTTCATCAACAGAAAAATTAGGATCCAAGCATAATCAAGATCTATATAAAAAGACCTAGGGGAAGCATAAAGGAAACATTAGTAACTCTGGTTTGGAGCAGCTATCATCCACAACATATATTTCTTCCTTTGCACCCTTTTCTCTCTTTTTTTCTTAATTTTCATTCATTATATATTCCACTCATCCATTAAGGACTAAGCTTCTAGGGTTGGTTTTATTGTAATTTCATTATAGATTATGAGGTTAGATCAAAATAATGTTTGTTCTTTTGATTATTGTTTTGGGTTAAGTTTCACCTATATCTTTTATCTCTAAATCACGTAAAAAGTAATGATTTTCACATCATATCTAATTAGCGATGTGTTTTAATCTATATGCATGTTGATCATATGAGTCTGAAGGTTTTTAATTTTGATTGAGAATATATTTTGATTAAAGTTAAGAACTTTCATATGCTTGAACGAATTTTTGCTACCAATTGATAATATACTTTAATTAATGGTAAAAAATTTAACAATAATTAGTCAAGAATGTATTTTGATTAATTAACTTTTAACTTGATTAGGAGTTAAAAGAATATATATGAATAAATATAATAGGATTGAGTTGATAATATACTTTGATTGAATTTATTATGAATAATATAAAATTGTTTTGCTTTTAATTGAGAATCTACTTTTGTTAATAGTAAGATCACCAACAAATTAATTAATAATTGCTTTAATTAATTTAAAATAAAAACAATAATCCATTAAACAATAATTTATGGGTAACCATGATGAATCTATTTTGAAAAAAATGGTGAAATTAACCTATTTTATTATAATTGTTTTAAAGTCTTTTATTAATTTGTTATTTTATTAAATTCACATTTATATCAATCTTCAACATTAATTCCATTAGGATATATTTTTACTTTTATTTTTTTTAGTATTTGCATTATGTTTAACTAACCTTTTGAGTAGAATTTCACAAGAATCAATTATTGAAAAATAATTTTATATTCATTGGAATATGACTCAGGATCAACTTAACTCTCTCTAGTTTGTTAACTACTAACTTCACAATATTGAAATTGCTTTGGTTAAGTGGGGATAATTTGAAATTGTCAACGACAACGTATCACCAACACACCAAGATAAAGGAATTTTTCTTGCGTTACTTACCAAAAGACTCTTACTTAGGAAGCCTCGACCTTGAGGGGCTAATATAGTAATTGGTTGAGGAGGAAGAAATGTCGACTTACATATTTGTATATGTCAGAGGTTCTAAGACACCTCAGTCAACACTGTAGTGTGAGATGAGACACTCAAATATCCATGTACGTAGCATGATAAACTATAATTAAGTAATGACTAATTAATGGTAATTAAGAAATGTTAGGAAAGCCTAGAATAAGATAAATTTATAGATCTAAGCCTAACAAACAGGGTCCATGCATGTACTGTTCTAGATTCATAAAATATGTCAATAGAATCATTTATTACAATAATATTATTAATTTGAACATTAAAGTATTTTAGTGTACTTTTCTGCCAATAACATTTAGATTACATGGAGACATACATAAATAACATTAAAACATATGAACACTTGAATGTGATTATGAATACATCTCGAAACAAATAAAAATAAAACCATTGCTATAATCCAAATTATTACAATTTGTAGATTAATTTATTCTTTTAGTGGAGTGTTGTTGCTAAACGACTTTTACTTATAAAAGATGGTTTATCGTTAGTTATATTCAGCTTTAGATTATTTTGATTTGAATATGATTTGGACTAGAAATTCAGGTTTTCTAATTTTTTAAATCTAAATAAGTAAAACATAAATCTGATCTAGAAAAGTTATAAAATAGAGATAAAAAAAAAGTTTTTATGAAATGATCCTTAACAGACGAGATCAGTGCAAAAGTAAATCAGATTGGATCAAATAGATTTTTTGCTCATCTCTAACTTTTTAGGATCTCGACACTTATAGTTTAGACATTACTTGTCAAATCCTTTTGTGGTTAAACGAAAAAACATATTCTCCAAAACCTAACATAAAAACATATTGTAAAATGTTAAAGACAATATCTCATAACTTGTTTTAGACACGAATTTATTAAAAAGATAAGGCAGTAAAATATTATAATGTCTATTAACATTATGCAAAAGTATTTCCTTTTTTTTTGGAAAAAAATATGTAATTTATATTTCTTTTTCCATATTATTTTCATCCAAATTATATACTACAAATATATAGAAGAACATTACATCATATTTGTCCACTAGTATTTCATAATTCAAATTTTATACTAAAAATTTTATTTAACTAAATATATAAAATTAAAATTAATACGTATATTAAATTTAACTAACTAAAATAAGATAGATAATAATTAAAAAATATCCACGTAAAGACTCAATAACCAATCTGTTTTTGCTAATATTTTAAAAGAATTTTATTTAGTTAAAAATAATTTATTTTAACAACTAAATACTTTAAAATTAATTATTTTTTGGTAGGTACATATTTTAAAAGTTAAATATGAATGTTAAAAAACAAAATATTTACTTGAACCCGATTAAATCTATTTTCCTAATATCTTTCCGCTTAGGTTTTAGTCAAGCAACAAATCGGTTAATTTTCTGGAATCATCCATCTTCTTGTCCGTCCGCATGGTTTTTCCCACCGCCATTCGCGAGTCGGAAGAGAAGATAAAAGCAACAAAAGAATAAAATTCGCTCCCTCCCTTTTCGTGAACGGTTCTGATTTTTTGAAACAGCATAGGATATGGGTCGTTTATCAGAGTCTAAGTTGGTTCAAGAACTTGTTCTGTACGCAGCTAGCGCAGCACTGAGTTGCTTGGTCTTGTTTGTTGGTCTCCGACAACTCGACCCGAATCGCGAGGCTTCCAAAAAGGCCCTTCACCACAAAAAGGAGATTGCCAAACGCCTTGGTCGTCCTCTTGTTAACACAAACCCTTACGAGGTCCACAACCTTAACTATTGTGTTTTTTCTCTTCTGTATTGTTATCTTAATTTTTAAATATTTTACACATTTATCACAAACAAGTGTAGTATTACTGTCCGGATAAATTTCTTTGTATGTTCTTAGCAGTTAATAACATATGTTTATCTTAATTTGTAAAAACTCTATTGTAGCTTTTCCGAACGAAAGATGATTTCCTTTTTTATAAATGAGTAAAGTAGTTGTAGGATTTTATTGTTTTTACTTTGTATCTTTTTATCTTTAAAATGTGTACATAGAAACTTATCCAAACAAGGGCATCGAATTGGTTTCTTAATTGCTGCCTTTAAATATGGGTGAAAAGTTATGTTTGTGAAAAGGCATGGCCTGAGTCGTGTCACAATTATGCAACAAATTATATCCTTATCGTGTGCTTTCTGAATATATTGTTGAAGCTTGATGTATGATTCTTTACATGCTGCACTGGGTTTGCTGTGATGTTTGATGTTTTTTGGCTATTTGCATGTCCATCATTGGACTAAGAAAGTGTTTAAGGCATGGATATAGTAGGGTTAGTGAGGAATTCAGCCAGCTGTATTGTACATATTTGATTTTTTTGGTAATGGTTTTAGTCTCTGAGTATATGCAATTTTTCTGGATCTGTCAAAAGGGTTACTTTTGTGCAGATTAGTAATGTGATCTTTATTTCACTTTCCTGGTTCCTTTTCGGTACTATGTTGGTTTCTGAAACAACTTTACATGGAATGCCCAGTTGTGCAGTGTTTTGTTGAATGACAGGGGAATGGATGGGAAAGGTCTTTTTGCGTTAGTTTTCCAGTTGGATTTCTTGCTTCAAGTTCCTCTATTCTAAATGAGTTTCTGGAACTGGGGTTAAATGATTGTTGACCAATTTGCGTCTGAAGATGGAATAAGTTTGAAATCATAATCATATTGACATAAATAAATTACTTAAAACGTGTTTCTTACATATTCTATATGGGGATATATTACCTTATATTATTTCAAAAGTTTTATTTTCTAATTTTATGTTAAATGGAGGGAATAGGTTATTTTTAAGTTTAAGCATTTTATGTTTTACAGGATGTCATAGCATGCGATGTTATCAATCCTGACCACATTAATGTGGAGTTTAACTCAATCGGAGGACTGAAAACGACAAAACAGGCCCTATATGAACTTGTTATTCTGCCTCTAAGAAGACCTGACTTGTTTTCTCATGGTAAACTTCTTGGGCCACAAAAGGGTGTCCTTCTGTATGGACCCCCTGGCACGGGGAAGACCATGCTTGCCAAAGCTATTGCTAAGGAGTCGGGAGCAGTTTTCATCAATGTTAGGATATCAAACCTGATGAGCAAGTGGTTTGGAGATGCCCAGAAACTTGGTATGCACACACTATGTTTATTTTCTTCTATTCAATTCACAAGGATTTTTTTTTTTTTTTTTGCATTGAAATAAAACCTGGTCATGCTAGCTCTTGAGTTTTCTGGAAATGATTTCTTTTATAGTTTGCTTAATATGAGATTAAATACATTTGGGCCTATGCCTAATGTGATCACAATGATCAGAATTTTTTTATAGTTGTTTCTTTGCTTGAAAATTATGTGGTAGCTATCGGTTGATTACAAAATTTTTTAAATGCTCCTTCAACGTTGCAAACTCTCATGAACCAAATTTTAGATATTATCACCAAAGTTTGCGTTGGTATATTTTAAGGATATCCTAGTGTATAGCTTGGATTTCTCTTCACATAATGACCGTTTGCAAGTGTATTTTCAACTAATGCATAGTAATGAGATGTGGGTTAATAGTAAGGGGAGTAAATTTGGAGTAAAAAGTTGGAATGTCTTGGGCATATCATTTCAGCTGGGGGCATTTTAGATGATCAAAGGCTGCAGCAATGAAGAGTTGGCCTGTCCCTAAGGATATTAGAGGCTGAAATGGATTCTTGGGGTTGACAGGTTACTATACTTTGTACACAATCACGGGGTGATTGCTAAACTGTGCCCACAGATATTGGAAAAGAACAATTTCAAATGGTCGAAGGAAGCAGAACATTATTTTTAGGAATTGAAAGAGGAAATGGAGAATATGCCACATTAGCTATGCTGAATTTTGAGCTGCCATTTGTGATAGAGACTGATGCTTCTGAGCATGAAATTGGGGCAGTTTTAATGCAACAGGGCTTACCATTGGCTTTTATTAGTCATGCTTGCTCGGACAAAAGTAAGGTAAAACCAGTGCATGAACGTGAGCTCATGGCAATAGTGTTTCCTGGCATAAGTGGCGCCAATATTTCTTAGACCTACATTAATATTAGAATAGATTGTAGGAGTTGAAAATATTTGTTGGAGCAAAGGGTATCAGTTGGACAGCGGGTTAAATGGGTGACTAAGTTGTTGGATTACTCCAGTCATTGCCCATTACAAACCATGTGTGTTATTTCCATGGACTTTATCCCATGGTTAAGGGAGCTGACACTATCATGGTCATTTTGGATAGCCTAAGTAAGTAATGCTGATTTCATTCCTTTGTTTCATCCATACTTGGCTAAGGATGTAGCTGCAGTCTTTGTGAAGGAAATTGTTAGGTTGTATGGTTTCCCTAATTCTATTGTTTTGGATAGGAATAGGATTTTCCATAGTGCATTTTTGGCAGGAGCTATTTCGCTTGGCTGTCATCAAACTAAAATTTAGCTCTGCATTCCATCTCGAAACTAACAACTAAATGGAGGTGACTGACCTCACCATTGAAGCCCACTTAAGGTGCTTTGTCGATGGCCATTCTAATCAATGGGCAAAGTGGTTGGCATGGGTTGAATTTTGGTTCAATCTATATTCAATGCTTCTATAAAGGTGATTCCTTTTAAAACATTCTTTGATTGTGATTCCTTTTAAAACACTCTTTGATTGTGATTCCCCTAACATTGTTCCTTACCATGGAAACAACATTGTAGTAGACGAGGTTGACCAATTATTACTTGTAAGGGATAATGTCTAAGAGAAATTGAAACAAAATTTGCTTAAAGCCCAAATACAGAGTAGGAGGGAGGTGGAATTTCAGGTTGGGGACATGGTTTACTTAAAGGCCCAACCCTATATACTGGGATTATTTGGCAAGATGTGTGAATGAAAAACTTAGTTCCGGATTTTGAGCCATTCAAGGTCTTGGAAAAGATTGGTGTTGTTGCTTATAAAGTTCTTTTACCAGCAACATCAAGATTGCATCCAATTTTTCACATTTCTTAACTCAAAAAGGCTCCTCCAATTAGTCAACCGAGTCAAGAACTTCCCCTTTTCTTAAGAAGGGAATTGGAATTGCAAATTGTACCAGTAGTTTTGCTAACAACTAGGAAGTTGTTAAATGGAAACGGGGAGGTGCTTAAGCAGTAGGTTGGGTTACCCAAGGAGGACATCACTTGGGTGCTGCTTGATGGTGGAGGAGCTATTGATGGGCCTCAATCTCCATTGAAACAATACTATGGGAGAAGAGCAGATAGGTGTACAATGGAAAGTAAGGAGGAAACAATGTTTACGCCACAAATGGAGGAGAGAGATGCTGAAATCAGCTCAGGGGAGGGATATAAGGAAGTGGAGGGTGGTGGAGAGCGGATAGGATTCATTTAGTATATTTAGGGTGTGGCTGTTGCCACAAGGCTGGTTCTAATTTTTCTGGCTTTGATCTTATTGTTGGCATTTTGTGCTTGAGCTGAGAGTTGTAACCAAGTGTGGATCCCTAAAGTTTTACTTGAATTCAATAATAGTTCTTATCACCAACCATGGGGGAAGAGATTGATTTACATTTTGGTTTTAGAGAGAATCTGTATATTGTTTTTGTAAATGGGAAAATATTTTTATATTTATTCCTGTACTGCATATGTTTATATGGAAAGAATATATATTGGAAATAAATTTTGTTTAGAAACCTAAAAAGTAGAGGAATAAACGGGGAAATCAAGATGATATACATATTATTCCTCAAAATGAAATAGAAAATACAGCGGGATGATGATTCCTATTGCCGCAGAGCAGCTCCTCCAGAGAGGCTAACAACCCTTGGACAAAAGAAATCTTCAATATCTTTCCTCATACTTCCTTTTTCTCTCTCCTTTTGCTTCTCTCACTCCGTAACTTATTTTGTTACACCCTTTGCACACCCTTGTTTCTCCTCTCATACATTCTCCAAATCTTAGGCCTGCTTCAAAATCATAGCCCTCGTTTCCAGTTCTTACAAATTAAGGCAATTTGACATTGAGTATTGCCCCTTCAATTTCGTTCTTATTTCTGGCTGGTGTTGAGAACTGTAGTCATTATTCTCTTTGGTAGGTTAGAACATAGAATCCTATGTTTTGTTCTAAGAGTTGTGCATAATCATAATTGTTATTATACCTTTTGTCTGCTATTTTTTACATGCATTCATATGGTTTTCCGTGCAGATTGTACCTTATGTTATGATCTCATTTTTTTCAATTGCATATCTTCTATGTTTAGTTCTGAGTTTGTCCACTTTGATGGATGTTTTATATCTTTTTGCATATAATTAAAACACTTGATTAAGCTTTAAGTAATTCCTTAATTGAGTATTTTCAACTGAGTCCCTATTTCAAATTTTCAACTGAGTCTCTATAGAGTGCTAAAAATATTTTTTATTTTTTTTTAAGTACCCATTCAGTTTGATTTTTTCTGTTAGTGGGATGGTGTGACCATTACTTCCATATTTCCCTCTCCAATCCAAAGGAGTGAGTTGACTGGAACGCGAAGGCAAGAAAATCACACAGGGTACTTAGAAAAACACTTAATAGAATGATTTTTTTATATAAAAATTTAATTAAAAATACCCAAATTTATAAGATACTTAAAATTTAATTAAGTCTAATTAAAACAACTGATACCATATTGAAACAATATGAAGCACAATCTGAGTTATTAAGTCTTTTATTTGGATTACTGGTGAGCTGCTTTTCTTTTTCAGTGACTGCCATATTTAGCCTAGCTCATAAGCTCCAGCCTGCCATCATATTCATTGATGAAGTTGACAGCTTTTTGGGTCAGCGTCGTCAAACAGATCACGAGGCTTTGTTAAACATGAAAACTGAATTCATGGCTCTGTGGGATGGTTTTACTACTGATAGTAAGTTTTAAACGTATTATGTACTCCTCTTCCGAGGCTCATGCAGATCCGGTGAATTGATGCTGCTCTATTTAGCATTATTATTTGTACCTGTCAAAGATTTTTAATTATGATGACTTTTAATTTATTGTATAGAGAATGCTCAAGTTATGGTCCTTGCTGCTACTAATCGTCCTTCAGAACTTGATGAAGCAATACTTCGACGACTTCCTCAAGCATTTGAAATTGGTATTCCGGACCAAAAGGAGAGGGCTGACATATTGAATGTTATCTTGAAGGGTGAGAGGATTGAAGAAAACATTGATTTTGACCAAATAGCTTTCTTATGTGAAGGTTACACTGGTTCGGATCTATTTGACCTGTGCAAGAAAGCTGCATATTTTCCAATTAGAGAACTTCTGGATGAAGAGAAGAAAGGGAGAAGTGTTTCTGTGAGTGATTCATCATTATCTTTTACCACAACATTTCATTTTAGTTGAGTAAAGTCTATTTTTAAAACTGTTCTATGAACCTGATTATGGAGATATGTTTGCACGGATTGACTAACGTGTCTGGTCAATGCAAGCAATTTCTGACACGCGTAAAGATCAATTGATGCCAATATGACAGTTTTGTGCTTGTATGCATGAAGCCTTTTTATAGACTTTCTAGTTTTGAAGAAATATATTGAGTAGAAGCAACTAATTATCCCTTCATTACACTGGGTCAATTCTTAATATTTTGAACAGCAATTCTTAATCTGTACAGTTTTATTGATGACTGCTTCTGATAAGGTCTAATTTCATGGTTCAGGCTCCTAGACCATTGTCCCAGGTAGACTTGGAGAAGGCCCTGGCCACATCACGAAAGACTACTGATGCTGCATTTGAATACAATGGATTAAGTGCTGATACTCTAAGATGGGCAAGGCAGAGGGAACCTGGTGGTGATTATCAGGTTCAAGCTGCCATTAATGAACTCTCTAAGTTTGTGGTATCTCACATGACTAGTCGCCAGCCAGATGCCAAAGATGTTTAAGATGCTCTTGATCTTTTACAGATTAGTCCAATACGTAAACCCACCTATCTCATTTATACTCATTCTAGAACATACTTTACGTAGCATCATATGTTGAGGCAAAGAGCTATTGCATTTTGTTGTCTTTTTTATGCAATTATCCTTTGTGAATCACCAATTAATATTGATTTTTTTTTTCTGATTTCAAATTGGATGCAAGTATGTCTATATATATATAGAAAAATCTATTAGAGTAGGATTATTTGTTTCGTATTCATGTATATCGTAATTGATGGAATATATTTTTCAAATTATATTAAGAATAATTTGACTATGTTGTACTGTTTACTTTTTGATGAAATTATAATTTACAATTTTTTACGAAAAGTTGTGGATAATCTAAAGTTATAAAAATTACGTCCATAAACAAGTATGTATATATATATATTTTAAGCTGCATATCATATATCTTTGAACTAGAAAAATGATAAATAGATATAAATCTCATTTCTTTACTAAAAAAATGTCGTCTAAAATCCATGAAGTCTAGTCTAGTCCTACATAAAGGTTTTAGGTCGTCCAATTATCGAAGATCATTCCTTTAACCTGGGTCCAATAATTTTTAACACATTGACTCATGGCAATGGATCAACTTGTGTTTGGATACTATAATTTCAAAGTGTGTATATTTGATTTTATCGACCCTGATCAAATTGCGCTATCTTGGATCGTTGGTTGGATAGGACGACGCATAAGCCCTTTTAGAATAAAGTTCATTCTCATTTTCTAGAATCTTCCTTTCCTGCATTTTATGACTTAGAAGTGCTTTTCCATGTGTCACGAAATGCATTGTATCCTGTCTTGCCAATTTTCTCCACGTGCGCGATGTGTCAAATTCTTCCATAACAACAGCACAAACTGTTCTCTTCAAACACTTTCGAAGACAAGTGATTACCACTTCTTCCTCGTTTGGCTGCGTCATCTTCTCCTTATGAATCTCCTGTAGCGTCTTAACTACCATTTTCCTAGTTATAAGTTTTTGTATTTCTATAATTTGTTTTATAATTTGGGAGACTCCTCTTCTAACAAGTATCAGGGTTGGTTCCAAGTTTCTTGTTGTTGGACTTTTAATATATATAAGAAGTTGTTTGTGCTTGGTTTAATAAGTGGAATCTTTTAAAAGTTGAAAAAAATTGGATGTAATTTATGAGTGAATCAGGATAAAATACTTGTATTGTGAAATGTTTTAGAATCACTATTTAACTTCTTTCCTTTCTAGGGTTTTCTTATGATTTTCGTTGGTATTAGAGTTAGTTTTAGGAGTTAGTTCTTTATAGAGCTTAAGAAAATGATTATGATGAAAAATGGAAGATATGTGATAAATTGTCTTCCCTCAAGAGGCAAAAGTTTGACTATTGGAAATAATAGATGATTGTTTTTCTTAGTCTTGCCATATAGACATGTGGAACATGATGAAATGAAAACTTTATTCCCTTTAAAAAGTAGGGTAATAAACTACCTAGAAGAAGATGGAAGGAAGAGCAAAATCATAGCTATCTTTTAAATTCGAAAGCTAGAAATTCACTAATGTGTGCTCTTTCAAAAGAGGAGTACAAGAAGGTACACGTTTTCAAAGGAACCAAGGAGATATAAGACACTTTAATTATCACATTCCAGCAAAGTAAAGCGAAACAAATTGAGCCTACTGACAAGGTAATGCGAGTAGTTCTCAATGGAGGACAATGCAAATATCTAAAGCATGTTTAGCAAATTTCAAATGATCTTAAATAAGTTAAGATAATTATCTAAAGCATGTTTAGCAAATTTCAAATGATTTTAAATAAGTTAAGATAATTATGTAGGATATATGCATATTTTGATAATTTCTATATTACGGAGTCTTTTTAGGCAGTGAAGATCATAAGTGACTGTTTTAAGAATCTTAAAGAATCTTGGTGGTATAAGCTTAGAGGAATTTGCTAGAATCGTAAAGGTGCACAAGCTAGAGCTTCAGCGGGATAAAGAAAGAGAGGAACATCGCTTTGAAAGCACAAAAGCCTACCAAAAGAACTCCTACAAAGGCATTCAATGCTAAAAAAATCCTTAAAAGAGTTAAACATTGAAGAGTCAATGAGTGACAAGGAGAAAGATGAATAATCGTTCATCTCGAGGAAATACTTTCCATGTGGAGGAAAAGGAAAGGCACACCTTCCAAAAGTAGACATCTTGGATTCATTTCCAGAAACTACTAATTAAACATAAAGAAGGAAGGACTGATAGTCTACTATAAGTGTAGAAAGCTAGGACATTTCAAGTCATAATGTCAAAATCTTGAAAAGTCCAAGAAAAAGATGATCTTCAATAGAAAGGTTAAAAAGAAGGTCTTCATGAGCATCTAGGAGGACTTAAACGCCTCTGAATTTGAAGGAGATGAGGAAGAAAATCTTTATCTTATGACTTATAGCACTTAATACTCGTCAAATACTCTGACAAAGAGGTAAACTTCTTCGACATTTACTTTGTTATTCAAGCTTATCATGAGTTATTTTAAACTTGTCAAGGCTATCAGAAGTCTATAAGCTATTATGAAAACAAAATAATTTTTTTCAAGGAACATAACACCTTCAAAAATAAACTAACATCATCTAATGATGATGTAAAGTCCTTAAAGCAAAAAATTTAGCGATTTGAAAGAGAAGCTAATTGTTTTAAAAAGAGAAAATGGAAACATCATTTTGAAAAACAAAAAGTTGATAGAGAATAAAACTTGTTGAAGATACTAAACGCGTTGAATCACTCAAACGAGAGAATAACACCTTATATAAGGTGTTAGAAAAATTGTCTGAACAAACAATAATCTAGGACTATTACTTCAAAACATCCTTTTGATAGACGAGGTCTAGGGTTTAAAGGCAATAATACTCATTATATGTCTATACCTAGAACTAATTATTTTAAAGAGAAAATCAAAGTTAAGACTCTAAAAAAAGAAGGTGTTCAAGACTAACAAGATAAGATCCAAATAAGATTGGCATTTAAAAAAGAAATTGTTTCCTTTGCATACATGTTTGATGACCGCAAGAAAACCTCATTCATGGTACCTGGATAATGGATGCTCGCGACACATGACGAGAAAAAGGTTTATGTTCCAAAACCTTAGGAATAAGAAGGAAGGATCGGTAAGCTTTGGAGGAAACCAATACAACAAAATAATTGGCATTGGAAGGATATGTATAATTGTTTCCCCATTTGTTAATAATGTTTTGTTAGTTGATGGCCTAAAACATAATCTGCTTAGTATAAGTCAATTATGTGATATAGTGAATATAATGTTATCTTTGAAAAAAACCATTGCAAAGTCTTGGACAACCAATGTCTATTAGTATTTTCAGCAAATAGACAAGGTAACTTGTATAAGATAGACATAGATGAAATGCATGCTAAAAGTGTCTCATGTCTAGTGTTTATAAAAGATGAGGCTATTACATGACATAACAGATGTGGACATGAGAACATGAGATTATCTCTAAGTTACAATGCCATGACCTCGTAAGAGGATTGTCTAAAGTATCATTCAACATACAATCTTTTGTAATGCTTGCATGAAGGGAAAATGGGTCAAGGTATCTTTAAAAAGCATTTTATATAGCATTTTCGTCGAGTATAAGATTTTTCAAGTAGTTGTTAAACATTCAACTTTGTAAATGATTTTAATCAATGAATTCTTTTCTTTGTGCTATATAGGATATTTACTTCAGTGTTTGTAAGAGCTTTCTTTTTAATGAACAATTATTTAATATGGAAAGCTCTTGTATTTAAAACTAAAATGCAATTGTAGATTTAATAAATGAAGCGTTTAGACAAAATTAAATAATAAATGCACAAATATTTTTATATTGATTCACTCCAACTCAGTTACTTCCAGTTTTCTCTATCTATAGAGGGTTCCACTATAATCTTCAACAAGAATATAACTGAGTATTCTCATCACTCCTGGTATCCCCTGATACGTTGCCTAGTTGAGTTTCATCCACTCCTGGTTGTGCAGTATTCTTCACCACTTCTGGTATCCCTAGTTAGCCATAACTTCCTATTACTTAGACTAGTTAAGTATTCGCTCCACTTCTAGTACTAGACAATCCTAGTATCCTCTAATACGCAGCCTATATTTCCTTAACTCGTTAGAGTTTTAAAACAAGTGTTTTCATTTTCTTCAGAATTGCAATCAACCAATTGCTTAAAATTCATTTAGACTATTACTCTTATAGATACGATATGTGTTCAATACAATACATTCTATAAAATTGTTGGGTGTTTCTCTCTTTTCTCTCTGCTTACAATAGTAAGCAAATATTACAATGAGGCTTGAGAGTATTGCTTGACTATTCTTTTTCTCTTCTCAAATATTGTCTTTTTAGTTAAGCTTCTTTGTGCTTTCCTTCTAAACGCTTTCGTAGGGTTGATATTTTCGTTGTAAGCTATGCTATTGATTCTTCCTTTAATGATCTTCTATTTAAATGCTTTTGAAAAGGTATCTGTAGATTGAGCTTTTAGCCTTGATTCTTGTGTCTTCTTTGTCTTGCATGTAAAACAATCGTTGGTTAAAGTCAAGTTTTCAGAGCAGACTTGCTTTTTCAGTACTTTGCTCAAAGTAGGTTGTACTATCTTTCAGACACGTCTTCTTACAAAGAGAACATTCCGTGAATGTCTTCTTTGCTCTGACATCTAATTCTAATATATGTTAAATAAAGCATATGAATGTGTGTAGTAGGTAATCTACATAGAATAGATTAAATTGTGCATGCAACAAATATGTCTTATCTCTTATCACTTTTGTTGTTTTTGAATGTTACATATTTAATGTCATTTAATGCTTGCTCAGAACAACAAGTGCTTTTTACATTTTCTACTGAAGATGTTGTCTAAAATTCAATTTTTGAAGCCATTGTTAAAACCTGTTGAGATTGTTGATAAAAGGAGCACAGGTTTTGCTTAACCCAATCATAGAAATATCTGTGTTTTTGATGATGACAACACATAATTAATAACACATGTATATTCTGTGTTACATGTTCTATGTTTACATGTTATATGTTGTTCTTTACTGCTAAATCTGTATGAGAATATATGAGAACATGATTGTGTTGTTCATTGCATATCACTGTGTTAAATATTTGATTTTATATGTGTATGCATGACATATATTTTTGGAAAAGGAAAACCACATGCCTTTTAGTTGAACTTTAAATATGTGGCAAAACAACAGTTTTAAGTCGATTACATTATGGGGTGAATCGATTAAAACTCGTATGTTTGCACATAATCTTTTCAAGTGTGCTGTGAGCTTTTTCAAGAAGAAAAGTTTTCAAAACTGTGCTAAGTATTGTTGCTTAATCGATTGCATGTGATTTGTATTCAACTAAGTTGGTTGATGTTTTGAAAAACTCTTAAATGCTTGTCACAATAAACATAACGGTCATATTTTTAATTGTTTTGACCAAGCATTAAATGGTAGTCGATTGCATTAATTGTACATTCAATTAATTGCTGTGATTGCTGCTAAACTGTTATAACTGAATGGTGTATTCGATTACATTAGTAGAAAAGTCAATTAAAATGCGTCTGATATGTGTTTAACTATAAATTGACGTTGATTTGAATTCTGTAAGAACTTTTGTGATTCTAACACTTTCTTATTTTTACAGAAAGCTGTGTGATCTTATAGGGAAGGGAAAAGCTCCAAGAATCAAGATTGACCGTGGTGATCAAGGATTCTAAGATTTGTTGAGGAGCAGGACTTGTTGTGTTTCAAACGTCTGATCAATCTGCACATTTGGGTGTTTACTGCGTGATCAGGATTTGCAATCTTTTGAAGATTGACTTTGTTTCCCTGTTGTGATTATAGGAAGAAGAATAATTGTGGTGTTCTTGACTTTAAGGGTGCCTTAAAGGGTTAGACAACAGAAGAGGGTGTTCTTGCTGCTAGTCTTATTTACTACCTATATTAGATTAGAGGGTTAGAGAGGTGTTTTATATTTTTGATGTGAGGTCTCTATAAAATCTTGATCTTTATAGTGCATTTGCTTCTTGTGGTTGGAAGGACACTGGGTGTAGGCCTGGCCGAACCAGTATAAAAACACAACGTTTGAATTTTCTAATCCTTACTCTCTTTTATTCATTCGATTAAGTTCTTTGCATATTCGATTAAGTTTTCACTGCATTGCTAATTATTTACCTTGCAATTCAAGAAAAGTGTAAAGGCATCACATTTTGTGAAAAATATTTTAAAAGCTTTTGTTTTACACTTCACCAATTCACCCCCCCCCCTCCCCCCTTCTTGGTGTGAGAAATTGAGCCATTCTATTTTAAAAACCTCTTCCCTTATCCAACCCTCTTCCTAGAACTATCTTAAAACATCCTAACCTAAAGCCAACTTTTCTACCCACCCTAAATACTTCACCACATTTTTTATCTTTATCAAATAAGGGGAAGAAAGTATGTTAAACATTATCATGTTGTTTAACTCAAAGGGGGGTTAGGGGAAGTGTAGGAGTCAAGGTGAGTAGATAATGTTTTGAAAGCATTTTGAAAATATTTAATATATTTTCGAAAACACTATTAGGTTGTATAACTTAGGGGGAGTTAGGGGAAGTACATAATGTTTTGAAAGCATTTTGAAAATATTAAATATATTTTTGAAACAATTTTCTTATGTCTTCTTTTGCTTTGATATTGTTTATGTAGTTGTCATTGCATCAACACATATGTTGTTCCGATATGCGTAATGCATAAAATAGTTCTGAAACACATGCATTTCATAAATGACTAATAACTTAAGGAAGTCATATATCATTCATATTTGATTAAAGAATCTAATATGATATTTTTGGTATAAGCTTATGATGAACTTGCTATAAATAACATCTGATCTTGCTTATATAGATCATTACTCTAATACAAGAAATGATTAAATTTAAACAGCTCTGATATGTAAGACCCTTAAATGTGAAAAGCTCTTAAACATACAATACTATAAGATATTGCTTAGATGTATTCTTCATACAACTTTGATATAAACACTATGAAATGTCATTTAAGACTTATTTCTAGGAGCTATGATACAAAAGCTACAAGATATTGTTTAAACATATGATTATAACTTTAATATATAGAAGCTATGAGGTATCACTTAAACTGAATCATTATAGCACTAATATGTAAAATATATAAGGTATTTCCTAGATTTATCCTTGAACTAATAACTCTAAGATATAAATGCAATGAAACATATCGTTTAAACTCATTCACTTTAATATATTGAAAATTCATAAATGTTATATCATGATATAAGCAAATGATTTATAAAGATAAAATTTATGCTCTGATAAGTTATATCAAATTATTTTCCAAATATTCAAATTCTGATCAATATTGTTGAAATTCTTTCAAAACCCTCTCAAACATATTTCGTTTAGCATGAATATTTGTTAAACATAAAAGTGGGAAGGTTGTTAAGACAAGATCATCTAAAGAGGATAGATTGTCTAGCATCTCGAAGTTTTGAAGTTTAACAAACAACATTTAACGAAATATCTTATAAAGATGTGTAGTGTCTGAACATTGTGCACTTCAAAACATTCTTACTAATGCGTAGATGAAAGACCATGTCAAGTATAAAAGAAAGGAAAGAACAAATGAATTTTTCTATCATTATATCGTTACCATGTTATTCTCGCATAAGCTTACATCGTCTAAGTTTGTCCGTAGAACAAAGGAAAGAACTTCACAAGTTCTCAAATTTCTTTGTATTGTATTTATCCTTTCACTAAGAGTTATCAAAATCTGTACTTGTAAACCAACACTGATTGTGTTTAGATATTCTGAAGAAAATTAAAACATTTGCATGGTTTAACTTAGGAGAGTTAAACGTTCTAGACAATTGTTCAGGATTGAGTGGTTAGAATACTTGGATACCAAGAGTGGTTAAACTCAGACTAGTCAGGATTGACTAGGGGACCAGGAGTGGTGAGAATACCCAGTGTATACTAGGAGTGGTTTGTACTCGATTGTAATTTTGGATAAAATTAGTGGAACCTCTCAAGGTTGAGGGAAACTGGACATAGCTTAGGATTAAGTGGACTTATTACTTCTCTCGCTTAAAATATTTTCCTACACACTTTCATTAAAACACAAACATCTAACAAATATTGCAGACAGTCTAACCCCTATAATAGATATGAAGTGTTAGTTTCCCTATGATTTCATGTTTAGTTTCTTTGATTAGCTAAGGAACAATAGATCAATCCATTGCATAACCCTAAAGTAATTTAAAGCCTTTGTCTCATGGCCTGGGGATAGTCCTTTCTTTTTTAGGGCAACTAGTGAAGTTGCAACAGATGGTGAACACAACTTGCAATTCACAACAGTGCAGCTAAAGGAGTAGTAGAAGGACTTGGAACACAAATACAAAGTTAGCGTGAGCAAGGAGAAGATGAGTCACCTGAAGAAAAGGAAACTTAGATGGAGGATGATGTTGCACTAGAAGTAGGAGAGGAAGATGATGTTGATTAGGGCACTAAACAAGAAAAAATTGAGGAATACTTTGATATTCACTCCCCCATTGAACCTCAAACTTCCATCCTTGATACTTGCTCTCTAACCCTTGATGTCCTCACTAACATCTCACACATAAACCTTTGGTCTATCCAATCATTAGCACCTATGCTAACTACTTACTATAACCATTATAATAACACCACTATCAACATAACATAACCTAGAACATCTTCAATTCCATGATCATCATCATAGGTACACCATCATCATGGTTATCCCAACCATGAATCACACCATGAGCATCACCAAACCATGAACTCCATCATTGCAAGACTCAGTCACACACTTGTACCTTACCTCACCGACTGTAGCCACTCCTACAACCCAATCTGTAGTTTCTCCATACAGATACACTTGAGTCATCCTTCTTTTGGCTTCAGACCTATTCCCCTATCACACAAGGCAGAACACCTATCCCTCTTACCAAAGAAGATTCACCAATCGAATATCATTCTCTTTTCTACAACTATTTGCCAAAGAGAACATCACTCTCTTTTGAACAACCAATGCGAAAGAGAGTCACCACCCTCTTTTCAACAACCAATGCCAAAGAGAGTCACCACTCTCTTTTCAACAACCAATGCCAAAGAGAGTCATCCCCTTTTCAACAACCAATGCCAAAGGGAGCACCTATCCGCAAATAGAACCATGATTTACTAGGTACAACAAGTAGACTAATCTCCCATGCCTCATTCATTAACAAAACACACTCTTGTGCATTCCATCTTCCACTCATGCTCCAATCTCAACCATAAGTCAAATCTAACCTTAAATACAACCACTAATCTCATTGTCTTATTATCATCACATTCCATAGCTTCTCAAGCTTAGTCCACGTTCATTCTTCATCAAAACGTATTGTTTACAATAAAATTACTCTGGGATAATCGATTGTGATAAGTGATAATCGATTATTTCCGAAACATACACATGTACATAATTTACACTATGATAATCGATTATCATTTAAGATAACCAATTAATCTTAGTCGTCCCACACAACAAATAACTAGACTGTACAACATGGTTTTATTAATCATGGTTGTGCATCATCAAAAAAGAGGGAGATTGTTGAGATTATTGAAAGGGTGAGCACAAATTTAGCTAAACTCACAATCTCACTGATATTTGTGTTTCTGATGATGACAACACATAGTTAATAAAAACTCATGTGGTTGTACTACGTTACATGTTACATGTTGAAAAATGGATCCAGTTTCTCAAATAATGAGGAAAAGTGAATCTGTTTTTGAACTTGTGCATGTTACTTGTAATGCTAGGTGTAATTTTGTCACTGATGGATTTTATTAGTCTCTTGAAACAAGCTTCTTGAATGAAAAGAAAACTGGCGCAAATGGGCTAGAAACCAGAGCTGAAAGGATGACCTTGCAGGCTAGAAAGTTAACTAGATTTCTCAACAAGAAGAAAGGTGATGAGCATCAAAGTGATGATAAAAAGAAGATCAATCAAGAAAATCAGGTAGTGATTGATCTTATCATGATGGCCAAGTATGAATCCATGAAAGTGTGTTTGGGAACAGGAAGCAAAGGGATCCATGTGGTATCTGGACAATGGCTGTTCAAGGCATATGACAAGAGATCCAACAAAATTTAGAAGCATCTCTTACAAAACTACTGGTCATGTCACATATGGTGATAACAAGGGTAAAATCATTGACATTGGTAAAATTCAAACTCCCTCTGCATATAAGATTGATAATGTACTACTTGTTAAAGGATTGAAACATAATCTGCTTAGTATAAGTCAATTGTGTGATAAAGGATTGAAAATAATATTTGAACCAAAATACTATTTGATAAGCAATGATTCAACTGATGAGCTATTATTAATAGGACAAAGATACAACAATATATACATAATCGATTTTAGAAAAACTTCTTTCAAATCTATTGTATATCTTATGTCTAAAGAAGATGATGCATTGTTATGGCACAAAAGACTAGCTCACATTAATGTGGGCCAGTTAAACAAACTGGTACCTAAAGATCTTGTTATTGGTCTTCCTAACATACGATATGTTTCTGAAAGATTATATGATGCATTCCAAAAAGGAAAACAAACAAGACAATCATTCAAAAATAAAAGAGAAATGTCTAGCACCAGATCCCTAGAACTATTACATATTGACTTGTTTGGACCCTCAAGGGTTAGGAGTCTTGGAGGTAATTTGTATGGTTTAGTGATTTTTGATGACTATTCTCGTTACACTTGGACTTTCTTCATTTCTGTCAAGAGTGAAACTTTCAGGGTGTTCAAAAAATTTGTTGTTGTTATACAAAATGAAAAGAAGCTCAGAATAAAATCCATCAGAAGTGATCATGGGAAAGAATTCCAAAATGAAGTGTTTGATTAATATTGCGTAGAGATGGGAATCTCTCACAACTTCTCTACACCAAGAACCCCTCAACAGAATGGTGTTATGGAAAGGAAGAATAGAGCTCTAGAAGAACTAGCAAGAACAATTCTGAACGAAAGGGATTTACCGAAATATTTTTGGGCAGATGTTATCAGTACAACATGCTATGTACTGAACAGAACTGTGATAAGGTCAATGGTGAAGTTGACTCCCTATAAGTTATTCAAAGGAAGGAAGCCTAACATCACACACCTACATATCTTTGGATGCAAATGCTTCGTTCTAAATAATGGTAAGGAAAGCCTTGGTAAGTTTGATTCCAAAGTTGATGAGGCTATCTTTATTGGCTATTCTCTTATAAGTAAAGTTTATCTTGTCTATAATTGTTGAGATTGTTGATAGGGGAGCACTGGTTTAGTAGAACCTATAATCTTAAAGCTTCTGGTTTTTTATGATGACAACATAATTAATAACACATGTGTTGTTTATGTGTTACATATTCTATTGTTTACATGCTATATGTTTTAATCAATGTGTAAATCTGTTTAAGCATTGAGAACATGATTGTGTTGGTACATTGCATTTCACTGTGCTATATAATTGATTTTATTGGTGAATGCATGTCTGATGTTTTATAGAAGGAAAACCACAAGCACTTATGTTGCACTTTTAATTGTGTGGCAAAACAACAGTTTTAAGTCGACTTCATTATGGGGTGACTCAATTAAAACTCGTGGCTTTGCACAAACTATTTTCAAAGTGTGCTGTGAGAATTTTCAAAGTGAAAGTTTATCAAAACTTTGTTTAACAGTGTTATATAGTCGATTATATGCAACCTGCATTCGACTAAGTCTATTACAGTTTTGAAATTTTGTTAATGCTTAAATTAAATGTTACAACGACTATATTTTTAATATATTGACCAAGCATTAAATGAGATTCGACTGCATTTATTGTATATTCAATTAACTGCATTGATTGTTACTAACTGTTATAATTGTTTTGTTATATTCGACTGAATTAGTAGCAAAGTCGATTAAAATGCGTCATATTTGCGAATTGCTATAAATTGACGCGAATTTGATTTCTGCAATAACTGTTGTGATTCTAACTATTTGCTTGATTTCTTTCAGATTATTGATCTCTTGCAGAGAGTGTGAAAGCTCCAAGAATTCATCAAGAAGACTATGGTGTTCATCTTTGGAGATTGCTTGACGAGCAAGAATCCATGTGCTCTTATTGTTTGATCAATTTGCACTTGAGGTGTTTATTTCGTGATCAGGTTTTATCAATCTTGTGAAGATTGAAGTTTGCCCTGTTGTGATTACAGGAAGAGAACGTGAGGCGTTTTGGACTTTGAGGATTGTTCAAAGTGTTAAAGACTGCAGGAGAGGGGATATCTTACTGTTGTTCCTTTTTTGTATATGCCTATATTTTGATTAGAGGGTTAGAGAGGTGTTTTATACTTTTGACGTGGATGTCGCTATAAAAGCCTTGTTATAAAAACCTTGATCATTATAGTGCATTTGCTTCCCATGGTGGAAGGACACTCGATGTAGGCTTGGCCTCGAACTAGTATAAAAATTCAGCGTTTGATCTTTGTATCCCTACTCTGTTACATTCAGTCGACTTTGCATTTTGTTCATTCGATTATATTCCAGTACACTACAAAGTCTTTTTCCTTGCGTTTCAAGAAAGCTTTTAAAGGCATCTACTTTGCGAAAAAGATTTAAAGAAAACATTATTTTTGTGTTTCACCTTCACCCCCCTCTTGGTATTGAAACTAAGTCATTCTATTTTCAACAATAACAAAAGGACGATGTGTGTTGAGGAATCTGTACATGTTGCTTTTGATGAACATATTGATATTGCCACTAATCAAATGCACTCCAGAAAGTCTATAGATGCAGGTAATTCTCTAGAGAAGAAGAGGAGAATGAAGAAGTTCCGAAAGAGGAAAATTCTGAGAATGCAGTCGATCCTCCTAGAACTAAATTGATTAAGGAGTGGAAAACACCAAGAAATGTCTCAACAAGCAACATCATTGGAGACATCACAAGAGGAGTTTCCATTAGGCGGCAACTTAATCAATTATGCATGAATGTAGCTTATTTTTCTAAGATTGAACCCAAAAACATTGAGGCTGTACTTACTGATGAAAATTAGATGATGGCAATGGAAGAAGAGCCAAATCAATTCAAGAGAAATAATGTATTGGAATTAGTTCTGAGAACAGGAATTCAGCAGGTGATAGGCACCAAGTGGGTATTCATGAACAAGATGGATGACTCAGGAGAAATCATAAAAAAAAGGCAAGATTAGTTGCCAAAGGCTACAGTCAAGAAGAGGGAATCAATTATGATGAGACTCACGCTCCAATGGCCAGATTGGAAGCAATAAGGATTCTGCTAGCCATTGTGTATATAATGAAATTCAGACTGTACCAGATGGATGTTAAAAGTGCCTTCTTAAACGGGTATATAAAGGAAGAAGTCTACGTGGAACAACCACCAGGTTTCCAAGACTATGAGCATCCAGATTACGTCTTCAAACTTAAAAAGGACTTGTATGGACTAAAACAGGCACCAAGGTCATGGTATGAGCGTCTAAGTGAATTTCTGATAAAGAAGGGATTCACTAGGGGTAAAGTTGATTCAACCATTTTCATTAAGAACTCCAAAAATGATAGACTATATGTACAAATTTACGTTGATGATATAATCTTTGGTTCAACTAATCCTTCTCTATGCAAAAAGTTTTATAAGACAATGTGGGATGAGTTCAAGATGTCCATGATGGGAGAACTCACATACTTTTTGGGACTTCAAGTTAAGCAGAATAAGAATGGCATCTTCATTCATCAATCAAAATATTGTACTGATTTGTTGACGAAGTACAAAATGCTGAACTGCAAAGAAGCTAGCACACAGATGGCAACAAATTGTTATCTTGACCTAGATGAAAAAGGCAAAGCAGTTGACCAGAAAATATATAGAGGTATAATTAGATCCTTATTATACTTTACTACCAGTAGACCAGATATCATGCATAGTGTCTGTCTCTGTGCTAGGTTTCAGTCACAACCAAAAGAATCACATTTGAGAGTTGTGAAAATAATTTTAAAGTATCTAAAAGGAACCAAAAGTCTTGGACTATGGTATCCCAGTGGATCAAACATTTTTCTTGAAGGATACATTGATTCAGATTTTGAGGGTTGTAAACTACATAGAAAAAGCACTAGTGGTACATGTCATCTGCTAGGATGTTCACTAGTATCTTGGCATTCAGAGAGACAAACTTGTGTGGCATTATCTATCACAAAAGCCGAGTACATTGCAATTGGAAGTTGTTGTGCTCAGTCTCTTTGGATAAAGAGTCAACTAGAGGACTATGGCATATCATTGGATCAAATTCCTTTAAAATGTGATAATACCAGTGCAATAAATTTGACTAAGAATCATGTTCTTCACTCTAAAACTAAGCATATTGGAATAAGGCATCATTTCATAAGAGACCACATCCTCAAAGGTGAAATTAAGGTCGAATATGTAGACACCTTACATCAATGGGCTGATATTTTTACAAAATCGTTGAATAAGGAAAGATTTTATACAAGCAGAATGAAATAGGGATTCTGGATGATAGTAGCATAAGATAACTTTTAATCGATTAACACAAATGTGTATGTATGCAATTTGACAAATTTTATTGTTACATTCACATCATTGCATATCCATACCTAAACTGTATTGTTTACTATACTGCATTAATACTAAAATGCTTGATCTAGTTGAATCTGAAAGGTTATGTTGGTTGACTAAGCAAGAGTGGAAAATCTACAATACTCTGCAACACGAAATCGATTGATATGAACCTCTAATTGATTGGGTTTCAACATTCGGTTTGAAGATTCCAAACTACTTATATCTGATATCTTTAAACTTTGTCTTACCTTCTGTTGATTGTTTATTCAACTTATGTCTTTGGGATTAATTCGCTGTGAATATGTTTTGAGATAATAAGTGATTAAACTGATTTGCTAATATAACAAGTATCAATTTGCTTTAATATAAAGTAATACAAATTGCTCTAGTACATTTTTTTAAACATTGCTCTAATACATTTTTAAACATTGCTTGTATATGCTCTTATATACTGAATGTTACATACTCTGATATGTCTGTATTTTGCATCTGTGATTTAGTGTTTAAACATGCATAATGACAAGGGGAGTGTTGTATATGTTTGATTATTTCACATGTTTCCACAAAGGGGAAGAAATTAATTAATTCATGTGAATATAAGTGATAGGGGAGGATCATATTAATTCTGATTATTTGATTGATGCATCTCTATATGTTTGATTATTTGTGTTTAAATTACTGAATACTCTCAATACCTTTTTTGCTAATGCCCAAAGGGGGAGAATAGTTTATATGATTAGGGAGAATTGTAATTGAGGATAATCTGTGATAATCCGTGATTGTGACTGTACAACATGGTTTTATTAATCATGGTTGTGCATCATCAAAAAAGGGAAAGATTGTTGACATTGTTGATAGGGGGAGCAAAGGTTTAGCTGAACCCAAAATCTTAGTGATATTGGTGGTTTTTATGATGACAACACATAGGTAATAAATACTCATGTGGTTGTATTATGTTACATATTACATGGTTATATGCTTACGGTGTTGCATTTTTAAAGCATGTCTGTGAACATATTTTGTTGATCAAAGCATACCACTGTGTTTAATATGTGACTTTATCTGTGTATGCATAACATGAGGTTTCGGAAATGAAAAATCACAAGCACTTATATTGGAACTTTGAAGTGTGGCAGAACAAAAGTTTTAAGTCGATTACATTATTGATGAAATCGATTAAAACTCGTATGTTTGAATAAATACTTTTCAAATGTGTTGTGATGAATTTTGTGAAGAAAAGTTTTCAAAAATATGCTAAGTATTTTTACTTAATTGATTGTATGAAACTTGTATTCGACTAAGTTAGTTATTGATTTGAAAACTGATTAAATGCTTGACATAACTGTCACAACGGTCATATTTTTAAATATGTTGACAAAGCATATACTATGAATCGATTACATTAAATGCGCTTTCAATTAATGCATTTGACTGTTATTATTCTGTTACAACTCTCAAATGTATTCGACTACATTAATAGTCAAATCAATTAAAACATGTTTGTTTTGTGTTATTCTATATATTGACGCATGAATTGATTTCTGTAAGAAGAATTGATCTTAACACTTTCATATCCTTTCAGTGAACTTAGTGATATCTTATAGAAGAGAGAAAAGCTCCAAGAACCAAGAACGACCGTGGTGATTGAAGTCTTGAAGGTTTCTTGCGTAGCAAGGTTGATCTGTTTTGGAAATGTCTGATCCTACTACACACAAAGGTGTTTTCTACGTCATCAGGAAAGCTTTGGAAATAGCTTAAAGTTGTTGGAATTCCTTGTGGTGTATACAGCAGGAAGAACTAGGTTCTTGACTTTGAGGGTGTCTCAAAGGAGTTGACAACAGAAGAGGATTCTTCTTGATGCGCGACTGTTTTGTACTGCCTATATTAGATTAGTGGGTTCAAGAGGTGTTTTACACTGTAAAAACCTTGGTATAAAAACTCATCTTTATAGTGCATTGGCTTCCAACTCAGGTTGATTGGAAGGACACTAGATGTAGGCTTGGTCGAACAAGTATAAAAAACAGTGTTGGAATTTTCTCTTTCCTATCTCTACATATAGTCGATTAACCTGTCATTCGATTAAACATACTATTTCATTGCATACAAATTTACTTGCGTTTCAAGAAAAGTCCAAAAATATCCTGCTTTGCGAAAAAGATTTTGAAAGCAAATATTTTTACGCATCCCCAATTCACCCTCCTCTTGGTGTGAGAAACTAAACATTTCTTTTTTAACAATAATAACTAAATCTTCTAAAAGATTTACATAATATCTTTTTACTAATTTTCCATATTATTTAATTTGCATGTTTTTCTTTTCTACACCATCTCTATTTTTATTTTTTGCACCTAATTAATAAAAGGTAAAAGGTCATTTTGTCCCTAGACAAAAATATAAATAAAATAAAAAAATAACATAACAATTATGTTCTAACAAAAATGTACACTCAAGAATATTAATTTTTAAACAAAAACTCAAAGTTTCAAAACTACTTTATTTTCAAGACTTATTTTCTCGGATCTTACAAATATCACTTTCTTGGTCTCTTCCTAAGATTAATAACTTTGAATGGAATAATGAGAAACATTCTCACATTAAGATAGTACAATCAAAACTCACATAATATACTTGTTAAAATAGAATGACTTAATTTCTCACACCAAGATGAGGGGTGAATTGGTGAAGTATAAAATTTAAAACTTTCAAAATCTTTTTCACCAAAACAGATGCCTTTATACATTTCTTGAAACACAAGTTAAAAGATTTTCAATGCAACGAAAATTTAATCGAATGCGTGTAAAGTATAATCGATTGAATGAAACAGAGTAGGAATAAGAAAGATCAAACGCTGAGTTTTTATACTAGTTTGGCCAAGCCTACATCAAGTGTCCTTTCAACCACAGGAAGTCAATGCACTATAATGATCAAGGTTTTTACAACAAGGTTTTTATAGAGACCTCGCGTCAAAAATATAAAACACCTCTCTAACCCTCTAATCAAAATATAGGCAGTATACAAATAGACTAGCAGCAAGAGTCCTCTCTTGTAGTCCAACCCCTTTAAGACTACTAGGTTGTATGGTAATAGGTCCTTCATTGACTGGGTTCTCACAGGGATGAAGAAACAAAGAGTTGATAGGATTAGAAAGATTATCGGAGGTAAAAATCGGGGTGGCAATGAGAGAAGAAGAGATCTTCAAACTAATACCATGTAAGTGTTTAATAAAAGACTCAAGAAAAAAATTTTATTGAGAATGAAGCAAAGTGTGTAGAGTTACAAGCGAAAGCAAAGAATATATACAAAAGGGGAAAAACTAAAAACTGCTATAGAAGAAAATATCTATTAAGATCTCTATCATTCACCAGTGCCAAGTTCTACAACACATCAAACAACGTAAGTAATTTATGTGATTGTTTGTATGCCAATATCCTAATAAGTTCCAATAATCTTGCTTAATTAATTATATTTGTTTTAATAATTCTTCTTTTGATAAAGTAACCGCATCTAGTAATGAGCACTAACTAACTAATATGTGAACACAGGTGGTCATCACTAGATCTCATTCATACTATCACTTTGAGGAAGAAATAATTGAATTCATAATTTAATTACGAGAGGAAACTAAGGGGTGACTGCCCGATTAAGGTTTAGCTAAGGTTGACATGAATATAAATAAGAGTTTTAAAACTTATGGAAGAGCAAAATACAACTTTGAATATTCTACTTTTATAGGTCTTCTTCATATCTCTGGGTTACAACAATCTATTTTTAGATATATATTTTTTTATTCAATCATTCATCTTCTTTGTTTAAATAGTTAAAAGGTGCACAAAATGGAAATTGACAACCATTTTTATATAACAATATTTGTATTAATCATGTTAGGTCTGTGCAAGTAAACATCTAAGGAATAACCATAAAAAAAGAAAAAAAAAGTTGCAATTGTTATCAAAAGGGACTATTGTTTATACATGAAAAGATTGGTTTTGTGGAAATCCTGAATAATCCCATGAATTGAACCGATCACAGCAGTCACTGAAATAATGAAGCCCAGGCAACTTAAAAATTGGAGGCAGTACCACCTGAGTGATAGTTTTCTAATCTGTTTCTGGGCAATGTGCATTTGTATGGGAAAAAAGACTACTAAAGGCCCGAACCCAATTGCACCAAGGAGGGAAAGAACCTCACTGAAAAATGGCATTACCATGGCAAGGACTGTGGCAAATATCACAAAAATTGTCCTCCAAACTAACCTGAACAAGTTGAAGCGAACCATTACATTACCCATTATGAATGAATATTCCTTGTTTATGAAATCTGAATGTGGCCACACCATGTTGGCACCCATTTCAACTATACGAAAGAATGGTTGACCCATCACCTGTAACCAAATGACACTTTATTGGACAAAAATACTCAAATTTACTAACTTTAATTGTCGAAAAATCATATCTATTTTCCCCTAGTTATATGTCTAAAATCAACTATTAAAAAAATCACTTGGTCCGTCATTTTATATTTAATTGCATTTTTCGTTCTTTCATAATCATTTTACCAATTTGGTCCTCATATAGGTTGTTTTCTTAGATTTGATCTCCTAATGCGTAATAGTGAACGAAAAGAGTGATAATAAAATGTCATGTCAATATAAATACGTTGATGTGATAATACAACACATTATTACGTCATTATTTACATTAAATATTGCATGTCAAGTTAACTAGTAAATTAAAATTAAAATTGTACAATTAAATTAAGAAAAATCAAATTAATAAGAAAATGGAATTAAACTAATCAAATTTTGTAGGACGGACCAAAAGTTTAATTTTTCTAAGCGTAGATGAAAGGTTCAATTAAATCTTATTCATTGAATTTTATATTTTCCGTATTTTACCTTTGGACAAGACAAAACACGTACTAATTGTTTTCAAAATTACCGAAATGGACATTTTAAAAAATTTATAAAAATAGCTTGGTAAAAAAAGTCATAGCATATTATGATATAAACTGAGTCAAAATTTGTGTTAAACTAATAGGATTTCTTCACAATCAAATTATATCCAACTAACAGAATTTGTTATTTTCGTAATTCTTTTGAAACCTGTCCATCTTGGTAATTTTGAACAAAAAAATTGCACTGATGGTTTGCCCTTACGTTTGAGTGACAAATTTCTTATTTACACGTACCAGTATCGCAGTAAACTAAACAGATTAGTGTCACGAATTAAAAACATATATTTCAATAAAATTTCGATCAAATTAAAAAGTTGAGTATCATAGTTTTGAAAGATGAAAAAGAAATTGGAGCTCTGGAAAAATAATGATCCAACCTGATATGCTCCAATCATGTGCATTACGATGCATCCGTTCCCCAGTGCGACCAACCAGAAGGGTTCGGTAAATCCGGTCAAGATGTTCCCAGGAGTGTTGTCTCCAAAAGCAGCATAGCCAAGGCCACTGCACAGCAAGAACAATATTGTCATTGCTGTCACCCCTAGCACGTTGGCCCTTTTCATTTGTTTATTTTCTGCTGGATGTGACTTTAATGTGTCCTGAGCAAAAACATCATCAAATAATGGTATTCAGTACTTTAACAACTATAATTCAATTTGCTATAACTTCATTACTGGAATCTCTGTATCCTTTTGTTCATTTATTAAAAGGGGAATGTAAACCATACTTCATTATTTTAACACTCTTTCTGTGATGGTGATAGGTTGAAGTTGATTAAAATTACAAGTTTTAATGAATTTCATTACTCATTTTACCATAATGATTTTCAACAAACTGCAATCCAGTATTAAAAATAGTGTAAATTAGTACCATGATATCATAAACGACAGTAGCGTAAGTGCACGCAAGAGCTATGTTTCCCATTGCAGTGAAGACCTTCAAAAGTTTATCTTCTACGGGTAGTTTGGTTCCGGTTATGCTGGTTGCAGCTCCTTTTCCTGTACACCCAAATTCAAATTGTAATTACTTCTTTTTGTCTCCAAAATCAAACGAAACAATAAGGAAGTACTTGATCATTCAAGGATTAAGGACATATTTCTACAAATTTCCTCGTAAAAGTTAAAAGAAATATAATTAATTTCTCTACAATTTAAAATTAACTTGCGTAGAAATTGATTTTGTATAAACTCTCTGTTTCGGGTATGAGGAGGCCAAGGTCAATCGTGCTGTCTCTGTTGAGTTAGGTACAAGTGTTGTCCTGTAAACGGTCTCCTAGGTGGTCTCCTATGTGTCCTGACTGGTCTTGAGTGTTTCCACATCGATCATATGTATCCGTAGAAAATACTTGGATCTCAAAGTTAGGTTCTTACTCATTGCTTCCGAGTCAACTCGAAAGCAAACTCATTAAGCGAACTCGGTAAAATTTAATATAGACTCATTAAACTCGGTCATACTCGCGAGTTTGGAACAATAAGGCGAGTTCGATGAGAAAAAAAAGAACATTTAAATGAAAACAGTTGTTTGGAGCACATTTGCGGAGAAAACTCTTTGGAATTAGGGTTTTAGTGTTTTCTAATTCAACCCCTTCTTCATTCCTTCTTCTAAAGCACTCTCCATCGTGCATTTGTTGGATCCTTTCTTGTCGTGGTGCATGTTGTTGTAGTCACTCAGTCTTCGTCGCATGTGGGAGCTTGCATTTGTGGGTGCTCGCGCTCATGGGTATTCATGTTTGCATTTGCGATGTTCCTATGCTGCCTTCCTTCTAGAGTCATAGAAGATGAAATTTGTAAAGTAGGGTTTCTCTTAAGTCTTTGCATATCAAAGTTCAAGCAATTTTTTGTATGATATGTAAAATTAATAAAATTTATTATAAAAAATAATTAAAAAATATTTAAAAATATAATATCATCAACTAATAATAATATTAATGATATTTCAATAAAAAATATAAAAATGTATAATATCACATAAAAATATATTATTTTATTATTTATAAATATTTTAATATTTTTTCTTTTATCTAATGTAAAAACTCATAAGTTTCCGGTGGAGTTCATAATATGAGTTTGCAACACTTCCATGAGTTCACGTAAATAACAAGTTTAACAACTTTGAGTTGTAACCCACCTTCTTATTTCAAACTTTTATTTATAGGTTTTGTAGTGAGTTTTTTTTATTAAAGTTAATTTAATTACAATCCAAATGTGAATAATTATACTTTAACTTTGCGTTAATTAATTATAAGGTTAATATGCTCTAGTATTGTTAGGTGATTTGCTAGGTGATTATCCGAATTTAATGGCTTGTTCATCGGGTTGGTGGTTGACCACCAGGTCTAATGCATGGTTGATCGGTCTGTTTGGTGACCGTCCAGGTTCAATGGTGTCTTGTTCAAGCTAGTGCTTAACTATCTGACTTGGTGCTTGGCGGGCCAGTCTATTTCGTGACCGTTCAGGCTCACTAGCTTGCTCTCCGAGCTAGTAGTTGACCATCCCACTCATAGTTGAGGTTCGATTTGTGGTTGAGCAGAAGGGTGTGTTGCGGGAGTTGAATGTTGCACCCACCCAATTGCATCTGAAAAGTTGGGCGTGGTTGTATGTCTTTAGGGCGTTGTGTTCAACACTGGATGTAACTCCTACACTTCCCATCTTCCTTTACCATCTTCCTTGACTGACTTGTTGGAGATGCAGCAGGAGTTTATTTGGGTGAACTCTTCCTTGGTCGACCTGTTGCGATTGGACCAAGCGGTCGAGGTTCTTTACAGAACTCTTTCATGTCCAACTCGACATTAGATTGACAAGGGTTCATTTAGGTGAACTCTTCCTTAACCAACTTGTTGCAATTGGACTGAGCAACCAGAGTTCTTTATAGAACTCTTCCGTGTCAAACTCGGCATTAGATCGACAGGGGTTCACTTGGGTGAAGTCTTCCTTGAGCGACTTGTTGCAATTAGATTGAGCGGTCGGGGTTCTTTGCAGAATTCTTTCGTGTCCAACTCGACATTAGATCGACAGGGATTCACTTGAATGAACTCTTCCTTGACCAACTTGTTGGAGGTGCGACAAGGGTTTACTTGGGTGAACTCTTCCTTGACTGACCTATTGCGATTAAACCAAGTAGTCGGGGTTCTTTGCATAACTCTTTCGTGTCCAACTCGACATTAGATTGGCAAGGGTTCACTTAGGTGAACTCTTCCTTGATCGACCTGTTGCGATTGGACCGAGCAGTCGAGGTTCTTTGAAGAACTTGTCCATGTCCAACTCGACATTAGATCAGTAGAGGTTCACTTGGGTGAACTCTTCCTTGAGTGACTTGTTGGAGGATTGAGATGTAGTTGTGCACAATGTCCTATAACCTGATTGTATTGCTTCCTTTAAGAAAGAGAACATTGGTCATACACTACAATCATTAGCTGAAGTAAAACTTTCAATGTGAAGCATTCAAAGTATTGGGGATGCTCTTGTCATTCGGGCATTCCAAGTGATATGTTTTGTTCTTCATATCTTTTATGATCCTGAAATGCCCTTCCTAATTTGGCACGAGCTTACCATGCATTGGTTTCTTATCAGCTTCACATATCTTCCTTCATACTGAGTCTTCCTCGTTGAAGCACCTCGTTCTGACCTTGGAGTTGTATCTTCGTGCTATCACCGTCTTATATGATTCTGCCCGCATGACGACAACTTCACTGCATTCCTCCAAGTTGTCCAACTCCACCCTGAGTTGTGCATCGTTAAGGCTCATATCATGTACTTGGCTCTTAAGAGAAGGCTCACCAACCTCTACTAGAAGCATGACATCAGTACCATACGTTAGGTTCAAAGACGTCTCTCTAGTTATACCATGCAAGAAACACTGGTAAGCCCATAGAACTTCAAGTAACTCGTTCACCCAAGCTTCCTTCATTTCTCTCAAATGTCGTTTAAGCTCAGCCACTATTAACTTGTTGCCACTTCAGTTTGGTCGTCCGTTTGAAGGTGTTTTACTAAGTTGGTGACATGTTTCATGCCTAACTTCTTCTAAAATTCCGCTAGTTTTTATCAAGAAATTGTCAATCATTATTAGTGATGACCGTGCGAGACAAACCAAAATGATATATAATTTTCCACATGAATTGTTGCACCTGTTGACTGTAATAATCATGAAGAATTCTACCTCTACTCACTTGATAAAATAATCAATGACTACCGGCATATAGAAGAAGAGATTACGATGTATTATTTAACTCGTACGGAGCCGTATTATTTAACTCTCAGGGGTTTAAATATTTCTTAATATTTAATAATATTTTATTTTTAATATAAGAGTACCAGGATTGTTTTTAAATATATCAATTTATGAAAACATATTTTCTCACGTCACTTAAATGAGTGAACAACTTTACACTTGTTTATTCTCTATTTTTTCTTAATTCAAACCATTCTACTTTCTACTTACTTAACATCCTTCCTTAATTTAAATAATTTCCCTCTCCACTTTAAACTTAAGAGAAAAAGAAATCACATTCCACATATGACATGATAGGCACGCGTAACCACATCCACAGCACCCATACTATTAAACTATTGCACTTTTGAACGACCACAATATAGCTAAAGTTACCTAATCACGTGGCTAGTGTAAATTACCATATACTTTTTAGGAGTTTTAGTTTAGTTTAAGAAAATTGTTATTTAAAGTATCCAAAAAACTAATAGTTTTGTTTTCAAAAGAATTTATTCGTCACCACATTTAAATACTAATTAATTCAAAATTAATCTTTAATTTTATAATAATAACATTTTAGTAAAATATATTATCAATATTCTTAAAACATACACATCATCTTTGACCTATGAATAATTAGAATCAAGGGAAGAACGCATATATCGACAATGAAAAACTAAAACAGATAGTTGTATAAGTAAATTTTGGTGACTAATATTCAATTATTTTGATAAAATTAATGGTGAAAACTGAAAAACGCTTACCTGAGAGGACGACCGATAGACATAGCCCACTACCAATGAATACATAACCAAAAGAGGTGATGGCAGCAGCAGTTGAGAGCCATGTAAGCTCGTGAAAGTTTGGAATCTGAGACAAAAAAATTTGCAAAATCCCAAAGCCGATCATGAAGGGATTGTTGGAAAACTTGCAGGAAGCTGCTTTTCCAGCGTTGTGGAAACAAATTGCTTTCCTTATTGCTCTGCCATATCACACGCATCATCATTCACCATAAAACAAAAAACAGGTTAAATGATTTCTATTAAAGAGTTTTACAAGTTAATAGTTGTATTCTAAATGATTAATTCAATTCTATTAATAGAATTTCCGGAGTTGCTTACAAGTTAGGATCTCGTTAAAATAAAATTTTGATTGATAAGTAATTTTTGTAAGCAATTCCAATTATGATTCACAAATAACACGACCTAAATTTTAAGTATGGAAGAAGTTAGACTTGGCAATCTCATTTGCATTTTCGTAATAAATAAATTTATAAATAAGCTTTATATTACGCACACCAAGCTTGTGGAGGAAGTTATTGTGTAGCCCACCGTGATCCCAGCGAGCTTGGTATATTGAACCAGTCCACAAAGCACATGCATTCTTCCACCTATTACCACAATAGCAAGACCAAATTAATACAAGTAACACTACCAATCAAAATATTTATTTCATCATTTTTTAAATAGAAAATAATAGAGATTTTTTTCTAGGTTTACTTGCATAAATATATTTTAAAATAAATAAATAAATTTTATAACTTTTCTTCATCGTAAAAAAAATAATTAAAATACTTTTATTTTATGATTTTCAATTATATACCTTATAAGCATAGATGTTTAAACTAATTAAATATTAAGTGAAGGGAATAAATATAAATGACAATAGAATAAATAATGCTATTATGAACTTCTATAAAAAGAAACAAAATTGTCCCCATTACAAAGTTAACATTTTTATTGAAATGTGAATTATTTGAAATAATAATAGAAATAAGGTGAATAAAATTACAACCAACTGATATTACCAAAATTTCAACAATTTAAAGTTAACATATTTAATGGATAAGACAAAAACTGATAGATCTAAATGAAGGTGTCAAATTTATTTATTTGAGAGAAGAACTAACATAATGCATAGACCATCCTTGAAAAAGGTGAAACATGTATATGTACATATAAAAATTTAATAGGAAAAACGTTTTAGAAAGATAATGACTTAGCTCTAACATATTCATAGTTTACAGCAACAATTTTTAATTGAAGGCAATGATACCAATATAAGTTCAAGTAGCAGAGAGAAATAGAAATGAAAATCACCTAACTTTAGCCACGTCATGGTATCGTAACATTTTGTTTTATTTCTATTCTAATCACAAGTTTGCTCGGAAAGGAAAAAATGCATTTCAAAAATTGTTCCACTAAGACTTATAATGGACATCAAAATGTTCTAATAAAGAGATATGGAAACTCTAAACTAGAGTATTTAGTGTGTATGTCTTATTCGCACCCCTCCATTTGTCCTCTGATCATTAAATTATAGTCGTTATAAAAAAAAATTCTACTTAAAGTAATAGTAGGAATGAAATGTTATTCATGTTTTAAGTTCATCTATAATCTATATTCATTAATGGATGCATTTTATTTAGTAGAATAATTACCAAGATTTATTATTAAAAGAAGCATAAATACCTAGATAATATTATCAGGTTTTTTATTATAATTTCGATATGAGTTACTTATACCAATTATCAATAACAACAAATAACTTTTATTATTTTCAATGAGTATATGAAGAAAAACTAGTTAGATTCTTAACATAACAGAGCTGCAAGCTCTGATGTTTTCCATTTTTAGGGTATGAGTTAGTTGTAAATAATTCTCGCAGTAAAGATGTATCTTACAAACTAATTGGAAGCAGTGATTAGGAGAAAAAAAGAAAAACAGGTACTGGTATAACTAAATTATGGAAATTTAGAATACCTAAGTAAGCCTTGACAGCCTGCATATAAGTATAATTTCTCTGGCCAGTGACAGGGTCTGGATATCTGTAACAATCGGCTACAAGACTGTAAGTGAAAATAGAGATAGCTGAAAAGGTCACGATACTTCCTATGCCAGCTATCCATCCTAGTTGTGCCATAGCCCATGCCAGAGCCAGCACCCCTGCCCCTACCACCACAGTTATAATGTGTGTGCTTGCCGTCAACACATTCCCTGCAAACAGAACACAAGCATCACAAATAATATATGCAGCTTCATCTAGATTTGAATGCTTTATTTCTTAGGTAAAGTATGTATGATCACTGGTTAAGGTATACAAATGCACAAAAAGAATCTCAGTTCTCTAAAATAAGTACCCCAATTAAGAAGATAAAGAAACTAATTTCCATTATTCATGATAAAATCAACTATTGATAGTATCTACATGTTTAACAAATCATACATCAACTATTAAATTTCTTATCAAAGATAACTTATTTTATTGAAAATTTCATATCAACTACATATATCTGTGACAGAATACACAACTGAAACTTGCAAACCTCAATTTTACATAAGGTTGATTAGGCCTAAACGGGCATTGCGGTATATTTTACTTCCAAAGTGAGTTGAGAGAGTTAAGTTCACTCAATTTGGAAGAGCAAAATCTGGACACGATACTCAGTTTGGCTGTTTCAGTTTTGGCCTTTCGTGCTATAAACGAGTTAATACGCATTCTAGAAATTGTTAACTTGTTTTAACTTTTGTATCATTAAAATTCTCTCCCAGAGCGTCAACCAGTTGATAAAGTTACTCTCACATAAATATCAACTCAGAACAATTTCATTTTTCAAAACAACTTATTAATACGCTACCGGAATCAAGTCTTCCAGAGGGTATAGAGACTTAAAACCACTGATTTAGAGATCAAATCTAAATATTATAGTGTTCAGAAACGAAATCAATACAAACTCGGATGAAATTGAAGATTCGAGGTAGTTAGAAAGGAAACAAACCGGTTCTTCTGATTCTGCCATCATCGTCTGTTTCCAGTTCGATAAGAGGTTTGGTGTTATCCATTGAGATCCCCTTTTTGTTCCGTCAGGTACCAACACTCCGAGACCGATTTACCATTTGACTTCAGCGGTTTTACACAAATCAGACAGATATGATAATATCTTTTCCAATATGATAAGAAAGAAATGGATAAATACAACACACTTTATTTATTCACACTTACACATTGGAAATTTTGAATTATATTAGGTTCAGACAAAGCGTACACAAAGAAACGTTTATTCATCACGGCGCCATGAATTTTCTCGGTTTAAATTTTTATATAACCTTAATTAATAAAAAATATTTAATATAACTTTTAATATAGTTATTGTAATAATTAATAAGTTTATAACTGAATGAAAATAACTTCTATGAGTTATTTATTTTAAAATTTAATAATAAATCGGTGAGAAAATGTAAAATTGGTTAAACTTGTGACTTATGTTTTTCACATGTATTTTAACTTGAGAAAAATAGAAAAACACAAAATATATGTTCTTCATAAATTAAAATTATAGAAAAGGCCTTTTACGTCACCGTTTAGACGTCTGACCCCAAATATCCAATGTAAAAAATGATTGGTGACGTTTTTATAATTAAAGAGAGTATTTAGACGTTTGATATGGGGTCTGATGTCTTAGTCTATTTGGACATCAGACAGCTCCATTCGACGCCAAAAAGATGTATAAAAGTTGACATAATCACGAACAATATTTCATGAGGCGTGTAGATTCACCGTACTTAAGGACTTATCAGCGGTGTATTTAGAAGAGATTGAGAAAAGTTATTTTGGTGTGTCTTGGAATGGAGGAAAAGTTCTCTCTTTATAGAACTAGAGAAGAATAAAATCATTAAAAGAAAATAAAGGAAATAAATATTTTAATGTTACAACACTTAAAACATTTTGATTGTTGCTCTTAAAAAGTTTGAACCTTGCACCTCTCTAAAACAACTAAAGTTGCCAACTAATAAAAATTAGGTTTAAACCCTCCCTCCGTCCTCAATTTTTCATTTGTCTTAATTGGGTTATATTTTTTTTTTAAAATGAACACATTTTACCCTAACCGTTAGCTGGTCTCAAACGGTCTTAAACTAAGGTCACGTGGTGCAGAGAGGATGTATTGATGTGTGTTCCTCATTTAAAGTATTTAAATCCCTAAAGTAAATATATCCTTAAAGTCACATCACCATATTTTCTCTTCAATTTTTATATTAAGATAATATATTAATTTAATTAATAATATATTAATAATCCAATTTAATTAATAATACATTAAAAAAATATATTAATTTAATTAATAATCCAATTTAATTATATTCACTAGTCATTATTTTGAACTAAATTATTATAAATTTAGTATTTTAATTTTAAAAATTTTATAAAAAAAATTATGTGTATTTTAATTGAATATTAATATACAAAATTGTTTATATTATATCAAATTATTATATAAAAATAATAACTTATTTAATATTTTTTAGATGATTATTTGAAAGAAAACATTTCTTTTCAAACTAAAATATGTTTATTATATTTTTTTTAAAATTATTTTATTTTTAAATTTAAATAAATTCAACATATATATTATATTTTTAACTTTTCAAAGTAATAAAATTATATATCTAATGATTACAATAAAAAATTATTTTAAATAGTTTTTTATAAAAATTAATAGTTATGTATTTATATTTAAAGAAAAAAGATAATATTAAAATATTATGTAAAACTTGAAAATTAAAATATTAAATAAAAATTATCAAATAAATAAAATAAATAATTAAAAATAAACTAATTGAATTCTCAAGAATAAGTGTGTTCTAACCCACTGTAGGTGGTGAAACTTAAAAAAAATCTTCTATAAAGTAAATAAAAAAATAAATAAAACTTGGTTTTAAAAATATTAAATAAAGATAAGTAAATAATATCACATCACTACTATTTATTTAATTAAAACACTCTAGTAAATAATGTCATATCACACATCAGCACATTCTCTCTACACCACGTGACCTTAATTTAACGTCGTCTGAGACCCGTTAACGGTTAGGATAAAATGTGTTCATTTTTACAAAAAATATGACCCAATTGAGACAGATAAAAAAATGAGGATCGAACTGAGATTTCCATACAAATGTGAGGACCAAGGGAGGGTTTAAACCTAACAATTATTAATGTTCTAAAACTTCCAAAGCCAACGTTCAGAATTTACTTTTGCAATATAATATTAATATATCACAACAATCTCTCACATATTGCAAAAGTTGTAAAGAACAAAATGTCTTTAATTCAAACATTAAAAGAAAGATAAGAAACTTTTATTCTGGGTATCATAGGATGTAATGCATGTATAGCAAGTTATATGAACCAATTTTAGACTGAGATACTTAACACATAGTGTAGTTGGTATAGCAAGCTATATGAACCAAAACCACTTGACGTGTGTTAGAGGTTTCTCAATCACAATACACCCCACAATCCTTGTTGTTATCGTTGTGTTGCGCTTAATAGGCCATGCGTGTGTCTGGTATTCATGAGTGCTCTAGAGATCATGCCAAGATCTCTTGCAGCGGCCCCACTTGACACTCATATAGGTGATTTCATCAAGTGTATGTTGCAAATCATACACCACCCATAAGGGATATGAAAATCATTAAAAACTTTGTTTAAACTAAAATTTTTTCATCACATAGAATTTTAATAACAAAGTTTAGCCTCTCAATAATGCAGTCTCTAGCACTTTCACACACACCATAGGAAGGGACATAATTGATTAAAATCAATTTAGTGCTATCAGAACTAACAAGTGACTTGTTTTTACCCATATGAACCTTATTCATGGGATCTCCAATCACAAAGGTTGGGTTACCATCACTTGTTTGTTTGAAGTGGCTTAAGTTTCATTCTCCTTGATGTTTCTAATATCATTTGTCTTCCCAGGAGTTTTTTCAGAGGACCTGCTAGATTCCATTCTAACTTCACATAATAAATGGAAATAGTTTCACTCTATAGCAACTACTTCACCAAATTGTGTCTCAATAGAATATGTCTATTCTTTCCATTTTAATTCTTGTTTTTAGCTATAGCTATTGCCGATTGACAATCACAGTGTATTGATACCGATGGGGTTGGTTTCATTCCTAATGGAATGTTCGCTAAGAAGTTTTTCAATCACTCAGCCTCATTACCAACCATCTCAAGAGCAACAAACTTAGATTTCATGGTTGATCTTGCAATAATTGTTTGTCTGGCTGATCTCCATGTAATCGCACCACCCCCAAGTGTAAATACATAACCACTAGTGGATTTTGTCTCATCTGAATCAGAGATCCAATTAGCATCATTGTACCCTTCTAGTATAACGGGAAATCCACTATATTCAATGGTATAATCCATTGAACCTCTTAAGTATCTCATAAGTCTAGCAAGTGCATCCCAATGTTCCTGATTTGGACATTGAGTGTACCTACTGAGTCTACCTACTGCATAAGCAATATCAGGTCTAGAAAAGCTCATCAAGTGCAGTAAGCTCCCAATTATCTGGGCATATTGAGGCTGAGATAATGATTCTCCTTTATTTTTCATTAATTTAGAATTAGCATCATAAGGGGTACTCACTGGTTTTAAGTCATAAAACCCAAACTTCTTAAGAAGTTTCTCAATATATTGTTCTTGAGATAGTAATATACTATCTCCCTTCCTTATGATTCTAATACCTAAAATCACATTGGCTTCACTCATGTCTTTCATGTCAAAGTTTGATCCTAGAAACAATTTAGTTCAGCGACAATCTCATTGCGTGTACCAAAATTTAACATGTCATCCACATACAAATATATAATGACACAATCACCATTTTCAAATTTAGAATACTATCAAATCATTAGGTGAAAAACCAAAATTTATTTTTTCGAGTAATTAAGTAAAATCACCTACACCTCCACAATTTTAAAATATTTAAGATTGGTAAACGAGAAAATATCTGGTTGTGCTTTTCTCTTTGTAGGTAAAGTATACGAAAATTTACTCAAGTACCTCATTTTCTTCGTCCTCATTCACGGTCCTTAGAAATACGATCAGAAGCCATCGTTGCTACAAGCACCTTGGCAGCCTCCGAAAGTTATGGGTTTCACAAACATTATTTGAGTTCTGAAAACAAAGTTTTGATCCTCCAGGATTGAGTTGTTGATGCAGCCCTAAGTCCTTAAGATTGTTGTATAAAAGCTGACATAATCACGAACGATATTTCCTGAGGCGTGTAGATTCACTATCCTTAAGGACTTATCCGTGGTGTATTGCGCAAGTCCCCAAGGATACAACAGGAACTTCCCAAAATATCTCTAAGGATCTCAGAACTAGCAAGTATCTCTAAAAAGAGTATAAAATAAACCCAGAATATTTTAGAAGAGGAAAAGAAGATGAAAGTAAGAAGAGAGGAGAATGAGAAAAGTGATTTTTGGTCTGTCTTGGAATGAAGGAAGAGTTCTCTATTTATAGAGCTAGGGGATAATAAAATCATTAAAAGAAAATAAAGGCAATAAATATTTTAACGTTAGAACACTTAAACCATTTTGATTGTTGCTCTTTAAAAAGTTTAAACGTTGCACCTCTTTAAAACAATTAAAGTTGTCAACTAATAAAAATTATTAATGTTCTAAAACTTCCAAAGCCAACATTCAAAATTTACTTTTGCAATATAATGTTAATATATTACAACAAAAGATACGTACAAGTAAAAAAATTGAATTTTTTATTCCTATTAGACGTTCGAGTTGGGGTCTGACGTCTATAGTCTATTTAGACGTCACATAACTCCATTGGACGCCAAAATGGTCGCGCCAGAATCTTAGAAGTCAATTTTTTTCGTCATTTAGACGTCCGAGCCCGCCACCCAGACGTCTAAATAGGAATTAGACGTCTGAGCCCTTATGTTGGACGCCAAATGGCCTGCAGAAGTAGGTAAAAAGTGACTATTTCATTACCCTTAAATATCGGCTAAACAGCCCCGACTTCTAAATGGACCTTAGATGTCGGGGCCCCTTATGTCGAACGCCTAAAGGCTCCGCCAAATTTAAATTTTTAAATGCTTTAAACGTCGGCTTGAGAGGGGCCCTAACGTTTCAATGCATATAGACGTCTGTTTGGGAGGGGCCCTGACGTCTAAATGCATTTTATTACTGCAACGTGAACTTGTGGGCAATTACGCGCACTGTTCATCATCTTCCTCCTCTTGTTTTCTGTCCCCAGTTTACATTTTCCAGGTGTGTTTTCTCTCTTTTGGACCGTTTAACTTCGTTTTGCTCTGATTAAATTAATCTTTGATAACATTTATATTAACGTCTAATTGGGGGTGGTAGCAGACGTCTAAGACCCTGGCTCGAGCTCAGCCTCTACAATAGACGTCTGATCTGTACAGGTCAGACGTCTAATTAGGAGTGGCAACAGTCGTCTAAGACCCTGGTGCGAGCTCAATCAGACGTCTATATAGACGTTTGACCTGTACAAATCGAACGTCTATATAAATGTCTGACTTGTACAAGTCAAACGTCGTCGATCTGGAGTCCGACATCCCATCAACGTCACCCAAATAGATGTCAGATCGAGATCAAACGTAAAAGATCCAAAATAACATACCTTAAAAGCCTTTTATAGTGAACGAACCTTTTACCGCGAACGAACTTAAGTATGAATTAAAGAATTTCTATGAAATACAAAATATAATTTTCTTACAAACTATATACATATATATAAAGGACAAGAAGAGTTTATAGATTATAACCGTATCTACCTTGATAACATATTTTAAAAAATAATTTAATTGCCATGTCATACAAAATAATATAATTAATTTGTTTCTTTTAAGTTAAGTTAGATTTTAAATAATAAAGTATAAGAAATTTTATGAAATTGAAAAATAGTATTCAATATTATATTTGAATTTTACAGAGGATAGGATAAAATTCCATATTTAAAAAAATATAAGATATTTTATGATAGGAATTTTCTTTTAAGTAATAAGACAGAAAATTAATTTTCAATTTTTCTTATTCTCTTTTCTTTATGTTTTTTTTCCTTTTTTATTATTATTTGTATATTTTATAACACGTTATCAGCAGTATACTCTAACCCACTTAAGTTAGTGAAGTTTTTTTTCTAAAAATACGTTTTGCACGCATCAACCAGTATTCTTTATAAATTTTTTTATCACTTATAATATTATTTTATATTCTTATTTTTATGATAAGAATCATTCGACTTTATCAATTTTATCTTTATATTATTATTATTATTATTATTATTATTATTATTATTATATTTTTATTATGATTGTTATTATTATGATGATTATTATTATAGTTATTATTTATATTTGATTATTCTTTTTTAACATTTAATGTTATTTTATTAATTTTATAGTTTCATATGTGAAACTTATTATTATAAATATTTTATGTACTGGTTTTGAATATATCATTGCAACATTCAAATTTATGGCCCTTTAGGAGGAAGAATTATTTATATTGGATATTAGATATTGAAATACATTTAGATGCAATGGATCTTATTGATATCATTGAAGAAAGAAATAAAGTATCTCAGCAACTAATTTACTCCTATAATAATAATATTTTTAAAAGGGATTTCACAAATACTCTAAATTAATTTAATGTCTTATTGCGGATGAATAAAACAATACTCTTTTGATGAAAAATAATGAGACCCGCTGTCTGATTCATATTTTCATAATCATGATTGTACTAGTGATCATAGGACATGTTTATAAAGAAAATTTCAAACAAAACATTTTATTATCAGTGGAACAATGTAAAAAAGGAAAAAGGTAAAAATAATATCAAATAAGATTAAAATATATATTATTGTTACTGTGGTAAAGACCATTTTAGTTATACTTGTGGTACACCAAAATATCTTAAACATACGGAAAAGAACAAAGAAATACTTGACTTGTGAAAATGGTGATTTTGATTATTATTGTTGTTTTCTTTATTAAACTAGATGGAAGTATTAATCACTTCATTAGTAACAAGAGTGTTAAGAAATACATTTTTTGTCTTTTTCAAATACCAATATTATATATTATACACATATTACAAATGGATATCTTTTAAGTTAATGATATATTAAAATATATATTTTTTTGTGTAAGAATGAAATAAGGGTTTTGACATGGATTTATGGTTCTAATTTTATTATATTATACATATATAAAGGTTCAAAGGTGTTTAGAGTTAGTTTTATTTGATATTATATGATAATATGACTTGTTAAATAATTTTGGGTGACACTTACAACGAGTTGAGGTTACTATGTCAACTAAAATTTAATTATATGTATGATCACTTGGTATGCATTACTCTTGTATAGACTAATAAATACATTGTATTTTGCTAATAGAGCAAAAACTCATACAATTCTCAAGAGTAATAAATGTTCTCTTATTTGGTTATGTAAGAAGTCAATATTAACATTATTTCTAGTAGTACAAATATAACTGAATGCTTTGGAAGAGCTATTATACTTCTACCAAGAAATCTAATAGAAAATTATTAAATTCAAAGAACATTCATCTTAATGGATATATATTGAGACAAACAATGAAGGAGATATAGAATATCTATATATCACCGTTGGTTGAATAAAAAATATATATTGGAGAAATTATAAACCTTCTTTTATGGCCAATATTACACATATATTAGTACCATTGAAACACATGTCATTGTAAACCAGAAGTTTATGAATCAAAATGAATTCCTTGTTTGGCATGAACAATTGGATGGTTTGTACTACACATATTTTCGTACAATTGAAACACATGTCAGTTTACAAATCAAAATAAATTCCTTGTTTGGCATGAACAATTGGATGATTTTTACTACACATATATTAGTACAATTGAAACACATGTCATTGTAAACTAGAAGTTTACTAATCAAAATGAATTCCTTGTGGCATGACCAGTTGAGTTATCCTAGATCTATCATGATGCGAAAATAGTTGAAAACTCATATAGACGCCCATTTAAGAGTCAAAAAATTCTTCAGTCCAAAGACTTATCATGTATTGCATGTTCGCAAAGGAAAGTTGATAATAAGACCATCACCAAAAAAATTACAAATGAGGTAATCTCATTTTTAGAACGAATACAAGGTGATATTTGTTGTCCAATACACCTATCATATTGATCATTTAGATATTTCATGCTTTTAATTGATGCATCAACTAGATGGTCACATATTTGTTTATTTTCAACTCACAATTAGGCATTTGTAAATTTAGTGGCACAATTAATCAAGTTAACAACTCATTTCCCATATTTTCCGATCAAGAAAATTTGTCTTGATAATGGTAGTGAATTTACATCTCATACTTTTGCATTCCTTAATTGCTTTTAATTGCTTATAGTTTAGTGTGTGTCAACATTCCTTTAAAATTTAATTTCCTTTGAAAAGTTTGGTGCAAAAGGGCTTGATGTAAACTTTGACAATGAAAGACTTGGTTATTAAATCATCCTTTATGATTCACCTCTTTTTCTTAGAAGTGAACTTGAGCATCTTGTCTCCTTAAGTCTCATTAGACATTTCTTTTGAAAGAAAAAGTTTCTTAATCTAAAATCCAAACCAAGATGCATAAACATGTCTATAGATCCTTTTTACCAAATTGGTAGTGACTATAGAGAAAAAGCTCCACAAAGTTTAAACCAAATTGCTTACGAGCTAAAGTCACTAAAAATTTGAAGAAAGTAAGAGACCATTGAAAAAAAGGCTCAACCCTGCCATTGTATAGGGAAAACTTTAAATTTTAAACAAAAAGATGAAATGATACAAGATAAAATTAAGAGAATAAGGCAAGAGAAGGAAGAAAGAACAAAGAGGTAAAGAAGAGCAAGAAAGAAAAGAAAAAAAGGATGAAGAAAGATGAGATTATAAAGAGAAAAAGAGAAGAGAGAGATGAGAAAGAAATAAAATAAAAATAAGATATTGATAGAAGAAAAAAAGAGAAAGTCCTATTTAAGGCACCTACCACTCCCTCCATAATAATTGAAACCAAGATGATAAAGAGAGTTTTCATTTCCTAGAACTTTTATCAATTTTTCATTTATTCATCTTTCTCAATTCCAACTTTTATTCATAAGAATGTTTCAAATTTACCTCTTTCCCCTATCGTTTTAAACTCCTCATCAAACTTTTCAAAATTATACTTTGAGTTTATGTTACCTTCTACATTACAATTAGCTCAAAGTAGACAAATACACTTTTGTGAAAAGGGTTTTGAAAATCTTAGGAAAGTTCTTTCACAATTAACATAAGGTCTTCTTCTACTCTTTCATTTACATATATCCTATTTGCAATACATGAAGAGTGAGGGGGGGGGGGTTGAATAATGTTTTAAAATCTTTTCGCAAAACAACGTTTAATGACTTTTGAAAGTGTTAGATGATTTGCAATAGATGTTAGATGCTTGTGTGTTTTAAACAACGTTTAAGAAAACATTTATAAGGCAAAAAAATAATACATACATTTTTATACTAGTTTGCTCTAACATAAGATACGTCTAGGTCTCCCTTAAAATCTCTTAAGGAGTTCCACTATGATAGCAACCTCCTTAGCTAAGGAACAAAAATGGTAGCATAACTTTACTAAAAAATCAAAGGTTAATATAAAGGTGGAGACAAATCTATTTTGTGCCATGTGGCCACTACTTATGGACAATCCTCTCCATTCATATAGTGACATGTGACCACTAACTATGGGAAATCATCTCCAATAAGAGCATGACACATGGTCATACTCACATAGGTGGAACATCACACACTCTTGTCCACCAAGCTAGGTTAAAAACTTTGACCCCTAGGTAACGCTTGGACGTCCCACTTTGGTCAACATTGGGCCTTGGCCTTTGTTGACTCAAGTGGTATAAAAAAACCTACTTTACTTGGCCCAAAATTATTCCTACTTTAGAAGCTCCATAATGGCTCAAGATGGTCAAAGAGAGAGTTTAGACCCATCTTACACATATGACTTCAACTCTTCTTGAAACTGCTTGGCCATGGCTAAGGGGTATGTCATCACACTAATATTTAACAAAGATTACATGAATTTCACCACTCTTGATTTATAATGAGTGTCAACACTCCTCGTCTTAACACTAGTCAACCGACTAGATCTTTTAACTCCATTAAGTTAAACACCAAGTGTTTCAATTCAATTCTAAATTTACAAGACAACCAAAATGTTTTTTTCAAGCAAGATACAAATTTGATAACTCTCAAAGAGAGAATAAGTTTTCAACACAAAGCAAATCTGAATGACTTGTAAATATTTTCTATTTAAATGAAAGTGCTAGACAATGTAGAGAAAGATAGAGAGCATAACAACAAGCTTCTTTATATGCACATATCTTTCTTATCTTCTCTTCATGTAATCATCCATATATGGTCTTCTACGAGAAAGAATTGTTAGACAGAAACTTGACTTCCATGTAGACTTCATAACCCTTTTAGGTGGGTAGTGAGACTCGGGTCTATGTTGTAGAGCTACTATGTTTTATCATAACTTTGACAAAAGTAGCTTGTATTATTCTAAATAGCTTAAAGCTTTAAGGAAACATTTCTTGAATGTCTTCTTATCTCTTAACGTCTCTATCAATCTTGTGTAGGAATTTGAGTAAAAGTCTTGTACTTTTGTGATCTTCACAAATAAAGAGAACAAAACATACAATCAAAGAAGTACTTTTTCGTACATGCAATAAATGTTTTAAATGTTGGTAATCGTTTAGGCATATTACATGTTTAAAACATTTTGGCACATGTTAGCTCGTTGAAAGAAACATCATTTAGGAAGAAAAACGTTAATATATCATTTTTAGGCAATATAAAACTTTAAATGCTTATTTTATACAATTGTTTGTCACTTTTATTACATCATTTAGAGAGATTTTCCTAGATGACTCTTTTCTTTAAACGCTTATATGTTCAACACTGTTTGGATATAAAATTTTAAGCTTTAGTGTTTTGTTAAGTATACACTTAGAGGTTTCCTTTTGTTAAATGTTGTTTGTTAAACATTGTCTGTTAGATGATATATGCTAGAAAACATTGTTTTCGCAAAATGTTATTTCATAGACAATTTATATTGAAGAACTCTTATTTCGTTTAACGTTATTTGTTAAACTTCAAAATGAAAAATGCTAGACGATCCTATTTCTTTAGATTATCTTGTCTTAACTGTACATAAATTTATTAAACTTTTGTTTGATGAATATTGTAGATGGATCTTTGATCCAATATGAATGATACACAAGTTGACCAATAATAAAGGTTGTTGTCATGGAGAAACATGCATATCTGAAGACATGTCCCCTTCAAGAGGGAGGGGATGATGACAAATGCCCTAGCTATGACCAAGAAGATACAAGAAGAGTAGGCTTCAATTGTGGAAGGTGGACCCAAGCTCTTATCCTCTTAGACCATGAGTAAGTTCTTAGTCAAGTAGGTTTATTTTAGGTCTTGTATTATAAGCCTAATAGTTTATAGTTTTCTTTGGGCCTAGGGTTGTAGTGTATGGTTTTGGGCCTAGAGAAGATAGGCCTTAAGGAGACACTTGGATTTAGGGTAAAAACCCTATATTGAAGTACAAACCTTCTAGAAGCTTGTGGGCCCTCGGCTAGAGTAGTCTCTAAGTTGCTCTCTTTTATGAGACACATGCTCTTTCCATGATTACTCACCTTACTTGTTGGCTTAAGATTCAGTAGAAACTAGTCTTAAGTTTTATTCCAATCAATTATCACGTGTGCTTCTAGATGCTAGGAATAGATCTAGGGTTGCAATTGAAGATAGAGTCTTGATCTTAATGTGAGTGATCCATTCAAGTAGTCATTGAGAAATCATATTGAAGGGTGGTGATTCTAGGCTCTAGGTGCAAGGAATGGACTTAGATTTACACCTAAGAGAACTTATAGGACTTAGTACTAAGAGCATCATATGTACTGATAGATCCACTACAAGAGAGGGAAAAAGTGGTGAAATTAAACTCCAACACAATTTTATCATCTGAAAGTCAATCACTCAATCATCCAAATTGTTTTCCAACACATATCACACTTATTTCACAAATCAAATCTATTTTGTACACACTAATATCATTATTACTTTACATTGAATTATCAAACTAGTTAAAACATAGTATTTTCTGCAAAATCCATGTGGATACGACACTTGTTATACTACTAATTACTTAGTATATTTGCTGGTATACCTGGATTGCACTGCAAACCCAACAATGTCATGCTCCTAGTGGAAAGGGCTAGTGGTCTTGTATCCTCCTCCTAATGAAGATAATTTTGCCTTAGTCTCAAAGTTTGTAGAATTAGGGCTTTGCTATTCATTTTGTGAGATACCTCTAAGGTTTCTTAGATTATAAATAAAGGTGTCTTCCCTATGTAAAAAGTACCTATGAATTGAGTATTATTATGTAGCCAATTTTGGTCATACTCCTTCTAGGTTTCCTTTAGCCACTCTTCCTTAAGATTTGACCCAACCTTTATCGAGACCACTCAAACACCACCGTAGCCTCTCCCTCTTGCTTGAGTCATATAGCTTGGAGGAGGGTCCATCATCTCATTACATCTGTTGAGATTGTTGATAGGGGGAGCACTGGTTTAGCTGAACCCACAATCTCAGTGATATCTATGTTTTTTATGATAACAACACATAATTAATAACACATGAGTATTTTGTGTTACATGTTTTATGCTTACATGTTATATGCTTTTGTTTACTGTGATAAATCTGTATAAGCATATTTGTGAACATGATTATGTTGTTCATTGCATATCACTTTGTTTAATATGTGATTTTATATGTGTATGCATGACATAAGTTTTTGTAAATGGAAAACCACAACCACTTTGGTTGAACTTTAATGTGTAGCAAAACAACAGTTTTTAGTCGATTACATTATGGCATGAATCGATTAAAACTCGTGTGTTTGCACAAACTTTTATCAAGTGTACTATGAGTTATTTTAAAGAGAAAAGTTTTCAAAAATATGGTAAGTGATTTTTCTTAATCGTCTGCATGCAATTTGTATTCGACTAAGTTGGTTATTATTTTGAAAACTGATTGAATGCTTGACATAAATGTCTTAACGATCATATTTTTAAATATATTGACCAAGCATTTATTGTAAGTCGATTGTATTAAATGTGCATTCAATAAATGAGCTTGAGTGATGTTAGTTTGTTATAACTAGAAGATGTATTCGACTTCATTACTACATAAATCGATTAAAATGCGTCTGATGTGTGTATTACTATAAATTGGTGTTGATTTGATATTTGTAAGAACTTTTGTGCATTTGACATTTTCATATCTTTTACAGAAAGTTGTGTGATCTTACAGAGAAAGGAAAAGCTACAAGAACAAAGATTGACTGTTGTGATTAAAGACTTGAGGTTTCTTGAGAAGCAAGGCTTGCTTATTTGAACGTCTAATCAATCTGCACAACTGGGGGCATTCTGCGTGATCAGGATTTTCAATCTTTGAAGATTGGCTTGGATTCCCTGTGGTGTTTGCAGGAAGAAGAACAATGTTTTTGACTTTAAGGGTGCCTCAAAGGATAGACAGTAGAAGAGGGTGTTCTTGCTACTAGTCTTGTTTCTATTGTTGCCTATATTTAGATTAGAGGGTTAGAGAGGTGTTTTACAATTTTGACGTGAGGTATCTGTAAAAACCTTGTTGTAAAAACCTTGATCTTTATATTGCATTTGCTTCTTGTGGTTGGAAGGACACTAGATGTAGGCAGGTTGGCCGAACCAGTATAAAAATCAATGTTTGAATTTTCTAATCCCTACGCTCTTTTATTAAGTCGATTAAGATGTCAGTATATTCGATTAAGTTTACTGTTGAATTGCATATCTTTTAACTTGCGATTCAAGAAAAGTGTAAAAGCATCTTATTTTGTTAAATAGATTTTGAAAGCTTATATTTTTACACTTCACCAATTCATCCTCCCCTCTCGGTGTGAGAAACTAAGTCATTCTATTTTAACAACATCAAAACCACTATATGTTCACCATATTTCTGTAACCATCAAGCTTCCGTAAGCCACCATCCCTTTTGAAATCTCCCTTTGGTTAGAGCAATATAGCTTGGAGGAACATATCTCATCATTATTTTAGGCTTTTAATGGTGAGTTTTAGAATCTTTTAGAATTAATAACTTCTGAATTGTTCTTTAGCTTACCTTAATTATTTTTAACATCTTTAGACAATAACAATTTCATTTACTAGTTTAGTGTAACTTTTAATTTTAATATACTTTATAAGTTTTCAATACGTAGTTTTTGAGTTTTGTAAAGATTTAATTTTTGAGTTAATTTTGGGTTTTCTTTAGTCATTTAAAACTTGTTTAGATATGTTTTGGTTATGTTTTTAGTCATATTTAATAATTTCCATATTGTACCCTCTTTTATTACTAGTTCTTAGTTGTAGATGACCATAGTGTCTGTAATTTGAGTTGATAACTTTTGATTCATGTTTTACTTTTGTTTTTGATAAATTAAGCTGTTTTTACATGACAAGTTAGTTGCATAAACTATTTTGACACATTTGTACCCATCTTAGATTTGAGCCTTCATTCCTTTATTATGTGTTGCACTCAAGTAGATGCCATTCTAGAACTTGCATTATTTCTTTTTAAGATAATTAATTATATTTTCATTTTGTATGTGATATAGGTCATACCTTACCCTATCTAGTGCTTAAGGAGAGTGTAAAGCTCAAATATGGGGGTGTTTGTGTAGAATTGAGAGAAAATGCATGATTTATGAGTTGAACTAGTTTGCAAAACAAAGAAAAATTTATCAAAGCTGGAAAAAAATATGATTTGGGAGGTCTGGTCTAATTTGAGAAAATAGAAGAAAAAGAAAAGTGTAAAGAAAAATGTAAATAAAGAAAAGGAAGTAAAGAGATGAGTTAATGAATTTGTAGATATGTTGTCCTGAAAAATATGCACTTGAACTTACGTTTTCCACCTAAACTTACAATGATAGTGAAAGGGGCCAAAAGCTATGAAGAATTTTGGGTTAAGGCTCTCGGCCTATGGTGTTTTATGGTGAAAGGATGGTGTTTTGATAGTGCTCTTAGAGATGTTATATGTCAACTTTAGAGGAAGGTGGCTAGAGAAGACCACACACTAGTGTAGCCAAGGAAAACGACAACGATTATTTTCGCTTGTAGGCAGTCGTTCCGCAACCGAGTCATATACAAGCGAGGCAAAAAGAAGTAGGCTTATTGCCTCGATTCTGAACCGAGGTGAAAGGGTTCAGATTCCGCCTTGGTTCACATACGCCCGAGGCAATAGAGTACTTTTAATTTTTTTAATCTCAACTGTGATCACTTGTTGGCGATGACATTTCCTCATTCTGTTTTGTTTCTCTGTGTTCTTTTGCTTTCTAATCTCAACGTTGAAGGCCACAACCAATGCCTCTTAGGATCCTGAGAATCTGATAGTTCTGCCAAGTCCTCATCCATGCTCTGAAGGTGCTGTATGAGAACCATTTGATCCACATCTAACCCATGTGGCTCTTGAACTTGTGTTGTTCACATTCGCTTTCAACCTCATCCACATTGCACATCCATTTTTCCAGATACCCTAGTCGCGTCTTCTTCCTTCTCCGTGCCTCCACTAAATCGCGTCGTCATGAAGCCACCATCTCCGAACCTCCAAGCATGCGAGCTCGTCGTGATCTCCTCCACACGCGCAACCCATTGCAACAACCACCGCAAGAACTCATCTTCATCACGCGAAGCCATCATGTTGCGAGACAGCGCCATTGGAAACTTCGTCTTCATAGAAACTTCAATCGCGACCTACAAACAAAAATCACCAAATCAGAAATCAAGCCCCAAATCGCGAGAATTGCGAACCCTTTCACACCTTCATTAGCTTCCAAACCTCCAAACAAGACCAAAAAATCGCCCAAAATCGTGAATTAGAATAACAACCTCCACGCACAGATCCACAGTTCAAAGCAATCTGTGAGAATAATTCGTGAATCCATAATCACCAAAAACCCCTCTTGCATGCACTACCGCAAAGGGCAAACCCTGTTTCCACTTGACTACAAAGACACTGGAGCACTTTGTCGTTAAGAAGGAAATTTCGCGAAATGCAGATCCAATGCCTAACCGTCACCACATTGTCGTCGCCGCATCCTCAATGTGTAAAGAGAAAATAGTTTCGTCCCGATCTCGTGAAACTCCACCAAGCCCAACGAAATTGAAAGGAAGAACGCCTCCTTGAGTCGCGCCATTGCTGCTCTACAAGCTACGCCCTCGCCATACCGTTGTTGCTCTCTCACCGCCATCGCAGCATCGTCGCTGCTTTCTCGTCGCCATCGCAGCATCGTCGCTGCATTGTCACCGCCATCGCTGGGTTATTGAGAATGAGACATTTGGGGAAACATTTGGGGATTCGCTACCCAGAAGCTAGGTTTTCTTGGCTTGAAGATTCCCACAATCCAAGCCCAAGAGGTTTGCCAGCCGCTTATTAGAAAGGCTTATATGTCTCGGTTCAATCTGCCAACTGAGGTAGTATCTCTGCCATCGAAAAGGTACTAGGCGAAAGGTCTTATTAGGTGTAATATCTGTGGGGTTTATGCCTCAGTTCACCCTGCCAACCGAGGCAGTATGCTCTTTAGGCATCAGTTGCTTGACGACCGAGGTATATAGTGTTTTGAAAATTACGAAACTACCACCGCATTTTTTATACACTTCGATTTTTCTAGAACCGAAGCGTAACGTGCGAGTTAAAAATGCGATTTTTTACTATTGACATGAGATGTTTTAGCCTTTACTTTTGAGACTAATAAAATGGTTCAATCTTTTAGCAAAATTTAATTATTAATCTCAAAGTGAGAATACAAGGTTGGAGACACCTCTATTTACAGGCTTAAGGTATCTCCAAATCGTAGAAGCAAAACTCTAAAAAGAAAAGTTGGTCCTAGCTTGGAGACCAATGTGAAAATTCTTTCAATAGAAGGAGGACATGAGACCACTACTTATGGAGAATCCTCTCCATTCCTAGTGTGACATGTGGTCACTACCTATGAAAAATAATCTCTAATGTGAGCATGACACATGGCCACACTCACAAAGGTGAGATGTACTACACTCTTATTCACTAAGTTAGGTTAAAACTTTGACCACGTGGTCAACACTAGCTAATGAAGGTTTACTTTGGTCAAGTTAGGTTATTGACCTTTGTTGGCCTAAGTTGACCGAAAATCCTACACTACTTAATCCAAAACACAAGGACCAAAAAAAAATTCCTAGACTACTTGGCCTATAATACAAGACCAAAATTATTCCTACGCTACTATAAGTTCTATTATGGCCCAATATGACCTAAGAGATAGGGTAATCTTCCACTAGTGACTCTTGAAAGTGTTTGGACATGGCTAGGGGGTTTGCCATCATCCCCTCCATCTTGAAAAGGATTTATCCTCAAATATTTAAGTTATCTTATGGCAATATCCTTTTACTTTTTAAAGATGATTGGCTTTCTTTCCTTGGGGTTAAAGACCCTTCCACATAAAACATAAGATAGTATAAGTGTTAGTAGAATAATTATAAATTATGTAGCTCCCAAGGTATTAAACCAATGTTTACTTTTAATTGTAGATTCCATCACATTAGTCTTAGTCTTAAGTTTGATCTTTTTGCTGAGGTAGTTTTTCTCTTCATTAGTTTAGATAGTCTTTTATAATTTGCCATTAGCATAACATATGAATAGAATTTAGTCTTAGTTTAATTTAACATTAGATAGAATTTGTTGTAATAGATTTAGTGATGGCATACCCATTAGCCATGACCAAGCACTTTCAAGAAGAGTTGAAGTCATATGTGGAAGATGGACTTAAACTCTCTCTCTTAGGCCATCATGGAGTTTCTAGAGTAGAAATAATTTTGGGCATTATATTTTGGGACAAGTAGTCTAGAATTTATTTGGGCTTTGTATTATGGACTAAGTATTATAAGTTTTATTTTGAACCAAGTAGTGTAAGGTTTTTGGACCACTTAAGTCAACAAAGGCTAAGACCCAATGTCAACCAAGTGGGATGGATGTCCAAGAGTAAGAAGTGGGTTGTCCAAACCTTTGTGAGAGTGGCCATGTGTCATGCTTATATTCGAGAGGATTTCCCTTAAGTAGTGGCCATATGTCCTCTCCCTAATAGAGAGGATTTTTCACTTTGTTCACCAAGCTAGCCAAGTTTAGGTTTTTAGGTCTAGCTTCTATAATTTGGATACACCCCTAGTCTATAAATAAAGGTGTCTCCCATTCTTGTATTCACCTTTGAATTTGAGTAATGTTGTGCTGTCATTTTTGTATCATACTACTTATCTCAGGTCACAAAGGCTAGACCATCCCGTGTGATCTCCTCTAGCCACCTTCCTCTAGAGTTGACCTGACCTCTCTAAGGGCACCATCAAACACCACCCCTTCACCCAGAAAGCACCAAGGTTGTGAGTCTTCTCATACTAACCCACCAAATTACGCACCCATTTCCATCTCACCATCACCATAGCTTCTCTTCTAGCTTTGGCCCAAACTAGCTAAGGAGGTTGCTATAATTTGATAATCAGAGCTTAGGTTATTTTTGTTTTCCCTTGTGTTTTTGTAACCTTTTCTTGTTGTAGCTATGTTGGAATGGTCCAAACCAACCTCCCTTACTTTATAGTAAACATTGACGATTTTCAAAATTAAATTGTATCTATATCAGAGCTTCAAAAAATATGTGCCTATAGTAAAATTAAAGCCCTATGAGTCTATTTAAAAAAAAGAATAATCTCATTTGGAGTTTGTGGAGAAATTTATGAGAAAAAGAATCATCAAAGATCAAAGTTGCTAAAATGTTGTCATCAAAGTTTTTCAGGTTTTGTGTTGCTAGTTTTAGTTACTTTTTATGTGCTTTTAACCATTTTGAGTCTTTATTCAATTTTTATTCGGTTATATCACATTTTGTTTAAGTCTTTTTGCTTTTCAAATTCATCCATGTGGTATAGAGTCATGTGTAGTCCTTTTTATGTCATTTTTTCCTAGTTTGAGCTTGCAAAAGTCACAAAAAAAAATGTGACTTGGATTTCAAAACTCAACCATATACAAGCATTTAAGTCCCTTTTCTTTATAGTTTTGAGTTTATACTTGTCATTAGATCATTGATAAGTTCTTTAAAAAAATTCCCTTATGTCTTTTTGAAATTCATACTTTATATTTGGTTCTAGTTGGATTTCTTCTTTTGAGCTGTCATCTCAACATCTAAACTCTATTTTGAGTGTGCAGTGGTTTTATTTTTGCACTTAAAAAGAAAATTTGTGTGATTTGAGAGCATGCATGAGAAGAAAATTTGTTCCTTCTTTATTTGAGAGTATCCAAGAGCTAAGATATTAGATGGGATAACTCATTAAAAGAGGAAAATCATTCATTAAAAGTGTAAATAAGTTCTTTGAAAGACAAGATCAATTTGAAGAAAAAGTGAAGAAGCTCTTGAGTGCAGAGAGAAAAGGAGAGATTAAAAGAATGAGGGATGAACAATTAAGAAAGATAGAAAGAAAAGAAAATAAGGAAGAAGTATAAAAGATAGAGAAAGGAAGATAAGAAAAGAGAGAAAGAGAAGTGAGCAAAAGAGCGAAAGAACAAAGAGAGAAAGAGGAACAAAAAAGAAAAGAGCGAGAAAGAAAAGATTGAGAGAAGATAAAAAGAAAAAGTGTTACTGAAAGAGATAAACAAGAACAGATGAATCAAAAATAAAAGAGAAAAGGGTAGAAAAAGATTAATACAAGCAATTTACACTCGTTTGGCCAACCTACATCCAATCTTCCTTCAACAACCTTAGTTGAAGGGATTCCACTATAATCATAGAGTTTACAAGAATACAAAGATACCCCTCTCAATGTACTTCTCTCCACACTCAAAATCACTATAGTAATACAAGAAGTGAATACCCCCACTCTCTTACAATATAGAGAACAATCACAACTCTCTCAACACCCTGAGAAAAATCACAACTCTCATAGAGAACAATCAGAACTCTCTCCCCTGGCACACTCGCACAGGTACACAATACTCAGATTGTATATGATTGCATTTGATCTTCCAGTGACACTTCAATAATGTAGATCCAATCAGAACCGTTTTAGCTCACTTTCTTAAATGAATCTTTATGGGTTATCAACCAATGATTCCTTGATTCTTCAAGATGACTTCTTGGACACTCATGTAATCAAAGCTTAATGAAACACTTAGTTATGAAAGTAATAGTAAATGTTCTATTTTGAAACAGAGATTAAGTCGCATATATATAGGATTTTCTGAATCCTGACGCAATATAATCAATTAAAGAATTTATGTAATTTGTTAAGTTTTTCCTTCTGTTTTAACAAGTTTGCTTATGTTTTAACAGATTATACCAAGCATGTAATCGATTATATAATCATACTAGCCAGTTATAAATTCATTTGACCGTTATGGCAGTTTAGGCTATTAAATGAAATGGATTTAAACAAAGTAAATTGGTTTAACTAATTATACAACTTATGTAATCGATTAATCCTACACTTAAGCAAATTTTCAATCTAATTTCCATTCTAAACAAATATGAAACATATAATGGCATTGCTTCCGGTTTTAATCGATTAGGCAACTTATATAATCGATTACTACAGAGCAGTTTGCCCCAGTTAAACGTACAATGAAATGTGGAGAAATCTAACAGATTATACACTTTAATAAATCGATTATTTCATCCATAAATGACATATTCAATTTTCTTAAAACATGATTCATTTATCAATAATGAATTTTTATATCAAGCACAAATAGGATACAAATAAGATAATTGTTATGTCATTTGTTGTGCAAGAAACTATAAAACCATTCTTTTATTCATCATAAAAAACATAGATATAAAGGATAGGTTTAGCTCCCCGTATCAACAAGTTCAAATCACAGTTTGTGTTGATGTTACTGTTTAGGTTACAATTAACTCAAAGAATACAAAAACACTTTTGTGAAGTAGGCCTTGAAAGTTTTCAAGAAAATTCTTTCAAAATTAAAATAAGGCCTTCTTCTAATTTTTCATTGAGTATATTTTGTCTGTGATACAAAGATTTAATGAAATATTGTTGGGTGATTACTGCATATGAATCTTTGATCATGAAGGAACAAGATTTAAGGACTAATTCTTTAAAGAGGGAGTGAATGATGACATACCCCCTAGCCATGGCCAATCAATTTTAAGAAAATTTGAAGTCGTCTGTGGAAGATAGACCTAGACTCTATCTCATGGGCCATCTTGGGCCATCATGGAGCTTCTAGAGTAGGAATAATTTTGGGTCAAGGAGTTTAGGTTTTATTTTGGGTATTGTATTTTAGACCAAACAATGTAGGTTTTTAGACCACTTAAGTCAACAAAGGCTAAGACCCAATGTTGACCAAGTGGAATGTCCAAGAGTAAGGAGTTGGTTGTCCAAACCTTTGTGAGAGTGGTCATTTGTCATGGTGACATTGGAGAAGATTTCCTATAGGTAGTGGCCACATGTCCTCCTCCTAATAGACATAATTTTTGCCAAATGTCCTCCTCCTAATGGAGAGGATTTTTCACCTTGTTCTTCAAGCTAGCCAAGTTTGGCTTTTTAGGTCTACCTTCTACAATTTATAGACACCCTTAGCCTATAAATAGAGGTGTTTCTCAGTCTTGTATTCACCTTTGAATTTGAGTAATGTTCTGTTGTCATTTTTATGCAACAATACTCATCTTAGGTCACCAAAGACTAGAGCATCCCATGTGGTCACATCTAACTACCTTCCTCTATAGTTAACCTAGCTTCTCTAAGGGCATCATCAAACGTCGCCCCTTCACCCGCAAAGCACTAAGGCCGTGAGCCTTCTCCTCCTAACCTACCAAATTTTTCTTCCATTATTCCATCCCTCCATAACCATAACTTTTCTTCTAGCTTTGGCCCAACCTAACCAATGAGGTTGCTATCATTTAGTGTGTAGGATATGAAGAACTTGAAAAATACTAGACGGGGGTTGAATAGTTTTAATGGAAAACTTTTTTCAAACAATGTAATAACACTTTAATCGAGGATTGAAAGAATTTATGCAAATATTTAGTTGCTCGTCATTGGGAAACAGTAAAAAATTTTCAAGTGTTTTTTAGTTGTTAAAATATTTATACTATAGTGTTTTAATAAAACTTTCTTTTTAATAACAAATTGTTTAATGAAGGAAACATTTATATCAAAAGTAAGTGCAACTATAGGTTTTGTAAGAGAAACATTGAATAGAAAAAAACAATAAGTACATAGTTGGTTTTATATTGGTGCACTCCACCGAGCTACGTTTAGTCTCCTCTAACACCTTAGAGGGTTCCATTATAATCTTCAACAAGATTACATCTAAGTATTCTTACCACTTCTAGTATCCCTAGTCAACGAATAACCCTTGTTTGAATATTCTTTTATATAAAGGCTTCTCAAAACACATCCATTAGACATAACTTTGACCTTGATTCTTACGTATTCTCAGTCTTGTCGTATGAAGCAGTCGTTAGTTAAAGTCAACTTGTCAAAGCATGTTTTCTTTTTCAGTACTTTGATAGAAATAGGTTGTACTATCTTTCTGGCATGACTTCTGATGGAGAGAATATTTCATGAATGTCTTCTTTGTTCCTAATGTCCACTTTTGATTTATATCGGATGAATTAGGTAGATGCATGTAATAGGTAATATGCATAAAGTAGAGTAGATATGTGATGAGTGCATATTTATACCCACATTTATGCTTTAAAATTCAAATTTTTGATGGGATAATTGTGCTTAAATGATTTATTTTAAGTGAATTTGTGATGATTGGAATTATTGGGTTTGGGAAATAAAGAGACGTAAAAAGTGAATTTTAGCGCATAAATTATTATTGGATGTTCTAATGTTTATTTGTGCAGCTGAAAATATAAGTTTTATTGGTCCAAATGGCAATTCAAGGCCCAAAAATCATATTTTATTTGGAAAATTCAGAAGAGGTTAAAGCGCAAATAGAGAAAATTTCAACGTATTTGTGCAATTTTGGAAAGTCAGAAAATCTAAAAAGATAAAATTCAGTTGTTGAATTTAATTTGGGAATATCAACAGAAAATATCTTCCAAATAATTTTATCATTATCTAAATCTTTTAGTTATTTGGAAGATATAGGATATAAGATAATTAAGTTAATATCTATCAAATATTCTTTAAAACTAATTTAATCTAATGAATATTTGAAAGATATAATATATCAAAAGAAAATATCTTATCAACAAACTATTCAAAGTCCAAGCCCAATCAAGCCTATATAAAGAGACCCAAGGAAGGCATAAAAGGGGGGGACTTCACTTCAATTCATTCTCTCATACTCCTCTCACTTTTCTTTCATCTTGTATTCAACTCCATTCATGGAGAGCTAAGCATCTAGGGCTATTCTGCTGTAATTCCATTATGGATTCTGAGGTTACGTTCAGTTAATGCAATTGTTTACTTTGATTATTGATTTAAGTTGTTCTCTCTATGTCTTTCATCTCTATATCTTGTTAAAAGTAAAGATTTTTGCATCATAATGTGTTTGAATCTATATGCATATTGATTATTTGAGTTCTAGGGTTTCTAGGTTTAATTGAGAATCTACTTTGATTTAATTTAGGAACTTTCATATGATTAAATGGTTTTTACTATCAATTGAGAATGTACTTTGGTTGGTAGTAATAATTTCAACTATAATCAATTGAGAATTTACTTTGATTGATTAACTTTTAACTTGGTTAGGAGATTTAAGAATAGACATGATTAAACACAATAGAATTTGATTGAGAATGTACTTTGATTGAATTTATTGTGAATAATCTAGAAAGGTTTTGCATTTGATAGAGAATTTACTTTGGTTAAATGCATGATCGCCCTCAAATTAATTGAGAATGTACTTTAATTAATTTGAAACTTAAACAATAATCAATTGAACAATTATCCGTGAATAACCGATGACGAATCTATCTTGGAAAAGCAGTGGAATTAGCCTATTTAATCATAATTGTTTTTAAGTTTATTATTTATTCTTTAAACATTCTTAAACCATTACTTTTATTCATAAGCATTGCATTCATAAGAATCATATATTCGAAAGCAATTCCGTGTTTGTTGGGAGACGACTCAGGGTTACTTTAACCCTATCTACTTTATTGAATACTACTTGGCAATACTGAAGTTGCCTTGAAAAGTAGTATTAATTTGATAGCTTCAACGATAGCCTATCAATATGCATGTAGCAGGTATGTCTTTTCTTTTATCACTTTTGTTATTTTTAAACATTGAACATTTAATGACATTTAATGTCTGTTCAGAACAACAAAGTATTTTTGACATTTTCCACCATTCAAGTAGGATTTTATCATTTAAGCTTTCATTAAGATAATAAGCATTGATTGAAGACTTCATCGTTGGATGAAGTAAATCGTTTAAATCGTGGTATCGTCTATTATGTATAAACGCTTTTAGGTTCTGCCTTATTCATCAAGTGCATTTAGTAGGTTGTCTTTTATCATAAGTTTTTGAAATATTAATTGAGACTTTCAAAGTGTTTTCCAAAACCATTGTCTAGACACTTTTACCTTCTTAACTAAATTGAGAGTTTGACTAATTACTGTCTGGTACAGTATAACTTTTGTGTGTAGCAAAACTCTTATCGACGTTTAAGCTTGGAAATCGTTTAGTGTTGCATTTATTTTATGCTTAGGTGATTTTCTAAGACTTTCCTAAGTTACTTGGTTTCAGAGTATTTTATTTTCACTTATATCTTGGCTATTATGACATCCTAGTGATTTTATTTTTACATGCTTATTTCGTTTAATGTTGTTTTGTTAATATTCAAAACATATGAGAGCGTTTAGACATCTTAGTCTTATAAACAATTTTGTCTTAACATGATAGTAATTCTAAATTGTGTTAACAATTATGGATATAGGAAATTTGAGCAAGAAAGCATGTTTAACCAAGATTTGACTAGAGTTGACCCAAAGTTCTCTTTGCATATGATTTCTAAATCTTGTGCTAATTGAAGGAACCTCAAAGGAACATTAATTAACACATGTATTAAGTTGTTTTGGCCTTTAAGAGTGAAAAAAGGCAAAACTGTCATGTGTCTACACTACTACAAAGCTGGAGTTTACATTGGAGTTGTTCAAGCAGCTGTCAAGTTGAAAATTCATATGAAAGATGAATTGTTCAATTGTCAATCATGCCAACTAAAATGTCACCTACAAAAATTTAGGAGCTCTAAGAGAGACTTTTGAAGAGTTAAGGAACATACATTGATCAATAGCAAGGGGGTAATCAAATTATTAACGTGCTACTTATTTGTCCACATTAAATTAGATAAGTTAGTTAATATAGTTTGGGCAGTTTGTAGTTAATTAGGAAAATTGTTAATACATGTAATAACTAGTAGAGTAAGTCAATTTCATGTATATAAGCAAATCTACAAAGATAGACACTAATGTACTTCATAGTTACAACATTTTCGTTTTGTCAATTCTAGGAGTAACATTTTCCTCTTTATGGAAGCTGCTTAAGGCCAATGTCTGCACAATAAGTTTGGTGCCTTTGAGAGTTTCTCTTTTCCACTGTAAATTCTTCATCTAATAATTAAATTTTCAGTTTGATACTTCCAATCTAATATTTAATCATGTTTCTACTATTTTTCATCGTTCTTTCACTATTTGAAACATTTTTCATCCAAAACTTGTTACAATTGATTTGGTATAAAAATATGCTAAATCACAAAAGATACATAATTATCTTAAAGTAATTCAAATGTCTTTTTTATTAGCAAAATTAAGAATTGATCATATTGAAGTTCAAATCAGTGAAATATGTTTTGGATGAGTTTTGAGTCAATTGTATCATTGTTTTTGCAATTTTATTCATGTTAATCAGTTCATTTTGTTTTAATCTTGTGATTGATTACGTTTTAAGTCATTTTCACTGAATCATTGCTTATTTTTTGAAGCTCTTCATCTAAATTAAATTTCATTGGCTAAGTTTGATGGATTGATGTTTGCTTTTACATTACTAAATTTAGTGTAGAGTATAATGAACTTTAAATGATACACAACTATCTACTTTAATTCAAATGTCTTTTGATTAACAATGACAAGAATCAAGCAAATTGATCCCAACATGAGAAATTTGGTTCATCTCTATTTTCATTGTCTTTATAATATTGTTAGTAACAATTTTTTGTTAATCTATTTGAATATTTTCTTTTGAAGGCATAAATCATAAACATGTCCTTCATAGTCACGAGGATGATTATCTTTCAAGAACAAAAATCTATTTAATGACAAAAGTAAAGAGGTGTTAACCTTTTTCCATATTTGCAATATTGAACATAAATATATGAACGATGTTTGGATCCCTTAAATAACTTTTGAACATATTAATCTTGTCAATTTTATAGTTCTGGTGATCATCAATCAATTTAACTTAATACACCTTTGAATGTGTCTTCCAATACTATCTTCACTCCTTTTTGACCTTAGAACAGATTAATTCATTCAATACCTTTATGTTGGTGTAGAAGGGTCTACCAAATTTATAATAATCATTTGTACAAAATTTTCAAGCCCTTGACCCTCAAATAACTCATAGGCAACAATACTTATACGTAATAAGGGATGTGATCTTCCATTTATTTTCTAAGAGCATCTAGACATATTGATAAGGTATCCAATCATTTACTCATTTTTTATTGTTAAAAATTTTCCTTAAAATTTCTCTTTTAATTATTTTAGGTTATGTTGGAGAATAATTTCTAACAAAAAATAATTTGTAGGCAAAGTATACCGGAAAGAAACATAATTTTATAAACTGACTATAGATTTGCATAAAGGACTTAGAAATGGACTTTAAGCCTAACTCAACCCTACAAAATCGGCTTGTAGGGTGAGGTTTACACCCACTTATAAACTATGATTAGACATTTTTAATGGGTGGTCCGATAGCGGGTGGAAGAATATGCCCAGCAAACAACAAATATCGCTAGGATAGACTCGAACCATGACTCTGATACCATGTTAGAAGTGGACTTTAAGCCTAACTCAACCCCACAAAACAGACTTGTAGGGTGAGGTTTGCACCCACTTATAAACTATGAATTGACTTTATCTCTAGTCGATGTGGGACTTCCAACATATAGATCCAAAGGTTGCAATTGGTAACTGAAAAACATTTATTCAAAGTCATTGCAAATGTTAGAGTTTATGTTTAATGTATTCTCATAAATTTTGATTACTAAGAGGTGGAAAGTCCTTAAATGGTCCAAATACTTGAGTATTTGCTAGTCTAGCTTATTATCTTATACTAAAAAAGTGCAATAAAAACTAAAATCAATATAGTTAATTAATTTACAAAATAATTAATAAGTGATGAATTAGTTGTTGAGACTCATATAATTGATTATTTTTTTAAATGATTTTTGAAAATGATAGCATAGATAAATAATAAATTATTTCTTAAAGTAATTTATTATTTGAATGGTAGCATCATGAAAGAAACAATCAATTATTTTTAAAGTTTCTTGAGATCCATCCTTGTTGTAATTAATTTGACCATAAATAAATTGAAATTAAAAGTGATCTTCAATATTATTTTGAGTAAAAGTATTATTTTTCATCAAATATTAATTATTTCTAACAATATCCTGCAAAAGAATGACATGTGCATGTTACATTTGCGTAAGTGGAAATAAATATTCCTCAAGCTTTTGGTGAAGATTTAATGACTAGAGTTTTAGGTTTTGCATAAAAAAGAAAGGATTCAATAGAAGCGACCGACAGCGGATGAATGTCTCGTGCAAAACTTTTCTTGCGATCATATATATCAAGATTATAGCTTTTTTGGAACAACTACTATTTGTTAGTGTGAGAATATTTGTGTTTTATATAGGATGTGTGTCAGAATATTACTGTGAGGATATTTGGGTTTAATACTCTATTCACTCAAAATTATCTTTAATTAATGATGAATAATCTGAAACTTGATTGCATCTATATTTCATTATTTTCAAATAAATGCTATACTTCAAATAAATTTTGATTATCGTAGTTTTATTTTATTTGATTTAATAGTGACAGCATATTTATTCATACAACCCTCGTAACACTCGTAATATAGGCATTGTACGTTTTTTAATCTATTTATAACTATATATAAAGTATACACTTATTTAATGTTTTTTTTTAATTACTACTTTTTAAATTTAAATAACTATTCATAATAGTAATTACTTTTTCAAATTTAAATAATGATTCATAATATTATTTATAATATTTTTTATTTCAATAACTAAAATTTATTTTAACTATAATATATATATATATATATATATATATTTAAAATTTAAATAATTTATAAATATTTAAAAATATATAAACACAAAGCAATAACATATGTGTTTAAGCTAGTATAATATAATAAAATTTAAAAACTAGTTTTGCTTATCTGTCCTTCATCGTTTACCTATAGACTAATATAAGTTACATAAATATACCTCCTATTAACAATATATTAACCATTTGACACCTTTTTTCTTTTATTGTTTGCTACCAGACCATCTCGGACCCTGTTCAACAAAATAAAATAGCTTAAATATTTATAAAAATATATATTATTTTTTCAAAATTTCATGGAATATTTTTCTTTATTTTTTCTTTTTCCTTGGTGGATGATGCCTCGATCTATATCCCTTTGTCGTTTCATTCCCTTCCTTCTTCCATCCTCCTTGGTGTTCCTTTATAACTTCTGCCGAACAGATCGTGTTTCCCGGCGACTATTCTAGAACCTTCATGAATCTTCCCACGGCGACGGCACTCTCCCTCTTTATGGCCTTACAAAGTCCTCTAAAGCACAATCCCCCTCACCATGACTGAACTCCGAAGCGGAAGAAACCGGGCAACGTTCCATGATCCAAACCCAAACCCAAACCCAAACCCAAACCCAAACCCGAACACAAAAGCCCGCCAGAGAATAACGAGAAGAACTGCTGTCAACACCGGGAGGTACAATCGCAACACACTCGCGCGTTGTAGAATCGGTAACCGTGAATTAGGAGAGAAGGAGCAACAACAGCAACCCGCGCCTCTGCTTAGGGTTTCGGAAGAAGATAAAGAGAAAGAGATGGATGACGAGTTCGATAGCGGCGGTGGCCGGAGCCCCGACAAGGCTGCGCCTGCCGAAGACGAAGGAAGCACTGCTCCCATTCCCGAGAGGGTATGGTTTTATTATATTTTTCGTTTTTTGTTATTAAATGTTGGAAGTGGAATCTTGTTATTTATTTTTGAAAGAAATTTGGCAACAGGTACAGGTAGGTGGTTCTCCGTTGTACAAATTAGACAGAAAGCTTGGGAAGGGAGGGTTTGGACAAGTTTACGTAGGTAGGCGAGTTGGGGCTGGTGCCGGAGCGTTAGAGGTACGTGCAGATAAGTGGTAGTAAGACCGTGTTTGACTTTGATTATTTGGGTTTTTTATGATTCACAGTGTGGTTTGTGGTATAATTGCAGGTAGCTTTGAAGTTTGAACATAGAAGCAGTAAGGGGTGCAATTATGGACCTCCATATGAGTGGCAAGTTTACAAGTGAGTTACCCTTTCTTACACAAACGTTTCAATCAATATTTTATCTACTGTTTGATTTTGTCGCCATCCTTCATACTTGGCAAATTGCGGATAATGTGGCTTATGGGGTCACGTCCAAAAGCCGGTCAAATCCGCCCAAAAGCCAAGGCCTTAGTAAATGATCTGAATCGCGATTTTTGCTACGTCAAGGTTTTTGGCGGTGTCTGCAACTGTAATTCTAGCCATATCAGCTGCATTTGTTTGTAACCTCTCACAATATCAAGAAACACAGTGAAACTGCAACTTAAAATTTTGCCAGAAAACATTGACACTTGCTGAAATCGCTGCTACCATTTTCTAAAACCTTATTTCAAATGTTCCATGGTATTGTAATTCACACTCACTTTGTTTCTGTGTTTTTTTCTTTATAGTGTATTGGGTGGTAGTCATGGTGTTCCACGTGTTCATTACAAGGGACGGCAAGGTGATTACTATGTTATGGTATGTGTGCTAAAATAAAACCTTTGACGGAAGTTTTTCTACTGTGTTCTCTCAGTGAATGCTTTTGGAACTTGACGTCGCATTTTGTTGCATTGCAGGTCATGGATATGCTTGGCCCTAGTCTGTGGGATGTCTGGAATAACAACTCAAACACGTAAGTATTTGAGTTTGGAATGTCATGAAAGGGAATGTGTTATTTTGTTAATATTATGGAGAATATTGCGTAGATAACTCCGTTTTATCTTTTTCTGGCTTTAGAATGTCTGCGGAAATGGTGGCATGTATAGCAATTGAGGCCATCTCCATATTAGAGAAGATGCATTCTAAAGGGTCACTCTCTCTCTCTCTCTGTGTCTTTTCTATTCTGCTTATGATATATATCTGAAGTTTCTTAATTAAGCTGAACGGATCCGATTTGAATTTTATTTTTGTATGTTTCCATTGTTTTTTGTTACAACACACCTAGATAAATATTTAATGTTATCTCTAACTTAAATGACATCATATCATCAATTTATACAAATTTTAAGCAACTTGTACTGCACAAAAGGTAGTATTCTATATTTTTAAAATATAGGATTTTGGTGGAAGAGAGCGAGCTGGTATGGTTGCCATTTGTGACTGGTTGGTCACTAGTCTGAACCCAGAAACAGTCTTTTGCATATGCATGGGGAACAATAATTCTCCCCTGTACCTTTATGATGTGAGGAGCCTTCCTTCACTAGTACATCAGTAATAGAATTTTTGGGGTAAAGGAGTGAAATGTGAAAAGTGGCCCACTAGTAGGAATTTTATAAGATTTGTATGGCATGGGATGTAATTGATTTGTGGTAGATAAAAACCTCTAGCACACATCAATATGTCTGTATTGTGAATAATGACATCATGTTGCTGTCATTTTTCAGGTATGTGCACGGTGATGTAAAACCTGAGAATTTTTTGCTTGGCACCCCTGGAACTGCTGATGAGAAAAAGCTTTTCCTAGTTGATCTTGGATTAGGTAAATATTCCACCTTATTATTGAAGTTGTGATGCTATCACTCATTGAATATATCTTAATTTCTCATAACACGTCCATACACTCTGCCCTCTTTTATTGTGCAGCAACCCGTTGGCGTGATAGTTCAACTGGCTTTCATGTTGAGTATGATCAACGTCCTGATGTATTTAGGTGAATTATTTGTGTTTCTTTTGCTAAATACTTTCTTAGCAATGTCCAGACTGTTTGATGAGTATAACATATTATTGCCACAGAGGAACAGTTCGTTATGCTAGTGTGCATGCTCATCTGGGTAGAACAGGAAGCAGGAGAGATGATTTGGAATCTCTTGCTTACACATTGATTTTCCTTCTTCGTGGCCGGCTACCTTGGCAAGGATACCAGGTTCTATATGCTTCAAATATAGTCATTTGGTGTTAATAATAATTAAAATTTTCCATTCTAATAAAATTTAGTTCCAGGGAGAAAATAAAGGATTTCTTGTGTGCAAGAAAAAGATGGCAACCTCACCAGAAGCTTTGTGTTGTGTCTGTCCTCCACCATTCCGGCAGTTTGTGGAATACGTAGTGAATTTGAAGTTTGATGAAGAACCAAATTATGCGAAGTATATATCACTTTTTGATGGAATTGTTGGACCGAATCCAGATATCAGACCCATAAATACCGAAGGTGCACAAAAGGTATTAAATCCTCTATTGCTTTAATGTATACGGTTTACTATATGTAGATAAGGGATGACTCCTGTGGATATTTATTTGATTTGTGCTTTGAAGCTTATAAATCTGGTTGGACATAAGAGAGGACGATTAACTGTGGAAGAAGATGATGATGAACAACCAAAGAAGAGAGTAAGAATGGGAATGCCAGCAATGCAATGGATTAGTGTGTACAATGCCCGCCGACCAATGAAGCAAAGGTTTTTTCCTGAATACAAATAAATAAGTAATTTCAGCAATGTAAAAGTTGTCAGATTTCACTGTCTTTATTTTTTGAAACAGGTACCATTACAATGTTGCTGATGTGCGGCTGTCCCAACACATTGAAAAGGGATATGAGGATGGGTTATTTATCAGCAGTGTAGCTTGTTGTTCTAACCTATGGGCACTTATTATGGATGCTGGCACTGGTTTCACTGCTCAAGTTCATGAACTCTCACCCCACTTCCTTCATAAGGTAGGGACATGATTTATTTTAAGATTGTTAGAATTGGTGACATTGTATTTGTTAGTAATGTTATGTTGGTGAATTAATATAGGTTTTTTTTTTTGGTAGGAATGGATTATGGAACAGTGGGAAAATAATTATTACATTAGTGCAATAGCAGGATCTAACAATGGGAGCTCATTGGTTGTAATGTCTAAAGGTAAGTCGTTTTTGGTCTGTTCTTTAGGCATCGAGTATTTTAGTGACAATAGTTTACTCGATTGTTTTGAGGAACTGTTTGCATAAATTAGGGAGTAGTATTGTGTTTGGATTGTTGTCTCATGTCTGTTGATGGTTTGTTTTGTTATTTTCAGGGACCCAATACATGCAGCAATCCTATAAAGTTAGCGAGTCATTTCCATTTAAGTGGATCAATAAAAAATGGAGAGAAGGATTTTCTGTCACTGCTATGGCTACTGCTGGGAGTAGATGGGCAATTGTAATGTCCCGTGGTGCTGGATATTCAGACCAGGTTTTACAGTTATTTTTAAGCATTTTTTGACTAAGTTGTATTAAACAGTATGTGATATGAAATTTTCTCTTTCTAAATTTAATTCCAGGTTGTGGAACTTGATTTCCTGTATCCTAGTGAAGGCATTCATCGCAGGTGGGACAATGGTTACCGCATCACTTCAACTGCTGCCACCTGGGACCAAGCTGCTTTTGTTCTTAGTGTCCCAAGAAGAAAACCGGCTGATGAAACTCAAGAGACACTCCGCACATCTGCCTTTCCTAGTAGTCACGTCAAGGTAAATACTGCTTCTGAGTTTACTGAATTTGATCCATTTCTGGTCTGAAATGCTTACATTCGACATATCATTTATGCAGGAAAAATGGTCAAAAAATCTCTATATTGCATCAATATGCCACGGGAGAACAGTTTCATGAACTGAGAAGTTTTGAGACTTCAGCTGACTTTTGACTTTTTGCATCAAAGTTCCAGTTCTTAGATGTGCCATTTTGGAATCTGGAATCATATCTGATGAGTTCGGTGAACAAAGCTATTCAGCATTGATGTATGCTAAACCTTTCTTTATGGACGCCATCACTTATCATATGATACCTGTGCTCTGTATATGAACTGTATTAAAATGCTTATGAGCAACGTCAGATTTTGTTCATTGGGATGAGTCTTCTGATAAAAGGATTGTAGAGATTTGAACAGTAATTACTATGTTGAAGGCGTTGTGTGCAGGTTAGGTTTTAGTTTATTGATGGCATTTTGGCCAATGTGCAACTTTGATTTGCCAGTGGGAACTGGACATTCTTAGCTGTGCAGCCTTGTATTTAGACCACTTTTCTTTTTTCCTCTTGACTTTAAGCTACTTCTGGGCTCTTGGATGCCTGACTTTGACTTTGACATAAGATGGAAAATGGTGATAACTTTAGCTGCTGCATATGACTCTTTGAATCTTTATAATCACTGTTTATATTTATTTAGTTCTGTTATATGTCAAATGTATTTAATTTTATATTCAGTTACATACAGCTGGATTCTTGACAGAGCACAATGCTTCATTTTCCTCTGTAGCCTGCCCTCCTAGTGGTAAAAGGTGTTTGTTGCTCTGCTGTAGTCTGAGTTACTTATAATTTTTTTTACGTGTTCATATGATTTAATGTGAACAATATTCAACTAATTGAAACAAAATGATTACTTCAGTTTAAAAATTTGCTAGTGTTATGCTTAACTCAATGTCTTTTTTGTTCTCGATCTTGTATAGTGTGAATACTGATTATTTAAATTTTTAACTGTTGATATTTTTGGAAGATCAAGATGTGTACATGTATTAATTTTATAGCATATGATTGTTTTTCAAGAGAGGAGCCATGTGAGATGTGGCTCACTTTCTAGGAGTTGTTGCAATTGATAGCCATCTATTTGTTGCTTATATGGGTGCTAATTTTTTTTAATTGTTTCTACCATCATGCATGGCGGAATACAATCTTGATTCTGATGAGCAGTTGGCTATCGGGGCAGCTCAGCTGTTGTGATACAGTTAAAGGGTTGTTGTTACAATTATTGACTTTTATATCTCCTGACACTTCTGGAGCATCTGGAGCAGGTATTTGTTTCTGCAGCTACTGTTATCAAATGTCTGATATTTTGTGCTGCTGAAACGTTTGCGTACTTTGATCTAGATATGCCTTTATATCGACGGTATGTTTGATTTGGCCTGATGGCACGAGACTTCAGTTCCTGGCATTTTGGTGGTAATTATTTTCTTGCAGTTGCATGCCTCGTTACTAGTTAGTTGATTTCCATGTCTTCTCCTTGATCAAAACTGAAGTTCTTTATGTACTTAATTTTCAAGGGATGTAGTAACGTGCAGATTTGTATTTGTTTGTTCATACTGCCACTATGATTCTGGAGAGCCCCACACCCTTAAGAAGTGGTGAAGCAGTTGATGGTACTGGAGCATTTGGAACTATTTCCTGTATGTGATTCTTTCCTTAAATAGTTGAACCTTTGGTAGGTAGCAGCGTGGGTAGGGCTTTAGTTGAATATGAAGCAAACTCTTCTTTAGTGATATTTAACTTGTCAAAAAGCTACCGTATTTTGAATTTCAAATCAATATCAGCTCTTTTCAATCCCTTGTCAGGTTTAATGTTTTGACTTGTGGGTCAATTGTTTCAATATTTCATTTCATTTGTGATTCCATGACACTGATGAAATTATGCATGAAGGCACGGAAGGCAACTCTGAAGCAATGCAGCTGTGAGGTTATGGTGGTGATGAAAGTTACAGAAAGGATCAAATGAATTTACTTGTAGATGAACGGCATCGTTGATGAATAAATTAATTTCTTTGCCGGTGTTCATCCATATTCTTCCTTGATTAATCAAATTAATTTCTTAAAGGCAGGCAATCACCTTTAATCTTCGTACATGGTAATAGGTTAAATGTTACTGCAAATATATATTGAATGGGTTATTTTTGACGTTGTTTGTCGTAGGTTTGACTTTGTTTTTGGTTATATTGGATATCTCTTTTCTAAAATCCCTTTAATATCAATTTTTTTTATTTAATTTCTTTTCAACAAATAATTTCAATTTTTTTACTTTACACATCGTTTTAATATACATATATGTATGTATATATGCATTTATGTATTTGTTGAAATGTTTTCTTTTACATATTTTAATTTTAAAATATTAAATTAGTTATTTTTCAAAAAAAAAATGTTTTATATAATTTAGTTGATTTTTAAAATTTTTATAACAACTTATAATAATCATAGTAACTTCTATTATAATAATATAATTAAATATAGGCAACATAATAATAAATCTAAAAGGAATTGTATTATTAAAATATTATTCTTTATAAATCACCAAATACAAATTTTCTAATCTGTCAATATTCTGAATTTTGAAGATAATACTTTTTGTAAATATCAAATTTGTTCTTTATTCTAAATTTTGACGAATTGAAATTATTTTTTATGCATTTTCTGATTTAAACTTTTATATATTTCGATTAAATTATAAAAATGAATAGATAATAGTTTTTTGATTTAATTATATTAATTTTTTTTTTGTTTTGTGGTAATATTTAAAGTTATTTATATTTTTTTATATGGTTCTGTTTTAGTGTAAAAAATATGTTTGACACGAATGTATTATAATTTTGAAGAAAGACTAGTTTTAATTTTATCAATTAAAAATATATTTAATTTTAAATTAAATAACTTAAGGATTTAAGAACATATTTAAGTCTAAACTAAATAACTTTGGCCAAAAGTAGTGACTCTACCCTTTATCTCAAATTTTCTTAGCCCTTCCATTTACCTCCCTTTAATCAATGCAGAAAATAAGTAAAAAATAAAAAAAAATGTCAAATTAATTTTGTTCAAAACCTACCTTCATGATAACTGATATCAATACATGTTCTCAAAGAGAATGGAGAGCGAAGATGGAACGACAGCAATGATGTGGTACAATAACAGATGACATTATAGTTTTTTTTTCTCTTAGTTTCATGGTGCAACTAATAATAAGGAGGAAGTAGGAAGAGAAAGGCTTTTGAAAACATACTAGGAAGGGAAGATATGTTAGATTAGCAGTCCATTAAAATGTTTGTAGCATATTTATGTACATGTAATGTCCACCATTCTCTCTACTATGAGAATATATTTCGATGAGCAGCATGGTATGCACTCTTTTAACAAAGTTCATCTTTCATCTGATCGTAGTTGGAAAATAGAAAATTGATCTTCACTATAACTTCTGTTTTCGAGAACATGAAGAAAGGAGCATATCTATTAATAAAATAAGATAAATTATGAAAATGTTTAAAAGTTGTAATGAAAAATACTTGTAAATAGGAATTCCTAGAGTCCATAGATCGTGTAAATTATTTAGTACTCTCTTTTGCCTTGCACCTTTTGTTACAGGGGAAGTCGTATTTGCTTATATAACTTTAGTTGCATGTGATTTATTTTATTTTATAATGAAGTCGTGGTTTTTATTTTAAAAATACTATCATAATAATATTATATTTTTACTTTCTATAATTTTAATCAATTCAATTCAATATAATTATTTATATCATAGAATGAATAATTGTAAAATTTCATAAAATAAGACTAAAATAAATACTTTATTACAATTATATATATATATATATATATATCTATATATTTTCTTTTAAGATTTTAATTAATTTAATTGAATATATTTATTTATATTAATAGAAAAAATAATTGAAAAACTTATTAGAATAAGATTAAATTAAATACTTTATTATAATATAATATTATATCATTATTACTAGAATGATTTTAATTATAACAAAAAGAAATCCTCTAAATGAAACCGTGTGTTAGACATAGCAACTCCACTTAAAGATAATAGAGTTGAAGTTGTGTTATCTCATAGGAATTCAATTATAGCAAAAATAACCCTGAAGTCATGCCACCTATATGACAAATTCATTGAAAAAAAATTAACTTGAAGTCGTGCTAGCTAAAATGACTTTATATAGGACAAAATTGACTTTCACATCTAAGATAAAGTCGTACTACATAGGACGATTTTACACTTACTTCACCCAATCTTGTAATATTTAAAAAATCTTCCCACATTGCATAAGTACGAAAGCAAATTGCACCCGTTTGGTAAATAACTTCCAATTAACTTTAAGTTAGGGATTAAAAATTGCTAAGGTAGACGAGGCCCTCTAAGCTAGAGTAGATTTAATGGTAGCAAAACAATCTTTCTACTAGACAAGGAAGTCTTTGGTTAGAAGCGAAATAATGTTAAATCACTAAGAAAGTCTAATTAATATAATCAGTTAAATTAACCGATGCATATGTTTTACAAATGAAAGTATATATATGTGTTTTCATATGCTTAATTGTTGATATTTAAGTGTTATAAGTATTAGCGTAAGCTAGAAGTCTAGTATATGCAAGGTAAATGCATTAGATGACTTTAGACGACCTAAGTCACTAGATGACATAAAGTGTTAGACGACTCAAGGTGTTAGATGACTCAATGGGTTAGACGATCCAAGACAGCTTAAGCCATTAGATGACTGAGTCATTAGATGACTCAAGCAATATAAATTAATTTTACAATAAATGACTTAGAATATATTTTAAAAATTGGCAAAGTGTTTTTTATTCTCTATTCTCTAATTGATCATATAATTAATATATTAATATAAGTATTTGAAATAAAGAACTAATTACAAGAGTTACAACTTTGAAGAGAAGAAAGTTTTCAAAATAATCAAATGTTAAAATTTATGAACATTAGGAAACAAATTATTTGATTGATTGAGAAGTATTATTGCTGTAACAATTTAAAATGCAAAATCATGTTGCACAAAGTTTCCTTAACAGAACAAATGTGAACGTTGAAGAAATAATAGAATTCAAAATCAAGCTTATGCTCATTCAAGTAAGGAAAGAAGAAATCTCAAAAAGCATAAACAGATTTAGAAATGAAGTCCTGAAGAATGACATTGAAGATAACATCTAAATATTCAAATTAAAGAATTGATTAAGTCATTCCCTATCAAGGAAAAACACGAAGATCATGATGAAGAACTACAATTCAAAGTCTCAATGACTATCAAATGCAACAATTATATATAGGATGCAATACCATATACGAGAGACAAAAAGAATGAAACGAAAAAATGATAAAGATCAAAGTGTTTTGAAATTGACGAGGTTGATGTTAAACTTGAGGAGCCCTAACAATCAATAAGATTTTGATGATAATAAAACACTCTATCAGACAAGGAAGTCTTTGGTCAAAAGTGGATATGTGATTGGATGACTATAAGAGAAAGTTTAATGGAAATAATGAGAATGAGAAATTGATCAATGTGGTTTGAAGATCAAAATATATGATATGAAGCATTGCTTGCTTGTGCTTAATTGATTTATACTCATACATTTTGTGTGTCAATGAAAGCAACAAGTTTGGTTAATTAAAATACCAAATATTAGCATTAGGCGCGCGTAAGGATTAGACAAATCAAGGTGTTAAATGAGTCTAATAGTAAGGTGAAAGCATTAAACGACCAAAGGTTAGAAGACCCAAGGAAATTCAAGTCCTCAAACAACCAAGTGTCAGATAATCTAAGACTACTTAAGTCATTAAACAACCTAAGTGTTAGACAACTCTTAATGTTGAATTATCTACGATGCACTTTGATGGTTTGAAACATGTTTTTATCTCTAATTATTCATGCAAATTAACATTTTAATATAAATGTTTAAAACAAATATTAAATGATGAGTATTACAAAAAATATTATCACTCTAGAAAAATAAAGTTTTTGAATCGAACGTTTGCATGAAATTAATATTGAGAAATATGATGAATGAACTATTTGATTGAATGAAAGATATTATTGCTTTAGTGATTCAATTGCATAATCAAGTTCCACAAAGTTTCCTTAATAAGAAAATTTGTGAATGAGTCGAAGAGAGAAATATTCAAAAGCAAGTCTGAGGTCAATCATAAAAGAAAAGAAGATATAATGAAAAGCATAAGCTGATTTAGAATTGAGGTCTTAAAGAATGACATTGAAGATTTAAACTAAAGAAACAAATTAAAATATTGATCAAATCATTATACATCAAGAAGATTACTATGAAGAGTTGCAATTTAAAGTCTCAACGACTAGCTATAGCAACATCTATATAATGAATGTTGAGCCATACGAGAAGAAAAAGAGAAAAGAAAAAAAATAAAGTGTTGTGAAAAAACCATATAAATAATATCTTAGAGAAACTGGGTTGAGGGATTAAATATTGTAATATCCTTTATTGAGTGAAGTTGTAACTTGTGGGCTTTGTGGTACACTCCTGTTGAGATAGTGACATTCATTATTATAATTGAGTGTTCTTAATCTTAAGAGAAGATTGAGAAGGGTACCTGGAGAGGTTGATATTCGGTGTAGCTTGGAGAGGTTGAAACTCTTGTAACCTAGAGATGGTGATACTTATTACTGATTAAAGTTGTTGATTAGTTGAACTTCTTAAACAGGTTGCTTAAGAGACTCGATGTAGCCTTAGGTGGAGGTGAACCAATATAATTTTGTTGTGTGCATTTTCTCTATCCCTACACTCTTATCTTTAACCAATTAATTCGTTTGTAATCACATACTTATGTGCGTAGCTTTTGAAATTTTTTTTAGGATCTATTCACCCTCCTTCTAACGTCGCATCACACCAATAAGTGGTACTAAAGCTTAGTCTCTAGGAATTCATTAAGAAGAAGAGAGATTGATGTAGGTCCTTGTTATGTTTTTGCAAATATAGGGTGATTTCCATTAAGAAAGCTAAGTGAAGATTCTCACTAGACAGTAAGATAACAAGTTATCTACATGTGAAAGTTCACTTCAAGAAGCTCTAGAGGAGAGGATGATTCAATTAAACAAAACAATAAAAGGTGGTAGACTTTAAAAACATAAAGTGAGTTGAAATAACAAGTAACTGGAGAAAAGACAAAAAGAAATGAAAGGGGAAAAAGGGAGAGGGGATGCCACTCCACTTGAAGGGGCATTATAAGGCTAACCAAAATGTTGCTACTTAAGTTTGCTCAAGATAAGGCAAGGGCAGTTTCACTGCAAAGGAGAAACCTCACACCAAAGGTTGAACAAAGTGTTTGTATTCTCTAAATTGCTTAACCCTTTTACAATACCAACTGAGCATAAGGGGTCCCTTTGCAAAGGAAAAAAGTTACAAGGGATGTCTCTACAAAAGCTAAACGCTAACTTTTAGAATCTAGACCAAGAATTAGGTATAAAAAAGTGAAACATATTTGGTGTGGAAAATGGTGGCTTGATATGTTGTCGTTGAGGCTATCAAATTACTAATACTTAATAAGGCAACTTTAGTATTGTCAAGTTAGTAGTTAACAAACTATATAGGCTTAAGTTAACCCTAAGTCCTTTTCCAGCGAGTACGATATTACTTTTGAATAATTGATTCTTATGAAATCCTACTCAAAAGGTTAGTGAAACACAAGATTGACATAAGTGTGAGACAAATAAAAGACTTCGAAACAATTATAGTAAAAATAGGTTGATTCCACTACTTTCTCAAAATAGATTCATCATCCATAAACCACAAATTATTGTTCAATTGATTATTGTTTTTATTTCAGATTAATTAAAGTACATTCTTAATTAATTTGATGGTGATCTTACTATTAACCAAAGTATATTCTTAATTAAAAGCAAAACCTTTCTAGATTATTCATAATAAATTCAACCAAAGTACATTCTAAATTAAATCCAATTATGTTTAATCATATCTATTCTTTTATCGCCTAACCAAGTTAAAAGTTAATTAATCAAAGTACACTCTTGACTAATTATTGTTAAAGTTTTCACCACTAATCAAAGTACATTATCAATTGGAACCAAAAACACATTCAATCATATGAAAGTAGCTAAATTTAATTAAAGTACATTATCAATCAAAATTAGAAACCTTTAGACTCCTATGATTAATATCCATGTAGATTAAAACATCTCATTAATTAGCTATGATGTAAGATGTGATTGAGAGATAAGAGACATAGATGATGAAATACATAGAAAAACACTAGAGGTGGGGGGATATTGTTTTCTAAAAGTTTTTGTAAAGATTGTCTAATTAGTTTTCAAAGGATTACTAAATAAAGATATTCTTTAGACAATGACATAGGAAACTTAATAAAAGGTTTTAAGGAAGGTAAACTGTAAAGCACGGTCTTTATACTGGTTCACTCAATCTGAGCTACGTCTAGTTCTCCCTAAAGAATTCTTAAAGGGTTCCATTAATCTTATCAAATATTACAATGAGTTTCACCCACTCTTGGTTACAAGTATTATTACTACTCTTAGTCCTCTAGTCAATCCTTACTAGTTCAAATTTTATAAACCACTCGTGGTTCCCTTAATCAATCCTAACTAGTCCGACTTTACCTACTCTTGGTTAAGTATTATGACCACTTTTGGTTCCCAAGTATTGTCAACCACTTCTAGTTTCATAATTGATGGCATAACCCTTAGCATGGCCAAACACTTTCAAAAAGAGTTGAAGTCATATGTGGAAGATGGGCCTAGACTCTAGCTCTCAGGCCATCTTGGGTCTTCATGAAGCTTTTAGATTAGGAATAATTTTGAGCCATGTATTTTAGGCCAAGCAGTTTAGGATTTATTTGGGCTTTGTACTATGAGTCTAGTAGTTTAGGGTTTATTTTGGGCCTTGTATTTTGGGCCAAGTAGAATAGGGTTTTGACCACTCAAGCCAACAAAAGGCCAAGACCCAATGTTGACCAAAGTGAGATGTAAATTTGGTTAAGTTGACCAAGGGGTCAAAGTTTTCATCTAACTTGGTAGACAAGGAGGAGTGGTTTGTCCATGCCATGTGTCCTTCTCCCTTTGGAGAGTTTTTCCTCCTAGTTAGTGACCACATGTCACTCTAGGAATGGAAATGATTCTTCATAGGTAATGGCCACATGTCTCTCTATTGGAAAGGATTTTTGCCACTTGTCCTTCCCTTATTGGAGAGAATTTTCTCTTTGCTCTCCAAGTTAACCAAGGTAGGGTTTTTAGGTCTGGCTTTTAGAAATTAGGAAACATCTTTAGCCTATAAATAGAGGTGTCTCTCACTCTTGTATTCACCTTTGATTTAAAGTATTGTTATGCTGTCAATTTTGAGTCATACTACTCTTATTAGGTCACCCTAGGCTATATAAATCCAAGTGGTTTCTTGATGTGATCATGGATGGGTCAAGTAATGAAGAGAATAAAAGGATGACAAGAAGCATGGCTAAAGGAAATCATTTTACTTCTTGTCTTCTTTATACATTTGTACAAAAAAAAGTAGAATAGGTTTCATAGGCGTGTCTTTGCCTCTTTGATTTCTTTCTCTTAGTTATTGTGAATAAACGCTTATAAACTCTTCTTTCTCTTTAAGAACAAGCAATGTGGGACTTTCCATGGCTTGGTCTTAAAAAGAAAAGGAGAGGAAATGGGCATCCTAGGCGTTAGTGCAAGGTAGCATAGGTAGTTTTCATGTTTTGAACTACATGAGAACTAATTGCCTTATAAACCCGTTGGAGTGGAGAGATTTCATCAATGTGGGACTTCAAAGCTCCTAGAGGATGTGCAGCACCTGGCTGGCCGGCCTCCTTACTCTAAAGTCCCACATCTCCTAGATGTTGCATCCAAGCTCATTCCAAAGGCTATATAATAATGCTTAGGGGTCTCCTTTGTACACTCACCTTTGAATCAATTGATTTCTTGAGTTGATTTGAACATTTGCAATCCTCTTTTGAGATAGTATTCTGTCTCCAAATTTCCTCTTTGGGCAGACCTTATTTTGCTTAAGCAAGTGGCGGTCCTTCTTTGATGCTTATCTTGGAGTCTCCTTCAAGTGGCGCATCTTCAAGTCATAAGTTCCCTTTTCTCTAATATTTTCTATTTTTAATTTCTCTCCATTCTTTGTATGCCATTTAGAATATTCTCTCTAGGTATGCTATTTCCCATCATTTCTTCTAGCCACCTTCCAACAAAAGTTGTCCTAACATCTCTTAAAGTATCACTAAACAATAGCTCAATCATCTATAAACACCAAAAAATCGTGAGCTTAACTCCCTTATCCATCAAAGCTTCTGCATCCATCATTCTTTCACCCACCTCAATGGATTTTCTTCTAGTTTTGGACCAACCCAGCTAGGAGGATTTCCATCACTAGTCTATCCTAACTAGTACTAAGAATGAGTGTTTTAATATAAACACACTTGGTGTTTGTTTACAAATACAAATTGAATAAACTCTTATAGAGAAGATTACAAAGATATAAATCAATCAATGAACTCATGAGGTTTCTTCTCTTAAGTTTAGGAGCATTAGACGATATGAGCTCAAGTAGTTCTTTCTCTCTTTTCTTATTTTCTCTTCTGCTTATACTCTTCCTTTAATTCTGAAGGCTTCAGATGTTTTAAGCTTGGAGATGTAGTAGAAAACGAGATATGATGATAACTTTTGCTTCATATTTTCCTTTGGTTGAGCTTGATTTCACCATTTTTCTTTTTGTTGAAGATCATTAGATGATATGAGAATTGAAATAGAGTAGTGTTGATGTTCTATGATCCTTCGTGAGAATACTCTCTCTTTTCCTTTTTCATTTCTAACTTATTTTTTGTATATTCTTCAACAACCATTTTCTTCTTTGATTGATCTTCTTTATATATTCTACTTTGAGAGATGATTGTTGGATACTAAGTTGATATCAAGATAGGCTTCATAGACTTTTTCAGTCGCTTGGTCAGACTCGAGTCTACGTTGTAGAGTAGTAGAGCTTTTTCAGGTAACTGGCTTGTATGATCTTTCTGAACAAAAAACTTTGATAAAACATTCTAAGAGTGTCTTCTTACCTCTCAATGTCTTTTTGATCTTTGTGCAGAGCTTGCGATTTAAGCTAAGCGTTGTCATTTCCTGCACATATAAAGAAAGCAAAGTATGCAAACACAAAAAGCACTTTTCCGTATAACATTAAATGTTTTATTTGTTGATGATCGTTCAACATATTATGTGCTCAAAATATATTTTCATATGTTAAGATCATTTAATTAATGCATTGTTTATTATCAAGTTGATTTACATGATGTAGATTATATATTCTTTAGACGCTTGTCTTATAAGAGTGTTTGTGTAAACTTACGTCTGTGTTTGAGCGAGGTTAGCGCTTAGATGTTTTATCATTGGATCATACACATGTTATTTAGTTTAGACGCTATAGAGTATATAAACCCTGTCAGGAGTTTTATATCGTTTGGCACAAGTTTTAACTAGAAAATTGCTTAGTGGGACGATTATCTTCTATTCCAACACACTATGTTCTATATATTTTTTTGATAAAGTCTAGAGACTTTTTTTAGTTATTACACATGATTTACTTTATGAGACGCTTGATTATGCGAGTGACTTGAATATAACTACATAAGCATTTAGTGTATGCATTTTTGTCATATGCTATCTATTTAGTCAAAATTAATCTAATATACATTATGTATATTTTGTCTTGTTGATTCATATAGATGATTTTATTTGTTAAGCATTTGTCTTTTGGCATATCCAATTATTTAGACGCCTGTTTTTATAAACAATATTTTGTCGAGTATTATTTGATAAATTTCAAAACATGGGTTGTTAGACAATTTAACTTTTCTCAAATAATGTTGTCTCAACAAAAGAAAGATATTTCAATAATAAAAAATCAAATATATTATTTTAATCTAACCTCAGAATCCATTATTCACACCTTAACACTACAACATTTAACATTTTACAAGTTAACATGTTTTTGTACACAACCAATTTTTAGAATATTATTATGCAACAACACTTATGCAAATGTCCATGCAAACATATCTCATCTAATTTAGAGTTATATTGAGTATGTATTCAAACCAGAATTCCAACTCCTATCAGCTAGTTGATTACACCTCAAAGTTTAACCAGTAACATCCCATTCTACCTTTTCAGCATGTCATTCTATTATAATCCAAGGAAAATAGATACATTATACCATTTATCACATGCAACTAGGGAAACAAAATACTATTTAACAATCATGCAGGTTTCTCTCAATGAAATCAATAAAAAAAAACTATAATGTGACAACCCTTATCTTTTTTTTCTAAATTTAAATTATACCGTATAACCGTCCGTTTGGTCATAAATAGGACGATTCATTACATCTTAACCAGACTAACCCGTCATCAAGCAAAACCTTCGTTCATGGATCGAACTATTCGGTACAAAGTGTTCTAGGAGATTAGTTTTAAAGTTTATCAACTTAAAGGTAAAGTATGATTACTTACATTTAAACTATAAACTGTAAGTAAGTCAAGTAATTAAAAACTCATTCACTACAAAAAATATTAATATTACCGACGGACTTTTATCGACGGATAAATATTCGTCGGTAGATTTTAATTACTGACAGAATTACCGACGGTCTTTTTATCTTTTTTACCGAGGGTCAAAAGCTTTCAATAAGGCCGTCGGTAAGTGACATGCACATTACCGACGAATTTACTGAAGACTTTTGGCTGTTGGTAAGTGACATGCACACTACCGAAGGATTTACCGAAGACTTTTGGCCGTCGGTAAAAAGTGCGAGAATTTTCCCGCCCATTATTTCGCTTGATGACATTATTGACATATTTACCGAAGGCTTCTGACCATCGGTAAAAAAGAGAAAATTTTCCTACCTCAGTTTCACATCCAGTGCCAATATATGTGACAAACACTCATTTCTCCTTCTCATTTCTCTCCATCTCAGTGTAATACTTCTTTTTGTTGTTGCTATCCACCGTCGCTGCTCTCTACCACCGCTGCTTTCCACCACCGCTGCTCTCCACCCCCGCTGCTCTCCACCACTATTGCTCTCCACCACCGCTGTTCTCCACCACTGTTGCTCTCCACCCCTGTTGCTCTCCACCACCATTGCTCTCCATCACCGCTACTCTGTTGCAATCCACCACTGTCCACTTTTCAGCCTTTCCGACAAGGTCAACTTTTCTGGCAAGCTCAACTTTTTCGGCGAGCTCAACTTTTCCGGTGATCCATTGCAAAGTTGATTTTTGCGATTAGGAACATTTCTCTTACAAATATGAGAATAGTAGAAAAACTGTCAATGATTCCCTATGATTTTAACTATTGAAAATAAATTGGTTGTTTGATTATTTGGAAATAAGTTTGTTACTGGCGTGCTTTTTTGGTGGCAGAGTTCATGAAAACAAAAAAAAATGACACAGAAAGGAAAGAAGAAGAAGATGAACCAGATCGCGGTAAGCTGTCGATAAACAACAATTACTGACGGATTTGATACATTACCGATGAATTATGATCATCGGTAATATCAATTATTCTTATAGTGATTCTGAAACCTATAAATAGATGGTTGAAGTAAGAAAATAAGTTACATATATTTTACATGTATATCTAGACAGTTTGAACGAGGCAAAAGCTTGTGGATACGAGTTGGACTTCTGAATTTCATAATATATATATATGGAGACCTTGATAGACATATCTGCGTGTATGTTTTGTTGCTGAATTCTCTCGCCAACTTCGATTTTCTTTTAATTGATACTCTATTCGGTGAGAGATAGATATTTTGCGTGAGTGAATTGTTGAAAAGTCATAATTGCTGTGCATGAAAAAAGAAACACGAGGGTCCATATACCTACGTGCTCGGGTTTAAACAAATTCAACACCTAAGAATTTATTCCTATGCTTTACCATATCTTGGAACTTGGAACATGTGCCACATCATAATAGTTCTTATCATATTTACAACCACATCCCCATCACACTTTTAAAAAAATTTGAGACTATACATAAATTAATTGTAACTGTAAAAATAAAAACCAATTTCATTTATATTTTATTTTTTACTCATCCAAATTATTTAGCAAAACATACTTAGTATATTATACAAGTGCAATTCTTCCTAAAATTATGACTTGAGTTTTCATTACAAAGTTACTATTTAAGTTTATTAGACAGTGGATAAGTTTATTGTTCACTTCAAAGTTAAAAGTAACATAGGTAGTGAAAATCACTTTAAAATGATCAAACAATTATTATTTTAATTATTATTTTGGCAATCTCAAGTACTCAATCATATTCTTTGATGACGGCTTTCCACAATTAAGTTCTGTTATTTTCTTTCTAGATAAGTTTTCTTATACTATTATTCCATATGTTTTTGCAGCTACAAATTGTCTCTATGCAATGGGAGAGAATATATAAGAACATATCCCTGTGTTAGGTTCGATCATACATGGAAACTAAAAAATCATAAGAAACAGAAGTTTGTCTAATAAATAACGTACCAAGCACATCCTATTATTGTTTACTGGTGGTAAAGCAATTAAAACATTTAATTCTTATATCCACAAGAAAATTTATCAAGTATATAAAAAAAATTAAATCAAATATATATATATAATTTTATAAAAATAGTTAATGATTTATTAATCTTTTTCCGTAAAATCCAATATTGGATCAAAATTAATCTGACAATATTTCTCACTACAAACTTTCTTAAATTTATCTTTTTAAAATGTTCTAAAAAATTTATATTTAATCTTTTATTTTTGGAAAATTTAACTCTCTTTTTTTTCAAAAATGCATTTTTCACGCTTTAAAATATTATTTTTAATGATTGATTGGATATTTATGGATGAAATAATTCTTAACATAGAGAGTGGATTGAAATGATTTTAAATATTATTAACTTTTTAACATATGAAAATAAAGTAATAAATATTTCCATCCAATCTGTTATAAATCTAAGTAAAATTTATCTAATATATCTTCCTTGTGCCTAATTACAACATATCTCTTTAAGTCTTTGACTACGTGATATCCATGCGCTGATATTGTCTTACTGAACCTGACAGTTTTTTTGGAGTAAGATTATGCGAATTTTGTTGCAACGTTCATGAATTGGAATATATGTAGAAGCATAAAATGTGATATAGATACAATTCTGTATGAGAAATTTGGTTTAATTTGGTTTTTTATATTATGAGTGGACAATATTGAACGGTCAAAATTCTTACGTGCCTTATTATAATACGATTAAACATTCGTGCTTACCCTTCATTCATATTTGTCAAATCTGGTTCTGCAGAATATTTTATCAATGTTTTAGAAACTATGACTTGGCGGCCTAAATTAGAACTCGTGTGCCATATGAAAGGAGTCTTCTATGAAAAGAATCTTTAGGAGTCTCAAAAGTCTACACAATACTTTCTCTCTTTTTCTTATATGGCAATTAAACATCACGGTTAACCTCTTTCTTCAACTTCGAATTAGGTAAACTTAAACCGAACACAGCATGTTTTGTTCTTGTTTTTGTTTTATGTATAGATACGTGTATATAGACCCAAAAAGCGGATGCATTGCAAGGAATAATTTTGATGGGATTAACATAAACGAAATAATATCATACAAGTATTTATTCTTGTTTTTATAAAAAAGAAACTGACAGCCTTTACCAAAAAATATGAGGAACTTTCTTGACTCGTAGTAAATAACATTAAAATCAAAATAGTTTTGTATTTTGATCTATAGAGTTAATATTTTATTTATAAGTAAAACAATTAAAAATGGTTTATCTTCAAAATATAAGAGAATATTTCTATTACAAAGAATAATAATAAAATACAAAAATTACAAAGATAACAATTATATGTGATACAAGAAGTTCCTCCAAGCTATATAACTCAAGTAAGGTGGAGACTTCCAAATGGGTTGGTGATTGTGGAAACTTCAGTAGTGGGAATATATTGCACATATGATGGGTTTATATGGAAAGATGATGACTCTTTCTCCAAGCTATATGACTCAAGCAAGGAGAGAGACTACGTTGGTGTTTGATGTACTCTCAAGAGATGATGACCCAACTCAAGAGGAAAAGTGGCTAATGAAAACCTAGAAGGGGGGCTTTAGCCTTGGTGACCTAAGTTGAGTAGTATGACACAAATTTAGCAACATAACAATATTCAATTCAAAGGTAAATTTACATGGGGCAGACACTTCTATTTATAAGTTTAAGGTATCTCCAAATTGTAGAAGCAAACCCTAAAACCTCAACTTGACTAGCTTGAAAATCAAAGTAAAATTCATCTCCATTACGAGGAGGACATGTGGCCACTAACATAGGAGAATCATCTCCATTCCTAGAATGACATATGACTACTACCTATGGAAAATCTTCTACATTAAGAGCATGACACATGATAAGAGCATGTGTCTCACAAAAAAGGACAACTTGGAGACCACTATAGCCAAGGGCCCACAAGCTTTTAGAAGATTTATTCTCCAAGATAGGGTTTTACCTTAGATTCATGTGTCTCCTTAGGGCACATCTCCTCTAGACCTAAAACCTTACACTATAACCCGAGACCCAAATACAAGGCCCAAAAGAAACCCTAGACTACTTAGCTCATTATACAAAGCCTAAAATAAACCTAACCTATGAAGAACTCACTAATGGCCCCTAATGATAAGAGCTTGGGTCCACCTTCCATAGATGACTTCAACTCTTCTTGAGTATGTTTGGCCATGGTTAGGGGATATGTCATAATCTCCTCCTTCTTGAAAAGGATTCTACCTTGCCCTTCTCAAGTACTTTGGCTACAAACTTAGTTGGCTATTCATTTTTAGAACTTTTTTGTTCATAAGAGCTAGAGTGAAATTGAATTTTCTTAGAAGAAAATTTTCTCAAGTTTTGTTGCTCTACCTTTATACACATTTAAACTAGATCATTCAAATCTCTATAAGGTAGGAGATCAACTTTATCACTTTTACCAAAATTGAGGCCCTCTGTACTTATTTTCCACTCTACATGCTCTCATCATATATAACTCCATTTTTTGTATTCCTTTACAAAACTAGACCTCCGTTGAAGTCTTTGAAATTTATCCATGAGTTCCCTATTGTAGTAGGAGGGAATGTGTCTTCTCCTTAGAGTAGACTTAAGCTCATTCCAATATTCTATGGAGAGGTCATTGTGGCGACGCCTCTCTTAGACTAAAGAAGTTCACCAATACATGGCATACCCTTAAAAGCTAAGGGTGCTAGAGAAATTTTTCTCTCTTCACTAACCTAGTGGCAAGAAAAGATCTGTTCCACCTTCATCTCCCAGTCCAAGTATGCCTCTACATTATCTTTTCCATGAAAATGAGGCAAGTCAACCTTGACTTCTTTAGGAGTGGTTTCTCTTCTTTGTCTTCTAGAGGTAAAAGATTATTGATAGTAATATCCTACTTTAAGACCCTCATGTTCATAATGAGACTCCTCACTTCTACTCCCCTTTAACCTTTTTTTATAATTGCTCCTCTTTTAAGACTCTAATATCCTCTACCATGAGTGCAATTTGGAGTTCTTTATCAATCTTATATCTTCTTAATTGCACTTCCTCTTATCGCCATTGGTTAAGTTCTCTGAGTTATTTTGAAATTTGTTTTAGAGTGAAAGACTCATGGTGAGAAGGATGTCTTGACATCTTTCAATTTCAAAATTTTTTCCTAAGTTGAAAAGGCTTAAGATTTCACCAAAAAGTCAATTCCTAGGTAAGAAAGATTAGTCAAAGATTGCTTAAGTATCAAGTCATACCTAACCATAATGACTTAGGCTACTTAACCAATTTCAAATAGGATCACCTTTAAATTCAAAATATGAACTCGCATAAGCAAAGATGAATTTTAAAAAGACCTAGACACCTACTCGAACTCTAACGTAACAAGGCTTAAAGTTTAATCTCTTGTAGCCAAGTCACTCTTAAAAATGTCAATTGAAAGTAAAGTGGAAATCTTAAGGTGAAGCTTGTAGCTTTGGCTCTAAGACCTATTCACAATCTAAGTTCAATTTTAAGCTTTTAACACAGGAAAGTTGTCAAGAGATGGAAGAACGCCAAGGATTCTTCCAAGACACTTGGTTTAGAATGACCTTTTACAAAAAAAAGAAATAAGAAAACCTATTTACAAGTCTGAAACAAATGAACAATGAAACACTTTTACTCTCGGTTTAGTGTATGCTCTCAGCTTAGCCTTGCTCTCACTGTTTTAATGCACACAGACCAATAGCTCTCTCCCTCTCAGCTTTGAAGCGAAGAATCTTTAAATCATATATTGTTTTTCCTCATAGAATTTTGTCACTTTATTGTTCCAGCACTTTAGTTGAGACCTCCCAAGACTCCACCTTCTAAGAAGCTACCACTAGCTTTATATAATTTTTCCAAAATCAAATATGTACCAAATTATAACACCAAATCTAGTAGTGCCATTAATTATGAAAGCAAATAAAAGCTAAAATGCAAAATAAAGCTTATGTACTTGGAAGAGAAATGTGAAAAACAGTGGAAAATAATCAAAGACAAGGAAGAAATAATAAGTTTGAGTAAAACAAGAACTCAAAAGAGATCCTAAGGAATAGGTCTAAAGTAAAATTTTAAAAACAACAAAAAATAATGAATCGAAATTGGTAGAAACAAATTATGAAATTGGGAGAGGTTGACTCTTGGTAATTATAAGTTTTACTAGTTAAGATGCATTGAAAATAGTGGATTATACCACTTAAAGCAACAATCATGAGATCAAATAGAGAAGAATGCAGCGGAAGAAATGGAACCGTGAAAGGCTTGATGGATTAGTTATGGTGTTTATGGTGTTGGTATGATCTAAATAGGCTAACCTAGCTAAGGAAGAAGGCTAGAGAAGGATAGAAAGGTTTCTAACTAGTGACTTTTAAGCAATGAAAGGGTTGTATTGATCTCAACATCATCTCATTAAGGAAATCTCAAAAGTGTTGTGTACAAGGGTTGAACATTAAATTTATAGCACATTCATCCTCTAATCAGACCCTAATTACTTTCATGATCATCAACCGTGATTGTGCATGTGAAAAAAAAAAACATGTTGTTGGAGACTTCTCTAACATTGGCACTTGGCATGAGATGAAGTCGTTGTGTGTGAGGCATCTCTCTAGGCCTAGGATGCTCTCTGGAAGTCTTACGCTGAGTGACTTATGATGTAGTTGGAAGAGGAGACACAGCTAGCTGAGCGAGGCTTCATGCCTTCCATATGAACATGCTGAAAAGTGATTCCTTGACATTTGTTGTCTTATCTTCCCAACCTTCTTAGATCTTCTTAGTCATGCTTCTTGTGATGGGTCATCTGGTTGGACCCAAGTCATCACTTAGTAACATTAAAAATATGTGTTTGTTGACATATTCTAGTAAGTTACAATTTTTTGTTCGATTTAATGTCTCAAATACGCCTTTTTAAAATAATTGGATTTTAGACTGTAAAGCCACTAATCACATGACTCCATTTTCTAAATTATTTTCCACATCCTAGCATTAAAAAAACTCCACAATTAGTGGAAGAATGATAAGTGTAGTAGGTCAAGGAGATATATAAGTAAATACAATCATACTCCTAAAAAATGTCCTACGTGTTCTTAAATTGTCCACAAATTTGATATCCATTAAAAACCTTACCAATGACATCTTTTGTATTTTGATTTTTCACAGTAGTTATTGTATATTTCAGGACAAGAAATCGAGAAAAATGATTGTGCATGTTAGATAATAGAATGGCCTTTACTATTTGGGAAACTTGAACCAACCTATTATGAGTCACTCTTTGATGATTGAATCCTCAATACACGACCAAGAACAAATTCAATTGTATCATTGTCATTTTGGGCATCCCTCATTTCGTGTTATAAAACTTTTGTTTCCTTCTTTGTTTAAGGATTTGAATTTGAATATGCATAATCTTCATTATAAGGTGTGTGAATTGGCAAAACACAAATTGTTTTGTTTCCTCTACTTGCAATAAAATAAGCTCTAATTTTTTTTATTTGGTTCCTATTATTGTGTGAGGTCCCTCTAATGTTTCAAATATTTCAGGAGCTAAAACAAATTATAAAAAGGCAACATGACTTTTTCTCCTTAAAAATAAATTGCATGTTAGCTCTATTGTTATGAAATTTGTGGCATTCATTAAAAATCAATTTGGACTAGTTATCAAGAAATTTAGGTTTCATAATGCTAAAGATTATTTTAATCTTAGACTCTTTTTTTCAAAATGAAGGGATAATTCATGAATCCTCTTATGCTTATATACCCCGATAAAATATAATTGTTGAATGAAAAAAATGGACATATTTTAGATCAAACAATAGCCCTCCTATTTCAAAACAATGTTCCAAAAAGATTTTTGGAGGGGGAAAGGGGTTAGGTAGGGGAAGAAGATCCATTTTCACTAGAAACCAATATGAAAATACATTGTATTTTCACTTTTTCCTTTGCTCTCTGTATTGTATCTTACTATTATCTACACCCATGAAGAAAGGTTATTATGAGAATTTATGTCTAAAAATGTTCTAAGGAAGTAAATTAGTCAAGCATTTTAGTTGCATCTATTACACGTAATCAAACACAAAATTCATGAACTGATCACTTGTGATCTAACGTTATCATTTGTGTATTCATTTTTTTTTACACTTTGATTTATTTGTCAAAGAAATATAAAAGCCTAAAATGTAAAGTGGTTACAAGTTAGTTAGAAAACTAGATGTCTAATAATTAACTTTTCCTATCTTCTTGTCTATTTCACTTTATCGTATCATTATATTTGAGTGAGTTTTATCTTGTTTAATACTAACACGAATAATTTAGGTAAAATTAGTATGTTCTTATCAGAATTTTGTCAAGTTGATCTAGAAGTGAATTTCCAAAGTGAACTATTTAATATAATATTAAGTTTTTAAAAAACTGAACTCTTAAAAACTAAACTCTTAAACAGTACAATTTAAATATTATATTAAGTAGTTCAGTTTTTTTAGTTTATTAAAAATATAGTTAATTATAATTTATTATAGTTTAGTATATTATGCTCAGTCCTACTGGCAATATTAATAACATTTGAACTTTTTATATAATTTGATATATTTTTCTTTAATATTATTTGAAAAACACATTTAAAAAATTAAATAAATTTAACAAAATTTTATTAAAAAGACTAAATTTATACAGTTATAAAATAAAGATTAAATTAATTCAAAATTTCTAAATAAATTAATTTAATTTTTACTTAGAATTAAAAACATATTTAATTTATTTTTTATTGTTATTTATGAATACATGATTAAAATTTTGTCTCCACTATCTATATATAATGGACAAAAGTATATGTGAAAATAAGCTAGGGAGAACGACGGGTGCAAATAAAATATTTTCACAGAAAATGTAACAAAAATGAGGCTTGTTGTGATTGTCTTTAGCTTTTCAAACGCCTAAGAAATAAGTCAACTGTAGGTTCCAAAAAGTGCACTGCGCATTGGACAGATGTTCGAGCGAGATATGGAAACATTTCCATTATTACTGATTAGTACAAATATTTGTTTTTTTGTTATGAAAGTTTCATAACAAAACACAATAATCATCTAAACTTTAATCTTTGTTATCGCCATCATCTTATGATAATTTTAAAGGCATTTATTTGTTGAATAACACTGTTAAAAGTTCGTTTCGACGTTGGTTCAAAAATTGACATTGAAAGAGAAGAGTTGAAATTGAAAACTTTTCACCTTATATTTAAGAACCGACTTATTAGAAAGTTTAGATTTCATGAATAGGTACGAGAACGGTTGGGTGGGATGAACATTGCCTATTTTTAACTCGACTTGACAATAAAAAGTATACTCGCTACTTGCATAAATATGTGCTTAAAAAATATCCATGGACACGCGAATATTATGGATATCTAAAAATATTTAAATTATTATATTTTTATAAATTATGAAAATAAAATTATAAAAAATATATAAAATATAATGTAAATTAAATTAAATATAAATTAAAATTTAATTTAAATTAAATTTAACTTTATAAAATATTAATTAATGTTAATTTTATTAAATTTAACTTATTAAAATATAAATTAAATTTTTATTTTTATTTTTTATGGGAAACGGATATTCGTGGGTACGGATAGTATAATATCCGCACCCGATTCGTTTATTATCGGATTAAAATATCTGTTACTCGCAATCCGCAAAGTAGTAAATATCCACGAATATTATAATTATCCGTCGTGAATTTTATCCGCGGATATTCACGGGTGCGGATTTTTTTTTTTATTCCTATAATGGTTTAAGTATCAATTCTTAGGCATGAAACACCAGTTCTTTACTAGATATCACCGTAATCGACCAATAAAATACACATCTATATAACTTCAAACTACAATAAAATAAAAATTTTATATTGAAACATGATAAAGATCTTAATTATATCAATTAGAGAAAAAAATTAAATTATAATATATAAGTGTGACTAATTTTATCTTACAAATTTTATTTTTATAGAGTTGGATCCAAATAACTCAAATAAAAGAAGGTTGTAAATTATAATTTGTAATGGATCCAAATACCACTTAATAATTGGTTCTAATACAATAAAAGGAATGTTGGAAATTTAGATAGTAAAAGTTATGTGAGAAGAAAAAGAAAATAGTTTGGATGTTTGTAACTTGATTAGAATAGTATTATAACGAAATTGAAGGTATCAATATGTGAAACATTAAAAATAACATTAATTATAAACATAAAATAACAATTTTTTACAAAGTTAATATTTACAGTAAACATAAAATGATTTATTTTACATTAGTTATGGAATAACGTTATAAAAATAAATAAATTATAATTAAATTTAGAGACCAAATAATTAACCATTATATTAATTAAATTAGTAACAATTTTTTAAATTAAATATTATTGATATATATAAAATAATTTTTATTATTTTTAAAATTATAATTATTTTATGAATTAGAATCCAAATTAAGCTCTAAGTTGAAGTGACTACAAATTGAATACTCTTCCAAGTCGTCTAAGTTGGTTAATGCTTAAAATTTCACCTTTCTCCAAAGTTTTAGTAATGTTGAAGTTGTTTCTATCACTATACACTGGCAGCTATTTGTGCTTCTAATAAGAGCAAACTCTGTTAATGCTTAGTGATTCAATGAAAAGAAATTAGTGTAGTGTTTGATGACTACTCCCAATATATAACATATAAGTTGTAACGAATTACTACAAAAATACATTCTTTTCATAAAACATTTAATAAATATTAATCTTTTTTATAAGATATTTTTATATTTATACAATTTTAAATTTTAAATTTTTGTTTCTTTGTTTATTAAATGTTATAAATATTCGTGTACTGTATTAATAATAAGTCATAAGAAAATTTTCTACAGAAATCTTATAAACTTTAGATTTGGTTTCTTTTATTGAATGTCTAATAAAAAATTGAAGTACATGAATTCACAATATCGTTACCTCAATTAAAGGAAGTATTTAATTCAAATTTATTGACTCATGTTTTAGGAAACCAAAAACATTGTAAAGATGTTCCAAGTCTAGATTTGGATTATTGCTTATCTAAAGTTTTTAACTTTTTTCTTCTTCTAGTAAATTACAAACATATTTAACTTTTATGATTAATTTGTTGACTATTATTTTTTTTACTTTTAAATTAGTTTTTTTTATTACAGATATCTTGATTGACATCACAAGTCAATTAAATGAAGAATGACATTTATATTACGAAATTATCAGGATTAATTGTCTTTATAATTTGTCATATTTCAACTTTCATCCATAATTATTGCTAAATTTATGTCTTATTTTTCTAAATATATTATTAACTAACTATTATTTTATATTGTAAGTATCTAATAAAAAAAGTATATCAAACAATGAATGAAATGAAAAAAATAAAACTAATCATTGTTATTGAACATGTTTTTTTTATAATGTTTACTATTGGATAATGTTATTTTTTAGTTTTGAAAAAAATAGTTTATTTAAACATGTTAATAGTTTATTTTATATATAATATTTAATTTTTATTTCAAATTAACCCGTGTTTTGTTTATTAAAATATTTCTAAATAATCATTGTTATTGAACATATTTTTTTTTTAATGTTTATTATTGAATAATGTTATTATTTGATTTTGAACAATTAATTTATCAAAACATGTTTTTAAATTATTTTATCAAAAATAATTTATCAAAGTTAATAGTTTATTTTATATATAATATTTAATTTTAGTTTCAAAATAATGCGTGTTTTGTTTATTAAAATATTTCTAAATAATCATTGTTATTGAACATGTTTATTTTACTGTTTATTATCGAATAACGTTATTATTTGATTTTCAACAATTAATTTATCAAAACATGTTTTTAAAATATGTTTATAATTTTATATATAATATTCAATTTTAATTTCATCAAAACATGTTTTTAAAATATGTTTATAATTTAGTTTATATATAATATTCAATTTTATTTTCAAATTAATGCGTGTTTTGTTTATTTAAGTATTTCTAAATAATAAAATAAATTAAATAATACAAAAAAATTAATCTAATTTGTATTTTCACTGTTTTGGAATCCTATTTAGTATGGTATTTTTCAAACCTTTAGTATGGTATTTTTCAAACCTTTTGTAAGTTACGACAGTTTGCAAACCCTAATTAATTTTGACAGTTTCGAAATGGTGATTTCCAATAATTTTTGCAACTTTGGAAATTGCATTTTTCAGAGGTTAAAATTATAGTAATGTTAAATTGTTAAAAAGTAACCCCTAATTTTAAAAATATTTAATGACAATAAAATACTAAAACAGTTTATTTAATAATAATTAACTATTATTGACTACGCTAAATGCTATTTTATAAACTAATAATAGTTAAACTTTGTATACTTTAATTTACAAACTAATTATAAACTTTTATTAATAATATACTATTTTAAATGTTAATAATGATTTTTTATCAAATGCTGTCTAGTTTAATTAATATAATATTTGATTATTTTTTCTCTCTAAATTAATTATTATTCAATAATTTTAAATAATTTTCTTATAGTGCAAACTTAGTTGGTTTATAACATTCGTGTAAAAATTTAATTAAATTAATTACTTTTATTGTCAGGCTTATCTCAAAGAACAGGATGAATTACCTAATGAATTATCTAATGATTATTTTTTTTCTCTAAATTAGTTATTATTTAATAATTTTAAATAATTTCCTTATAGTGCAAACTTAATTGGTTGATAAGATTCATGTAATAATTTAATTAAATTAATTACTTTTATTGTCAGGCTTATGTCAAAGAACAGGATAATACCTAATGAATTTTGGAGTGATTCCCCTGAGTGAACATTATAATATTATAAAAATATAAAAAAAGTTGTAATTTATTTTTTAAAAGGACAGATAACAACAACACAAAAGTTTCTGTATAAAGTACCATATTTTAACAAACAGAATTAAATAATTAAGATTCTTTAGCGAACATGATATCATAGCAGAGACGTGTTGTAACACCTTATTTATACAAATTACTGTATAATTGAGAGTCAGTCAACTTCTATGATTGGGAAACCAATTTGCATGGCAAGACTTTCCTTCCTCATAATGAAGGTTTTTGAAAAATAGTCTTGCAATCGTAATTTTCAAATATATATATATATATATATATATATATATATATATATATAATTTTCGAGGATAAAATTATATATGTATATTTGGAGAAGACGAAACAATAAAATAAACTATTTTATTCGTATAAGTAAAAATAAATATATGTATATGAAAAATATATTTAAATTTTCCAAATTGTAAATACCTAAACCGATTTTAATTTTGTGAAAATTTAATAAATAATTTCTGTATAAAAATATTATTGAACGTGTTTTGAATCTAATTTTAATCTAAATTTAAATTTTGTGTTTATCCTAAACCTTCGTACATTTTTTAACTTAAAAAATAAATAGATATAATTTTTTAATTCAATAACTGTCAGTTTTATATGTTAAACATTATTTTAGAGTAATATTTAAACTTAAACATGTTATCAAATAGTATTAAAAGTTAAATATGAACGTAAAATATTAACATCGTTAAATTAAAATAAATATATCTATTATTTTTAAAAAGGTAAAAAATTACAATTATACATTAAAAAGCATATTTAATTCATAAATTTATCTCTCACAAAGTGTTATACATGTCTTACTAGATACTAATAGATTTTAGGCATGGTGTTAGAAGTTTGAAAGGAATTAGTCTCCGACCAATGATTGAGGGTTGTTAGAAGGTAAGAAGAAAGGGAATGAAACAGAGTTATGATAACAAAAGAAATTGTGAGGGTAATTCAAAAAGAGTAAATACAAGATCATAAAACTATAGGAAATAAAGTGAGAGAAATGGCAAAGATGGTGTCCTAATAAGATAGATCTGTGGCCCTTTGGAAGACCCATAATATGTGGCCATCATAGACTTCAATCTTGAAATGGATGGACTAAAACAAAATCCCAAACAGTGTAGGGGACACTTAGGTTCTCTGGCCAGAGCAGAATTTGCCACCTTTGATGGTCCACATGCCTGAAAAAAATTCCTCACTCTCTCTTTCTCAACGGCTCTGAATTTTCCTTTTCACTGCTCTACACTCCAACTTTTCCTTTTCATAAAGTGACTCACTTTTTATTCAGTAAATGAAATTCTTAGCCATCTTTGAAATTACATGTGCCACAAAAGTACAAACTCCTTCACTTCTCTCCTGCTCCTCCCTTCTATTTAATCCATTCTCATCTTTCATTAGCCACAGTGCCCTTTCTCCAATTCAGTTATCTCTGCTCCTTTGAGCCTTTCTACCCAAAAGCAAACACCAGCTACAGGCCAATCGACAATAAAAACACACTCTTTTTTGCCCATCTCTTTTCCTTTCTTTTGGGGTGTTCGCCACCCACCCACTCATCGCAAATTTGCACTCACAAATCCAAACACAGCCCATTGGTCGGTTTCAGAGATGAGCACCATGCACATAGAAACCCCACAAACTTTGTCTGATGGCAGCAAGAACTTCGATGAAGATGGACGAGCTAAAAGAACAGGTATAATTAACTCTTCACGTATTAATAATTTTTATGATAATTATGATATATAGTGAGTAACTGAAAGTTGAAAATGGTTAATTTGAAGGGACGTGGGTGACCGCAAGTGCTCACATCATAACGGCGGTGATTGGTTCGGGAGTTCTTTCTCTTGCATGGGCAATTGCGCAAATGGGTTGGGTCGCTGGTCCTGCAGTGCTTTTTGCCTTCTCTTTTATCACATATTTCACTTCCACTCTTCTCGCTGATTGTTACCGTTCGCCTGACCCTGTCCATGGCAAGCGAAACTACACATATTCTGAGGTTGTCAAAGCCAACTTAGGTACCAACATCATTCATATTTTGTTAAATTTTCTGTCGGTACAAGTGGCCGATACTTGACACGTGAGTGTTCTGGTTTTCTATCTCTCTTGTTTTATTGAAAACATTTTTCTGTCTCCGAAAAGATAAGCCACATGAGTATAGGAATACTATTTTTCCCGTGACAGTATTATTATACTTTGTTAACAATTTCAGTAGCAAAATTCACCTGACACTGATGGGATATAATTGTATGTTACGTTTGTTTGTGTCGACAGGAGGTAGAAAATTTCAGCTTTGTGGATTGGCTCAGTATATAAATCTTGTGGGGGTAACCATCGGCTACACAATAACTGCATCTATCAGTATGGTGTAAGTTTTCACATGATGTTTTGACTTCAAAGACTGTGTGAGACTGTTTTTTAATGTTTTATTGTTTGATGTTTGTTGAAAATTGATTAGGGCGGTGAAGAGGTCGAACTGTTTTCACAAACATGGACATGGAGACAAGTGCTACATAAATAACTATCCTTTCATGATCGTGTTTGCCTGCATCCAAATTGTTCTTAGCCAAATACCAAACTTCCATAAACTCTCTTGGCTCTCTATTGTTGCAGCAGTTATGTCTTTCGCTTATTCTTCCATTGGCCTTGGCCTCTCCCTTGCCAAAGTCGCAGGTAGATAACCATTTTATTATCACTCAATTTTGACCTTAGGCCTAATTCTTTTAAAACTTAAAACAATAACAAGTTCAAAAAATTAAGAATTTTGACTAAAAGTAGAAGCTATCTTAAATATATATATTTTTTAATGATTTTATAACTGAAAATAAATATGAATTAACTTATATCTTTAAAATGTCAATAAACTAAATTATTTAATATTAAAATAGTTTTTTAAAAAATATGTTACATATTAGGATGATGAGTTTTGATTCTGTTTATTAATAAAAACATGAGTATTATGAACCCATCCTAGTATTCTTTCTAACACATTAAGAATGACTGAAAATTACAAAATTAGAAAAGCTATATAAATAAATTATTCACTGTTAACGCCGATGTTACTGTATTGTGTGTTTTCTAAGCAAGAAGTTAAGAATTTGAATTTTAATAATTATTTTTAAAGCGTGCAATTTATTTTATATACATAAAATGTTTATTGGTGTTAGTAGTGGTTTTTGTTGCAACTATAGATGAAAAAACAAAATTATTTACAGCTTTTTAATAAATTTTAGTTAATAAAATATGTGTTCTGTTAGAATTTTTCGTTAATGAAATAGTGCTAATGAAATAAAGGACCATGCTTAAAGGTGGGGGACACGTGCGAACAAGCTTAACAGGGGTGCAAGTTGGGGTGGACGTTTCGGGAATAGAAAAAGTTTGGAGGATGTTTCAAGCTATCGGTGACATTGCCTTCGCTTATGCTTTTTCTAATGTGCTCATTGAGATCCAGGCAAGTAATATTTATGTTATTAATTAATTAATTAAGTAATTATCTGCAAATAATTATAAAATAAGTGTGTGATTTTAATTAAATTTGCGTGAATAAAATTGTTCTTGAATTATGTGTTTTTAATTTTTTTTTCTATCCGTATGGATATATTGAAGAAACTTCATATCAGTATAAGAATATTATTATTACGAAAAAGAATTAATTAATGGATTACGATAAGACAACAGAAAATGCGGTGAAACGGTTCGTGTGTGATGGAATTTGAAAAATGTTGTGTTTTCTATTCGTATAAAAGTTGAAATGTGTGCCTGAATTGAATTTGGTAGCGGCATGTTGTATGAATTCAACTAGTCAATAGTCATACGTAACCCCAACTGCTATTGTTTACCATAACTTTTGTTTATTTTTTTCATTTTCTTCTTTTGTCGTTGACTTATGTCTATGCATTATTTAGTATCTAAATATAGTGTTACAACCATATTATTCTAAGATATTATACCAAAGATGTTTTTATTTATTTATTTATATATTTCCAAATCATGTATGTGCCACCTAGCTAGCTCTATCTAAACTAGTTGATAATTTAAGACTCCATAGATGTTTCTTTTCAGTTTTCAGTCCATTTGGTGTATTCGTTTGACTTGAGTGTCGTCGCTTTTGAACATAAAAGATACCCTCATCCGACCATAAGACCAAAAGTCAGCAAGAACGTAGAATTTAGTATTTAAAATTATATATAATTGGCATACTAATCTCTGAATTAAAGAAAAGGTCTATAAAATTTCATTTATATATATATATATTATTTATTTTATATTTATTATTATTACTTAATATTATGATAAATTCTCTATTCAACAACGAAGATACACAAATGAAATTCGAATCTATGTCCTTTAACTCAATATTTTAAAATAATAATAGATTTATAGATATTTTTGTATGATGCTCAGCACTTTACATTTATTTAAAGTGGAAGTTAAATTCCTTAGCCTTAAATTTTTAGGATGAGATTCGAATTAGAAAAAAAGTAAAAAACTTAAAATATTTAAAAATTGAATGAAATTTACTAATATAACTGCGAAGTGAAATTCGCCTCAGAAATTGAATACTCAGAAAAAAACTATAAAATCCATCAAAAACTTATCATATATCATATATCAGGAAAAACAAAAGCTAGGGTAAAAGTAAGTTAAGACTAGACAATGTTTGAATTTATCATGAATGACACATTATGAAAGTTTATCCCACTAAAACAGAAATGTGGTCGATAATGTTGCAGGACACCCTGAAATCAAGTCCACCAGAGAACAGAGTGATGAAGAGAGCTAGTTTGATTGGGATAATGACGACAACATTATTTTATGTACTGTGTGGGTGCTTAGGATATGCTGCATTTGGAAATGATGCACCAGGAAATTTCCTCACAGGGTTCGGCTTCTACGAGCCCTTTTGGCTAATAGACTTGGCCAATATCTGCATTGCAGTGCATTTAGTTGGGGCATACCAGGTACGTAACTTGCTAAAGAAAAATTTATTGTTTGTTAAGAATGTTTGGTATTGAAATTTTGCAATGGGCAGGTGTTTGTGCAACCTATATTCGGGTTCGTGGAGAAATGGAGCAAAGAAAAATGGCCAGAAAGCCGATTTATAAACGGAGAGCATGCTGTGAAGGTTCCTTTGTGTGAAAGCTTTAGCGTGAATTTTTTTAGGATGTTGTGGAGGACAACGTATGTGGTTATCACTGCTATTGTAGCTATGCTATTTCCATTCTTCAATGACTTTCTGGGGCTCATTGGTTCACTCTCATTCTGGCCACTCACGGTTTACTTCCCAATAGAGATGTACATTAAGAAATCCAAGATGCAAAGATTTTCCTTCACATGGACATGGCTCAAGATTCTGAGTTGGGTCTGTTTGATCATTTCTATTATCTCCGCAGTGGGTTCCATCCAAGGCCTTGCTGTTGATCTCAAGAAATACAAGCCCTTCCAAGCACAGCAATAGAACACAACATTATTCATGTTTTGTTCCAACCTTTCTGTTTCTATTATTATGTTTTGAAGTGGTGTGACTCCAAATCGAGACAGCTTGTTAAAGCCTAAGCAATAATGACATGTATACGTGTTTAATTTGCAATCTTACATTGCTTTATCCCGAGTCTCTTAATAAATTATCAGTGAGCTATCCCCAAGATGGTTAGAAATTAGGTACATTGTATAATTACTTTCAAAGGAATTTTGTCTTACTGAAAATTCAACATGTTAGCCTATGTTTTCATAGAGTGAAACTTTTAAATTTTATAAATTCAGTTATATATGGTGTTGAGATAGAAAAAAATTTACATTAATAAAGTATGACCAAGAATTTAAATAAAAGTTATAAGGTAAAATTTAGTATTTAAAATTATTATTAATGTAATAATTCTTGTAAAATCTACACTAACGGTTAAGAAAACACAACAAAAATAATTAAAGAAAAAAATGTAATAAACTAACCTTAAACTAAAGTCAAGTGCATAACTATAACAATAAAAATAGCTATATTAAATTTAACATGGAAAGATGAAAATAAAAAGAATAAAATCACTAGGGGTGGGCAAATCAAACTAAACTGCACTGCAATACTAAAAACTGTATTGAACTAAAAACTAGTTCAGAAAAACTAAACTGCACTAAAAAATAGTTCAGAAAAACTGAACTGAACTGCTTTTGTTTTATTAAACTGTACTGAACTGAACTATACTTAACTGTACTAAACTACACTATAAACTGAACTGAACTACTAACTATACTAATTTTGAACTGAATTATACTAATTTTAACCAAGAACTGCACTAACTATACAACACTAATAACTACAGCACTAACTAGTAAATTTGAACCAGAATTATCTACCCCTGTAAAATTATATTCATTCTCCTTTTATCTTTTACATATCTATCCTGAGATAGACCATACCCTTTTAATAAGTGGTCTGCTATCAGTTAAATGCAGAAAGGGGAAAAGAAAAAGAAAGAGAATGCTTTTATTAGCAAGGACTGACACATAACACGATTAAAAAAGCTCAAATGACCAATTGTTCTTTTCCATGCTTGTATAAAGATACCAGCAAAAACAACCATTGTGTTACAGAAGGTGCCTTTGTCGAGTGGCTCAACAAATAAGTAACATGGGCATAGAAACAAGAAACTAAAACAAGCATCAGTTCGAAAAGAATCCAGTACTATGAATCATGTGAAAAGGTTACATTAAAATGTTGTTCTGTAGCATCATATAATATATTATACTATGCTATAAATGATGATGTTCCAATTCAGTAAATGTGGTGGCTGTACCCATAATTCAAGTAGAACTTTAACTTATATGGTGATTATTACCATTAGAAAATGTAGAATCTGAGTCAAAACATGAAATACTGGAATCATCCAAACGACAAAGGGGAAAGCTTACTTCATTTCATGTTTACAAATGTTACCTTTCTCAAGCACACATAGTATAACTTTCCCACACACATCTCTACTGCAATTCCAATATTTATATTAGACTTTTCTCTAGAAAAAAGGTAATCATTGAAGACTTGAAGCAGCCACACCATGAAAATTTTCCAGAATGTTCCTTATTTTTTCTCTAGAAAAGAATGCATTACCAACCATATAATCACCATAGATCAAAGAACATATTTAATTTACTCCATTTTTTCTCTAAGGAAAATAATAAACATGGCAGGAACAGAACAACAAAAGTAGATAACAGTTATCATCGTTTGTGTTGATGTGATGAAAATGAAGCTAAAAAAACTGTCACTAACTTTATAAGTATTAAATTATTCAACCCTATTAGAGATCTTATATAATCTTGAATAACCACACACTGTATCTCACTGGGAATAAACCCTCCAATCTCCTCCATTACCTCAATAAGGTCCTCACTCACACCCAACTCCTTGAAACTTCTAACAAATACAAAGATCAATATGTCTCTTCTACTGTAAAATAAGCAAGCACATAATTTCTACCACTCTAGTAAAGGCCAAACTCACAAAATCAACTCCGATGGTGCTTATGTAGCTTTCAATGTATGAATCATCCTGTAGCAAAGCATTGGAAAACAATATTAAGCATTTGTGTACTGTTTCCAAGACAAAACAACATGAAAAACAAAGCATTAAGGTTATAGTCTTACGCACATGTACTTTAGATAACTAACAAATTGTGGCAAAACTTCAATCATCCAAATTAATAGCAACACTTGAAGGTCCCACTTCATCGTGAGAGGTTATCTCTACAAAAATAAAATAAAATATTTCATAATTTTTTAACACTTAAAATATAAATTAAAAAGTATATAAATTTGTCATATAATCTCACCTTGCTCAAATTTATCAAGTTCTTTAGGATCCTCATCAAAAAGTATAGAGAAAGGTGTTCCTTTTAACCAATCTTGTGTGCAAACAAGCACTTCCACTATTTTAGGCGTTAGGCAACTACGATAAGGACTAACCACTCTTCCTCCTGTACTGAATGCACACTCTGATGCTACGATAGAGATAGGAATGGCTAACACCTCTCGAGCCATGTTCGCAAGGATAGGAAATCTAGTCGAGTTGACTTTCCACCAATGTAAAATATCAAGCTCAACTGACTTCATATAAGGTTCAGGATCCTCTCTCAAGTATTTATCAAGCTCTGATATATAATCAAATCTACGTCCTGTAGCTCTTAGGTAGAAACTCATGCCATGAGGATCATCATCATCATCATCTAGTTGAGATTCTTGTTGGCTACTTTGAGAACCCTCCTCAATACCTTGATATTGTTCATAAAGTGTTTTTAAAGATGACAATAATTTTGATTTCAATTCACTAGCCATACTAGATTCAAAGAGGTAGTCAATGAAGTAATTAACAAAATCCAACTTACTCCTAGGGTCAAGCACAACAACAATCAATAATAAGATATTAATTCCATTAGGATTTCCCCAATATTTTTCATACTTGCCCTTCATCCTCATTGCCATCAATTTTATGCTCACATCACTACTCTCAGAATATTGTCTAATCCTTTTACCAATTCCAAACACCTCCTTCATATACATATGACTCGTGACATAAGATGAACCAGAAATGCGTAGGGTAGAGTCATAAAATATCTTTAAAAATGGTAGAATAGACCTCGCATATTCCCAATCTTCTTCTAATGGCACACCATCATTACTTTTGGCCATTTCAACCCCAAATTTCTTATCTTGCATATCTAGCAAGACAAAGGCATCTTTATACTTCAAGCTTGCCTCTAACATTAAGTAAGTTGAATTCCACCTAGTTTCAACATCAAGACAAACAATACCTTTGTAAGAAATTCCCTCTTGTTCAACACATGCCTTGAATCTAGCAAATCTAGCAGGAGAAGATTTTACATATTTAACTGCACTCCGAATTTTTGAAATTTGTTGAATATAGTGAAAAACTATATTTAGATTAATCTCCCTTGTGTAAAATACACACATAGGGTTCTCTATTTATAATAGAAGAAATATGGGCTAAGCCCAAAATACATATGAGAAATAATAACAAACTAACTAAAAGATAAAAGATATAATATATCTAACACTCCCCCTCAAGCTAGAGCATACAAATTGTATGAACTAAGCTTGGAATAGATGAACTCAGTGTTGAACTAGATGATTTGTCTTCAAGAGTGTGAGGCAAACATAGATGGACTAACAGCAGCTTGTGAAACTTCAAGCTCAAAAGTGGATGAAAGAGAGTAGTGGTGGACAATGACAAACTGCAAATACAGATTTCCAATCAATGATGAATGAGTGACGGGATCAACAGTGGTAGCTGAAAGCTAAGAGCTACAAAACTGCAGGGACTACACTAAATCCTCATCAATGATGGATGGGTGACGGGATCAACAGTAGTAGCTGAAATCTACAAAACTGCAGGGACTACACCCATATATATGTGACTTGCAGTGTCTTGGAAACGTACTCCCCCTTAGTGTGAAGGGTGGAAATGTGGAATATCACAGTTGCTGGACCACTAAAACAAAACCAAATATTAAGCTACAATGCTGAAACAAAGGCATCAAAGATCCAAAGATATATTAGAGGTCCAAGATTCTTTGCTGGACAACTCTCAAGTGGTGATACTTAGCAGTATATCACAAGAAGATCGGGCTAAACTCTAGCCCAAGAAGAACTGAAGCAGTTACGTCTGTCTGAGGCGGTAGCGACTGCAGCGGCGGTTGACTGCTATAAAACTGTAGGGACTAAATTGCCATCACTGACTGATGGGGCCTGTAGTGGCTGAAAGCGACAAAACTACAGGGACTGCCATCACTAACTGACGAGGTGATGGGGGCCTACAATGGTTGGAAGCATACGGCGCCTGGACAGCAGCAAACGGCGCGGGAAAGCGGCAAACGCCACGGACAGCGGCGATGGTCTGGTTGGCGAGACCGACTCCGATCATCAAGTTGGACAGCCATGGAGAGGGAGAAACCCTAAAAATTCAAAGTACTCCGATTGATGCAACGACCACAGATCCAGAAAGAGGGCGAGGAGGCGATCACGACGGTGCTGATCGGCGGCGGAAATCTCCGGCGACGCGCCGGCACGCGCGGCGGCAGCGGCGAATCTTGCGGCGGCGCGTGGGTGCTCCGATCGCCGCGATCTTTGTACGACGGTGGTCGCCCGACCGAGACGATTCCGATGGTGTGGTCGCCGGTCGACTCTGGAACTCCGGCGACGGCGGCGGCGGCGGCGGTGACGGCGGCGGCGGCCGGAGGCGGCGACGGACTGGCCGAAAAGAAGCGGCAGCGACGGTGGAGAGATCTGACTGGACGGTGCTGATTGTGGCACAAATTTAAGAGAAAAAGAAAGAGAGAAGGGTTGCTCACTGAAATTTTAGGGGCTGCCGGCGGCCATGGCGGCCGGCCGCCGGCAGACAGCAGAGACACCGGAAGAAGATCAGAGAACCTGCTCTGATACCATGTTGAATATAGTGAAAAACTATATTTAGATTAATCTCCCTTGTGTAAAATACACACATAGGGTTCTCTATTTATAATAGAAGAAATATGGGCTAAGCCCAAAATACATATGAGAAATAATAACAAACTAACTAAAAGATAAAAGATATAATATATCTAACAAAATTGAATCTTTTATCTCTTTTAAGCCATCCTTCACAATCAAACCTAATATATGAGCACAACAACGCATATGAACATATTCTCCCTTCAAAAGAAGACAATTCCATGATAACATCCTTCTTTTAAGGTACTGGACCCCAACATCATTTGCGCTAGCATTATCCACTGTGATGCTAAGGACTCGCTTCAACTCCCAATTATTCAAACAAGCCTCAACATGTTTAGCAATGAGCTCTCCTGAATGTCCCGTTGTTTGAGAAAAATTCAAAATTTTCTTTTGAAGTTTCCAATCATTATCAATAAAATGAGCTGTTAAACTCATGTAATTTAGGTTTTGGATTGATGTCCATGTGTCTGTAGTCAAACAAACCCTCTCACACTGCTTTGATAGAAACATTTTCAACTTTGCTTTTTCCTCTTCATAGAGTTCCCATATTTCACGCCTCAATGTAGTGCGGGATGGGACTTCAAATCGTGGTTGCAAGGACCATACAAAGTCACGGAAGTCCTCATTTTCCACAAATCGAAAAGGAAGCTCAGACTTCACAAACATTTTCACCAACTTCATTCGAGATGCATTTTGGTCAAATTTAGAAATAGTTGGTGAAGGGCTAACACTAACTTCTACAGTTGATGATGAAAGCTTTTGCCTTTTGAATGCTTCTCTATTAGGATTTTCTTTACATCTCGCCAAATGATTCCTTATCCCACTGGTTCCAGCCAAATATTTAATCAAATCACCACAATAATTGCATTTGGCCTTCTTCTCAGAATATGGTTTTTGTTTAGTAAAATGTCCCCACACATCTGATCGACCCTTACTATTCTCAGTTGACGATGAATCGATACAAGGAGGTAAATAATCCATTCTAGAAGTATTTGGTGTGAGGGTTTCTACCGTTTTTGACATTCACGTCACTACATTAATTAAGAGTTCAATCAAACAAAAGGCAAATTTATCTAGATGATGATGATATAGGGTCTGAAAACAAATTCAGAAATCACGTCACTACATGTAATAGATGCCTGACTATATGTAGCATTGTTGTACTAGGCCCAAATGCAAATTTGTGTAACACGAGTTGTTTAGATGTACCTAGGATGCGGCACTCAGATAAGAACTCTTCTCAACTAAACTGTCCAGCTTCTCCCCTCTAGCCAGCACACTATCAATAGTCTTATGCTGTTCATAAACAGGAAGCAATCATATGGTCAAAGAAATCTACATGCCAGAAAACTGGAGAATCTAAACAAACCTATTATGTAGGAAGAAACTAACAAAACCTCACAACCCACCTAGAAGGCCCAACTCTCAACTACCCATTTATAGTAACATAACCAAGTAAATGCACATCAATAAGAAACAACAACTAATCAAGAAGAAATAACTAATAGCAACTAAATTATTGATGAACCACTGATAGACATAATGTAAAATCGAGGGCATCTTATCACAATGCTAGAAAGAGACAAATTAGCGTTACTTCGTTGCATTTGAGTTCATTTAAATGATACTTAACTCACATGCTGCTGGTATTGTAATCTAAACCTAAATGAATTTGGTTAAAAGAGCAAGTTTCTCAAACGAATTTCAAACAAAAAATACAGACATATACCTATCATGTCTATAATTGAACAACTACATGACAAAAATTCAGTTCTCTGAAAATTAAATTCATAAAAACTTAGGCAATATATATTCTTAACGGAAACAAAAACTGATATTAAAACAATCTTCTAAGAATGAAAATATTAATCTATTGCAATGATTAACTTTAGGGCACAATACTCCCTTCAAAGGAATGCAACTTGTTCTGAAGTCGCACTTATTTTATTGCAATGTAGTGTATTTGGCTTAAGCATATTTCATGTTTTACTAAACTAATCCTGACTCAAGCTTTATCAATGAAATAGGATGCTTATCTATCTTTCTTGAGGGTGACAAAACATGAGTTCCGAAGTGGATCTATTTATCTTATAGTAGATGAACATGGGTTATTTTAAGCTTAATGTATCCTAATTTCTAACCTCGACCAAATTGAACGCCGGCACCCATAATATCACGATGAGCAAGTCCCCAATAATTCTAACCCTTCGTCCCCACAAACAAAATACCCTGCCTCCAAGTTTGTTTGTTTATTTTCTGCGAGATAAAGGAAATCTTGAAAGGAATCAATCCATATTTGATTAAACAGAAAAAAAGGGCCATGAATGTAACAAAATGTAACAATTTATTAAACAGAAAAAAAATCAACGAGTCCTTTAGCTGCAGCTCACAAAATATAGACGAGGAATTTACATGCCTGGAATTTTGTCAGAGCTTCATTCAAATAGGGCCATGGTTGAGTACCGTCTTCCTGCAGCTCACAAAATTCAGAAAAAATTAATATAAATATATAATGAAATTGTAGCATGTCAATAAAATATCAGATCAAGACAAATCCAATCAACTAGGTATCTATGTATACTTATCAGTTGTTTGTTTTTACAGATGAGAAAGGATGGCAGAGGATCTTACCCGCCTATAAAAAAATTCCCAGGCAAAGCTTTCAAATGAAGTAGACAAATTTCTGCTATTAAGTTTATTATGAACTATAATCTCATCATTTCATTTTTAATTTGCATGAACGCCATGAATCCTGGACTGTATGAGATGCTAATCAACAAATCTGAACACTAGAAGCTACTCATAACTCGAACAGAGAAGTTTTGGGTTGTCTCCTCTACCCCAATAATTTCTCAAAGTCTTAAATAGGCTGTTGTGGACTAAGAAGAACATTTTATATCTTATAGATCATTTTCATATCAAAGTTCTTACTTATCTGTCATCAACCTCTCTCTTTAACAGTCAATCTAGAACTCTATAGATTAGAGAATCTACCCTTAGGGCAAACAAAATCAAATCTCCTAAACAATTAAAACTCCCACAAAATCCAAAAGAAAATCAATTGTTACCCCTTCATTCCAGATGAATATACTTATATGCACAGCTTTCCAATTTCATTTATCCCTTTTGAAAGGGGAAGGAAAAAAATGCGTACCTTTAATTGCAGAGTGATATGCCTTTGCTTCTAGCTAAAGAAGTGTTCTCAGAAGATGGTGGTACTTCGACAGTTCGGCGACGGCAGTGTGCGGCAGCAACGAGCCTTAGCCTTCGCGAACCTTCCACAGAGGCGAGCCTTCAACCGGAGCAGTACCTTTAATAAAACTGAGAAATGGATGTAACAAGATAGGGAAAAATAGTTTAAGTTTTTTTTAAGTACAAAATAGTATAGATAAACTATAATTTACAATTTTTAAATAAACTGTGCCCAGCCCTATTGGGAACCCAATAACAAACAAAAGAGGGAGAGACAGACAAAACCACTTAGGGTGTTGCTCCCTCCACCTCCACAGCCTTATCCCTCCACCTCCCCTTGACTATTTTGCCCCTTCCTTCATCTTTTCTTTACTATTTTGCCCCTCAGTAAAATTTTATTTTTAAAATTATTGTTTTTTAATTTTACTCATTTATAACATATTTCACTGATAACCTACGTAGTCCCTTGTATGAGTAAAATATTTTTCTGCAAAGCTTGGTGATCGTGAAAAGAATTATCAAACAATCTTCCTCTTATTCTCGGTGCAGTACGTGGTGCAGTGCGTTTGTGGTGTAGTGTGCTTGTCGTGGTTCCTTTCCAGGTACGTAGTCATAATCCTTCCAATAATCCTAAACCCTAAACCCTAAACCCTTCCCATAATGCTTCCAATAATCCTTTTAATATGCAAGCCTATAATCCGAATGCATGAGCCCCCAAAACGTACGAAAATAAAAACGAAACGTGAAACGAACAGAAAGCCAGAACGGATGACATCCTTCAACGGATGTCAACATCCGTTTCGCCTTAAACGGATGTTGACATCCGTTGAAGGATGTCATCCGTCCAGGCTTTTTGTTCGTTTCACGTTTCGTTTTTATTTTATTTAAGGTTTTTTTTTACAGTAGTTGATATTTAAATTTTTAATTTTAAATGTTATATATAGTTAGTTTTTAAACGTAATAATTTTGTAAAATATATATTTTATATAGATGATTTTTGTATCTTTAATTCTTTAATAATTTGATAATTATATAAAAAATTATTTATTACTCTATTTATATTAAATATATAATTTAATTATATTAATATTATTATATATGTTTGATTAATTATTAATTATGTTAATAAGGGTCATTATAATTTTGTAGGTGATTATTATTTAAAATGGATGAATATCTTCATATGGATTCTCAGATTGGTTGTAGTTTGAAATCTGATTTGTCTTCATCAATTAGCAAAGTTGTAGAGAGAGATTTAACAAATAAATTTACAACAAATGAAATATTTCATTCACGGGAACACTTAATTCAATGGTAAGAGGGATGACTTTTGATTTAGGATTTGTTGTGGTAATAGTAAGATCTGACATAGCTACTGGTGTACGGGGAAGAAAAACGTATGTCATACTTGGATGTGAAAGAGGGGGAAAATATAGGAAATACAAAGCTGATGCAGTGCCTAGTGTATACGGCACTCGTAAATGTGAATGTCCGTTTAGATTAAAGGGTAAACCATGTTCAGATGGGGCCGGATGGGTGTTGAAGGTGATGTGTGGACATCACAACCATGAGTTGGCTGAAACTTTAGTGGGTCACCCTTATGCTGGCAGATTAAATACGAGTGAGAAGTCATTACTGGTTGATATGACAAAGAGTAAAGTTACACCTGCAAATATTTTATTAACACTCAAACAAAATAATGATCGAAATGTCACAACGATTAAACAAATCTACAACGCAAGGCATGCGTATAAACGATCATTAAGAGGGTCCAGAACTGAACTACAACAACTTATGATGTTGTTGGATCGGGATAAGTACATTCACTGGAGTAGGTGTGCTGATGATTCAAAGGTTGTTACTGACTTGTTTTGGACACATCCTGATGCCGTGAAATTGTTAAACTCATTTAATGTTGTATTTATGATGGATTCCACATATAAAACAAATAGATATAGACTTCTGTTGCTTGAGATTGTGGGTATGACGTCTACAGGGTTAACCTTCTCAGCAGCTTTTGCTTTCTTGTCTACTGAAAGGCAGAGTAATTTCACATGGGCTTTGGAAAAGCTGAAAGGTTTATTTTTAACATCTGAGGGTGGTCCTAAAGTTATTGTGACTGACCGAGACTTGGCTTTGATGAATGCCATATCAAGTGTATTCCCTGAGTCATATCAGATGTTATGTCGGTTCCACATCCTTAAAAATGTTAAAGCTAAATGCAAAATGTTAGTTCATTATACTGAGGTTTGGGAAGTGTTGATGGATGCATGGGAAAATGTGATGGATTGTGCTGATGAAAGCTTGTTTGCTGAGTATGTGAATGGTTTTGAATACGCAAGCAGATCATGGCCTTTGTTCTTTGAATATGTTAATCAGAATTGGATTATTCCGTACAGCACATACTTTGTAAAGTTCTGGACGAACAAAGTAATGCATTTAGGGAACAGAACCACAAATAGGTATGTTGTAATGTTATTTTATTGATTTGTTTTGTAGATAAATATTTATTTGTACTTGTTGAAGTTTTTTTTTTGTTTCAGGGCTGAATCTGCTCATTGAGCCTGAAGAAAGTTCTGGGCAATAGTATGGGTGATTTGTGTTCTTGTTGGGATAGTATTCATAACGTCATTATCTTACAACACAACAAGATTAAGGCGTCATTTGAAAGTAGTTTGTTGCTCAGGAGTGACTATTTTAAAGGCTACATATATAGAGAACTTATTGGGCGTGTGTCTCGATATGCATTGGATCTCATTGCTAAGGAATTGAAAATAGTGCAGCAGATAGGATTGGACTCCTCAAAGTGTGGATGCGTATTGAGACGTACATTTGGTGTCCCATGTGCATGTGAATTAGCACGATATGATCCTAGGATGATCCCTATAGGTGAATTTCATATCATGTGGCGAAGATTGCATTTCTCAAATGTTGAATTAAATGAAACTAAGCCTCAGTTATCCATTAAAGATGAGTTGAAACAAGTAGAAGAACGATTCAATGAGGTTGACATTGGCGGTAAAGTCACCATCAAGCAGAAGTTACTTGAGATTGTTTGTCCTACTTTGACATCAATGGTCCCTCCATTACATAAAGTCAAGACAAAGGGTGCACAAAAAAGTAAAGTTAAACGAAGTGAAAGGTCTACTACGCGGGATCCATCATATTTTGAGTATGTGGACGCCTTTCATTCAACCATAGAATCTTCATCTGTGAGAAGTAAATTACAATCAAAGCCAAAAGCAATGAAGAAAAGGAGAGTTCCAATGATAGACCAGTTTCATTCTACTACTCACCCCTTCATTGTGGACGTTGTTGATGTTGTGGCTGATGGTCACTGTGGGTATAGATGCATTGCTGCGTTGTTGGGACTCGGAGAAGATTCATGGCCCGTTGTGAGGAATGAGTTGTACAAAGAACTCAGTGCATGGCGTGATGAATATGCAAGCCTAGTAGGAGGCTATGATAGACTAGAAGAACTGAGGTCCTCTTTGTTGGTGCAGTCACTGTCCGCGGTAAGTGTTTCCCATTTTATGTAGTTTCTTTATTACATGGTTTTTTCTAACAACTTTTATTCATAACAGGCTAACACGAGCAAGTGGATGACATTACCAGACATTGGTTATGCAATTGCTAACCGATATAACGTTATCTTAGTGTGTTTGTCATACTCTCAAAATTATACTATCTTTCCACTACGTTCCACACCACCTTCTGATATCACTCAACATCGCTTAATTTGTATAGGACATGTTCATGGATGTCATTTTGTGCAGGTAAGTGCATTTTGTTATGAATTTATTTTAAAATTACTTATCACTCAATTATATTTTGTTATTTGTATAATGTAGGTTAAGCTACAAGAAGGTTGTCCGTTGCCCACGGTGAATATCATATCCTCAACCCACTGTTATCCTGAGGCACGAGCGTGGTCATCTATTTATACTAGTAGGATGCACGCATTTGAACAGTTGATGGACATAACAACATCTTATGTTGACTTAGGTGATTCATGATATTTATATTATGTATGAAGATATGTAGAAATACACTATTATATTTTGTTATTTAAGTACTTATTGTCAGTATTCATGATAATTATATTTTTATTATTCGTGATATTTATGTAGTATTTATTTATATATGATCATATTTATATTACTTGTTGTTAATTAAGTTCTTATTTTTTTCCACTTAAACATATAAATATTTGATCATCTATATAACCAATATAAAAGAACATGTAACTCAAAATGAAAACATTGAAATTATAAGAAATTATAAATGTCTATTACAAATACAAAGATAATATAAAGTCCTGTAATACATAATCAGAAAAAGGAAATATAAAGTCCTATCAATTAGACGTCGACCGTCTACCACGCACATGCCTCTGCTCTCTCCTAGTCGTGGAATATTCGTCGATGCCTTCATTAGCAATCTGAAGCAGGTCCACTGACACCTGATGTGCAACAGTACCCTCGGTGACATGACGACACGATATCAAGGACTGTAACATTCTCGCCATTCGCCTAAATCTAGCCTGCATTATAATTATATCAAACAATTAAATAAACAAGGTGATCAAAATTTAATAATATAAGCAATGAAAAATAATATACCAGGGCGCCAGATGGTGAAGGTGGAGACGATCTACGATGGGGTCGTGCCTCCCGTGGAACATCGGGGCGTTGTCTAGGTGCAAGAGCCGGTCGCGCGTCATCTGCAGCAACAATAATATAAGGATGCGAAACCCTCCTGAACCACTGAATGTACCCATCAACACAGTCAGAAGGGGATGCTGCATGTCTGACATTACTCACAACGTGAGCTCTGAAGTGCAACCACATATGATCAATGGCCACTACATTTGCATCTGGAACCGTAGTCGGTGATCGTGGAATGTCTTGCTGAAACCCAAATTGCCTCAGCACACGCTCAGGCAAATGACGACAAAGGGTGTCACCAATCCGAATCCATCCAGAATACATACAGATGCCGAAGAATGGCCGAATGCCTCGATGCCCCTCATACGGATGCCATACAACTCCACTGTATGTCAGCGCATCCAACTGTGACCGAATCTCTGCGAGAGTGGAACTCTGTCTAGGGCTCTGCCACCTCATGGCACGTGGTGTGGTATCATCGTAAGAAGTCACCAACCGCCTCTTCCCCAAGCCAGGGAAATGTTCGTATATCCAACTCTAAAAAAATAATTATTCAATTAAATTACATCCATGTTCGAACATGGAAATAAATACATGAAATAAATGTCAAAGTTATAACTGTACCTGAAATAGAGTCAAATATCCAGCCATCTGCTTCGTGGACGCGAGACTCGCATCCCCGAGCTGGTCGTACAAATAGGCGAGTGCAGCAACACCCCAGGCATATCTGCCACACGCGTGTACGTCTCTAAATAACAATAAGTAAGACACGCGTATAGAACTGGCACTCTTATTTGCAAAAATCGTACATCCTACTAGATGCACCAAATATGCTCTAGCAGCATAGTCCCAATGCTGCGACTCACACCTCTGAACATATATCTCTCTAAGCCAGCTGAGTCTGACTTTCGGACCACGTGCGTCCTCCATCTCAGCACCTGCTGTGCCACCATCAACGCCGAGCAGTTGCACAAGGGCTGTACGAGCCTCCTCAAACTCCAACTCCTCCAAATCACACATTTGTCCCATCACGGGCAGGTGAAGTAATGTCGAGACGTCATCAAGAGTAATCGACATCTCCCCTATAGGAAGATGGAAACTACTGGTCTCAAAATGCCACCTCTCTATGAATCCGAGGAGTAACCCCTTATCAACGTAATCATAACAAATCCCTGTAAGAGGCTTCAAACTGGAATTCAACACAATGTCTTGAATTCCCTCGTGGCATGGTCCTAACTTATTTACTTTTTTTTCCGTGGGAGATCAACTTCAGTGTGTCCCCTCGATCCTACACATCAATATTTAATAAATTTTCTATTAAAAAAATAATAAAATAAATTTTATTTTTGCACTCACCCGGCCTTGGGAAATAGCATAAGCTACATGCTGAACATAGTGCGTCAGCAATGAATGATCGTGTGGACCTCCAGGAAATCCAGCGACATCCTCTTGTATGTCATGAACATCTGCATGCTCCTCCTCATCGTCATCATCGTTAGGGGCCTCAAATGCATTCTCCTCACCATGAGTCTCATACGCCTCATATGTTTGTTCCTCAACGGCTCGCTCCTCAGCTATGGGGTCATGCTGGATAAGAGCTGCCCGACTTCTACGAGCAGAAACGATAGGTCTTCTCCGAGTTTCGCCCTGCGACGAACTCTCTCCTCGAGAACTCTCACCTCGAGAATTAAAAGATGCACCACGTGTTCTTGCCATTTCTAACAATAATTTGTTTATTTAATTTCAAAAATTAAAAAAAATTATTGTTTCAAATATCATTAATAAACTAAAAAAATGCAATTCAAAATAAATTAAACTAATAATAATTAATTTATTAACTTACAACAAAAATTAAATAAAAGAAACAATTAGCTAATTAATTAAAATAATATATTTAAATACATTTCCATTTAATTATTATTAAATTAATTATTATTACAAATATAAATTTACTATAAATAAAATAAATACAAATACAAATTTACTAATATTAAATAAATTAAATTGATAATATTTATTTTAAGAAATAAAAATAATTTAAATATATAAAAGTTTTCGTATATAGTTCTTAACCAATTTATTTAGAAACTACAGATAAAAAAATTTATAAAATATTCAAATAATAATCTAAATCAAAAGAAAATCTAAAAACATTTAACAATATATATATCAAATATATAAATATATATTTCAGTTACAATAATTTAAAGGCATAATACCCAATTTTGTCCCCACTTTGGTTCGGAAATCTCAAGTTAGTCCCTTTATAGAAAAGTGAGTTGAATGGATCCTTACTTGTAATTAATTGACTCTAATGAGTCCCTTCCGTTAAATAGAAGGAAACGGAGTTAGTGGACTGATGATGTGGCAGTTGTCTTTGGTGAGGTGTCAATTGCGTGCTTACCTGGTTCAGAAAAAAAATGAAGAAGAAAGATAAATGAAGAAGGAAAGAAGAGAATAAGTGCAGTGATCTTTGTGCGTGTGTTGTTGTTGATCTTGGTTGGGTGTGAGTCTTGGGTGTGAAAATGTCGCACAGCGATACCATACCCCTTCACCCATCTTCCCAATCCGACATCGACGAGATCGAGAACCTCATCAATGCCAGCGTTCACCAATCAGTCCCTCCCGCACGCCCTCCAAGTCCCCCACGCGCCTCCATCCCGGTCTCCGTCTCCGCCGCCCCTTCCCCCTTCATTTCTTCCAACCTCCCTACACCGCCGACGGTCCCCAAATCCTCCTCTTCCGCTCCTCCTCCTTTCCTGCCTCCGCGTTCCGACATCTCCGGGTTCGGACCCGCCCCCAACACCCTCACAGAGCCCGTATGGGACACTGTGAAGCGCGATCTTTCGAGAATCGTGAGCAATCTGAAGCTGGTTGTCTTCCCTAACCCTTACCGCGAGGACCCTGGTAAGGCACTCAGAGATTGGGATCTGTGGGGCCCTTTCTTCTTCATCGTCTTTCTCGGCCTCACCCTCTCTTGGTCTGCCTCTGTCAAAAAGGTATATATCTATTTCTATCTTCGTTGTACTCTTTCTTCCTAATTGGTAGGGTTTGCAATTCAGATCGCAAATCGCACTTTGCTGATCTGTCGTCATCACCTTCTGATCTACTTTTAGTGGCTAGCTCAGCTGAAATTTTCGTGGTTGTTAAGTGGCGTGTCTCTGGATAGAATCGTTGGGTAGAATTCACTTAGGAGTTTCACGTTGTGCCTGATGTTGATCGTATTGCAAATGTGTACTACAATCACTTGGCTTTAAGGCTTCAAGTATTGCTCTCTGTGTTGTAGTCACAACGTGAAACAATTGCGTATTGACACGTAAGCACGCAAACCTGATGCTTTCTGAACCACGTAATTGCGTATTGACACCTCACCAAAGACAACTGCCACATCATCAGTCCACTAACTCCGTTTCCTTCTATTTAACGGAAGGGACTCATTAGAGTCAATTAATTACAAGTAAGGATCCATTCAACTCACTTTTCTATAAAGGGACTAACTTGAGATTTCCGAACCAAAGTGGGGACAAAATTGGGTATTATGCCTAATTTAAAAACAATTAAAATATTAAAAACAATGCAGCAGAGCCGAAACGGATGTGGGATATCCGATTGGCCTTCAACGGATATCCCACATCCGTCGACGGAAGTCCGACATCCGTCGAAGGCAAACGGATGTCCCACATCCGTTTTGGCCTTTCGTGCACAGTAAAATCGAGAAACAGAACGGTGAAAGAACCAACCTGGACGCAGATCTCGCTCCTCCACGCTATTCCTCCGCACACGCTATTCCTCTGCACCAGCTATTCCTCCGCACCAGTTGCTCCACACCAAACGGTCTTCTACGAAAATGAAAATCAAAGAAATGGAGAAGTTGCAGACGGAAGTGAGAAGTGAGAGAGAGAGGTTACGAAAGTGAGAAGTTAGAGATGGAAATGAAAGGTTGGTAGGTGTAGGCAATAAATACAAAAAGTAAATTTAAATAAATTAAAATATTAAAATAATACAAGTAAAAAATTTTAACTTTAGGACATAACTGGAATTATAGAAAATTGGGGAGGTGGAAGAAGACGCCTGTGGAGGTGGAGGGAGCAACGCCCAACCAGTTATGAGAGAGACTGAAAAATGGGCCTATGCAAATCTCACCAATTTTTTAAGCCCTAAAATTAAAATAGTATATTGGCTTTTAAACAATAAATAAAATAATATTATTCCAAATTAAAAAAAATACTTCTACTACTGTGAAGCTAAAACATAAAATTATATGTTTTATTTCATTTTTCAATCACTTTCATTTTATATATTATTTTATTTCACTGTCATATAAAATGAAATCTATAAAAATTACTTTTATAGTATATAAAATTTTCGTTTAATTTAAAAAAATTTAACTTAAATTATTATATTTAAAATATTATTTCTAATAATTTTAATTTAATTTTTTTATAAGTTCTTATAATATAACGCAAAAATATGAATTTTTTTTCTCATTCTATACATATTAAAAAATAGATTTAATTAAATATAAAAATATTTTTATTACAACTTATTGTATAATTAAAGTGTTTTTATAAAAATAAAATAAGAATAATTAATATATATAATTTTTTCTATTTAATTAATAGAATGACTTATTAATTTAATGTTGAACTCCTTCGGAAGTTCTTATTTATGTGGAGTTTTTCCAGTAGATCCCATATTATAGGTTTCACCAAGTTGGTTCTTTATATTGAAAAATTGATTCAAATGGACTCCTATCGTTAAATTGGCTTAATGGGGTTAAATTTTTAATGAGCTGGGATGTTGACGTGGCCAGTTTTTGCCATATTACTCCTGCTACGTCAGTGTCATATTGCATCGTTGCTGTAAAGCCTTCAGTCACATCATCACCACCTTGTTGCGTCAAAACCGTGAAGCCATCGTGAGAACGCTAGTAGCGCCTTCGCTGCATCGCCACCTTCTTCGCGCATCCACCATCTCGTCGTGCCTCAATGTCGTCATTGCACAGAAAGCCATCATTCGCCACCACCTTCAACAAGTAGAGAGAACCCATATTCATGGTGGTGATTCGCGCCATCCTTGAACCGCCACAACGCCTCCATCTCCTTCCACCATTGTTTCCTAATCGCGAGCGGCGCTACGACACTACTTCATCTCCATCAATGCAGAACCCTAAATCGCATTAAACCCTAGTCGCACAAAACCCAGAATCGCGAACTCCTTACACTGCCGCGAGACCACACCGTGAGAGCTCCAGCGCCTTCGTTTCTTCTTCCTCTGCCAATTGCGAGAACCAGCGCATCCTTCATTTTTGCAAGTCTCCTTCTTCACAAATTCATCAACCTACAAACCCAGAGAAATCACAAAACACAAAAACAGAAACCCATTGCGAGTTCATTTCTTTCGCACAAACAGAAATATGAGTAAACCCCAATCTTGAAGAAGAGTCCTTGGGAGACATTGGACTCCACCCCAATCTCGAACTCTGTGAATCCGTGATTTGTTGCGTCTTTAATCTTGAACCCAATTTGATTTTAATAAACCCTAATTTGGTGATGAACCCTGAACATCAATTGCTAAAGTTGAAGATGATGAAGGGAGGTTGAAGATGATGAACGCTAATTTGGGTTTCAATTATCAGAAACTTTATCTTTTAATTTTTAATCATACATTCCACTTAACCTGCTTGAATGTGTCACATATAAAAAACTTACCATGTTAACGTGTCAAGTCATAAAAAGCTTAACCCCGTTAAGCCAATTTAACTACAAAGGCCCAATTGAGTCAATTTTTCATTTTTAAGGACTAAATTAGTGAAACCAATAAGACAGGATATAACTGGAAAAAACTCACATAAATAGGAACTTCCAAAGGGGTTTAACCTGACATAAATATTGATTTTCTATTTTTAATATTTATAATTGATAAGAAACTTATAATAATTTTTTAATATTATCTCAAAATTTGATAAAAGATATTTATAAAATTAAAGGATTTTTTTAAGAAGAATATGAAATAAAACAATAAGAAAATCAAGAATAAAAAAGATTTTTATATTAAGTGAATCCTAATTCTTGAACCATGTTTAATTCTCTCTCTGTTTAAGAGGTTGTACTAATTAATACACTTTTCTACATTGAGTATCAACTTATCCAGATGTAAAGTCCGAACAAAATAAAAAAAAAATAATGGAATAGTAATAATAATAATATAAGTTTTTTTGGTTTTGTATTATAATTATTACTGGATAAATAAATTAATTTATAGTTTTAATTATTTATTGTTTTAATAATATAAGGTACGATTTGTAGTATTTATTTATGTAATTTTGTGTATGGTTATTAATGAAAAACTTGTAGTATAATGGTTGAGGTTGTTATTGGTAGTGCCTCGATCATAGTTTGAAAAGGCCATTGCTCTTGGGTGTTGATATTTATATGCTGAGTAGTAATAGGGTGACACGCCTACGTGTCACTTACACTCATTTGACACGGTCCAGGTCAGCTTTTTTCAAAAAAAACTGCAAAGTGATGGAGGGTAAAAGTGGAAAAACACCTACTAGGGTTTGTTTCTTGTTTAGGTTCAGAATCGAAATCCCCATTTCAGTTTTCTTAAGAAACTCGATTTCCACCACTGTTATATGGTTCCCAGTTTCATGTTTGAGACACCTTAGTGGTTTGTTGTGAACGTTATTGAGGCGCTTCATTGGTTTATTGTGGAGGCTTGTGCTTGGTGTATCGATTTGTGTCGCGTGTGTCGTCTTCGGATTTTACGGTACAGGTTTTTGATTTTATTTTTTCTGTCTTAGGCTGTGTAGTTTTTGTCGCAATGTAATTTTTTGCTATATCGGTTTATTGATGTGGGGTTGTGGGGGACCAATCTCTTATTTTTGGGTTGATGGGAGGTGGGGTTGGGGTTGCTTTGCTGGTAACGTGTTTAATGTAGGAGCTTTATGTGTGGTGCGACAGGAAGCAGAGTAGTAAAAAGGTTGAGACTTTTGAGTTTGATTTTGACCCTAAGGAAGAAGGGTGTAGGCGTAATACGGGGTCCATTTGGTTAAAAATTGGGGAGGTGGTTTTTAAGACTTTTGAGTTTGTTTTTGTCGCTATGCCGTTGATTGAGGTGGGTTTTTAAGACCCTTTATGCATGCATGAGTTGAGTAATGAGCTGCAGTAAGTGGTTATGTTGTTAATCCTATGTGGTTATTTGTAAATCTGGTTTTGTACTGCCATAGAAGTTTTTTATATTCAATGAGACAATGAGAGCCTTAGAAAGAATGAGACCCTTCACAACCTGCTAAGCCAGTGAGCTTGCAGGACAACCTCTTCTTCCACTCCCAAACGAAATCAGATTGCAATATTCTCCCTGCAGTAGCTGGTTATCTTGTTAGTCGGATGTGGTTATTTGTAAATCGGTTTTTGTACATCTGTAGCGGTTTTTATATACAATATCAATGTCCACATTTTAAAGTGCAATAAGTGGTGATATGGTTAGTTATGCATGCATTAGTTAGATACATTGTATTTTTTGGTACAGTAAGTGGTCAATGTTCAAATTTTAATATCACAATTCCACTTTATGCATGCATTAGTTAGATACATTGTATTTAACCAATTTATTAATTTGAACATGTGACTGTCGAGTGAGATACATAGTATTATACAATCAATTTTATTTTGTTTTGTTAAATTTGCAGGATATAGTGATATGGTCAAAGAAGTTAGTGAAATGGTAAGTATGGTGTATTTTTATTAATTTACTATTAAATATGCACATTGTTGTATTGAATTAAGTAACATATGGTTTGATTTATACTTGCAGGCCTCACTTAGAGTTAGGCATCGAGTCCAGACACAACATATAGTTCAAGTGAACGGTTGCCTATCATCCTTTCAAAAGGAACGTTTAAAGTCAACACCTTTCAAGTGGTTGGTGGATATGGTTGATGATATGGTTATTTCTAGCCCTATTCTTATAGAGTTAATCAGTAGGTGGGACGTGGTTCATAAGGCGTTTAGGATTAGGGAGAATTTAGTGCCTTTTAGAGTTGATGAAGTTTGTTTTTTTTTAGGTTTACCTAATGTTGGTGAGAGTGTTAATTTAGAGAATGATGTCGGTGGCATTGTCAATGACTTGTTTAAGGATGAGGACATCACAATTTTAAGTATAATGGAAAAGATGAAGCATAAGACATTTAAATCCAAAAGAAGTGTTGACATGTTTTACAGGTTGTATATTTTGTTAGGTTTTGGAGCATTTTATTTTCCTAGAAATAGTAATGTGATAAACAGTGTCCCTTTTAGTAAACTAGATAACATTAATGATCTAAATATATACAATTGGGGTGATGCTGTACATGGTTTGATAGTAAGTAGTTTGAATCAGGCATGCAATAAATACAATAGCAGATCTTACCACGAAGTTATACACATGGCTGGGTGTGCAACAGTTTTGCAGGTATGTTTATACATTCATTTATTTAATTGTTACAAAATAAATAATGATATTTTTTGAAAGAGATATAACTATTGTAATGAACTTTACAGTTGTGGGTTGTTGAACACATCAGTTTGTATCATCTTGATGGACGATGTATTTATCCCCGATTTCTTCATTGGGTTGTTATTAAAGATAAAAGGAAAAGAATCAAATTAACTTTTCAACAAACAGAGGTAATTCCATACTTTTTTATATAATGCTTACATTTGTTGTGTTATTTGATTAATATGATTTATTAGCGTTGTTAAAATTTGTATTTTGTTTTGAAGATATTGTGGGAATGCAACTTGTCTGAAGAGCAATTACAAAATGATGAAATGAAGGAATCACAAACTTATGGTGGGAAAAGTAATCCTGAGTCAAATGATGAGAACGTAGAGTTTGCTAGACTTGTGGAAGAGCAGAGAGTATTGAGGAGAAGAGTTGACAAGCATGCAGAACGGCTTGATGAGTTACAAATGAAAATAAGACGTCTTGAAGAACAAGTACAGAATGAAATGCCATCTTTTAATGATGGTATGGAGGGACCATCCACAGCTGACAAAATGAATGATTTAGCTATTGTCAATTTTGTGGATGTGGGAATGGAGGGAGCTTCCAGACAGGACAACATTGATTTTAGAAGTGTTTACACCACCTGCACTTCATCACTTTGTAATGATGCTGATGTGTAAGTTATACATAACTCAATGGAACCAAAAATTCAAAAAATTATGTATAAATGTTTTTATAATTGAAATTTATGATGAATTTGTTTTGTATATAGAGCGCTTGTGGAGGTGTCTAACAACATCTTAACTAGAGGAGACTTGCAATGCTTTCGACCTCGTGCAAAAATTGATAACATCGTAAGTTCAAATACCCGAAAGTTGTTGTGTAGAAGTACTATGTGAGGAGTATATAGAACGGTTAAGATTCAAAAATTCTACATTATTTTATTATAATGAAATATAAATGTGAAAAGGATATTTAGTGATTGGTTATGAACTTTTGGTGTAGGTTATGCTGTTTGCGACTACGATGCTTGTGTTAAATCAATTGCATAAATCAGGAATGATCACTCGATGTTGTTTCAATCCATTTTTTGCGGTACATTAATTATTCATTGATGTTTGACCTTGGTGAAGTACGTATGTTTGAACTAATGTTACTGATGCAATTTTTGTAGACAACGATCATTGAAAGAATGAAGATTCCTAAAAAAAGAGAGAATTATTGGAAGCAATAGATTACCATAATTTCTTCCAACCTCAGAGTTGTTCATTAAATCATTTGTTAATTTCTGAATTTGTAAGTACTTCAACCTATACCTTTATCATAACATGTGTTGTTCACTATATTGATGTTTGTGGTTGTGGTTCTGTAGTTGTTTGTGCCTACTGTGAGTGATGACCATTGGTGGTGCTATTGTGTCAATTGCCAATCAAGGGAATTTTTCATTTTATATTCTCTTGGTCATAAGAGGCGGACCAGATATGGTATTGACAAGGCAATGGTAAGAGAAGTTGTTTTGTAGACTTGTTATTTTGATGGAAGTATTATTTTAGAGTAAAAGGTGTACAATAATAATGAATGTGTTGAATACAAATTTCCATGGTCGGTTGTTTGCAAGAGTTATTCAATATGATAGATAATGAAGCAAATTGTAAGGAGCGACAATTGAAGGTCATTAAAGAAGATTTGCCAATTCAACCAAATACGTTAGTGACCTTATCCATAACCAATGTATTAGGTTGTCTCATATGTGATCCTTCTAATATTAGTTTAATGTGTAGGTATGATTGTGGTTTGTTGGTGATGAAATATATGGAGTTATGGGACAACCAACCTAAATTTGATGGCAAAAAAATGCCCGATTACACAACGGTTGGTCTTCTTTAAGTATATGTTTGTATTGTTTTATATGGTTTTTGAAAACAGGTTATTAATTATAATATTTCACAACTGTAATATCAATGCAGGAGCAATTACAACTTATTCGACAACAAACGGTTTGTGATTGGGTATTACATGAAGAAAATATGCATAGAAGTACAGTAATGAAGAACTGTGGAATGCTATAGCAAAAGAAGAAGTCATGAAGTAGGACAAAATGAAGAATTTGAAGACACTAAAGAAGAGATATAACTTGTAATGATGTTGGTGGAATATGATAGAATATGAAACAATTTTTGTTATCGTTTTTTAAGTTGTTTACTATGTATAATGAAGGATCACAAATTGCATTACTTATGTACTAGTATCACCAATGTCCAATGTAGTTCCAGGAGGTGTTAAATGACCAATGTCCATTTTGTGTACATAAGCTATTAACTAAATTAGCAGAACATGCAGTGAACAAAAGTTATTGAGCAAATAACCATATAAAACTTAACGGATAACCAGTTACTGTACGAAAAATATTTGACATTGAAATTGAAGTTGAACACTTGTATTGTTGTACATAACCTATTCAGTAAATAACCGAATAAAGTTGTCCATATATCCAGTTACTGCATCAAAGAATTAAAACTTTGATATTGAATTTAACCAGTAATATTGTTGTACAAAATAAAATTCAGAAATAACCACATAGGTCTAATAACATAACCCGTTATTGTAACCAAATCAGCGCCTATGCATGACGTGACCGAGCGCTCTCTACACGTGACCGAGCGTTCGCTCTGTCCAGCTGACCGAGCGTCCAGCGTTTCAGCACATCACCGTGCGCCTCCTTTATTGTGACGTGACCGAGTGATAGGTGTAAACTTAACTTGTTTTTGTTGCTTAAATTGTTGTGCTTTTGAGTAAGTTTTAGTGTTAATTCTCATAAAAAGTATATAATTGTTGATATAAGTACAATTTTTACTGTTTAAATGTTTTTTGATGCTTTTGTTTGTTTATTTCGAAGTAAAATAAAGATTGGATACTATGAAAGACTTGGACCAGGCTCAGTGGCGCTGTTCTGCCGAAAGTTTCACGCCCGGGCGCCGAAAAAAGGCGTGATGTAGGACGCTCGTCGCCCAGGACGCTCGTCACATAGCGAGCGCACGAACATTTCATAGCAAGCGGACGCTCGTCGCCCCCTGCACGCACAAGAGGACACTCGTCCACAGAATATCAAGTTGACGCTTGATCTGCTAGTGGACGCTCGTCCATACGTCCGACGCTCGCACATGGACGCTCGTCTAGCGCTCATGCAGACGCTGGACCAGATGGACGCTCGTCCAGACGCTCATCCAGAAGGACGGTCGTCCAGAAGTGGACGCTCGTCTAGAAAATTGGACGCTCGTCCAGAAAATTGGACGTTGGCCCAGCGAGACACCCATGACTCAATAATTGGACCCTTCTCTTTAAAAACCAGATCTGGAGTCCAGAACCAGAGAGTTCTGACGGGGAGGAAACCAGAGGACGCTGCAACCGTGGTGGTGTAGAAAACCAATTCAATAAATAACCACTTGTATTGTTGTAGAAAACCAATTCAATAAATAACCGAATAAAGTTGTCCATAAAGTTAAACACTTTTATTTTTCACCAAATGAACTTCATATAAAACTTATAACATAACGAACATTACATAAGCACTTAATGCAACAACAAATTGATCAACATAACTTAAGTAGTTCACAAATTTTTCTAAATAACACATCCATGTAACCACGCACAATATTCGACAACAAACAACAACGATAAATCTGAAATACAAGCAAGGAAATTATGAAAGTTTTCAAGTTGTTGCATTTATATTGTTCTTATTTCATCCAGTGCCTTCAGGTTTGTCAAGAGGTGGAATCAATTTCGATAGAATGTCATCAACGGATCATGTTGGAGGCTTGTTGGTATCAATTGGTATTGATAGACGTACTAGGTCATCAGTTGGGCCCCCAATATCACTTCCAAAAACCTGCACAATTCCAGAGTATCATTTAAAGTCATAGAAAAGTTTACAACATATATAACAGTACAATAGAAAATTGTTCACAAAAATCTTTACCTTGACAATATTCCTCAGAGTTATGTTAAGATAGTATGTTTCACGTATTGGTGAAAAAATTGAAACCTGTACAAATATTATTGGTGGAATCCATATTTTGATGTGGGAATATAAGGTCAATAGCTAAGTATTTATGAAAATGAAATATACTTACATCTTGTAGGATTATCACACTTCCAACTTTTAAGTGTACACCTATTTCAGGATGATCAATGGCCTTGTGGTGAACACTTGCTTTTACAGTCCCTGTTGGATCCTGTTAAGAAAGAGGTTCATTTATCACAATAATATTTGAAGATGGTCGTTAAAGTAAATATACATCAACCTACCCGAATTGTTATTTTCATGTCACCCAATCCGTTATGTTCACAAGCTTTAACAATACATCGCAACAAAGATAACTTACAAGTTCCTCTCAATGAATCAAGGGTTGAGATATGCTCAACCTCATGTTTAATCAACAATCCTGCAAATGAAATTACTATTTCGATAATCTTCCTAAAATAGCAAATTACAAAAAATCTATCAACATGAACTCCCAATTAGGGTATTTACCGTGGATGTCAATGAATTTTTCAGCCCATAACCAAGCATTGGAAGTGAAGTCACGATCAAAACTAGCTTTAGCTATGTCACTCAAAAACTCTTGTGTTGGAATGTTTTCATTCACTTGTCGGTTAAGCATAACTGCCTCAATGACACCAGCAGGGCCCGGGATGACAGTGTCATTAGAATTGCAACGGCGAATAAAACTATCAAGATCACTTTCATCAATATCAAGTTCTTCCCATGGCTCCATTGCTCTCGGTTGCTGTTGACACAAATAAAATTGAACAAAAAAATCAAGTTCACCAAACTAGAACGATGTATTCCCTTAATCCTATGATGTGTGCATGAGAAAAACACAAAATTTCAGAGGATGTATGCAGCAAAAGTAACCCTAACAATGGGGGGAAATTTCAAAATCGGGGAGACAATAACGAAGGTCGGTGTTGTTCTTCTAAAAATTATAAAATGAAGAGGATGTGGCCATAACCAAATATAATCCATAACCAAAGAATTAGTTGTGGGTGACGGAAATGAAACCTTAAAATTGGGCATACCAGGAAGCGCAGATATTGTGCGTCCGTTCCAGTGAAATGTTTCGTATTCCTACCCAACCAGAGGTTTTAATAAGAGAATTCTACAATTACATAAATGCCCTTATGAAACATTAAATGTGATTGCTTGTGGTAGAAGTCATGCAATCACTGTCTATTTAATGCCTCTGCCAAAACTTAATGACCCACACACTTTTCTCGTTTTATGATTGAAATAAAAGGTAAAGACAACGTTGTTTCCAACACAATGAAGTTCAAACCCAACCATAAACCCTAATATTGGTAGGAGAGGAGATGACCGAATGGGGAGAGCTCAGACTCATTTATTGAAGTGCATTAATCTCAACAACCATTGCAGTTGTATTGAATAGGTAAGTTATTACAACTTTCCATTCAAAGTAAGAAACATTTACAGTTGGCCAGAAGGTTGTTCACTGCCTTTATTGTTGGGAAATGATATTTGTCATCTTCTTTGTGTTTGTGATATTGTTCTTAGTGTCATCTTTGAATTTATACCCCCTTTGAATGCATAGACATGGTACGATGGTGTGTAATGTTCGGTGTGACAGAAATCATTGCATAGTGTACGTTTCAAAAGATTTAACGTTACAGTAAATGGTTGTTTCCTCATTGGTACGTCGTTATTTGTTAAACTGGTTATGGACATATAGAAAAGTACTAACTTAAATTAATGAAGGACGATATTAATTAGTCCAATAATGAACAATAAAAGGTTTACTGAATTAATGTGCTTAAACAAAGTCCATGGACATTATACATGCATATTTGGATGATAATCACATTGATGATCAACATTTAATGTGCAGTAAACGGTTATTTTTTCATTTCTATCTGGTTATTTCCTCTACTGGTTATGTACATGTACAAGATTGATGAACCTCAATAGTAAGGATGACATTCATTAGTCCACTTTTTAGTAATATTTATTGTATTCCAATAATGTAGAAATAAGATGTACATGGAGGACATTTAAATACATTTTTGGATGAAGTTGACATTGATGACCAACATTTATTGCTGCAGTAAGTGGTTATTTGATCATTGGTATGTGAATATTTATTTAAATGGTTATGGACATATAAAAAATTCATTTTCTTCAATATGAAGAACCATACTAATTAGTGCAGTGAGTAGTAATCATTTTTTTATTAATTAAATGTAGGAAAATCAGGTACATGGATCATACAAATACATCTTTGGATGATATTCAAATTGATGAAGAACACGAAAAAGCACAAGAAGAATTAAATGAAAACAATGTTCAACCTCTCTCAATCGCTCCAACAATTGGAATGGTTTTTGAAACTGTAAATGAAGTGAAGTTATTTTATAGACAATATGCAATATCAAAGGGTTTTGGAATTCGTACAAGGAGTTCAAGGAAGAACAACAAGAACGAATTATGTTACTTCATGATGGTGTGTTCTAGGGCTGGAAAATATGTCTCCGCCATTCAAAATCAAATGATTGAACGTCCAACATGTGCTAATGACTGTTCAGCTCGAATGATTGTATCAAAAAGAGATGATAAATGGTACATTTCAGGGTTTGATGATGTACATACTCATGATCTTAGTCCAACAAAGTCCAGATTGTTCCGAGGCAATAAAAGAATGAATCTGAATGTCAAAAGAACTCTAGACTTGAATGCCGAAGCAGGAGTTAGGATTAACAAGAGTTTTCGGTCCTTGGTTTGTGCAACTGGAGGTTATGAGAACATGGAGTTTGTCGAACACGATGTTAGAAATTATGTGGCCAAACAAAGAAGAGCCTTATCAAAAGATGGTGACGCTAAGACACTCTTAAATCATTTCTCTTCCATGAGAGAATTGAATAAGGATTTTTTTTACGAGATTGATGTGGATGACGACAACCGCATACTTAATGTGTTTTGGGCTGATGCACGAAGTAGGGTAGCTTGTTAGTATTTTGGTGATGTCATTTCTTTTGACACAACATACTTAACGAATAAGTACGACATGCCATTTGCTCCTTTCGTTGGTGTTAACCATCATGGCCAATCTATATTGTTAGGTTGTGGTTTGTTATGTTCAGAGGACACAAATTCATTTGTTTGGCTATTTAATTCATGGCTTCGGTGCATGTCCAATAGACCACCTGAAGGAATTGTTATGGATCAGTGCAAAGCAATGAAGAAAGCCATTTCTTTAGTGTTTCCTAACACTCGTCATAGGTGGTGCTTATGGCATATAATGAAAAATATACCTGAGAAGTTACAAAGTTATGCAGCTTACAAAGATATCAAGCGCCAACTTAAGGAAGTTGTGTACAATTCTGATTCAGTTGATAATTTTGTTTATGGATGGGAGAGGATGATAACAACCTTTTCACTTCACAAGAATGAATGGCTTTCTTCACTTTACGAAGAACGTCAAAGGTGGGTTCCTTGTTACTTGAGAAACAGTTTTTGGGCTGGCATGTCAACAACTCAAAGAAGCGAGAGCATGAATGCATTCTTTGATGGATATATTAACTCACGCACTACTCTTCAAGAATTTGTTAAACAATATGACAATGCACTACAACACAAGACAGAGAAAGAGACCCAAGTTGACTTCACATCATTAAACACAACTCTTCCATGCGGTTCACAATCACTCATAGAGCGCCAATTCCAAAAGCATTACACACATGCTAAGTTTACAGAAATATAGTCAGAATTTAGAGGTAAAATTAATTGTTTCGTTGATGGCGTTGTGGTACAAGATAATTCGTCACTGTACAAGGTCATGGAGGACTTCATTCATAATGAAATAAGGGAAGAGAGGGCATTCATGGTTACATTTCTGCGAGACACAATGGATGTTAATTGTAGTTGTTTGCTTTTTGAGTTTAGGGGCATTATATGTAGACATTGTGTTTGTGTTTTGGCCCAAGAGCGAGTGATACAGGTTCCTGCTAAGTACATACTCACAAGATGGTGTAAAAGTGTCCGCAGAAAGCACACATATATTAGAGCAACATACAACAACAAGGAAAAGGACCCACATATTGAACGGTATGATAACTTAATGAAGACTTTTGGAAATATTGCTGAGATTGCTTGTGACTCAGTACACATAACACAATTATTGGTTGACAACCTTAGTTCAATTGTAAACAAGCATGACCTACAAATTTCATCTTCACCATACGTCGACAACAATAGCCACATACAAGAAGAACACCTGTATGATAGTAACCTAGGCCATGATGTAGACACCACTACAAACAGCTCAAATCCAAAGCCCCAAAAGTGTGAAGCGAAAGGGTCGACCTAAGACAAGAAGGTTGAAGTCAACAACTGAGACAATCAAAAGAAAGAAACCATCAACAAAAGGCACTAATCAAACATCCAATGCTATTGGTGTAAGTAATTATGTTATTAATTTTTACTGTGTTTAGTTGCAATAATCATTTCGTTATGTAAAAATTTCCAAACTAATGCAAGTTAAACTAACTTCATATCGACTACTCATAAAGGAAACAATGACGGACGTACCATATACAACATTGAGAAACAACAGTGATGTCACAGTCAACACACATTACACAACATCCAACTCAATTGGACCGGTAAGATTCAATTTTGATTTTATAATTTATTGATTTCACATTTAGTAAGTCCTGCATATATTTAGATGGCATTTTATACTCTTGTTCTGTCATGCAGGTATCAGGTGTGCAATCCACTGGGTTCATGTCACTGCTGACATCATTACACAATGACATGCAAAACACACAGTCGTCCACAACTAATATTGACAATGTATTTTGAAATACAATATTCACATTTAGGATTCAATTCCTGACATGTATGTTGTTACATTTTTTTGGTGATGTTATTTGAAATATGTGGTGAACAACATATTTACAATCATTGCACCCAAATGTTCTATTTATACTTTGCTAGTGATATCGATTTCAAGTATTCTGCTTTTGTACAAAATGTCTGAGACAACTAACCAGAAAATTGTACGTCAATAACCACTTACTGAACCAAATAATCAAACCACTTAAAATGATCAAATAACTATTCTGCCAAATACCACTCCATTTGACCATATCACGCGATGCACATTAACTACTTAATCAAACCTTAATATCAAACGCATTGAAATGAGGTTGATCAATTTATTGTTGAACGAAATATGTGTGAGGACCAACCACAAGTTTTCAATCAAATAACCACTAACTGCTGCAAAAAGGCTGACCATTTAAAATGACCAAATTATTATTCTTCATAATACCATTCCTGGTACCAAAATATTGGGAACCACATTAACTTCTTAGTCAACTATTGCTATCAAAGCACTTGAAATCAGTGATATCATTTTAGTCTTGTACACAATATCTGTTACAACCAACCACAACTTTTCAAACAAATAACCACTTACTACAACAAAAAATCTACTAATCTACAATATTGACTACAAAACTGTTTGAGTTATTTCTTATCTCTAATGAAGCACATGGTTAATTCAATTACCCTTATCAACAAAAATAACATAAAAAGTTACGTATTCCCAAATCAAATTCAATCAACCAGGAAAAATAACATCTCAATAACAATTACAAATGCTTCATATATTCAACCTCTATTCATCAAAAAATACAACAGTTAACATAATTCAAAATAACATTTCAGTTTGGTAACAAAATTTATCATTCCAACCTAATATTGTAACATAAACAAGTTCATAAACTATACAATGCGCCTATGATTTTTCCTATCTAATCTTGTCCAAGGGGTTTTCAGAAGAACACTTCTAACACGCTTCCTAGGTTGAGCTTTTAAACGCGTGTACATGTCAGATTTTTCAGTATCCATCTCTGCATGACCTAAAACATCACCACCATTTTCAATGAAACTTTTTCCAACAGCAGGTGTAACATCAAAAACATTCTCAGAATTGGACTTCTCCACACGATCACCTTCAATCTCTGACTTTTTCTTTGAATTTGACTTCCCAATAGATGATACTACTACCTCATAATGTTCCTGTGAACTACTGGTCCAAAATTCATGAACTAACATGTCACGCTTTTTATTCGAATTTGAATTCGTAACATCATCAACCTGTTGCCGCTTTTGTGCAACAAACATTGCCAGGTTGTCAACCATTTTCTCCAGCTTGCCAATGGATGCCTCTTGGTCAACAATGATAGCAACCAAAGCTTCATTTTCTACCACAATATCAGCCATAGATCGCTTTTGCAAGTTCTCCTTCAACCCAGCATTATGATGACCATCTAAGCCTTCTTTGACTATTTCAGTACACATCTCTTCATTGCTTACATATACCTCGGTAATCACCTATACAAAACAAAATAACCACAAAAAACATATTAAAATCAATACAAATTACAAAACATCCAATTGGTATAACACATATTAATTTAATCTCACTTCATTACACACAAAGGCTTTCTCAATTTCTGCTTCACCAACTTTAACATGTATCCAATGAAGGATTCTAGGTAAACAACTATTTGTTTTAGCCAACTTCTTCTGACCAAATAAAACATGTTCCATTGCCCATATCTGTTACATACAAACTTCAATTTCAAAAAAGTAACAATTGTAAGTTATAACACAATAACTTTTGTAACTAACATCAAAATATACCTGTAATGCAAATACACAACCAACGACATGACAGTGTGATCTGTTTTGTCTCTTTCCCACACACAATGCAGCATCACACAAACTAGAAACCAAATACTCATAAATAACACGCCCCCAGTTATATTTTCCAATACAGGATAAATCATCTAATAATTCAAATAAACCTAAGTGAACTTTTCCACCTCTATTTGGGAAGAAAAACTCACTCAACCCTAACAATAAATATAATCTACAAACATCACTTACTTCATCCCCTTTTATATGCTTTTGAATTTCTTCATAAACATTATGAACACTTACATCAATTGTGTCAAACAATCTCCTAGTATGACAATCAACTTCGTCTTTAAACATCTCTCCATTAACCCTAACCCCTAAACCTAAACAAAGGTCTAACTTGGTGAATGGAATAAAGACAGACCTAACTTCAAACCCGCCCCTCCTCTCTGACCATCTACTACACAATTCTAAAAGTAGTGTCCTACTCATTTTGGCATCCACATCAATGGACAATAGCCATGCAAAAGGAGTTATTTGTATCAATGTCTTTTGCACATCTGTTAATAATGTGTTCACATGAGCCAAGTATTTTGTCCTGCATGAATGTCATACATAAACCTATACATCAAAGTATACAATTGAATAAGTCAGACAAAGCATTTCACCAAATTAATTTTAAAAACATAATAAATCATCATGTGTATTCAAACTTGTTTCTCCATAATGACTCTTCCAACTATCTCTATGGTTTGTACTGAATGCCCATAAAATAAACAAGTTAGACTTCAAGCCATAAAAGCTACAAAATTAAAAATCTTGTTTGTCATTCATCAAATATCGTTTCAACCAACCAATTTATTAACGTAATTATATCAAACATTCTACAAAAAGACAAGATAAAAAATAAAATAGTGGTAATAATGATTGTGTGGATAGTAGGAAAGCATTAAATACTCTCTGGAAGGGAATACATACATTTGTCATAGGGTAATCATGCAATCTTCAAGTTCACGAACATTTGTCAAATCTAACTCCTGCATCAATTGTCATAGGGTAATACATGCAAAACAATTAATTTCGTAAGAGCTGATTCCACAAGGACACTAGAAACAGAAAAAATGGAGAAAGAAACTTTTGGTGTTAATCAAGCACTTAGCTCTATGAAAGAATAATCTATATTTAAATTCATAAATTAGATGAAACTATTCTCTACATAAAATCCAAGGAGTTAAAAATAACAGTGGGCAAAACACCATATACAGACCACAAACAACATAATCACGCAATATATCTAGAGGCAAAGAGGGCACAATGCACAATGCTAATACAACTGACTAACAAAGGGCAACCTAGTAGTGATACAAATAAAATATATGTGATGGATTCCAAAGCAAATTTATCACTGAGTAAAAAACATTGGATGCTGGTAAATAACATATACAATACATAAATTAAAAATAAAATGGTGCCAGAAGCAAATCTATGAAAAATTCAGGACACCTTAAACTGATGTTCAACTCTCATGACAATATTTCCCTTTTTCTAATGCAAAAAAAATATCATCAAACAGAAAAGAATGAAGGAACGTAGAGGGAGCAAGCAAAGCAAGCCCAAAAACACTAAGGACAGTAAATAATCCTACAGGTTTGCCCAATCGAGAATTTTATCTCTCACGACATTTCCCCCTTTAGTCTAGGGTTTCCGAAAATAAACCAAAAATACAAGGAAAGATAGACAAATTATGAGAAAAGAAGAAAGGAAGAAGAAACACATACTTTATATTCTTCAAACGGTACAAAGGGGAGAAATTAGAAAGGGGACAAACCTTCCGCGCTCCACATCGATCACGTCCGGTACGAACTTTGCCTTCAGCTTCACCTTCGCTGGTACAAACTTTTCCGATCACGTCCAGCCTCCGGTGGCAGCAATGGAGTTCTCCTTTTTTTTTCTCTCTCGTTATCTCTCGTTCTCTCTCGTTATCTCTCATTCTCTCTCAACCCTAACCCTAGCTCGAACTTTCGAAATTTCAAATCCCACACACGATCCTAAGGCAGCAAGTGAAACACAACGTTTCATTTAGTTTTTAACAAGCCAACTCAGCACCAGCCCATAAACTGAAATGACCAATCTATCCTTCATGATGTTGACAGTTATCGGGTCCCACCGCGTGTCAAATGAATGTAAATTTCTTTAACCGTGTCAAAGAATCATTTTTGTTATATGCTTGTGGGATACTTTGTGTTGCTTTCTTATGATTGATGTGAGTGGGGCCCATAGTTTGGATCTTGGAGTAGGTTAGAGAGAGAGAAAAAAATGCATACATTCAATTGAAAAAATAATCTCACTTGAATAGTGAATGGGAAAAGTGTAGCAATACTCTTTTAAAACAAAAAAAAAATGTGAAAACAAAATCAGGTATTTTGAGGGTTTTATATCAAAATGGTTTGGCCATAAAGATAAACAGGAAGTTTATCTTTTAGGGTTAAGAATATAAATACATAAGAAGAGATGGAGAAGGGAAAAAACGTGAGAAAAGATACCAACATGAGAAGAAAGGAAGTTGTGAAGTGCAAAGCAAAGAGAAACTGTAAGGATGTGAAGTGCTCATGATAAGACATTGGAGAAGCTTGAAGAAGGGGCTGAGAACATTGGGCAAAGAAGAAAGTCAATATTTATCCAGGTAGGAAATGTTAAATTGGGTTTATCTTTAAATGTGGTGAAATTCTAGAAAAACACTAGATGGAGGGGGTTGAATAGTGTTTTTGGAGTTGGAATGATGCTTAACAACTTTGGTAGTGGATGAATAATTTATACAAGTTGTTAAATGATTGATTTATAAAACGCTGTTAAAATCAAGACATTCAAATCTCAAGTGTTTTTGAAGCGCTTAACAAGTTTATTGCACCGTTCAAGAAGGATAACTCTTTAAAGAAAATGAGGTTTAATAACAAGAACGTTTAAAGTGGTTGACTTTTGAAAGTCACTACAATGTTTATAAATAAGGTATTTGTAAAGCTAAGGTAATATGCACACAAATGTTTTGTAAAGCTAAGACCTTTTAAAGGGTTTCACTAGATTTTCAATGAGATTACAAATGAGTATTAGCACCACTCCTGGTTTCTCTAGTCAATCTTGGTAAAATTTGTTACACTGACTAGTTAAGTATTAGCATCACTCTTGGTTTTCCTGGTAAATCTTGGTAACACCTATTACACTGACTAGTTGAGTATATCTCATTCTTGGTTTATAGTATTATTCACCACTCCTGGTATCCCTAGACAATCCTGATATCTTTTTTCTACGCTGCCTAATTAAGTTTCACCCACTCCTGGTTCCCACTAGACAATCCCTGTATTAACCTAATACGCTGCTTAGTAATCATTTAACTCAACTAAGTTAATCAATAAGTGTTTGAATTCTCTTCAAAATGTGAAATTAATAAGATTTCTTTCAAGTCTTAGATGATTACTCTCATAGAGAAGATGTGTTTGCAATACAACTTAATCTAACAGACTTTGTACAATTTTTTCTCTTCTTACAAGTGTAAGCACTAGTGTAGTAAAGAAAAACGACAGTGGTTATTTTTGCCTAACCGTAATGGTTCCACAACCGGGGTATATACAGGTGAGGCAAAAAGTGATAAACTCTTTGCCTCGATTCAGAACTGAGGCAAAAAGGTGTATGCTTTTACCTCAGTTAAAATGCAACTGAAGTAGTAGAAGGTGTTCCTTTTTTTATTTTATTTTTTTCGCCAGACTTTTGGTCTCGGTTGCTGGTGAACAGAGGCAATAGAGGTCTTCTGCCTCGGTTGGGGGTTGAACTGAGGTAGTAGAGTTTTTTTTTCTTTTGTTTTGTTTTTTCGTCAACCTTGCTGCGCCGGTTGTGGCCAGAACTGATGCCATAAAAGGAATACTGCTTCGATTATGGTCACAAATGATGCCTATTCTATGTGTTTTCTTTAAGAAAAAGCAGGTTTGTTTATGCAACAATCCCAACTATAGAAATAAACTTACATACTTTAGAATAGTCCAAAAGCATTTTTCAATGAAAATTATAATAAATCATAAATTAATTCAACGTACATAGAATTGTAATCATAAAGCAACTTAGAAGCATAAATTAATCAAATGTACAAAGTTAACCTAATCATAAATATGCTAATGTAGAACTTATTATATCCTAATATCTATATACTATTATATAGTTGAATTATATATTTTGCAAGTGTTTTCCCTATGTATGTAAGGGACTTCTTTTGAATTGAAGTAGTAAAATTGAATCTCTGCATAAGACAATGATTTCAAGTATTGTATATGAATTCTAAACTATAGAGAAAAAAATTCAATAAAATACCCTGTGAAGGATTTGTTGGCCTAAAGTTACTATCTGGAACAAATCAGTCATTTAAACTCTTTGACTATCGCCTAGTGTACTTGGTATCTACACAAAAGATCTCCCTCCCTAAACCAATTTCATAATTAATGCCTTGCCTAACTTTGCTTCTTAGCTACTGTCATATACCTAAACTTTTTGGTCTCCGAGTAACTTAACTGTTATTCCATCAATGTACATTCAATCGTTCTGTAATTTATTTTTGTCAACTCAAAACAACACAATATTATAGAATGTCACTTTCATCATTTTAAGAGAAATTCCTACTTCTTAAAATTTCACTCTATCTATTAATTCGGTGTCACCACTAAGCTTTCAAGTCTACATCAGGTTATAGATTGCAGAGAAAAACTAAACCATACTGAAACCATTCATCAATAGGTTAACATAATCTGGTATGTGTTTCCTTTGAATCAAATCATGAGCTTGCATTCATTATTATAATTATCCATTAACCATGAGTCTGGTTCATTATCAGTCCTGCCTAATGCCCTCTATTAAACAATTCTCTTTCTCAGTCATAGTCAAGACATGATCACAAGCACCTATTAACCATCACAAATATCACTCTCACACCCTTTCACGGAATAAACCTTCCGTTCCTTGGCTAAAAGGTAGAACACTTGCTTATTAGGGTTATACTACTGCCAAACATATCAATAGACCATAAACAGATGTAACACTTGCCATATAATTCAACCACATTAATCCAACAGATAAATTTACTAATTCCAAGTACTTTGGACTAGTCACATTAATTATTAAGTCTTAGATTCTGTACCAGACTCTCTATTACCTAAGGAGTTCTCTGAAGTATAAATAACTTCCCGTAAGGCCCACCAACATCGATAAACCATTGCCTCTAGTTTAGTTAAATGATCTAAAGCTCCAAGGATACTTAACTAACTCTTATCTTGCTTATAGTCCCCTCCTTATATGCAAAACTAAAAATCTGCTTACTAGTTTAGAAACCTGATCAGTAACTCTATTTATCCTCAGCAACCATAAACCCATCAAGTACTCTTACTCATTATCTCCCACTAGGTTCACCTAACTTTACCTAACACTCCCTTTTTATTTAAAACCCACATTCAACATCTAATTTCTCACTTTCTCTCTCATATTTCACGTGTACCCCTAGAGTACCTGTATAACCACTTTTCAACCAACAAAACAAAATGTACATGCATGGCTAGTTTTCAGTTATTGCAATTTTCTAACTAATTTGATATTTTCCACAATAATTAGATAAAGGAATTGGGATCAAATGTTAATAACATTCCCCGTCAAGAATTGTGGAAGCATGGTCGTGTGAACAAAAGCGGGACAATTGAAAATGAAGAAACTCAGCAAGTTTGGGACAAATGTGTAAGTAATATGTTTTCATATTATATTTGTGTGTGAAATGAGAATAAATGTGATATGTTTGGTTCTTGTTTAGGTTCAATTGTCACAAACTAATTCAGAAGACATGAGTAATGATCACTCTGACATTCTGAGTCAAGCTTTATGTCTCCTAGAGTATCCAGGTCGTGTTAGGGGAATGGGATTTGGAGTCGGTCATAGAGATTATTTCCTGTCCAAAAAGCGTCATACGCACCATGAGCATGATAAATTAATTGCTCAATTGAAAGTGATGTCAGAAAGAATTGCACGAATGGAAAATGAGATGCTTCGAAAAAATGGCACACCAATTACTACTGAAGAAGCTAATATTAATAATGGCCAAGGAAGTTGCACATTGTCATCAAATAGTTTTCCTGAGGTAACTAACTTATCTACATTACTTTCATTATTACTTTAAACTTTCATAGGAGTCACATTGAAGATTGTCTTATAATTATGTTTTATAATGTAAGGGGTCTCAAGTTGTAAATTGTTTACATTATCACCATCACTTTGCTTGGTTGCCCATGGAAAATTACATAATTTTAAAAGTGATATACTACATGGTAGACCTCTACCTAAGGGACATGTCAAAGTTATTATTGATATTGCTTTGGAGCCAAATGTATCCTTGCCTATACCAATTGATGATGATGACATGATGACAATAGGACAAATAATAGGTACATTTGTGGCATGGCCAATGAATTTCATACAAATTAGTGATAAGGTATGTTTATACAATTGTATTCATTCATATTTATGAACATATTTGATCTATTGCCTAACTTGTTTAATTGATGATGTTTTAGGATTCTACTCAAATTAAAAACAAAAAGATGAATAATACAAATGAATGTGTCGCACCTAAAAAGAAATGTCAAGGGAAAATGCCCTTTCAACATACTCCTCGTAAACTGTTTCATCCCAATCTTTCTGAATGGTGCAATTGTCTCTCTTCATGCATAAAACTAAAGCCATCATAGTCACTTCCTCCAATACAAATGGACAAAAACATATTTGGATTGGATAATCATAAAGAAATCGTTAATGCAGAAATTATTGAAGAAGTTGCTAACTATGCATGGCTAGGTGCAACTACAATTTCTATATGTATCGGGTAAAACATATACTACAATTTATCATTAACTTCATTATTAGATTGACACCTTATCATATTGCTATTACATTCTTATATTTTCCTTTTATAAGGTACCTATATCAAAACTTTGTTAAGCCAAATGATAAGACGTTCTTTTTTTTATCACCCCAAATCACAACACACGAGTTACCAATGAAAGACAGAATGCAAAAAATAGTTACTCTTTTTCTTGATAATGAGGTGATTGATAAGTTTGTTCTTGCACCACTTAATACCGGGTAATACTTTACTTTACAACTTTATCAACAATGTATTATTTTCAAAGTTAGATGTACGAATTCTAATTTTGTTGATTCATTTCAAATTGTAGCCAACATTGGGTCTTGCTGGGAATCAATCTTAAACTGGAGATAATTCATTATCTTGACCTAGTAACGGTGGACATTAATATGAGGCAAGATTTGAAGAAATTGTTTGACATGTAAGAAGATACGTTTTGTATACTTTTACTTGACATGTTCGTATATTTTAGTTGTATTATTTTTTCTTATACATGTTTTAATTTTATTTATTCACTAGGGTTATACAAACCTATCGAGCTTAAATAAGAAACATGGTTTCAAAATTAAGTCAAACAATATCAAGTGGACAACAATTAAGGTACATTACTCTAGTATATTTTGTGTAGTATAGTCTTGATTGTGATAATTAAATTGTTGAATGACCTTATGTGACCTTTTACTTCACATTATGGCTGCTTGTATTATACTGGTTAGGTGAATAACTTGTATTCTTGAATGGTTGAAGACTTATTTCCTTGTTGCATGGTGTCGCAACCGGAATCGCGACGGGACGACGATCCAAAACGAAACGGGTTTTAAAAAGAGATTTGGAGTCGCCGCCATAGTTTATTCTGGAAAACTACGGAAAAACCATAAAATGATAAGACACGGTCCGCGAAAACCAGATTCTGGGTTCGGGAGTCGATTACGCGTAGGGAAGGTGTTAGCACCCTACAACGCCTGCCCTAAGGCAGTACCTTTAACTAAATGCACGAATTTGATGTGGTTTTCAAAATGTTTAACTATCCCTAAAATAAAATTCTAAATAAACAAAATATATATTTTTTAGTTTTTTGGGCCCGACAAAGATTGACCTTGCTCCTACGTATTCTCATTCAAAATGAGAAATCAGGGTTACGTAGTTCTTTTGGAAACTGCTTGAAAATTTTGTTTGAGGAATTATTTGAGAAATTTGTTTGAGAAATTGATTATGGATAAATTTGGATTTTTGGGGAAGTGAACCTGACAAGGACTGGCCTTGCTCCTACGTATCTCCATTTTTGATGGAGAATCAAGGATCACGTAGTTCTAGGCCTTGCTTCTTCACTTTTCTATCTTCTCTAAGCTTCTTCCCCATTTTTACTCCTGCTCATGCTTCTCCTTCAATTCGACGTGAACTTCTTGATCCCTCCTTCGAGCTTTTTCTTCATTTTCATCAGTGCGTGCATGTGGCTTTTCTCCTTCGTCTTGAACGCTATCTTCCTTTTAGGTTTGCTCTCATCTTTCACATTTCGTCTTCCTCGAGTTTCCTCTTTCCACTTGAGAGCTCCTAATTCACAAACCATTTCTCTTCACACAATCTTCTTCTTCTTTCATATTTAGCTTTTCCATAGCCTTTGCAACCATAGAACGTTTGTTCTACCGATTCATTAGTCGATCTACATCTCTAGTTAGGGCTTCAACCTCTTTTCACCATTTTCTTCATTTTCAACCGATTAAATCCTCTTTTCTATCGATTAAAAGCCTTTCCACCGATTGATTCTTTGATTAGCATCATTTACACCGATTAATCGATCCATTTTAGGTTTCCTTCGTCAATTTAGGGTTTTAGGGTTCTTCGCGTCGAATCCTCTCCGTTTTTGGAGTATTCCTGGATACTTAGGGTTTATTTTCGTTCTCCACTGATTCGGCTCTTGGTCTCGAGTTCTCTTCCCAATTTACATAATTTTGTTGCGTTTCTTCACCGGAGGAGCCTCATTACAATTTAAATCGCGCCTTCAGGCCTTCATACAATGATATTTATATTATTGATGTTGCGTTTAGGGAAGATTCAAAGGGCTTTTAAGGTATTTTTTTGTGTTTTGTGATTGAGAATATTATTTAATGAGTCACAAACGCAAGACTATTTCTTGTTTTCTTCTATTCTAATTCTGAAATGCAAATGTTAGGTATAGAGTGATGAGAATGTATAACATGTGGATATTAACTATTTGTAAACTAATCCAACCTATAACAATACCTAAAATGTGAAGAGAAACAAACTCTACGAATATGTTTGATGAAATTCGTACGAGAAGCTTAAATGCACTCTAGGTTTTTGATGAAATGATTGTATGAAAGTTCATGGAGTTATGTCGAGTGTGGTGAACCTGTATTTAGTATAATTTTTTGTGGCTTGTATTAAAAAAGTAGCTTTAGTGTGTAGCCTTACTTTATGAAATCAAATTGTGTCAAATATGAATTACCAAGAAAATTATCCTCTGATTTGGTTTCAAGAAGAGGAGAAAAACTGTGAATAATATATCATTCAAAGCAGAATTATATATGTTAGCTATTCCCTACCTTTAAGTGATACTAAAAGTTCATATATTTGCAGGATGGTAAGACCTTACCCAATGGACCTGTTATTTCTCCTGAAAAATTTTATTGAGAAGGTGAGACATTTTTAATGTGAAAGCAGTTATAACTAAATAGGTATTGCCATGCTCAAGTAATAAACTCTTGATAGCGCTTATAACTAAATAGGTATTGCCTATCTATTGCAGCAACAAAATAGATAGCGCTTATTTAAAGAAGTGCTATCTATTGGTGGCTGAGAATAGATAGCGCTTTTTTAAAACAGCGCTATCTATTGCTGCTGACAATAGATATCACTTTTTTTAAAAAAAACGCTATCTATTAATAGATAGCGCACGCATAGATAGCGCTTCTTAAGCGCTATCTAAGATAAAAAAAAACGCTATCTATGTATTTTTTTCTAGTAGTGGTGTTGTGGTGAATAGTATGTGTTTAGGTTGTCATGGGGCTTTTGTTTATGTGAGAGTTGTTTGGAAGACACACTATGGTGATTGATTAACAATTGTTAGTGTGAGAGGGACATTATGTTATGTGAATGTGCATTTAAGTTAATTCTATTCATACTTGGGTACAATGCTTTTGGTTAAATACAATATTTTTTTTACAAAAGAAATTGGCAACCATCGGCGCGCTGCCATCCTTTTTAGACCTCCACGACCATCAGTTAGCCATTACGAGTCCAACAAATGCTATCGTCTTCCTCTGCAAAATCCTCACCATTGGCAACCGTTGTAAATCAAAATCACAAAGCCAAAATTCCCTCATGCAGTTCATCTCCATTGCATCACTGTTTGTTCTCCATCTTCATCAACCTAGAGAGGAAAGAAAGAGGAAAACCCAAAAACAAATCCACTTGAAACCCAATTCGTCCAAGTCGCAATAGTTGTGCGAGCATCAACCAAAACCACGAGTCTACCATGGAACCCTAATCTAGAACCAAGTTCGTTCCTCGTGTTCATCTCCATGGAAACCTACAGCAAAATCAAGCCAACAGCCTTCGCAAGCCCTAATCGCGACACCCAGAGAACCCAAATTGTGAACATTTTCATATTGCAACCCCAAATTAAGTTTCACAGTTAGACGAAGACGAAGCAGTTTCGCGATTAGGGTTCCACGTTCATGGAGACTAAGTGGTCACAGTTTTGTGGGATTGGGGTTCGCATTGAGGTAGCACGATTCATGGCTATCTCTTAGTGGTCTGATGCTCCCTGCAATTAGAGCTTGTAATTTGGGTTATGGCTTGAAATCTTTGTGGAGAAATTCCTTCAATGGAAATGAACGATTTTAGTTATTGATGGTGGAGAAGTTGAGTGTTGCAGTCCAGCGATGTTGATCTGCTGTGGAGGTGATGAAAGATCTCCATGGCGATTTACGATAGCTTTGCGATTGGTGGTCCGACGATGGATTAAGGAAATGCTAAGGTTTCTGGAGATGGAAGATGATGATGTGTCAAGGGCGATAACATGGTTCAACTTAATGTTTAATAAAAAAATAAAATTCCACATCAGCGTGCCATGTCAACCATACATTAGCGTCGTTGGGCCTAATTTAACGACAAGGGTTTAACTGTTGCAATTTTCATAAAATAAAAACCAAATTAAGACACCGAAAAAGAAGAGGATCAATTTGAGATTTACACAAAAAATTAGGACATATCGAATGATTAAACCTTTATAAAATCTAAACTTTATATTTGTTTACATGGTCTACCTTTGCAATTTTAGATTTATTATTACATATTTTTGTATTGTCTAACATTTGTATTTTTCGAAGTATTTTTTACATTTTTTCATGCTGCATCTTTTATTGTTTAATTTCATCTACTCTTTATTTTTTTTATAGTCTAGTTTTTATAATTTTATTGTATTTATGCAACAGGTTTATGTATACTTCATCCTTTCTTTTATTAAAGAGTCTATCATTTACATTTTTATACATTGTCTATTTTCTATAAAATTGAATTTGAATTCTTAATTTCAATTAACTTAATGTATTCTTTAAAATAATTACACATAAAATGTGTTATTATATTATATTATATTTATTATATTATAATATATATATATATATATATATATATATATATAAATTATTGGTTGCCGTATTTAAATTATATACATACTAACCCATCAGTTTCATTTGAATCAAATTTTCCTCATAATGTACCTTAATAATAATTCTTTCGATATTACGATTTCATTTAGAATTTTCTGCGTTTTACTTTATTTCATTTATATTATTTCTAAACACACTTTATTTTTTTCAACATATTTATCTTATTGAAAACACTATAATACTGAAAATAAGTTATCAAAAGATATATTTTTTAGGTTAAACCACTTTCGCAGTGTTTATTTATGTGACTTTTTTCCAGTTAGGTCCCCATATTATCGGTTTCTCAAATTTAGTCCTTAAAAGTAAAAAATTGACTCAATTGGGTCGTTGTCGTTAAATTGACTTAACGGGATTAAATTTTTTATGATCTGGGACGTTGACGTGGAAACTTCTTTAAATGTGGTATTCATAGAGCTTTATACATGGAATTTGACAACATTTAACATTTTAAAAATAGGGTTTGTTGGTGAATTTTAAAACATGGCATACATATGGTGTAAACGTGAGGATTTAGGGATTTAGGGTTCGTTGTTTTTGAAGATTGGAAAGCATTTGAAGTTTCGAAATATGAAAGTGGGAAAGTGTAAGACACAACAATGTCTATGGGGCATTCGTGTTCATCTTCCACTTGCAATGAGTGTTGAAAGCAATTCCGCTCTATAAGCTCTCGCGAAAATGAAGGCTAAAACAGGAAGGATGCATCACTGATTTATCATTGCGGAGAGAAGTCTATGTTGAGGACTGCGAAAACCAGTAAGAATCAAGGCAAACAATTTTAGGGTTGCCCTAAGTATAAGGCTGGAAGTGAAAATGTTGGATGCAACTACTTCAGATGGTGTAGTGATTGGGGATTTGACAAAAGTGTTAGTTGTGAGGTGTTGGAACCAAATGATGAGAGGTTGCTGAAGAGGTTTGAAAATGAAAGTGATAAGAAGATGATAGTTGTTGTGAAGAAAGTTGTGATGGGTCTTGAAAGGTGGACGAAATTGTTTGTAGGCGTTGTTAGTGTTCTATGTGTAATGAACATTATTGTAGTTGCAATGTTCATGGGAAGGGCATGATGTATTGTTGTAGGTGTAATGTAGGCCAGTTTCATGTATTTTTCTTTAATGTAATGAAGATGTATTGCAATGCATTAGTTCCAAATGTTTAATGAAATGAAGATTTCCAAACAATGAGTAGAATTTGTGTCCGATTTGGTATATTGTGGTTATGTTTTTTGAAGAAGATTGTCTTTATATAAGAACAAGCTCATAAATGATTATTCTATACACTTGTGAACCTCTGTACATATTTTCTCTATCCCATTGAAAAATGTATGACCTTATGGCTGATAGTGACAGTAGACTTTAATTCTCAATATATCCAAAAATCTCTAAAATTGAAAAGAACTTGTTAATTAATCTTTATATCAATATATAGCTGACACTTGTAATCAAATCTAATAATAGTAATTTCTTTTATTTGGCACAATTTTTAAGACGACATGCAATAATCTGGATTTCAGAATCAGTAACACAGTCTGCCTCCAAATGTTTTTCTGTTCTTCAAAACCCACTTCAGTAGAGTGAATTTTCTCTTGGGAGGGAAAAACAGTAACCAAAAGCCATCACAATGACTAAATCAAAACAAAATTGAAGAAAATTTGTACAGAAGAAATTTTTGTGGTCTTTTCCAAACATAACTTTGTGATGGACATAAGTAGTACAACAACAGTTAATGGCACATCATGAACATAATAACATATGCAATATTAATACCAAAATGTAGTCATCCTTTGTTGATACAAATACCAATATACAGAATACTAAAAGATAAAACATTGTTCATAAAACAATGTTTCAATGTATTACATTTCCTTTTATCTGTTACATTTCGTTTCACAAAACATAAAACATTATTCATAAAACATGTGATTGACCCTCAGACAATGAAATGGGTTCTTCTCCCTATAGCTACACAACAAGTTCTTCATTTCTTTTGGGATAGTGTGTTCTGTTGTGGCCTACTTCCTTACACAGGCTACATCTCTTCAACATTCCACCTTTTGTCATTCTGGAGGTATTTTTCTTCAACTCCGACTGCTCTAACCTTCGTTTCTTCTTAGGTCTACTGGGAATCTTTCTTTTTGATGGAGGCATGACATAAGGATATTGGGTTATCTCCCATAGGTTGTTCCATTAATAGGATAGATAATAAAGAAGTAAATTTCTTCATACCTTGACTTCTGAAAGGAAGAAGGTGTCTAATCCTCTCCATCTATGTTGAGAAACCTCATTGTTGCTGATGCATGAACACAAGGTATTCCAATGATGCTTCATTTTCTACAAGAGCAAAATATTCATCTATGTTGACCACAGACTTGTCCCTACTTTTTGGCAGATGTTTGACTTTAAATAGCTTTTGTGTAAACTAGTTGTGAGCATAAGGCAACATTAGTAATGCAAAGCATCTACGCAACAAATAAAGAAAGAAATACATATCCCATAATTTTTCAATACTTGGGAATCCAATACTTTGTTAGTTGTGCCTCCTTTTGTAGTCTATTGAGTATTTTTTAACAAATTGATGATTGAAATTACCTTACCCTTGACCTATTAGTGACCCATCTCTTCATCATGTAAAGTCTTATTTCCTCCAACATTGTAATTATTGATTTTATTCTCATATGAACCAAAACACTATTAAATGCTTCTAACATGTTATTATAACCAAGGTATCACATTGAGTTGTGCTTGTGAACCTTGATCTTAACCAATACCTTCATGGAAGATGTAAGACATATAATCATTATATAAATTTATCAGAAAGTAAAAGAAAACTAAAGTGAACCACTACAAACCTTGGAGGGATAACTATCAAGTGGCGAAAGACGTCTTGGTTGACCTCTTTTATACTTCTCATCTCCTTCTCCCATTTCTATGGGTGAGTTATTGTAGGGTTCCTCCACATAAGGTTCTTAAGATTCTTTCCAAGGAATTTCTTCCTAAAGTTTGCATATAAATGCCTTACAAAAAATTTGTGTGCAACTCCAGGAAGTAGATCTTGTACAATTAGTAACAGTCCTTGTCAACGAGTCAACAATAAGTTAGATGATATTGATTTCAAGATATGGATATAAGATAAAAGACAATAAAATATAATGCAATTTACCTTCTGTTGATCTGATATCAATGTAAGTGAAGAACACACCTCAGGTCCACCTACGTCTTCAATGAGATATAATGCAATTCACCATGACTATCATGAACTTCTATTCTCTCACCCACAACATTATTTGCTTGTGTCCTCTCACCATGACCTTCATTAACTTATATTCTCTCACCCTCAACATCATCTACTTCTGTCCTATCATCATGATCTTCATTAACTTGTATTCTCTCACCCTCAACATCATCTACTTTCGTCCCTCACCATGACCTTCATCAACTTATATTCTCTCACCCTCAACATCATCTGCTTATATTATCTCAGCTTGACCATCATCAACTTCCTCTCACCCTCAGCACCTACCCCCTCATCCAATTGTTGTGTGACACTACCATCATCTATGGCCTGACCAAACTGTTCAGTTACACCACCATCATCTTCTTATGTCCTTTCATCCATCGTTACGCCCTCACCACCCTCATCCATCTCAGGTTCAACTTCCTCACCTCCTTCATCAACATTATATTCAATCATGTGAATGACATCAGGTTGAGACATAGTATGCACAACATATAAATGAACCTGACCATTTAACTTAGCTAAATTCACCATATGCAGGAGTCCTACATCATCACACAAGGCTTCTAGCCTATCATCTAATACAGGACAACATCCAACAGAAAACCACAAATCCTTAAATCCATCATACCTAAGCCCTTTTACGACACTCACTACAACAAAGTAACTCCAAAAGTCAGGGTCAAAATACATAGTATCAATTTCCCCTTCATACTTGAGGGACTCGTCGTTCGCGAACTTCCCCCCATGGTGAATAACACCTCTATATCATCCTCCATCACAACCAACATAATCAACAATATTCTACACCTATAAATAACCGTAAAACGAGAAAAAACATCGTATATTAAAAGAATATCAATTGATAATGACAAAACAAAGGAATTTTAACTATGGGAGACATGGGGAACCCCACAACCTCAATATGCATACAACACATTTTCGGACAACCCCAACCCCACATTCAAAAAAGCATGGTCAGATAACAACAAAAAGCATTCAATATTAAATTCAAATCTATCTATAGTACAAATACTAACTTTCCACGAAATTCCACTCCAACCACTTGCAATACACGTTGAACTTCGCGATTCCAATGCTTACTCCAATGACGAAGCTCCAAAGCCCTAATTAAGCAAATATCGTCTCCACTAACGACTTCGTGCAAGGTTGCAATACACTCTATTTCATATTTTTAATCCCAATTTCAATTTCAATGAACCCTATTTCCCATTTTAGAAATCCCTATTTTTAAAATGTTAAATGTTGTCAAATTTCACGTATGTGAATGTCACGTTTAAAAAACTGTCCACGTCAACGTTCCAAGTCATAAAAAACTTAACTCCGTTAAGCCAATTTAACGGTAGAGACTCAATTGAGTTAATTTTTCATTTTTAAGGACTAAATTGAGGAAAGCGATAATACAGGAACTTAAATGAGAAAAAACCACATAAATAAGGACGTCTAACTTTTTTTTTAATATATAATTCTGTGAGTTTAGTGAAAGTGGTCATACATGTTTTGTGTAAAGGCACTTAGCACTAAACGTTATGCAAACTACCACGATTTTAATTGCAAATGAAGGTTACCGCCCGTTAAAAATGGTTGTTCACTAGTACAAGAAAGAGTAAAGGCACCGGTTGTATATGTTTATAGGCATCGGTTCTACAACCGAGGCATATATGGGCGAGGTAAAAAGGTTAAGCTTTATGCCTCAGTTATAGACCGAGATAAAACGAAACAGGAATATGCCTCGATTCTTAGATAACAGAGGCAATAGCGTGTGTGTTTTTTTTTTCAGACTTTAGACTCGGTTCATTCATTATGTCATGCCAAACAAACTCAAGATTTCCCAATTTCAGCTCAAGAATCTAAAACAAACAAGAAAACCATAACAAGAATCAAACAAGACACAATATGACAACAATCAATGTCAAAAATCTGTCTAGAGAAGCAGCAAACATCATGAGCTCATACATATAAACAACCAATGTCAAAATTACAACCCATAAAACCAAAGTGATAATAGCAACAACTAATGAGAAGAAACTCATAAGCAGAAACTCAGAAGCAGAGATGAAGATGGACTTAAGCTGAAGCGTTTTAGATCAAATTTCTTCCTCTTTGCACATGGGTTTCTCTGTTCTTCCCCAACAGAAGCATCTCTGACCACCACCATCTCTCACACGAAGCTTGCCAGCATCCACCATCACTGACTTCGTTTGCTCCTGATAATGCTAATTCTTACCATTATCTAAACATCATTTTAGTAGCAAAATCAACTCTTCTTTAGCTTATTACTTGCTTAAATCCTCTCTTTTATTTAGTTTTAGTATTTATCTATATTTTGAGCTACATTACGTAAATAATACTTTAATCCCTTGTTTTTTGATCTATTTCGATGTTAGGAAGATCCTCCATTACATTGAAGAGTCTCGGTGATCCAGGAAGTCATTGATTAAAAAGTCATTTTCGCTTAAGCGAGAATAATTTAGCTTAAGCGAGAATGACTATCTTCTCCAAGAAGTTTATTCTCGCTCAAGCGAGAATAATTTAGCTTAAGCGAGAATTCGGGCAGTATATATACTCACGAGGCAGAAAGAAAAAGGGTCTTTGGTTCTTTGGAGGCGCGATTTCACGTCAGGAGCTCATGGAGGGCGCGAGGAGCTTGTGGGAGCATCTCCTCCTCTTCCTTTGGGTCTCCTTCTTCTTCCATCTTCCATGTTTGTAAGCTTTAGGGTTCTCCATGGAAATGGAGAACCATATTCATCTTGTTAGGGTTAGATGTAGCCTATGAACTCTTGTGTAATGAATGATTGTTTCGTATTTATAAATGCATTTTCTATCTATTACTAGTATTCTTGTTTTCGATCTTAAAGCTTGCATGTAATGGGGACGTTCATGACTTGATTTTGGGGTTTCATTGAGCCAGGGATGGGATATGAAATCTTGAACTGAAACAAGAGTCCTTGTGGGTCATTGAGCCAAAGATGGGATATGATTCACATGTTGTCTTAGATCCTAGTTCTTAATGCGGGTTTGCTTGTTAGATTGTCCAAGGGATTGGAGTTTGATAAGGAAAGTCTAGGCTCTTTCACCTAAGGGATTAGGGCTAGAGTGTTTTAGTGGATTGACTTTAGTAAATTGATAGAGAGGAGATGAAATTGGTTATACACAAGAGTGCATTGGTGAAAACTAACCTTAACAATGTCATTTTATACCATTTCTAGTCTTTTCCATTTCCAAGGGCCTTCAATACCAAAGTCCAACCTTGTAATTACTTGTGAATTTATCTTTTTTCACATATTCTTAAATGATGAGTTGTTCTTGAGTTTAGATGAGTTGTTAATCGCACAATTTTCTAGTATTACGAGTTTCTTGGCAAAACGATACATGGTCATACCACGGTTCATTACTTGAACTATTTAGTGCACTTGCCAAAGAGATTAACAGCTTCCCCTCTGCTGTCCCCACCCTCATCGCCACCGTCACTGACTTCCTCTACTTCCTCTCCGTCGTCCCCACGAAGCTTGCCAGCATATCCTCCGTCGTCCCCACCCTCCTCGCCACCGTCATTGACTTCCTCTGCTCCCCCTCCTTCCATGAATCCTCCGTCCTCGAGTGGTTCTCCGCTCTTCACAGATCTGCCCTCCGCCCCTCCATGCGCCCAGATTTGCCCTCCGTCACCTCCCTCCGTCACCGTTGCGTTCTTGTCGTCGCGTCCTTACTGTTATTGCATCCTCGTTGTTGTGTCCTCGCCGTTGTGTCCTCGCTGTTGCCACGTTCACTATCGGTGCTTCCTCGTCGCGTCCACCGTCGTCGCACATCGCAAGAGAAGAGGCGGAGAAGAGGAGAGGTGCTTTGGGGAAATGATTAGGCTACCCAGGTTTTTCTCGATTTAAACCACAGTCCAACCTAATATGCCTCGGGTCCATGCCAACCGAGGCCGTATCTTTGCTACGTGAGGGTTATGCTTCGGTTCACTCTAGTAACCGAATCAGTATTTTTGTTAGACATTGGTTGCTTAACAACCGAGGCAGATAATGCTTTTAAAATTACGAGACTTCCACAAGTTAAAAACGTCATTTTTTACTAGTGATTATAGCTGCTATAATTCTCAAAAAAAGTATGAGTATAACAAAATATTACGTTGTTGATAAGTATATTCAAAGAACTTGTCAGAAAAACGATAACTTAAAATCTAATTAACAAATACAATAGGATTTTCATTTGGTATGATAAGGACTTCTTTTATTTAAATTTATTTTTCTTGCATAGTAAAAAGTTAGTATAAATAATGTATTTGGCTAGTAGGACAATCAACATAAAGGTAGTTAACGTTATAGAATATTAAAATATTATAATAAAATTACTATTTTGTTAATATTCCTTTTGAATCAATAAAATGTATGTTATATTTAAATTCGTAATACTACTTAGAGAGTGAGATCTTCAATTGTTAAATAAACTTTAAATTGGAAATATAAAGAAGTAAGTAGTGTCTTTCAAAAGAAACATCGTGTAAATCGATTTATTAGCCATTACAAATATCAAGTAGAAAATTCAGAAGAAATATGAGAAATATGAACAATGCTTTCCTCAGTATAACTTGTCGATCCACTATAATCATTTGAAGAGGTTTCGTAGGATTTAGTTTTGTGATCATTTATCTGATAGAGAGAAGGTTTTGGAGGCATTTCAATATTCTCAAGTTCTCCTTCCAACATCTCCACTACTTTGATCATGGGAGGACGATCACTTGGCTTCAGTTGTATACACCATAATGCTATTAAAAACATCTTCTTTATCTCATCATTGTATTCTTGCTTGGTAACATTTTCTCCTTCTATCTCATTTTCCCCACTCAATTGATGGTATATCCAAAGAGGAAAAAAAAATTCACTTGAATCATTTGCATGTGGATTAAAGTTTCTTTTTCTATTTGTCATTTCCATCAAAAGCATTCCAAAACTATAAACATCTGCTTTGAATGACACTCCTCCAAAATTATGATAAAATAACTCGGGCGCCATGTATCCAAGTGTTCCCCTGACATCAGTCAAAGTGATAATACTTTTGTCAGTAGGATAAAGTCTTGCCAAGCCAAAGTCTGAAACCTTTGGGACAAAGTTTTCGTCCAAAAGGATGTTATGTGGCTTGATATCAAAATGTAAAATTTGCATGTCACAACCTTCATGCAAATAAGCAATACCACGAGCCACTCCAAGAGAAATCTCGTACATTTGTCTCTGAGTTAAAGAGATAATATCTTGCTTGGAAAAAATATATTTATCAAGAGAACCATTAGGCAAGAATTCATAAACAAGAGCATGATTTGATGATTCCACACAAAATCCAATAAGTCTCACCACATTTGTATGATGTATTCTTCCAATAGTACCAACTTCACTAATGAAATCTTGCCCATCAGACTTTGATTTACTCAACATCTTTATCGCAACAAATGACCCACTACGCAGCTTTCCTTTGTATACCAAGCCAAATCCTCCTTGACCTAACTTTTCCTTAAAACCCCTCGTCATGTGCTTTATTTCTTTATATGAGTATCTTATTGGCGCGAGGGTATTTTCTTGTAGAAAAGCTTCAATATTTTCATACTTTGATTTATGTCTTCTTCCCCATATATATATCAACAACACAGCAAAAGCTACCACACCAAATATAAATCGTATTATAAAGTACGGTAAGATATACCTTCCGACACCTTTTCCTATTTCAGCTGCTATATCACCATCATATCCTGTAGCTTTATTCAAGCCAAAATTTCGCATCAATCCTGCATGGTTAAAAAACTTATTATGGTTGTGTTGAAAACTATTTCTTATTTCTATCATCATGTTACAATGCTTACAATTAATAACAACTATTCACAACAATGTTAAAATTATATATCAATTAAATTGTCCAATGTGGGGACAAGAACTCACTTATGAGAAAATTATTAGACATTCATGTGTAGAGTTGGAAGTCCTACTCTATGAATGAGATAAACAATATCCAAAGAGAAAGATTCACAAAAATCATTGACTTAAATTTTTAGGTTGAAGGTAGTGTTGTGATCTTTTATATGATTAACTCAACTCATTGATAGACTGATTCTCCCGATCTCAAAGCCCTTCATAATTTCATTTTTAATCTCTTTCTTGTAGGCTTGTACTACAATTTTATCCTTTCTTATTCCTTTGACTTTGAGGACCTAACTTTGATGTCATAAAATGGTTGGATTCTTCATTGAGATAAGCAGTTTAAACGTCAATTTTGTTTTTGAACAAGATATCGTCATTGTTTTTAGGGATCTCAATCACAGGAACATATGAACATCTCCATTTGATTATTTTTGTTCATCCTTGTCTATGTTATTTAGATGCTTAAGTTTTAAATTTTGAATATTTAATTAAATTTCAATGGTTTAATTTTAATCTTTGTCTATATTCACGCTCAAATGCTGCTAAGTTTAGTGGCTATTTGGCACTTATTACTTGATGACATGTTTCTATTGTCATTCCTACTTGGGATAAGGTTGAAGAGACAAAGAAGAATCTCACGTGGAAGGATATTAAGTATGTGAACATCATATTAGTTAATTTCATTATTAATCTACATTTATAGGAAATTGATTAAAGTTTGTTTCTACAACAAAATTTTGATATTTCGAACATGAAGGTGGTAAAAAAGATGATCTCATCTGCCATTGCCACCTAATCGACGGACTTCAAGAATTTCTTAACACAGGAATATGTATTTAGAAAACATAAAGATCAATAGTCCTCGTGTCAAGTACTAGATCCGTCAGGAGGATTTGACGGAATTTCATGTTAGTTGGTTTGGTGATTCTTGGCAGGTTAGTTTTTACAATTGTTTTAATGAAACAAAAATATAGGTACACTTCTTGTTGTCTCATTTTTTATTTTTTGTTGCAGAAAAAGAGATTGGCCGCCCAAAACCGACAAAAACTAAATGATGCACTCTACCTACTATCATGAGGGTGTGTGTATACATTGTTAGAGCCTCAAGAAGGCTCAAGCAGAGACAGGCTAGAGTCTACTGACCTCGTATATCCTTTTCCCTACTATGAGATGTGTAAGGTTGCTTGTACCAGATCAGGCAAATGACTTCTCAGTTTGCACACAAGCTCTTTTATTCCTCGTGGTCAAGATGATATTTTGACGATGGTCAAAGTAAGACCAAAGAATCCAAGACGTTTGTGCAATACTGGTGGGGCATAGGACTCAGATTACTTTAGCCCACCACCATTAAGAACTGTCAAATCTTGCACTCAGGATGTCTTGCATAAAATTGAGATGTAGTTTGAAAAAAAAAAAAACTTATCAAATTTGGCAATCCTTGAAGCAAAAAGATTGATGAGAATTTATAGTCCCTTGCTCATTCTTAGCAGAAACTCAAGGAATAACATTGGACAACAAATAGAGGGAGGGTTAACCATCCATAATGTCCCTCTGCAGTCTGACTAGCCACATGTTGTGATTGATGAAGTTCAAGATGTTGTTGCTTGAGTGCCCATACATAATACAGAGGTTCCATTGGTTGGGGAGGCTTTAACATGAGCACAAGTATTACATTGTTTTTTTCGTTTTTATTATAATAATTTATATCAATGTTGACCCAAACATTTTTCCTTTGTTTAGGATTTTTTCCGTCATGATAAGTAAGTTCTGGGACAACATGTTGATGCTGATGACATGGTAGAATGATTCCATACCAAATCTTTTGACCCAATTTGAGAAGGAAGGTTATGTAGCTACGATGAGACTTTAGAGTATTTCAAGTTAATATTATTGATTTCCAATTATACATTTCCTTACCTGATGCCTTGGAAGTTATGTTAATTACTACTACATATTAATGTAACTTAACTGTTTCAGGTCTTCAATAATTAATCTCCATTATCGTCGCATGATGTAAGATCTAAAAAATACCTAAGAGTAGAAGTAGTTTTTATAAATGACACTTGACTATTTTATTATTAAAAAGCTTGAGCTATAAATAGAAAATTAGTTAATGACGATTCATTTTATAAAAGATGACATCTCTCTCTAGAAAAAAGCCTTTTTTCCTACTTTACACTCTTTCTAAATTTCTAACCAAACTATCAGTTTGTTTGAAGATCCTTTACCCTTTTCTCGAGTCATTTTGAGAATTTGGTTGTCCGAGGATTGTTATACTAATGCATGTGTCAAAAAAACTTCAGATGAATCCCTATTTGGTTAGGTTGTTAGGATGCGTTCAAATTATTAATCGGACTTTTCTTTTGTGACACAGAGTTTATATAGCCTTTTGAGATAGTAGCCTAAATACAGCAAGTGAACCTTGCTACTGAACTTCATTGTTTTGATTAATTGTGATTGGTTCAGAAGATGAAGTGAAATACATTTATGATGGGTAGTGATGTTGTTTGAATTGAGATGTGATAATGTTCGTTTCTTTGTTGAATATTGGTGGTTGTGAATTGAATGATATTATGTGATTAAGGAACAAATTAAGGTTAAGTATATTAGTTTGGACATTGGCTCATGGTGATATATTTTTTAATTGATTTGTGCCTTTTTATGGATTGTAAAAGATATAAAAAAAATGCATGTTGAAGGCAACTAAGAAAATTGGTGTATCTGTTACGGTTTTGAATTTAAACTAACTCATTGGACCAACTAGTTAGTCATTAGGCAAAAATGAAATATTAAATTTCCATATAGCTCCAGTCGTTCCACTCATACGGTGAGCCTAGATAAATTGGTTCACAAGGATTTAGTTGTTCGGCAAAAATACTTTTACAAAAGTCGAGAAAGCATAGGGTGGTTGGTCGCCAAGCCATTGGTTTCACTGAGCGAACTAGTTAGGTTTTTGATCCAAGGTTTGGTCATTGAGTGAGTTGGTTTCCTGTCAAGCAAAAATAACTGTGATATCCAAAGAAGCTCATAAGGAATTGGTAGTTGGTGACTCATGGCTCGTTGGACGAGTGTACCTCTAGGGTAGCTTGTTGAGCAAGTGAGACTGTGTGTTAGGCGAGCTTGAGTTTTTGGAAAACTCCCAACTGGTCTCGCTAGGTGAGAGGGGGAGAAAGTTTTGAAGAAAAATAACTGGACTTGAGATTTTAAAAGTGGAGAAGCGTGATAGACTAAGTAGAGCCAGGACAAGAGGTCATACTCTTCTTTGGTTTAATGTGTGTGCACGCGTATTCTTGGGATAAACTTAAATTTTAGAGATTCATTAAAATCTTACTTTATTAGTTTTGGGTTTAGTAATATTTGATTTGATTTTGATAGAGATAAAATAGATATAGGTAGTTTTGATTTTCCTTTTATTTATGAGAGTATTATTTTATTTTATTAATATAAGATAGAGATAGATTAGGTAGATTTTATTTTAAGTTAGTTGATATTCTATTGTTAGTTTTTATTATTTGTACTTGGCCCAAGGCCCTATTTGCATCTATTTAAAGGTTGTCAAGGTTCAATGAAAAATAACCCCAGTGAATTGAAGAGTATTATTATATATGTGAGTCACGTTTTTTCCAACAGTGATAGATGGTTTCCCTTGGTGACTGGCTCAGACGAGTATAATGATCCCTATACTGAAAGTCTTCCCGGCAAAGGGTATCCAGGTAAGTTCCGTTAAGGTTGGAAAGGGCTACTTGTAGTTGGGGTTGGTTGGGAATGCTTTCGCTGAAGGGGAATTTAAAAATTTGAAGGAGAAAGTGACATATCAACTCGGCAGAAATGGAGAGTCGCTGCCTGCCAGTCGAGTTGTGGAGAAGAGTTTGAAATCATTGATATATGATTTCAAAGAGTTTTGTGTGTGTCGTCGAGGAGTCGAAAGGACCTATCAAAGCTCATGGTTGAAGACTTTGATCAGGTTCTGGAGGCATATATGGGAGCCTACTGAAGGAAGGAAGAATTTAAGTTTATGGGAGAGTTTGTTGGGATAAACTTAAATTTTAGGGATTCATTAAAATCTTATTTTATTAGTTTTGAGTTTAGTAATATTTGATTTGATTTTGATAGAGATAAAATAGATATAAGTAGTTTTGATTTTCCTTTTATGTAGGAAAGTATTATTTTATTTTATTAATATAAGATAGAGATAGATTAGGTAGATTTTATTTTAAGTTAATTGATATTCTATTGTTAGTTTTTATTATTTGTACTTAGTCCAAGATCCTATTTGCACCTATTTAAAGGTTGCCAAGGTTCAATGAAAAATAATTCCAATAAATTGAAGAGTATTATTATTTATGTGTGTCACGTTTTTCCCAACACATATGTATGTTGGTGAGAGGCTGAGTATAGTCACAGTAGTAACCATAATTTATGATATTCATGAAGTGGTTGTGTATGTGATGTATGTGTAATGTATTTAAGAAGGAAATCTTATGTTGTGTGGTTTTAGGAGATGTATTTATATATATATATATATATATATATATATATATATATATATATATATATATATGATACTTAGTGATCTAATTCGTAGTAACATATATAACTCCAAGGTAGGGGTGTTGCATAAGACGTAAAGTAAATAAGAGAATAGTGATCAAATTTCCTTCTCCAAATATATAGAGTAGGTTAAGTAATTTTCTTGTTTGACTTCTTTATATGCTAAATTAGAATTTTCTATTCAAATAGTTAGAAAATTATATTGTATTGAGAATTATTGTTTTTTCAGGTTTTTGTTTGAAGTCAAAATCAAATGCTATTTAAAAATATGTCCAAAATTTATGTCGGTCAGTGTATACTCTACTATAAAATTTAGACTTTTTTTCCTATTTTTTATGCACTTTGAGTTTCGTGCATCTAGGTTAGATGTAACATATTTACATCGAACTAGCACTCGAACATAAATTTACATCCAACTCAAAATATTTTATGATGTACAAAAAAGTATCCAAAATAAAAGACCTTTTCAGGATTCTACACATACACTTTCTCTGGTGTAGGAATATCCCCTCACTATATTGTGCACAAATTTAAGGCCAAGAAAATATTTCAAAATGCCTAGATCTCTCTCATTTCAAATTGCGATCTCGTATCTCTTTTGAACTGCTCGATGTCTACCATCACATTCCCAGTAACATCCAACTCATTTATATAAAGACAAACCAATAGTAGGTTCTGTTGTTGTGTTACCTTCACATATACTCCAAATTCCATTGTGCACTTAGCAAAACCTTGCTTGAATAGAACGGCATCAATTGGCTTGTTACAAGCTCTAGGACCTTGGTTAAGGCCATACAAGGCCTTCCTTAATTTGTATACATTGAGTAAAGCTAACTTTACACCAAGTAGGCACACATTCCAGTTCTTGAGGCTAGCAACTGCAATCACCAAGCGCGCATTCTCCATTCTATATACTGGAGCATACACATCAATATAATCAATGTTGTGCTTTTGGAGGAATCCCTTGGCTACAAGCCTGGCGTTATGCTTGGATATGGATCCATCAGGTCCGAACTTGACTTTAAATACTCATTTAACATCAATAGGATGTTTGTCCAGTGGTAAATTCACGAGTTCCCAGGTCTTATATTTCTCAATTGCTTCAATCTTCTCAAACATTGCATTCCTCCATTCTTGAATGATAATGGCTTGTTTTCAATGCAAAGGTTCGATATCCACCATGAATGCAAAATAAACCATTTCACCGCTCTCTAAAATTTCGGAATCATTGCAGACTTCATGATCCGAAAGTCCAGAAGCGGGAAATCTAGTTCTTTGAGACCTTCTAGTGTTACCAACGGTATTAGTTTCTGGATTCTCCTATCTGTCCTCCAGAATACAAGGAACACGTAGCATTGCATCAGTTTTCCAACTCCAGGATGTTGCCTCATCCATAATAACATCTCTACTAATCACCACCTGCTGTTTTAATGGATCATACAACTTGTAAACTCCTGTCGGATGATAGCCAATCAGTCCTGTCATCCAACTTCATTCTTCTTTCATCTAGAATATGTGTTACGTACCCGAGTACGTGAACTTGTCACTCACACCCTTTTACACTCCCACAGGTAATAAACAATGGAATTTGACGGAATAAAACTCTTTATTAACTGGAAATATTGGTATCACAATAAACAATCAATGATTGGGAGCAGGGTCTCCGTCAGTTACCTAAGAGCCTAACCTCTCTTACAAAACTCCTTAATCAAAAAAACCTCCTCCTAAACCCTAGGTTCCTCCTTTATTAATACTAATTACTCCTTCCCAAAAAGTTAAAGAATAATAGTAATTATGCCTATTTATTATAATTATTTGTTAAGAATATTTCTATCCATATTTACTATATTTACTTCTATAATATCCTGAGGTACGTCCTTTGAATTTCCCGCCTATCCTAACTGTTGTCAGTTAGGACGCTAGTTGTTGCTTCCACTCGCTTAGGACGCTCGTCGTCGCCCCACTCGCTCAGCCCTCTTTTTCTCTTCCCCCTACCGTTCGGCCATCGTGCTCCCCCCTTTCAGCCGTTCGGCCCTCGTGCTTCCTTTCAACCGTTCGGCCCTCGTGCTTCCCCCTTTCCACCGGGTCATCGTGCTCCCCCCTTTCAACCGTTAGGCCACCGTCCTCCCCCTTTTCAACCGTTCGGCCACCGTCTTCTACCGTACGGACCCTCTCTCTCTCTCCTATATCTTCTTCTCTCATAAACTCGCCAACCACTAACATTACCCACCTCCTGAAGATCAACCTTGTCCTCAAGGTTGAAGTCTGGATATTGATCTCGGATGGTTATGGCATCTTCCCATGTTGCCTCGTCGGATCCTCCCTCTTGCCACTCGATCAACACTTCCTGCCGTTCGTCCTCTCCTTGTTGCACCTGCCTTTTATCCAGAACTTTGATCGGCCAGGGAGATAGTCCCTCCATCTCTAAGTCTATGGGTAACTCTTTCTCCACACTGTTCTCCCCCACGGCCTTCTTTAATTGCGACACATGGAATACTAGATGTATCCGCGCGGCTTCGGGTAGTTGCAACTTAAATGCCACTTCTCCTATCTGTTGTATGACCAGGAAAGGTCCAAAACCGAGCGGCTTCGGGTAGTTGCAACTTAAATGCCACTTCTCCTATCTGTTGTATGACCAGGAAAGGTCCAAAACCGAGCGGCTAGTTTAGAATGCAGTGTGGACAGCATCGACGTCTGTCGGTGGGGTCTGATCTTTAGATACACCCAATCTCCCACCTCCACATTGGATGGTCTTCTTGCCTTGTCAGCTTGCCTCACCATTAATTCTTGAGCCCTAGCTAGATGGAATTTTAGCTGGTTGAGTGCCTCATCCCTCGTCTGTAACTCCTGGCCGACGGCTTCAACTAAGGTTTCCCCCGGAACGAACCTGTGCAGTGAGGGAGGAGACCTCCCATATACGGTTTCAAATGGGGTGCATCTCGCCGACTCTTGATAGCTGGTATTATACCAATATTCCGCCCAGGGTAGTACTGTGCTCCATCCCTTTGGTTGTTCTGAGCAGAAGCATCTTAGATAACCCTCCAATACCCTATTCACAACCTCAGTCTGTCCATCGGATTCAGGGCTGATAGGCGGTGCTCATCTTCAGTTGAGTTCCTTGTAATTTAAACAACTCCTTCCAAAAATTACTCAGGAACAGTGGATCCCGGTCACTCACGATAGATATTGGCACCCCATGCAACCGGACAATCTCCTTTACAAACACTTTAGCTACGGTTCGAGCAGAATAGGGATGTTTCAGTGGTATGAAGTGTCCATATTTGCTGAGGCGGTCTACCACTACCAGCACAGCATCATACCCGTGGGACTTGGGCAACTTAACGATAAAATCCATGCTTATCTCCTCCCAAATGGCGTTGGGTATGGGTAAAGGTTGCAACAACCCCTGCGGAGAGAATGACAGATATTTATGTTGTTGACATACCAGGCAGCTTGCAACAAAGTCGGCTTTCTTCATTCCTACCCAACAAAGAGATTGCGCCACCTTGCGATAAGTCCGATATACCCCTGAGTGTCCTCCTGTTTGCGTGGTATGAAACTCGGCTATCAACTTGGGCACCCAGGCCGATCGGGCAGACAACACTAGCCTCCCCTTATAGTGTAACCTCTCATGTTCCAGAGTGAACGAGGGATGTGAGTTGGGGTCTTTTCTCAAATCTTCTATCACCTTCTTTAACTCTTCATCTGCCTCAACTTCTTCCAGAATCTCCCTGAAGTCTTGCTAGTAAGGTCTGGCCACAACCCTCAATTCCTTTTCTTCCTGTGGATCATCCTCTTCCTTCCGTGATAGGGCGTCTGCTACCTTGTTGGTGACACCTGATTTGTACACAATTTCAAAGTCATAACCTAGGAGCTTCGCAATCCAATTCTGCTGATTCTGAGTGGTGATGCGTTGTTCCAAAAGGTATTTCAGGCTCCTTTGTTCGGTGTGAACCACAAACCGTTGTCCCAAGAGGTAGGGCCTTCAGTGTTGTATGGCTAAAACCAACGCCATTAATTCCTTCTCATATATCGATTTACTCAATGACCCCTCGGATAAAGCTTTACTAAAGAAAGCTATGGGTTTCTTTCCTTGCATGAGTACCGCTCCTACCCCTCTTCCCGATGCATCACACTCAATGTGGAAAGGCTGGTCAAAATCAGGTAGAACCAGCACTGGTGCAGTAGTGATGGCCTTCTTTAACCTTGACATAGCTTCCTCTGCTTGCTCCGTCCATGTAAACTGTCCCTTTTTAAGAAGGTCGGTCAAGGATTTGGCAATCTTCCCATAATTCATCACAAACCTCCTATAGTATCCTGTCAGACCCAGAAATCCCCTCAAAGCCTTCACCGTCTTAGGTTTTTCCCGGCCTATCACGGCCCTTACTTTGTCTTCGTCCATTTCTACACCCCTCGCGGATATCCGATGTCCCAAATAGCCTATTTGAGTTTTTTTCGAACTCACATTATTTTCTGTTGGCCACCCACCTATTGGCCACGAGTTCCCTTAGCACCGTCCCCACATGCTCTAAGTGCTCCTTCCAGGATCGGCTATACACCAATATTTCATCAAAGAACACCAGTACGAATTTCCGCAGGTAGGGCTGCATCAGGCTGTTCATTGCACTCTGAAATGTGGCTGGTGCGTTGGTGAGACCGAACGACATCACCATGAATTCGTAGTGACCCTGGTGCATCCGAAAGGTCGTTTTCTCTATGTCTCCATCTCACATTCGGATCTGGTGGTAGCCTGACTTCAAATCCACCTTCGAAAAATATTTGGCCCCTCTCAGTTCGTCTAGCAATTCCTCCATCAGTGGGATAGGGAATTTGTCGGGTACCATGGCTCAGTTAAGGGTCCTATAATCCACACAAAATCTCCAGCTGCCATCCTTCTTCTTCACTAATATTACCGGACTCGAATATGGACTGTTGCTTGACCTTATGACGCCCGTTTCTAGCATTTCTACCACCTATTTCTCAATCCCCCCCTTCATCACATGGGGGTAACGGTACGGCCTTACATTCACGTGATTCGTACCCTCTTTTAATGGGATTTGATGAACCATGCCCCTATTTGGCGGTAGTCCGCTCGGCTCGTGAAATACGCTCGCGTGCTGATCCAAAATTTGATTCATGTCATGCGTCTGCTTCTTTGTCATCTGCGGACCGAACGATCTTTCTCCCTGATCGTACGGTTTTCTTTCCTCGTCCTTTTCTGTCTCCCCAAGCTCCCACACCAGCAACCAGGCCTCTACTTCTTTCATTTTGAACAATGCTTCGGGTTCCACCACTCTCCGAGTTAAAGTAGGATCTCCTTTAATGGTCACGTTCCTCCCTTCTTGACCGAACACCATGGTTAGCTTGCCCCAGTTTAATGTTACTTCTCCCAGCTTAGCCAGCCAGTCTCTGATTGTTTACAGGCCGTCAGTCTCTCAAAGACCGTTCCCCGGCTTCTGCCTCCGAAACGGATCACCAACGACTCCTTAAATCCGGCCCACGAGCGGTTCCTAGCCTTCTCCCTCCAAAACCTGAACCAGTGTCCCGCGATTCCCTCCATGCTGATGTAGGCTAGGCGCAACTTTTCTTCCTCCGACACTCCTTGCAGTTCAAAGAATTTGTCCGTTCTATAGATCCAATTCAAAGGATCGCTTCCTTCGAAGATGGGTAAGTCTACCCTTCTCTTCCAATACGGTTGCTCCTCTCGGTGTCCACCATCTAGCCTGCTGCCATCTCTCTCGTCCTCCTCATTCCTTCTCCCGTTGACAGACCCTTGACTTCCATCATGATTTCCCTCATGTCGTCAACCTCGCTCTCCCATCACCCTCACCAGTTCCTGGACTGCTGCCTCCAGTCCACCCATGGAGATTTCTATGACTTCCAATCTTCCTTCGACAGCATTCACTCTTCCCTCCATGATGTCTTTCCTCTTCTCAATAGGATCCGGCAGGTCGGACCAATTGTTATGTACCCGAGTACGTGAACTTGCCACTCACACCCTTTTACACTCCCACAGGTAATAAACAATGGAATTTGACGGAATAAAACTCTTTATTAACTGGAAATATTGGTATCACAATAAACAACCAATAACTGGGAGCAGGGTCTCCGTTAGTTACCTGAGAGCCTAACCTCTCTTACAAAACTCCTTAATCAAAAAAACCTCCTCCTAAACCCTAGGTTCCTCCTTTATTAATACTAATTACTCCTTCCCAAAATGGTAAAGAATAATAGTAATTATGCCTATTTATTATAATTATCTGGTAAGAATATTTCTATCCTTATTTACTATATTTACTTCTATAATATCCTGAGGTACGTCCTTTGAATTTCCCGCCTATCCTAACTGTTGTCAGTTAGGACGCTCGTTGTTGCTTCCACTCGCTTAGGACGCTCGTCATCACCCCACTCGCTCAGCCCTCTTTTTCTCTTCCCCCTACCGTTCGGCCATCATGTTCACCCCTTTCAGTCGTTCGGCCCTCGTGCTTCCTTTCAACCGTTTGGCCCTCGTGCTTCCCCCTTTCCACCGTTCAGTCATCGTGCTCCCCCCTTTCAACCGTTCGGCCACCATCCTCCCCCCTTTCAACCGTTCAGCCACCGTCCTCTACCGTACGGACCCCCTCTCTCTCCTATAACTTCTTCTCTCATAAACTCGTCAGCCCCTAACAATATGTCTATAGCAAATTGATCCAAACACCTTCAAATGTTGAACATATGGCTTGACTCTGGACCAGGCGTCTTTTGGTGTCACTGCATATGTTCAGAATATAGGCAGGTAGTGGTTATTGCCTCTCCCTAATAACAGTGTGGTAAGTTTTTCCCTTTCAGCATGCATCTCATATCCAACAATGTCTGATTTCTTCTCTCAGTCAGACCATTATGTTGTGGTGTGTAGGGTGCAATTACTTCATGTTTTATCCCTTTTTCTGCACAAAAATCCCAGAAATCCTTGAAGTTGTATTCACCTCCACCATCTGTTTGAAATATGTTTAAGTTCCACTCAACTTGTCTTTCAACCAATGAACATAATTTAACAAAGAGATTGAACACCTCACTCTTCCCCTTTATCAAATATAGCCAAATCTTCATGGTGAACTCGTCCACAAAGGTGACAAAATATCTACTGCCACTCAATGATGGTGTATCCAGTGGTCCACATACATATGAATAGACCACTCTAAGTGGTTGTTGCGATCTGTATTGTGCAATGGTTTTAAAAGTCTTCCTTAGTTGTTCCCTATTGCACATCCTTCACAAGTGTTCAAAGGAGAGTAAATTTGTGCCATACCACACACACCATTTGCTTGCTACTCAAATGATTCAAACTTTTAAAATTTTGGTGGCTAAACCTATAATGCCACAACCAACTCTCTTCCTCAACATTAATGGTATCCAAACATTAAACTATTATAGCATTTTAATTTACCTTGAACGTTCTGTTTCTGGACAATGGTTCCTTGATCACCAATCTCTATTTAGAATCATATATCTCTATGTGATTTTGTTGCATATTCATCACATATCCTTTTCCCAGCAACTGTCCCAAACTGAGAAGATTGTTCTTAATGTTTAGAACATATAACACGTCACTCATATAGGTTGTCAGCAAACCTTACATTTTCTCCAGTCAACACTCTTCTTTCCATCTTTTCCTCTCCCTCTATATTGGTTACCACTTCGTTTATCAGTATCCCAGCCAGAAGCTCGTTCTTGAGAGTTTGAGTCACTGGTTTTGTCACCATTTCATCCACGTCTACAACCTCGTCGCACGCATAGAATTAACAAGAGCTTGAATCTTGTTAAAATTTTCAAATATCGATTCTTGGTTAGTCATGGAAAGAAGTTCAAATTGTCTCCGCCTGGGTTGCAAACACACCTTTTTGGTTTTTGCTGCATTCTCAAATGCCTGCTTCAACATGTCCAAGGCTTGCTTTGCGGTTTCTGAAACATATTTACCGAGACGCATTGATGTAACAACACCTTAGCCTTGCAATCTAGTCTCTTATTCATCTTGTATGTCTGTTTCTGATCATCTGAGGCATTCTTGGCAGGTTCTTGGAAATCTATCACAATTTCATCTACTTTCCGAAACCCAAAGATAGCCTCCAACTTCACACACCAATCCTCATATCCTTGCCCATCAAAAACAGGAAGACTCCTTGGTATGACACCCATAGCAGCCATACACACACTTTCAGTAATGCTCCCTTCCACACAAGTCCTTCTATAACCTTGTTCTAGATACCACAATGTTGGAGCTGGAACGCTTAACACTCATGACCTCACTGCACTCAAGGCACTCACATTGGCTCACACTCACATATCATACATAGAGGGAAAGAAATATGCAGAGAAAACAGGTACTGATTTCCTCATTCCACCACTTCACATTACATAATTGCACCAGTATATAAACTGTCTAGATGACAGTTAATACGGTTATATGAAACTAATCTCTTTGATTAGTTTTCAACATTTTAAATATCTTATTTAGATTAATCTTGATAAAAATGTATTAAATAATATAATAAATGTTTTCTTGTAAGAAATAATAATATAATAAATGTGATCATTATAGAAACGAAGGTACATGCTAGGAAGAAATGAAAGTTACCTCTATAAAGACCAATGCAAAATAAAACTGCAAGAAAGTTTTGCGATGTCAACAAACTGAAAGGATAAAAACCAAACCAGTAGAATCTAAGGAACAAGGAGGTAAAGGACTAGATTATATATAAATGTATAAAGGAAAATAACCTAACAATGGAATAAACAAGGATAGAAACTTACCTATTACGTATATTATGTTTGCATTACTACCTGAAAAACATGAGAATGAAATTCAGGGAACTGAAAGAAGATTTAGAAGAACTTTGTAAGATCTTACATAAAGACATTGCAGAATAATTTTGCTTTATAATTAAAACTTCCAATCAGAATATATTTATTTATTTAAGACCTTCATATCTTTTAACCATGTAATAACACCCGTCGAACATATTAGGCATGAGTGTTGATAAATGCAATTTAGAATTCACCATAACGTGGTCAGTTCATTCAATTTGTAATCTATTTTAGTTTTTTTTTTGTTTAAAAAATCATATAATCTATATTTAATTTAGTTGAATCATTTTTAAATATTTAATTTCTCAATATATAGTTTGCTTCCATTTATGTATTTTATTTATTCCTACAAAAAAAAAATAAAAGGATTAATTCAATGGTGATGAAGCTACTCTCAACAAAATAAGAATGTACAGGAATCCCAATACTTTTAAGAGGGAGGTCTCTTCTTCATTTATGTGAAACGGTACCAGCCCTCTCCAAAAGTTGTGCATGTATATAAAACAAAAATACCTAACATAGTGCTAAAAAAAATAAGAAACATATTAAAATGCAAATATGTCTACTTTACCAAACAAAGAAAATACAAAAACTAAATTACTTGTTATTCTATTTTAATAATTTTCTGAATAAAAAATTCAATTTAATTATTCAAGTATAAGAGAGAATATTATAATTTTCATTTAATTATATCATCATAAAATGTGAAAGAGAGAAGCATGGATAACAATGTAAGGCAGACTATCATCAAATAATTGGGGGTGGAAATTTCATCTCATTTAGTGCTACTTTGCCTACTTAGCCGACCATACGGAGCACAGTTGGACCACTACCCTTTAAAAAAATTCTATTAAAACTTTTTATAATGTAATTTTGTTAAGATTTTAAGCATCTAAAAAAATTAGAATATATGTTTTCATTATTACTAGTTATTTTATAAACTTAATTTTTATATTATTAATAAAAAAATATTTAACTGAAAGGTAGACTAAATTTATTAATATACTTTTCTCATTAATAAATTTGTTCATTTAAATGAATGTTATAAAATAAAAATTTTAAATTTTATTATTATTATAAATTGGACAGATTGACTTATGGGAGGTATTCATAAATGAGGTGGACCAGTTTTTAATTAACAAGTTGTCTATGTTCAACTTGATGGGAAGACTAGTAGCTCATCCACTAAATGAATTACTTAAATAGATGTCTATATTAATATCAATGGGAACATAAACACATTCTATTCACATGTGTATCTTTTTTTAAAAATAAAAAAAAAATAATTAAAAATTAGACATTATAACAACTATTAAAATAAAAATAATTATTAAAATGTTCATTAAAATTATTGAAAATTAATATAGAAAAAGTAATTATGAAATAAATTTTTTATTAACTTTAAGGATAATTAAATTTATCGCAAATAGTTTAATATAAACAATAAAATTAATAAAACAGGTTGTGGTGATAAAAAAAATACGTAATAAATAAGCTAAATCTAAAACCATTTCAAAATAATTATAGAGAAAAATCATTTTATTAATAGCTACAAATGATTACGAAAATTAATAAAACAACTTTTTATCAATAAAACAAACTGAAATAATAATTTAACCAAATATAGACACAGAGATAAAGTGAAATGGTGTAATTACCGCTGCTGCATTCGTATGTGACTGAGTTAGGTTCTTCATAGATATAACGGCAGTCTTGCTGGCACCGAACTTCATGTGTGGATTCATCAACAATACTACAATCTACTCCCTTTCCGCATCGATTTTCACAGATAACATAGAACCAAGAGAGTTCAAATCCCTGCGAAAGCATTTTGTAGATTTCACTGTACGAAATTGCTTTGTTGGACTTGTGCTCTCCCACACCAGCAAGAGTAGCCACCATCAGCTGGCACCCAACCTTGATGTCCTTCACACCAAAACCGTTTTGCGAATCCCTAACAAAAGCATACACGTGTCCTCTCAGGTCGCAACCACTGGCTTCAACAGCAACATATCTAGGATCATCAGCGATTGGATAGCTGCAATTGAAATACGCTATCGACGGTTGAAAAAATGGGTCCAATTTCAGCGGATACCTTCCAGGACCAATGAAATCGTTACTAAAATTGCTGGAGTGCAAGAAATAGCGAGGCATGGAGGAGCAGGTACCGTCCTCCGCATCACTCACTCGGATTTTGTATCTCTTGTAATCGATTTCTTGGACTCTGTATTTACCAGAAAACAGGGTAAGAAGAGTTGCGTTGTTCTCACACTGCAATTGGTACCTCGTGTCGCCGCAGTGAGATGGGTCACCGCTGAGTCGAAAGGGGTAACTTATGTTGGGAATGTTGCCGCATGAGGAAGCAGGGCAGTTGGAGCTGAGCGCGGCGGCGCAAGTTTGTATAAGTAGAAGGATGACGACGATAGGTATTCTTACTCGTCTTTTCATCGTTGCTGTGTCAAACTCTTTGCTAGGCTCACTTGAGACTATTTGCTGTATTGCAAGGGTTTCAACTACTAAGAAGACAGAAGAAGATATTTTCAATTGTTTTGAGGGGTCATATTTTATTAACAGTTATAGTTGTACTGTGTATTATCCATCCGATCCTACGGACCAACGGATGGAGACACTAAAAGGTTGTCTTTAACCAGTATTATAACTTGCAATGGACGGGCTTTTTAAAGAATAAAATATATTTATTTTACAACTTTAAATTTATAAAATTATAATTAAATTTTTATGTAACTATTTTACAATATAAAATTGAATAATATTTTTCTTATAAAATTATTTTTACTAATGTTTTTATTTTTAGTTTTTGTAACATATTTTAAATTTAATTAAATATTTTAAAGTATAATTAATAAGATAGAAACGTCAACAAAATAAAGATAATACAAAACATAATTATAAATTTGACTTCGTCCAATTCAACTTAGAACAAAAACTATAAATCTAGAAACTAGTTTATAGAAAACTAAATATTCGTTGTCTCGCCATCCAACTCCAGGTCCACAAATATCTCTTCATCCTCTCCTCGCATCTATCAAATGATTATAACCAAGAATCACATAGCACAAGAACATACAACCAAGCACAAACAAAAGATAAGCTAGTGTAAATAGAAACATTATAAAATGACTAAGATTTCTACATAGATCATCAAACCAAACCAAGTATACAAACATTCTAGCAACATATATTACGCACAGACCTGACTCATCCGGATATAGTACGAATGTTAAGTTATAGTGGTTCCTGCACCTATAATGGTAATACTACTGGCTCAATCCTAGCTATCATACAAGGTTAGTCCTTTTCAATTGTCTTTAACAAAAACAAGAGTCATAGACAAAGACCTCCTGCTATTCTCACCACATGACTCATCACTCTCTAACTAAGCATGGATGATCATTAGAATGTAGGATGAACTCCAAACTTGACTCCGGTCATTCATACTAACAACATTATCAAGCACCACCATGAAACCTCCCCACGAGGATCATGGACTTACGTTCCTCAATACCATTCACTTAAATCACAACATACTCATCATCATCATCATCATAATTTAACATATCATATACTCAAAGTAATTCAAGGATAAAATTCACTTATAACAAATCTGGAAATAATAATCACATAATTTCCGTCATAATAGCTTGATACCCACACTAGACAAGGGAAAAAGGGCTTGAAAATCTCACCGACAACTCTAGAAGGGTCAAAAATACCCCTTAAAAACGACTTAAAGAACGTCTAAAATGGATGTTCGAAACTCCAAATTTGAGATTCCCTGATGGAGCTGTCGCACCTCATACAAATTTGATGTGCATTAAGAGTGTAGTATAGTGTTAGGAAGTGACTCCTAGGTTGTCTCTCAAGGACCAAATGTGGTTCGAGACTTAGGTCAAACATGTAGTGTGGAGGTTTTGAAAGTGTTTTCTTGATTAGAAATGAACTAAATTAAAATGAAAATTAAATAGAACCAAACATAATTGAAAAACATTGAAATAAATGAACAAAGCATGAAGTCCAAACGATCCTACAAATGACCGAACGATTCTACATTGAGACCGGATGGTCTCTAAAGCAAGTGAGGAAATTAGAAATGCAGGAAGATAAAGAAACCAAACAGAGTAAACAACATAGTGAACGAAAACAAAAAACTGAATGGTCCTAAAAGAAGACGTGGGAACTAATTAAATTGCAACAGAGAAATCAGAAACACGCATAAATGCGTAACAAAGCTAATTGCTGAATTAAATGACCAAAATGAGCTTGAATACGAATCATTAAATGCAACCCGAGAATAGAAGCAACAATTGAAAAGCTTAATGCACTGGAATCAAATTTTAATGCAAGAAAAATGCTTGAACCAATTAAATATAGCGGAGGAATCAACAATTGCAATTATCCTATTAAAATGCAACTATTAAACTAGAGAAACAATGAAGTGTTGATTGTGGTCTGGAAGCACCCACGCACATCCATCACGGCAAGCAATAAATTAAAAACGTGTGATAATCAAAATAGAATAAACGAGCACCTTGCAATTAAACCTTCAAAGCAAAAGTGAACTTCCATAACGATGAACATTAAAAAAAACACAAGTGAAGAGTCAGTTAAATAGCTTAAAACATCAGTCAGCATTCAACATGTAGAATATAAAAATCATTCTCGGTTAAGTGTGAGACAATATAAAAGAAGACTTTTTTTTTCATTTGGAGCTCTCCCCTCGTGGATGTGACGGTAGTGTGCCCCTCAACTTTGCTCCGCTTCAGCCATATCCCTCCATCCTTGCTCTAGCTCCTTCTTGAATCACCGTTCCACTCTCCTCCGCTCCTTGTGAGAAAGAATCATGAATGCCCTTGTACCGGCTGGACCTAAAGGGTTTCTGGACCAAATTCGCTGCTCTCTACTGGACTTGCTTCTTCACGTTGCTGGACCTGCTTGCTGAACGCCCTTCTCCATTCAATCACCGGGCATTCAAAGTTGCTTCTACTGTCCGTGTGAAGGCTGGATGTTGGATCAGGCCTTGCTGCCTATTTCTTTCCCACGCTGGACGTGTGTTCATAGTTGCTAGACGTCACTCCCCTTTCTTTTCTTCTTGCGTGTGGCTTCTGCATACTGTTCTCCATCCTCGCTGGACACTCCCAATGGGTCGTGACCGTGTGCCCCTTTTCAAAGTAAAGGAAGCAGCTACAGCGTGTCCCCCATCTCCGTGTGCATCCAAGTCCACTATTGTTGGACCAAGGTCGTGACATGCGTGAGAGCCCAAGTGAATCCAGAAAATGCATACTTTCCCCACAACCATGATCTTAAAATCTTACTTGTTAAAACTCCCACTCTTATGCCCAAAACTCACTCTTCTCATAATTTATCCCATACCCAAGTTTTATGACAACACATAAGCTCAAACTTACTAAATCTACATTTAGAAATTCATCAATAAACAAACTTTAACCGTAGCAAACCAAACACACCAGCATGGATCAATTTTCAATTCAACATACCATCACTTTCAAGCACCCAACATACCAAGTTTCACGGTTTAATCAAAGTTCATAAATAAATCATCACATCATCACACAAACATCAAATATCATATGCATACCAAATCGAAACCAAACAAACTAGCTTCCCTTACCTAGTTGACGCTCCGAAAATTCTGAACTCTAAAATTCCTCCTACGACTCGAAGATCTCTAGTTGCTCCTACAATTCATGACAATTTGATCATAGTATACCCTTAGTACAACTGATCAACAGAGAGTCTTAGGAAAGACTCAAACCCCAAAAGAGTAAAGAAAATCCTTCATGCAAAGATACCCAAAATTTAAGGAAGAATGGTAGAAACCAACTTACCTTATAACTGAAATCAATCGGCTAAAAATAAAGATCTCGCCTCAAGGAACCCTCATGTGATCTCTGATCTTCCTATAGATGAGTAAGGGGGGTTTCTAGAGAGAAGATAGAGAAAATTTTAAAGAAAGGAGTTTTAGAGAGAGAAAGTTTCTTAGATAACGAAACTCCTTATCAGAAAATTTTATTTATAAAGTTGATATTTTTGAAATAAAATAATGGAGTATCATTATTTAAAACACTCTAGTACATCTAATACTCTATTTTTAAGGGTCTTACAATTTATTTGTCATTGATTTTTTTATTACTATTTTCTTATTTAGTACAAATAAAAGGAATTTTAATAAAAACTTTAACTTGAATATAACATAAATTAGCATTTAGTACTTATGTAGGATGATCTTAGATGTTGAATATGCAAAACAAAATAAGTGATCTATGTGAAAAAAAACTATATTATTTATAACAAATAAACAATTGAATATTTGAAAGTAATTATATAGAAATTATTGAAAAATAAATGGTAAGATCTCATTATTTGATTTAAATTTAATGTTGTATAATAGAAAGTGAGAACAACTGAAAATAGTGAATAAGTTGTAAAGATTAATAAAGCTCGTCAACCTCTATTTCCTCCCATAAATATTAAGTTAGATTTGAAAAAATTGTAAAGAAAAAAATATATGCAGAAAACAATTCATGTATACACTTTATTATTAAAAATAATAAATATTGTAGAAGAACAATTCTAGTTTTTTTTTTCTTTACTTTTTTTCTCTTATGTAATTAGTTTTCATAAATGAACATTAACATGCATTATATATGAAAAGTGACAAAAACAAAAAATTATTGAAAGTTTAATGTATACTTTTATTACGGAAATAAATAATTTCCTATAATTTCTCATAAATTTTATATTTAAATTTCATAAATTTTTATAAATGTTTTTTACTTTTCATAGAAACACTTATCAAATAATAAAAAAATAGCAAATACAGGCATAGTTATGCTTTTAACTTACATAAAATAATACAATTTTGAAGTTCTATTGGTGCTGTGAAAATAGGTTAGAGTTTGAATCAAGTTAGGTTGAAAAAAAAAATTGATATGGACCAATTTTGAATCTGACTCATTAAAAATTCGACTCATTTGGGTTAGATCACCAACTCATCAAATTTTTTAATAAATTTTTTTTATTAGATTAGTAATTTTATAAAATATTCAAACAAAAACTCATGAAATTATTTTGGTATGAAATAATTAGGTAACATGAAAAATCTATAAATAATTCAATTTTTATGAAGAAACAAATTTGAATAGTTATGTTAACTCATTCTTATGTTTGATTGATCATAAATCTAATTTAAGATCCTTCCCATAAATTTAGGTTTGAATTAGAAAATTTATTATTTTTTTAATTGAGAAAAAAAACTTCTAATTAAATGAGTCAATCAACTTTTTTAACTTACCAACCCGTAATGGATTCAGCCGAATTCATATTTTTTCAACTGACTAATAAGTGAATAATGTTACTCCCTACACCACCACATGTTTCTTCCTACACCACCACATCCCACAAATACCCCTCAGTTAAAATTAAACTACCGTGGTTGAAGTAGACCTCAACGGAAATGGGAGTTCTGTCGGATGTCTATGTCCATGGTTGAAGGAGGTCCATACTGATATGGGTGGAATTTGTTCTTATTTTATTCAATTCCTTGTAGCTAGCAAGACCTAGTGAAGAAAGTCAATTACTCTTCTTCACCATTTTTGTTTTCCTCAGTTTTCAGAAACCATGAAAACCAATACGCAAATGACTTAGGGTGTCTTCTGAGTCCATTTTTATAGTCTACATACACCAATCCAAAGTGTTTTGTGTAACCTTGAGCCCATTCAAAGTTGTTCAATAAAGACCATGCATAGTAGCCCCTCACATGTACTCCATCCCTATGCATTCAAATCATACACAAAACTTAAGTTTCTTAAGACTCAACTCAAAATATCAGACTACAAGGTCAAGTTTGGTTGTTATGCTGATTTTAGAAAAATATAGCATATAAGTATGCTGATATAAAATAATACAAATTTAAAAAGAATCACTAAAATGTATAAATGATAACAAAAGCACAAACACACACCATTTTAATCTCACAAAAATCAGATGGAAAATAATCAATATCTCATACTATAACTTCATACCTTCAACCATTTTTTTTACTTTTTTTAACAAAACAGTTTTTTAAAATAAATTAAATCAATTAAAAATAAATATATTCTAAACATAATATTAATTAAATGAATCTAACAAAAAATATTAAAAAACGAAAAAAAAAATCAATACAAAAGGCCAACGAAAATGGAGATTCGTTGGACCTTACCCATCTCCATGGACGGATCTCCGTATCAGTTGAAGAACCATTTTCATTGAGGCCTCTAATGTTTTCTTTCTTTCGCTTACAACAAATACAACGTACACAGCAACACATACCTCGATTTCAAAGTGTTGAGGAGATCAAAAGAAGCACCAAGAGAAACACACTAAGGGAGTAAGAAGAGGAGAGAATGAAGAGGGGAAGAGATAATTAAGAAAATGAAATGTGGGTATGGTGCTACCTTGGAGTGAAAAGGGGAAGGGATTAGGGTTTGAAGAAAAAGTTAAAAAGAAAAAGGAAGAGGAGGGGAGAAGGAAGAGGGAAAGAGAGAAAGAGAAATTAAGAAAATGAAATGTGGGGTTGGGGGTGTGGTGAAGCCGTGGAGTGTAAAGGGGAAGGATTTAAAGTTTGAAGAAAAAGTTAAAAAGTAAAAGGAAGAGGAGGAGAGAGAGAAGAGAGAAAGAGAGAATTAAGAAAATGAAATGTGGAGGTGGAGGTGTGGTGCGACAATGGAGGGAAAAGGGAGAAGGGATTAGATTTTGAAGAAAAGGTTAAAAAGTAAGGTAAAAGTAAATATTCACCTAAGGTTACTTTTGGATTTAAGAAAAATTGGGGGTGGTGTAGGGATAAAGGTGTGGTGGTGTAGGGAGGAACTACCATAAGTGAATCAGATTTGTTGGCTCATTAAATGATTGATCCACAAAGCCGAATAGAATAAAAACACTATTTTGATAGCACTAGTTTGTATTTATTATTTTCAAAATATAATGTCTTTCATACTTTGTATATCTACTGAGATCATATAATCATAAGCATAAAGGTAAAAAGGGAGAGATAAAGAGAAAAAAATGACCAAAAGAAAGAAAGTTACTAGGGTGTGTTCAAAGTTATCTTCCTTTTTTTTCAAAAGTTCACTAATATCCTACATCTTGCAAAAATGGTTCAAGTTGGTCTTTTTTGCTTACGACGTTAAAAATTTAACAGCGTAATGTCCACCTTAGCCAATAATAGTGACATGTCCAGTTATGTGGCAACTGATCAAATCGACGTGGCAATTGAGTACAACCTCAGTTCAGGGTAGATTCCATCTTCGCGGTACTGTGGGCGTTAGCAGCAGCGTATCTACGGCGAGATGAAGGCTTTGTTCTACAATGTCTCTGTGGCGCGATGAGGGTCTCCATTTTGCAACATCTTCTCGCGATCTGATTGCTGTGTTTTGGGGTTTTCTTTTTGTTAGAATATTTACCTTATTTATCATGATTATATTATGTCTAGGGTTACTCTATTTATCATGATTATATTGTGTTTAGGATTATCCTATTTATCATGATTATATTGTGTCTAGGTTATCCTATTTATCATGATTATATTGTGTCTAGGTTACCCTGTCATGATTATATTGTGTCTAAGGTTACCCTAATTATCATGTATTCTTGTATCAATTTATTTTTATAAATATAAGATTATGAGAGGGATCAATCAAGCCCTCAAGAATTATTTTATAGTTTCAATCTCAAGTTGGTATTAGAGCAGTCCTGATCTGACGGCCTTAAAAATTTCATATTTTCTTAAATACCTTAATAAGCAGTCCTGATCTGGTTTCTATCTAGTCTCCAAACCCTAGTTGTTGTCCACAATCGTTTGGCACAGTTTGCCGCTATCTGGTGTCGTTTGCCGTTGTCTGACATCGTTTTCCGTTGTCCATTTGGCACTATTTTTCCACTGTGAGGAGTTGTCCTCATAAGTTTGTCACCATCAAACTCTGTTAACTGTCATTCTGACGTCATCCGCTAATGCTCGCCACCGACCACCGCCACAGTTTAGTCCGACGACCAACGGATCTGGATCGCCTCCTTGAGCCATGGTCAACCTTGCCTATGTCGAGGGCTAGTTCTCATCCAAGCATCGCCACGTGCGCCACATTTGTTCAACCTCTGTCGCCGCTCCCGTCGCGTTTTCTCTGACAAAGTTAGGGGTTTTGTGCGCATCGAGGAGCGTGACCCATCCCTGGTTGTCGTTGCCATTCGTCTTGCTAGACCAAAAGAAAAAATAATCTTTGTTTCAACATTGTTCCTTAGCGTCTTTCATGTGTTTAGCTTTGCATATTGTAGCAGCTATGATTCCTGATGGAGAGTCATTGCTATTAGCTGGTTAACACCAAGGAATTTCAACACCAAAGTCATAAATTTGAGGTCCTCATGGCATGAGGGGAATCTACTTTTGGAAAGATTCAGAATCTAAGTCAAACAATTTCACCAGTCCCTTGCCATATCTGTTTTTGGATCCTTTGATGAATAAAGGAGACCATTATGATCTTCCACCTTCATGATTTGTCATTGGCGCATTGTCATTTCCATCAGTCAGTAATGACAATTTAGTCCCTGCAGTGAGGGGAGTATGTTTCAGCCACTAGTCAGAGGCCCCCAACTAGTCAAAGATGATCGTCCCTGCTTTCAGCCACTGCAGGCCCCAATTAGTCAAAGATGACACTCCCTGTAGTTTTGTCACTTCCAGTACAGACCTCATCAGATGGCAGTCCCTGCATTTTTGTCGCTTTTAGCCATGCAGGCTCCATCCTTACTTGATGGCAATCCAGTCTCTACAGTTTATCGTTGTCTACAACTCATCATTCACTTTGGATGGAAATCAACTTGTCAAAGTCATCCGTTCATGGTGCTAGATGAAGTTTCGTGGTTGTCCAATATTATTCTCCATAAGCTTATGAGGAGTCTCTTTGGTTATGCTAGTTTGTGAGTCCAATTTTGTTTATAGACATTCTCTCTTGACGGTTTGAAGCATATGTACATCTTATTCGAAGCCAGAGTGACCACGTCTATTGCCTCGACATTTTAGACAAGTTGATTTTGTTGGACTGAGTTTATTTATTCCAAGCATGACACATACAATTTGTATGCTCCAGCTTGAGGGGGAGTGTTAGAATATTTACCTTATTTATCATAATTATATTATGTCTAGGGTTACTGTATTTATCATGATTATATTGTGTTTAGGATTATCCTATTTATCATTATTATATTGTGTCTAGGTTACCCTATTTATCATGATTATATTGTGTCTAGGTTACCCTGTCATGATTATATTGTGTCTAAGGTTACCCTAATTATCATGTATTCTTGTATCAATTTATTTTTATAAATAAAAGATTATGAGAGGGATCAATCAAGTCCTCAAGAATTATTTTACAGTTTCAATCTCAAGTCTTTTCTTGTGTTTCAAACCTTACAAATTTTAGGAATTTCAGATTAAGGTTTTGAATCAGGGTTGATTTCGCGTTTTTAGATTCTTTTTCCTATACACGGTATGTGCCTTCCAATATTCAATAGAGATTGTATTTTCACTCCCATACAACATCCAATCAAGATCTTCAAGCTCTAAACATTGGAAGAACTGTTGAAGCTTTGAGCTGGAAAGAATATTAGCTAAACCCGGGCAAAGTTGGCTACCTGCTTAGATATGGTCTTACAAAACAATGTTGTATGAGAAGATCAACATAGTGTTCCCTGTTATAACCATTCTATACAAGCAAGGATCTGTATCCCGTATATCTTCTAAGCTAACACGAATTCCAGTACTGATAAAGATATATAGTGAATGTTGAACCTATATAGCATCAAGAAAAAATCTCAACAATCCTCCTAATGTAGTGTAGGGTAGTAAATACATAAGCTATATTAGGCTAGCCTAGATCATTTAACTTACAGTACTAGTAAATGCATAAGCTATGGAAAAAAATATTTTTCTCAAACTTGCATTAGCTTTAGTAGGAGTGTAAAGAAACTTGAATCAGAGCACCAGTTGGAAAAACAGACTTTATTCTACCTTGGGAGCAATAAATTGATGCAACCCTCTCTAATCCAATTGAGATCAAAAGGATGCTACATATAACATAACATAAATAAATACCCACGTCATGTCCTCAATTCAACCTCTATCTGTTGGGTATAACGAAACAATCTTGGCCAAGCTTTTAAATTCTAGTTCTTGTCACAATTTTGTTGCATTTTCTTAATATTACAAAAACTAACAAACAAAAACAGTAGTAGCCCAGATACAACAAACACCTTGCCATTGCATTCTTCACATTACAAGAAATTACAAACAAATGAGATAGGTGCAGTCACAATTGCAACCTTAAACACTGTAAAATCCTTGACATTGCAGTCGAAATTGCCAAATTGTTTCCCATCCAAAAAAGAATCAAAATATATACAATCCATCTTCTTCATTTCGGGCACTAACTCCACTTCCCCATTCTCAACTCCACTCCATGGCACCCACAAATTTGCATGCCTCCCCAAAGCCCTATCCCGATCACCCACAACCATAGTCCCCAAATCCGCCTCCCTCGCCCTCTTCAACATATCCGAAAAATTCGAATCATCTGTGTTTCGGCAGGATTTAGAACCCAAATCCAAATCATTCAACGTTGTCTGCTCCGACGTCCAATTGTGTTGTCTTCTCTCTTTTTCTTGTCCGAGCCGCGGGGGAGGGTGCCTGCAAAAGACACTCCGATGCTCAAGTCAGCGACTTTGCGTAATAATCTTGTAATCAAGATTTAGATATCAGAGCTCTAAGTTTCAGTTCAAGTTCAAGTTAAGTTACTGGTTCATTGACCTGAGAAGTATCATCTTTATCGATTAGTTCATTAATCTGAGAGGTGTCATCGGTGGGACGACTCTTCTGCACTTTTACCGTTCGGTCGACTATGAGCCCATAGTAACAATCTGAAACTGAAAACAACCAATCAATCCCTCTACTCATGGAATGAACCTTCAGGACCCAATCCGCCGCTTGCGGTTTATCCTCCGTTGTCTTAACAAACACCACCGCCTGCAGCAACTCTGCCGCCAGCCTGTACCCCACCTTCGAAACCAGCAGCGTCCTCGCCGGCTCATTATACTTACGATTCAAAAACTGTTCCTTGAAACCTCAGCGTGATAAGTGTATAAAAATAAGTATATAAGTCATTATATAATAAGTATACAAGTCATTCAGTCTTCGCAATTGAAAAAACAACTTTAAACATATCACAATCATGTTTATATCAGAGAAACCTGCATCTCTTGGAATTTGACTGAGGATTAGTTAAAAAAACATTGATTTGAAATCCCCTTAAATTATGTCATGTCCAGCTCTTGGAGCACCTCTAGTTGGCAATTAAAAGCTTTAATACACTTCCAATTATCACGGTGGAAGAGAAAGAAAGATTACGTGGGCTGACTGTATACATACCTTACTAGTTTCGTCATTCTTCACTTTGAAGTTAGAAGAGTCTACACATCCAACAGAATGTTTAAGTTATCTTCTAGTACATGTCAGTTCAACAAATTTATCCGTAAAAAGCTATAAAATCATAATGAATGCATATATTGTTATAAGCTAAATTTATAATTTATCAAAATTAAGTTTTATTTTTAATTTGCACAACTAATTTTAACTCTTAAAAAAATATTTATTTATTTTCTGAAAGTCATTATAAAAGAGCTGCTCCAAACATGTAATATCATCGGTAACAAAATTGGATAGTGCACTAGTTGGATAAAAAAGAACAAATGGGGTAGTGGGCATCCCTTATTCCTTGTCACTCAATATGAAGAACCCTTACATAAACCCTAAATATTATTATTTTTAATCATATTCAGAGTTTCGTGTTAATAGTATACAATTTATTTAATATTTCATATCAAACATCTGCCATTGTTTATATGTTTTTTCCTATATAATGTATCTGGTCTAATCCTCTGCTGTGTGACTGTGCTGGAGGCACGGGTCCCGTAGTCAAGATTGTTGTACTCTGAAAATTTGTTAACACGGTATCCAATTAGCATGATTTACGTACCCCATGAAAAGATCAACACAAGTCGTGAAATTGTCTTAAAAAGTAGGTTTAATTCCTATTTTGGTCCCACTTTTCGTAGGGTCTGTTCAAATTGGTCCTATTTTTTTTCAAAAGTTCACTAAAATCCCACTTTTCGCAAAAACGGTGCAAGTTAGTCCTTTTTGGTTACGGCGTTAAAAAACTAACGGCACAGCTGCCCAGCTGGAAGAAAACTGATGAGCTGTACATTTTTTTGTTGACGTGGCACTGTGAATTGGTGATTCATCCTGAGAGCAGAGGATTCATGGCTGTTTTACCCAAATTGAAAAGCAAAGTTAGGGTTCTGAAATCTAAAAGCAGGAGGTTTCAGCAAAGTTAGGGTTCTGAAATTTAAAAGCAGAGGTTTAGGGTTAGGGATGAATTCATCACAGAGTTGTTCTTCCTGTTCGAAGGCAACCTCCAAAGGATTTTCGCAATCCTCACACGGTGTTGTTTCCAGGGGAGTTGGGATAACCCCTATTTGCCACTGTGGTGATATTGATGTAATGAAAGTTGCTAGAACTTCAAGGAATGCTGGGAGGAAATTTTGGGGATGTCGCCATTACAAGGTGTTTTGAATAGCGTACTGTCCACTTCCATGTGTTTTGGATTTTATTTGTTTTAACATTTTTGTGTTCTTGGTGAATAATAGGGTGGGATATCAAGTGGGATGTCATGTAATTTTTTCAAGTGGTGTTCTGAGGACAATGCTGATGATAGAGATGGTACAATTGTGAGACAAAGCAACAGGATATTTGATCTGGAAAATAATGTCAAAGAGTTGCAGAGAACGATAAAGTTCTTACTTGGAGTTGTGTTTGCTGTTATTGTGTTGAACATTATGACATTGTGGTTGTGTTTAGCTTGATCTTAGGTGTGCAATGTGCAATTTATGTTTTGTTCATGTAATGGCTCAGCTGTTTAGCATCATGGAATATCAGTTGTTGTAATATGAGTGAACAATCTGAGTTCGTGTAATGAAGTTCGTTTTAGTCCCCCCTTTGATTTAAAAATGTTAATTGTGGTCCCCCTTTGCTTTTAAATTTGTTCACGATGGTCCCTTTTTCCTTTAAAAATTGTTCAAATTGGTCCCTTACTATATTACTATAATACATATTAAGGATACCTGGCAAAAAACATATATAATGACATAAAATATCACTACTTCCAAATATCACAACATAATATCAGTGCAACATATTTAATTAAAGTGCTTAATAAGAATTCAACATACAGAATGAAAGTGTTTGATAAGAATTCAACACAGACAATGAAAGTGCTTAATACATCCACAATTAAAGTAGTTAAGAAGAGTACATATTAATACATCCAAATTTTCAACTAAATCTATGGATCTTTTCTTCTAATGTTTAACTTCTGCAAGGGATGAGTCAGAGTGTTGAAAAAATGGTCTGGTAATCGTTTACAGAATCCTGGTAAACGATTACCTGAGAGAAAACTGGATTTTGTACAGAAAGTCCAACACAGGTACTCAGTCATGTGAACTGGGGTCACCATTGGCCAAAAAGGTGAGTTTTAAGCACTTTTGCACTTTTCTTAGGCTGGTCCTGGTGTTTCAATGGTGGGAAGAGATGTTTTGGCACCCCATGATGGAGGAAAAAAACAATGTTTATGAGATGAGCAACTTGGGTGAGATAACATGCTGTCAACTTTGACCTTTGCTTGCTATTTTACTGATAACTTTTCCCACCGACCTCCAAATGATGTGATTCTTTTTTTATTAGAAACTAGACTCAAAAATCTTTCCAATGACTACTAATTTGTATTTTTTGGACATCTGAGTTGGTACAGTTTATTCTTTCAAGTTAGCGTTTCATATATTTTTGCCAACTCTGACCTTTGCTTGTTCTTTTGCTCATAACTTTCTCCACCGAACTCCAAATGAGTTGATTCTTGTTTTGTTGGAATCTATACTCAAAGACCTTTCAAATTATGCCTTAGAAATCAAGTTTACACCTTTTTTGACACTGTAATCGATTACAAGGACACTGTAAACGATTACCCGAGAGAAAACTGGATTTTGTACAGAAAGTCCAACACAGGTACTCAGTCAGGTGAACTGGGGTCACCATTGGCCAAAAAGGTGAGTTTTAAGCACTTTTTGCACTTTTCTTAGGCTGGTCCTGGTGTTTCAATGCCTGGTGTTTCAAAACAATGTTAAATATGCGTTGTTGGAATATCGCGGTCCTTGTTGTAATATGAGTGAACAATCTGAGTTCGTGTAATGAAGTTCGTTTTAGTCCCCCCTTTGATTTAAAAATGTTAATTGTGGTCCCCCTTTGCTTTTGAATTTGTTCACGATGGTCCCTTTTTCCTTTAAAAATTGTTCAAATTGGTCCCTTACTATATTACTATAATGACATAATATCACTACTTCCAAATATCACAACATAATATCACTACTTCCAAATATCACTACTTCCAAATATCACAACATAATATCAGTGCAACATATTTAATTAAAGTGCTTAATAAGAATTCAACATACAGAATGAAAGTGTTTGATAAGAATTCAACACAGACAATGAAAGTGCTTAATACATCCACAATTAAAGTAGTTAAGAAGAGTACATATTAATACATCCAAATTTTCAACTAAATCTATGGATCTTTTCTTCTAATGTTTAACTTCTGCCTTTGTATTGGCTCACTTAAATCTCGGATGGAATCTTGACTTGGTTGTGGTGGTTGAGGAGATTGGGGACTTGATAGCTGTGAAGGTGCAATGGGTTGTGAACTTTGTGCCTGTAAAGGGCACATTTTTTTGTTGTGCCCCAGTTCACGGCAGATACTATATCTCTTTCGCTGCCCACCAACACTCATCTTGGTCCCATCTTTTGTTAGCTCCCATGGCTCCATTCTTCTTTTTTTCTTGGGTCTCCCAGGCATGTTCCTCTTAGGTGGTGGCAGTACATCAGGACAAGTAGTTTTTTCCCATAAGAGGTGGCCATTCACAAGATAGATGATGGACGCATATGCTTCTTCATATGTGGATTTCCTGAAACAAATTGGTATAAAACTTTCTGGATCTACATTTGAATAGTTCATTGATGCAACTGCATGACAACATGGGATGCCACTGATCATCCACTTCCTGCAGCTGCATTCTTGATTGTCCAGGTCCACTGTGAACTTGTTCCCAATGATTGAAACATGTCTAACCTCAAATATCCTTCTTGCAGACCAGCTGAATAAATGAACATCAAAAAGGCACATCAACAGTTGGATATGAACATAAATAAGCCATAACAACAACTGGATATGAACATAAATAAGGCATAAGAACAATATGACCTTGGGATCCAATATCTTGACAAGTTACATTCCTTCATAAGTCTCTTTTTGATCTTTGGACAGACATTGAAATCCATACCTGCCACCTTCGTTCTGTTGGTGGCCCATCTTTTCATCAAATACAGTCTAATATCCTCCAGCATGGTTATTATGGGTTTTCCCCTGGAATGCACAAGAACACTGTTGAATCCTTCACTGATGTTGTTATCCAGAGTATCACACATTGCTTGAGTTCTGAACCTACTTCTTGACCAATACCTATTGCACGAGAATGAAGAAAATGAGTTACCAAACATGAGTAATGCAGAATATTTGTGCATGTAATGGTCAGAATGTACCTTGGGGGAATGGCTATGAGATATTTATATGCTTCTTCATTCACTGCTCTGATATTCAACATCTCTCTCTCCCAAGCTTGGGGGTATGTGCTTGTGGCAGCCCTCCACATCAAATTCTTCAATATCTGACCAGAAAATCTTTTCCTAAAGTTAGCATAAAGGTGCCTGATGCAGAATCTTTGTTCTGCCCTAGGCAAAAGCTCTTGGATAGCTGGCACCAACCCCTGCCAACATCAATTATTTAATCAAACACACATGCATAATAAAGTTTGCAAAATAAAATAATAAAAGTACTGCATGTACCTTTTGCTGGTCAGACATCCACGTATATGCCTCACAAACTTCATTGCCCCCAAGGTCTTCAACCAATAATTGCAAAAACCAGGACCAACTATCTTTATTTTCGACTTCAACTACTGCATATGCAAGGGGTAACATTTGCTCATTTGGATCCCTCCCAACAGCAGTAAGCAGCTCTCCCTTATAAAGACCTTTCAAAAAACACCCATCTAAACAGATGATGGGTCTACAACTAATAAAACTATCCTTACATGCTTTAAGACAAACATAACATCTCTGGAATATGGACTGACCATTATCACTGTTGACTTTAACCTTAACCGTTGACCCAGGGTTACTTCTCAATACCTCATGTGCATAGTCATAAATCCTTCTAAATTGTTCTTTAAAATCCCCTTCACGTTGACTTGATGCCATTAACTTCGCCCTTCTTGCTTTAGAAATTGATACATTGGTGTTCCATTTCCTTAATGCTTTGGTACGTATGTCTTGGACCTTTATACTAGGATTGTCATTCATAGACTTATCTATTTCATGACTCAACCACTTACTATTCATCAATTTTATGTTCAGTTGCCTGCTGCAAGAATGAACATCCACAATCTTCCTTAATTGCCAAATCTTGCGTGATGGCAAATACCCACAGTAAGCTACCCATGGACAGTTTTTTTGCCCACCCATGCATCTCACCCTTACCCTACGCTTATCATTTTTGACAAACTTAAAAGCCCTCCCAGCATGAATAGCATAACTTCTAATGGCTTCCTTAAACTCATCCTTATCGGTAAAGATAGTACCAAGTTCCCATTTGTAATCTGACATTGACTTCTTTTTACCAAATGTAGGAAAGGGACCTCTACTTGGTCTGTCCTCAATTTCATCCTCCTCACTTGCACTATTATCTGGAGTTAACAGCACATCTGACTCCCATTCATCATCTGACAACCCCCTACCATGTCCTTCTGCTTCATTATCACTGTCTTCCATCATGTATTCTGAATCACTATTATCCAAATTCCCTACCTCCTCCAAGTTCTCTTCAACAGAAACATGTGCTTCATCCTTCTCAGTATCCACTTCCACTTCTTCCTCACTGTCCACTTCCAGTTCTTCCTCACTGTGCATTTCCACTTCCTCCTCCCTGTGCACTTCTTCCTCACTATCCACTTCCAGTTCTTCCTCACTCTGCATTTCCACTTCCTCCTCCCTGTGCACTTCTTCCTCACTATCCACTTCCAGTTCTTCCTCACTCTGCATTTCTACTTCTTCCTCTACTCTATCTACTTCCTCTGTGTCAACCTGCACTCCATCATCTTTCTCCAAGTCACCACCACAGTTAAGAGGACCTTCCTCAACCTCCTGTTGCACTTCAACAACACCTTGTACACCAACCTCAACACCACTACCCTCACCACTGTCTGCAGGTCCAAGGCAAAGGTAAAGAATTTCATCCTCATTTTCTACAACCACTGCTTCGCTCACTTTATGTACAACATACAAGTTGACTTTCCCCAACAATTTTCCCACATTCATCATGTTCAAAGCACCTTTATCGTCATATAGCTTATATAAAACATGGTCAATATCGTAATATAACTCATGTACTTCAATATACCCCAAATCCTTAAGTGAATCTACTACTCCAAAATAGCTCCATGTATCGGGGTCAATGTCCCAATAACATCTTTCCCCACCTATATATTTAAAGGGCACTTCCTGTATCAAGGTCCCACCGTGGTGGACCACTACCTCAAAATTATCGTTAGACATCCCTACACTGCAAATGGAAAAGGGGGACCACTCATTAACTTAATTTAACAGACCATGGGACCAATTCCAACACCCAACGACAGTACTTTTTCCATTAACCCCCCACCATGCCACAAATATAACCATATTTTAAACACAACAAATATAGAATCCACCCATTAAAGAAAAAGCAAAAACATAAGAACAGTAATGCGATCACTAACCTGGAATTTGATTTCACCAAAAATCAGAAGTTGCACTCTTCGAAACGAGATTATGGAACCCTAAATCGCATGCAGATTTTACCCCAAATGTAATTGTCAAATTTTTTTAACCCTATCTTTTAAATTAATTTAAATTAATTAATTTAACATATCACAGTGCCACGTCAACAAAAAAATGTACAGCTCATTAGTTTTCTTCCAGCTGGGCAGCTGTGCCGTTAGTTTTTTAACGCCGTAACCAAAAAGGACTAACTTGCACCGTTTTTGCGAAAAGTGGGATCTTAGTGAACTTTTGAAAAAAAGTAGGACCAATTTGAACAGACCCTACGAAAAGTGGGACCAAAATAGGAATTAAACCTAAAAAGTAAATATTTAACTTAATCAATATCTTTTCATATAATATATTTTTACAAACATATAATTATAGTTTTCTAATATAACCCTTCAAAAAAAGCAATTAACAAATCTATTTTTTTTGTTTAACTTGAAAAAGTGATATAATTTTTAAAATTTTGTATTCTTTAAAATTTATTTTTTATAAATCAATAACTCCTAATTAAATTATATCCTAATTAAATTTTTGACCTGAAAAAATCTGACCAAAAATACATAGTTTCATAGCTAATACAATACGTTTTCATAGTTATAGTAATTTAGAAGTTTGTTTTGGAAAACATGGCATGGGAAAGAGCGAAACGAGGTGTGAAAGGGAAAAGTGGATGAAGGGAGGGGCACTTTTTAATTCAAAATAAAAGGCAATAATTAGAGGAAGAAGCAAGCGGTTTTCATCATCAACTTTTGAAGGATGGAAAATGAAGGCTCGAATAGGTGTTCTTGTTCTGCACGCACTCTGGTGTCAATATTGGCTTCAATTATTCTTCTATTCCAACCAGATTACTGCATCGCTAAGCGACAGCCACCATGTCCTCCTTCATCATGCGGCCAAATTCGCAACATATCTTACCCATTTCGCCTCAAAGGTGACCCAAGCCAATGCGGCGACCCAAGGTATGAGTTAGATTGCGTTAACAACGTCACACTCTTAACCTTGTTCTCGGAGAAATACCATGTACGAGACATCGACTATAAGCAATACAAAGTCGTTGTCAGTGACCCGGGTCAGGAGGAAGAAGCTAATTGCTCCTTCATCCCTCGCAATTTCTTATCGGACAGTAATTTCAGGCCCACGGGCCTGGTTGGCCCAGATGATTTCGGATCGGAGCCGTTCACTTGGGAACCCTGGTATACTCTCCGAATAGGGTACTTTAACTGCGCGAATCCTGTGAGTGACGATCCACGATATGTTAAGGTGGAGAGAGGTGAATGTGGGAGAGGTGGGCACGTGTACGCGGTATTAGAACCGTCTTTGTATGAGGTTCGTGTGAAGGACATCAAGGTTGGGTGCGATCTGATGGTGGCTACAGTGGTTGACTGGTCACCGAAAGAGAATGTGAGCTACGACGAGATCCGTGGCGTGATAAGTGAGGGAATTCGGTTGTCGTGGTTGCCGGTGATTTGCGAGGATCGATGTGGAAGGGGAACGGAGTGTAAGGTTATCGACGGAGAAGTCCAGTGTGAGGAACATTACTGCCATTACGCCTACCACACCACCGATAAATGCGGTATCATCCACTTTCTCTGTCCTTTTATTCCTTATTATTATTATTATTTTATTTTAATAGATATATCGTGTGTTTATACTATTCATTGAATATTATAGAAAAATTATTAAGTTATCATGGAGATTTTACAACGTGTATTTCCTTTTATTTATTTATTTTTTAATTTTAAGTTATAAATTCAAGAATATACACTTAGAACAATTTCAAAATTATAATAAATATAACTTTTACAAATTAATAAAAAGCTAATAATCGTTTAAAATTAGCGTTCAGATTTTTTTTTCTAAAAAGGAATGGTTAAAATCCTTTTTTCTTTTATTAATTCAGCAAATTCATTTTTTTAGTTGGATAGTGTTGGGTGATGTAGTGGGTTGACGGGTGACTATGAACTTATATGGTAATGTAAATAGTTTATCCACAAAACAAAGGCCATTTCTTTCTTCACCTTTATCAATTCAACTTGCACTCATAATTTTTTTATTCGAGAATGTAGAATTTAAAATATAATTTTTATATTTTTTAAATATTTTTTTTAAAATGTAATTTAAAAAAAAACAGCTATTTTTTAAATATTTGATTTTACGATTTTCTAAATATTGGACTATCCTTAATCAAGTGCATCTTTAAATATTATGACGTCAATTTCCTAAGAATTGTCATTTCTGCTTAGACAGATAGGCGATTAATTGTTTCTTCATATTTGTTCGTTAATTTTCAAAATTTCATATTAACAACTCTATCGTTTTCCCGTGTTTCAGAACCTTGGCACCAGATTTTTGGCTATATTCGAGGTAAGTAATTATTTCCGTCTTTATTCTTTTTCATATTTCTATTTTTTAATATTCTTAGTTAGAAACTATTTATTAGAGTATTCGTCAATGAAAAAGTAATTCTGGATGTCAAACTTTAGCCATTCAAATTTTATATAAATAATATTTCGGTCTTTGTAGTTTATATATATATATATATATATATAAAGTTTACCTGGTCACTAGTGGTTAGGAGATTTTGGCCAATTATATAAGGATATGTTTAGATAATTTTGTAAGTAGGTTTTAAGAGAAAGATAATAAAAAATGAAATTAAGTTTTTTCATAAACTCAAATTAATTTAATTTAATTAGTAAAATCTCACTTATACTAATGTCTTTAAAAGATGGTTTTAATTTTATTGGTAAATTATTTTTAATTTGCTGAATTTTTTTCTATATTTCTTTTCTTAATTCTTTTAATGATGAAAAATTTACTTAAACATATGCATGCTATTTTCAAACCTTTTTACTGTTTCATTTTGGATATGACGAGAAACATTATGTAACTCGGATAGAGATAGTATATCTCTTCTTCAGTTTTGCTCATGTATAAACGGATTTTGTTTTTCTGTTGTTTGTTCGTTTCTTTTATAATGCTTGAATATGCCTATATATTCAAGCTCATCTTTGTAATCAGTAACAAGATTGGAATATATGAACTATACTTCATTTTTCTCTTTTTCTCTCTTTTCCAATACACTCACAAACTCTGCATCCTACAGTTCTTTTATTTATTTTTCTAAAGTCAAATACTCAGCTCTTTCGTTTGCTACTTTTGAATTTACACTATCTTTTATTCTTTTATTTATCTTTTACCTGTGCCACTTTCGGAACGATTTTATATTTTATATTTTTTATTTTGCAGCTTATCTTAGAGGCGTTATTTTTGGTAAGATTCTTTTCTGTGTTTCCTAGAAACTGAATTGTCAGCATACAACAATTTTCCTTGGTTTATGTTCTTGAGCGAAGTTAAGAATCCAACCGAAGCATGTTCCAATATCTTTGTAGGAATAGCTAGCAGAATAACATTCAGTTCGAAACAATTGGACAACCCTGTTGGACTGCAATATTTTTATGGAGGAATATTCATAGGACGACAAATTATACCAATATTTTTGGCTGCCAGATATCTGTTTGGAGTGGTACTTATTCTTGTGCTATTGATCTACAAATGGCGACGAAAACATTCTTCAATATACGAAAATATTGAAAATTTCTTGCTAGATAGCCATCTAAATCCCATTAGGTACGAGTACAAAGAAATAAAAAAAATGACTGGAGGTTTCAGAGTGAAATTGGGTCAAGGAGGCTTTGGTGCTGTATATAAAGGAAAACTCCAAAGTGGGTTGGATGTAGCAGTAAAGATGTTGAGCAAATCTAATGATAATGGACAAGATTTCATGAATGAAGTTGCTACCATTGGAACAATACATCATGTAAATGTGGTGCGTCTTCTTGGATACTGTGTATATGGAAAAAAGCGTGCTCTAGTTTATGAATTTATGTCAAATGGATCATTAGATAAATATATTTTCTCCAAAGAAGAAAATACTCGTTTAAGTTATGAGAAAATATATGAAATATCTCTTGGAATAGCCGGTGGGATTTCATATTTGCATCACGGTTGTGATAATCAAATTTTGCATTTTGATATCAAGCCTCATAATATTCTTTTAGATGACAACTTTGCTCCGAAGGTTTCAGATTTTGGACTTGCAAAGCTACATGCGGCAAATGATGGTGTTATCAATATGACTGCAGCAAGAGGAACATTGGGTTATATGGCTCCAGAGTTGTTTTACAAAAATATGGGTGGAGTATCTTATAAAGCTGATGTGTATAGTTTTGGAATGCTTCTAATGGAAATGGCAAGTAGGAGAAGGAACTCAAATCCTCATGCAGAACATTCAAGTCAAAGTTACTTTCCCTTTTGGATTTATGATCAATTTCATGAAGAGAAAAATATTGATATACAAGATGCTTCAGAAGAGGAAAATATTCTAGCTAAAAGGATGTTTTTGGTAGCACTTTGGTGTATTCAGTTAAATCCAAGTGATCGGCCTTCAATGAACAAGGTAATAGAGATGCTTGAAGGGATGGTTGAAGGTCTTGAATTGCCTCCAAGGCCTTCATTTTATAAAAATGAAACATACAGACATGAAAATATTAGCTCTAGACATGAAAATATTAGCTCTGACTTTTCTGAATTCACTTACTCTGATAGTCAACCTAATAAAAGCATATCATTATATTGACCAGAGAGTGTTAAAGAGGACATAAGATAACTTAAATTAGGTGTAATGTTGATGGGACTAATGAATTAATGGAATGGTTGGTCCTGGATAATTTGATTTGGTCGTAATTGTTCGCTATTGTAGATGATTATGGCTTTTAAAAACTTTCATATAGTAAGAAAGTGTGACATTAGTGCAATTTCTCAGAGGCATCATTTTTTTTCTCTGCCCTTTATTTTGTTGTCACTTTTCTCAAGTTGTAAATTGACATATGACGTATTTTGAAGGCACAAATATATTTCAATTTAATTTTTAAAACTATCCTATTTTAAAATATATATTTGATGTTGGTAATTAATCACCAATTTCATAGTATTTTAAATTGCAGTGATATCAAGGAAATAAAAAAGTGTGCAACGACCATTTTTATAGGAGATAGAAACCAGATAACCAAGGAAAACAAATAAAATAGTTTACTTAGTCAACAAATGCATAAATGTCATAGCAAATAACATTTACAGTGTTGCATTCAAGTCCAATACTAACTCAAATGGAACCAATCACAATTAATCGATTTGAAGAAATTCCTGTTTCGTACACAACATGTAATTGGGACTGGAACATTGATGTTTAGAAAAATAATACCATGCGAATGAAAGCGATCCATGGAAAGTGATTCTCAAACTAGAAGTAATAGATCAAATGGGTATTCAAGATGTATGGGAGAAATGTAGGTCCAAATAATATAAGTTCTAAAATATAAAGTGAGTCATTAGATTTAATTAGAAAATAGGATGATAGTAATTACGAGATGATGAATATATTGTCATAAGAACTCACTATAATGTTAATTCTTTTGGTATAAACTGCTATTGTTTGGCTTGAATTTGAGAGGTGTTATGAATTCCACAAAATAAGATACCTTGAAATGGGCAATATTAAAAGTAAACATAAAATGCTTTTAGGTGGTTATATCCTCCACCTCCATAACTTCTTTCTACAATTCTATATATTTAAAAATTTCAATTTTATCCTCTTTTGTTTTAAATTCCAAAATGCAAAGACATTCCTGAATGCATAATTCAGAATGTAAAAGTTATTTTCTAGATTTTTATTTTATATTATATAATTTGAAATATATTTTTTATTTTACATTTTAGAATAAATAATTTAAAACACAAATTATATTATAGACTGTGCATTCCAAATTGCACAATAAAAAATATAATTTACAGTGTAAAGAATATGAACACGGAAGAAGAAAAGAAAAAAAGGATAGTAGTGGAGGAAGAAGTGGGAAAAGGAGACGTCATTGGAGAAAGAAGGAAGAGAGGAAGCACCGATGAAAGAAAAGGAAGGGAGGAGATGGGTGCGTTGGTGGAGAAGAGAGAAGGTGAGGAAGAAGGTAAGGGCACATGCATCATTTCACAACTCGGGGTGCAAGTTGAAATGTACGGAGGTGCAGGAAGAAACTGCCATGCTCTTAATAATAATTTAGAAATCCCTTGTCTAGTAAGGAGAGGTCAAGATGCCAATCAAGTATAGCATAAGGGCATAAATTAGTTTCGCAAAGAAATGGTGGGGAACATAGGTTCAGGGAATAACATGAATTATGTGAATAAAAATCCTAAGATAAATAAAATAATAGAAAATGTGATTAACCACCAAGGGCTAGATTTGGGTATTTTAATAAACCCTATTAGATTAATCCATTTCCACATATAGTGCTACAAGAAGAGTTGTAAAGAGAATATAAAATCCTCAAAGTTTACTATTTTTTTTTTTTTTTTAGAAATGGGAGAATCTTGTGTTAAGCAATAACTCGATTTCAAATACAATGGCGAGATATATTGATGAATAAGATGGAATACTTTCCAAGTTCATTCACTAAAATTGCTTTTATGTGGTTCATCATTTTACCAAAACAATTGATATATAATTGGGTTAAGTTGAAAAGAATTTTTATGAATAAAATTATTTGGGGTGAAATAAGATGAATAATTAATTAAATGTAATTAAAAACATATTTTCACAAATAAAATAGTATCAATTACAAGAGAGTTTAATAAGATAACATCTTGCTTCAACACTTTAGGAGATTTAGATTCTAATAACAAATGGAATATAAAATTCTTTAAAATAGAGGAGATTTAGATTCTAATAACAAATGAAACTCTATAAAAGTCTCTCTCTAAAATCTCTCTAGAAGTCTCTCAAAATAAAGGAGCAACTTTGTTTTTCTAAGCTTTCCAGGACATGGTTTTTGTGGTGAAAGCGTGGCTCCAAGTCTAGAGGTTTCCTTTTAAGGTGAATTTTCACGCCTTTTGTGGCTTAAACATTATGCTTCATGGCTTTTCCCTAGGTCTACTGCTTGGAGTTTCCCTCCAAGGTGGGTTTGCTCGTGTGGCTCAAGCCTCAAGATTTTCGCTTTAGCTACACCAAAGTTAGTTTTGTTTGGAATTGCCTAAAATTCCTCCATTTTCATGATTTCTATCCTTTGACTCACTATGGTCATCAAAGGATAGAATCAAAACAAGTCAAATTGAGGTGTTTCTACAAATATTTAATAGAATCAAAACAAGATTAATGTCAAATTACTATCAAAATTAACTTATATTACACACTTATCAGTAGGTAAATCAAGTTTGAAAGTGTCGTCAAGCCTACATCCAGTCTTCCTTCAATCAACCTGAGTTGAAGGGAACCACTATATTGATAGAGTTTATACAAGCAAGAATACAAAGAACTCTCTCAATGCACTCTCCTTTCCCAAACTCAATATCCCTTATAGCACAAGATGTGAACACCTCACAGTCTCAACCTAGAAAGTTATCCCACTCTTTGTCACCTTAGAGCAATCCCAACTCTAAGAACTAGAACACACAAGGTTCTCTTCCTGGCTCACAGTAACAAGGAAACACAATCCACTTGATTGTATAATAAACACTGAACTAGACAGAACACACCATATGTGTAGATTTGATCAGCAATGTGTAAGCACAACAATCTTGCAAGAACCTTTATGAATTTCCTTCCAATTAAGCAATCTTGATTCTCCAAGAAGATAAGAACCCTCTTGCAATTAATTCTCAACAAAAAAATTAGTTATGAAAGTGTAAGATCATAAAATCATGTCGAGGTAGAGAGCAATGCGTCTATTTATGAACTTTTTAAACACTGATGCATTTTAATCGATTAAGCATTTAATGTAATCTATTAAGCTTTTCCTTATGCTTTAATAGTTTTACATCAATATCAGATTTCACAGATCAAAATCGCATGCAATCGATTAAAGAAATCATACAAGCCAACATATTCAAAATATAACCGTTATTGATAGTTATGGCTTTTCAAGAAAATAATTTTCACAAGATACGCATTTTCACCAATTAGGAAAGTAATGTAATCGATTAAGTTCCATACTTAAGTAATTTTGAAAACATTTTTCATTCAAAACACTTCAATGCACTAAGCAAACATGTATCGACATAACAACATGTTTTAATCATTTATATAATTAATGTAATCGGTTAAAACATAATTGTTTTGCCCCTGATAAGCATATACTGATATCTAACGAAATTTAACAAATTATGCAAATAGTGTAATCGATTATTTCATAGATATATGCAATGTGCAATGTGTTTCAATCAATGATTCATTTCCAATCAATGAATACATATACCAAACAATTCAAGCACAAACACAGATATAATCAAGCAATTGTTTTGCCATTTGGTTGTGCAAGAAACTATAAGACATTTCTTTTGTTCATGATCAAAAACTCATATGTGATATGGGATTAGCTGTACACAACTCCCTCTCTCAACAATCTCCCCCTTTTTTTGATAATGAACAACAAAACATTTGTTTTCCAGTTACTCTCCCCCTTTGGGCATTATAAGAAAATGGAAATTCAAGTAACATGGAAATGAAGAATGTGATGTTCCCCTATCAAATTAGTGGTCGTTTGCGAAAGCTTAATGGTGGTGGAAATATGGCGCATATGGTGGTTTTGATGTGATGAGATGACTCGTCCTCCTCCAAGCTATATGACTCAAGCAAGGGAAGGGACTATAGTGGTATTTGGGTGCTCTCAAGAGAGGTTGAGTTAACTCTTAAGCAAGGGTGGCTAAAGGAAACCTAGAAAGGATGTTCTAGGCTTGGTGACCTAAGTTGAGTAGTATGACACAAATTTGACAGCATAATAATACTCAATTCAAAGGAGAATTAACATGAGGGAGAAACCTCTATTTATAAGCTTAGGAAAACCTAAAGGTCTCTCTAAATTGTACAATCAAAATCCTAATTCCACTACTTGAAGAACAAGGCAAAAATAATTTCCATTAAGAGGACACATGGCCACTATAAGGTTTAGTCCTCTATCAATAGAATGACACATGATCATTAATCCTGTCCATTATGAGTATGCCACATAGTCACTACTCTTCCAAAGATGAAAGACCAAAAAGCCCTCAACCTTTGAGAGCAAGCCTTCTCTGAATAGGTGCATGTTGACTAGAGTCAACTCTCCAAAAATCCTACACTACATAGCTCATGATACAAGACCCAATTAAAAATCCTAGACTACTTGGCCTATAATATAAGACTCAAAATAAATTTAATCTACTAAGAACTCACTGATGATCCATGATGATAAGAACTTGGGTCCACTTTCTAGAGATAACTCCAACACTTCTTGTTTTTTGCTATGGCTAAGGGATATGTCATTAAGTATCTCGATCCCATTTGTTCAAACTTACGCAAACTGATTTTATACATGAATATTATACTCAATTTACAGCTTTAGCCAATAGGATACAAGAGTCACCATAGAGGCTCTTTTGGATTGTTTGGTGGGTGGCCTTAAACTTACATTCAAAGAGACGTTATTGCTCAATCTCCAGCAACATTGCTTTGTTCAGTGTCCTTAGCTAAGCTCTACGAAGAGAAATACTTACCCAAACCAAAACACAAAACCCAAACACTAACCTACCTGCGACCCAATCACAAAAATCTACCAATCTTTCACCCTTATTACCCAATCCTATGGCCAACCCAAGAAACAACGACATTAAAAGAATTACAATAGTTGAAATGAAATTACGTAGAGAAAAGGGGTTATATTTCACATGTGATGAAAATTGTTCTCAAACCCATAAGGACCCAAATAAGCAATATTTGTTTTTGCAATTGGAAGAGGAGGACAATATAGACATTTAACATGAGCTACCTGACAGCTCCGAGACAGTAGAATCATTAATTGGAAAGACCATAACTTATTATATAATGTTTTAAAAGGGTCCTATGGAGTGGGTACTATGAGGTTTCAAGGATATATCAAGGGTATGATGGTGCAAGTCTCACTGGATAGTGGCATCTTGGATAATTTCTTACAGCCTAGGAATGCTCATTGTTTAAATTACCAGTTGAGCCCAGAACTGATTTTCAGGTACTAGTTGGGAATGGCAATGCTATGGTAGCTGAAGGATTGATCAAGCAACTAGAAGTAACAATCCAAGGATATGCTTTACAGTTACCGATTTATATTTTACCGGTGTCTGGAGCTAATTTGGGATTAGGTGCAACTTGGCTAGCCACATTGGGCGCCATATTTCAGACTATAGTAAATTGGTTTTGAAGTTTTGCTTAGGCAATCAGTTTGTAAAATTACACGGGACCAAACCAAATTACCTACTCCAATGCAATTCAACCATATGAGAAGAATGCAACAAACCAATGCCATTAATGAGTTGTTTGCTCTGCAAATTGAATCTTCTCTATCTCCATTGGATCGATGTATTGACATGTCGACTAGTGTTGAGCCAGAATTAACTATCTTACTATATACATATAAGGAAGTCTTTGGAATTCCAATGAGCTTATATCCTTTTCGATCCAAAAATCATGCCATTCCCTTGCAACCAAGACCAGGACCAATCAAAGTGAAACCTTACAACCCCCATAGTCAGAAAATACAGATTGAGAAAGTGGTGAGAGACAAGCTGGAGGAAGGAATTATAGTTCCTAGCACTATAATCCTTTTTCTTCACCAATTATTTTTGTGAGAAAGAAGGATGGGACATGGAGATTTTTCACGGATTATAGAACTCTCAATGTTATCACTGTGAAAGAGAGCTTTCTGATATCTACAGTGGATGAAACTCATTGATGAGTTATTTGGAACTAAACTTTTTTCCAAATTGGATCTCCGGTCGGAATACCACCAAATATTGGTGAGGGAGGAGGATAAATATAAAACTGAGCACATCGAGATTTGTATTAATGGCTGATTATGCCATTTGTGTTATCTAATGCCCTTATGAAAGAAGTATTTCAAGGTATCCTTAGGAAATTTGTCTTAGTTTTCTTTGATTATATCCTTGTGTATAGCCCTTTGTTGGGAAAAATGTGACCCACACAAATAATAATACTCTTCAATTCACCGAGGTTATTTTTCATTGATTCTTGGCAACCTTTAAATATGTGCAAATGGGCCTTGGGCCAAGTACAAATAATAAAAACTAATAATAAAATATCAACTAACTTCAAATAAAATCTACTTAATTTATCTGTATCTTATATCAATAAAATAAAATAATACTCTCCTAAATAAAAGGAAAATCAAAACTGCCTATATTTATTTTATCTTTACCAAAATCAAACCAAATATTACTAAACCCAAAACTAATAAAATAAGATTTTAATGAATTCCTAAAATTTAAGTTTATCCCAACACACTCTTCCATAAACTTAAATTCTTCCTTCCTTCATTCGGCTTTCCATGTGCATCATCCCACTCCAAGTTTGCATCTTCTCTTCAAGATTTTCAGCTCCAATTCATACAACCGGTTCTTCTTTGCTTTTACCTGGGTTGTTAAACGACCATGCTTTATCCTTTAAATACAATACCTTGTCCTTTAAAAAACTGAATTACCTTTTTCAATTATCTGACCCATGCTTAAAATATTGCTCTTCAGCTTCGGAATATAGTAAACATCCCTAATCTCTCCAACTCGTCCATTCTTCTGCTTATGTTGGATTGTTCCACGCCCTTTCACGGCCACCTTGGAGTCATCTTCGAAAGACATAAATTTGGCCTCCACCTTGGTGAGTTTATAAAAAAAGTTCTTGTTTCCACACATACGATTGCTTGCCCCAGTATCTATATACCATATCGAGTTGGTAGAAATCTCATCAACCTTCATCTCTTCTTCATCTTCTTCTTCCCTATTTTTATATGGTTCATGAACGTTATATGCTTTCTCTTCCTTTTCAAGAGCCTCCTTCTTCAGCTCTTCAAGCTTAACCCTCTGTTCATCTAGAAGCCTCCCTATCACTGAATCTCTTCATCTTTTTGTTTGAGTTCTTCCATATTTTCCTTCTCCACAATTGTTGCATCCTTTACTGAGATCACTTCATCCATTGTTGGGATCGGGCTCTCCATGTCCATTGCATCCGAGCTCTTTGCCATCAACAAAATTCCACACTCTTCTTCAACATCTTTAGTAAGGAGATTCATCTCCCCTTTTGTCTCGGTCTTGCAATACTTTGCAATATGGCCTACCTTACCACAATTGTAGCACTTGCTTGATCTACACTCATTTGCATATTGACCATACTTGCCACACTTAAAACATTCAACTCTTGACCGATCTACTCGGCCTTTCCCTTTTCCTCGGTCACGCCGATTCTGCTGACCGGTTTGCTCTTCATCATCATTCTCAAAATTACCTCGGCCACGTCCACTTCGTCCTCAGCCTCCTTGCTCTTTGCTACTAGGACCTCAGCTTTGAGTAATTCGAGATTTATTCGAGTCAAACTGTACCTCTAGTAATTGATCGTTGGATTCCCTCTTTTTCTTTTTCTTCCTCAACTCGTGGGCTTTTAATGACCCAACTAACTCCTCCACGGTGAGAGTTGACAAATCCTTTGTCTCTTCAATAGTGACCACGATACTTTCAAAATCATCCGTCAGATTTCTCAAGATCTTTTCCGCAACCCGATTAGGAGGGACCTCTTCTCCAATCATTCCGAGTTGGTTGGTCATCTTCTGCATTCGAGTCCGCAACTCCCTCATTTTCATCCATCTCCATATGTTCAAACTCTCTTTTGAGAGCTTGTACTCGAACCTGCATCACGCGAGTATCTCCTTTGCATGCCACCTTCAAAATTTCCCATGCTTCTTTTGCTGACTTTGCATTAGCTATTTTCTCGAATCCAAATTCATTCACTGCATTATACAAAAAGTACAAAGTCGATCTGTCTTTCACTCGTGGCTTTTTCAATGCAGCAATTTGGTTCACTGTCTGATGCTCATCATTCGCGGGTTCATTGTACCCATCCTCCACTATGTCCCATACGTCTTGGGATCCAAGAAGAACCTTCATCTGCAAAGACCAATTGTCGTAATTGGTATTTTCTGACAATTGTGGCACACTCATCCCATTGACCCCTTTGCCATCTCTCTTACAGAAAAATTAAGCATTCACTTTTTCTCTGACGGTGTTTGAGTCTCCTCTCTCTCTCTTTTTCTCTCTCGGTACTCAGAGCATAAAGCTCTGATACCACTGTTGGGAAAAACGTGACCCACATAAATAATAATGCTATTCAATTTACTGGGGTTACTTTTCATTGAATCTTGGCAACCTTTAAATATGTGCAAATGGGCCTTGGACCAAGTACAAATAATAAAAACTGACAATAAAGTATCAACTAACTTAAAATAAAATCTACTTAATCTATCTCTATCTTATATGAATAAAATAAAATAATAAATAAAAGAAAAATCAAAACTGCGTATATCTATTTTATCTTTACCAAAATCAAACCAAATATTATTAAACCCAAAACTAATAAAATAAAATTTTAATAAATTCCTAAAATTTAAGTTTATCCCAACACCCTTCTTGTTGTTCTCATTTGCAACAGTTGGAAGTGGTTTTAAAACTATTAAAGCAAAACAAGTTGTTTGCAAGAATGTCAAAGTGTTCCTTTGATTTACCACAAATAGAATATTTAGGTCACACGGTGTCTGGCGAGGGTGTGGCAATGGAGAAAGAAAAAATTCAATCGGTGATGAACTGGCTTCTCCCTCTAACTCTTAAGCAATTGAGAGGGTTCTTGGGACTTACAAGATATTATAGACGATTTATCAAGGGCTATGCATCTCTAGCTGGACCTTTAACTAATCTTTTAAAGAAGGATAAAATTCTTATGGGATTCACAAGCTACGACATCGTTTTAAAGGCTTAAAAGGGCTATCATTAAGCCCCTGATTTTGCCACACCGTTTGTGTTAGAAACTGATGCATCTGGTTTTGGAGTAGGTGCAATTATGAGTCAAGAAGGTCATTATAGCATATTTCTCAAGGAAGTTGAATTCGGGAATGCAAAGACAGTCAACTTACATTAGAGAGCTCTATGTTATTACCGAAGCAGTGGCTAAATTTAGACACTATTTGCTGGGACACAAATTCAAAATAAGGATTGATCAAAAAATTTTGAGGAGTCTTACCCATCAGACACTTAAAGCCCTGAGCAACAGAAATGGTTCCACAAGTTGTTGAGGTATTACCATAGAATACAAAAAGGGAAATGATAACGTGGTTGCAAATTCCGTTTCTAGATCCTTTTATATGGCAACAACACAACCTTCCAACCCTCATTATATTGTTAAACAATGTCTTCTACTTTGGAAAGGTAGATTAGTTTTTCCAGCTGATCATTCCTTAGTCCAACAAATATTACATGAATTTCATAGCTCCCCTACAGCTGGTCATGCTGGCTATTCTAAAATAGTGGTTAGAATTTCTTCCCAGTTTTATTGGCACGGAATGAAGAATGCAATAAAATAATTTGTTCAAAATTGCTTGATTTTCCAGCAAGCAAAGACTTCTAATACTCCTCCCACGGGTTTATTATAGTCCCTCCATATGATTTGGGAAGACATTATGAATTTCATTACTGGGCTGCCCCCATTTCATGGCTTCACAGTGATCATGGTAGTAGTGGATAGACTATCGAAGTATAGCCATTTTTCTCCTTTGAAAATAGATTATAGCAGTAAACAGGTGGCAAACAGTTTTGTCACTACTGTGGTTAAGCTACATGGAATTCCGAAATCCATATTATTAGATAGGGGACAAGGTTTTCATTAGTCAATTCTGGCAACATTTGTTCAGGTTGAGTGATACCACACTTAGCATGTCAATAGCTTACCACGGACAATCTAAGGCTATAAACAAGCGTTTGGAAATGTATTCAAGGTGTTTCACATTTTGAAACCCGAAAGAGTGGGTCAAATTCTTGCCCTGGGCAGAATTTTGGTATAACACTGCATATCATCATAGCACTGGCATGACTCCATTTAAAGTTGTATATGGAAGAGACCTACCTCAAATAGTCAAATACGTACCTGATCCAGCAGTTTAATGTCAGTTCAAGAGCAGTTGTTGTAGAGGGACATTATTTGCTCCAAACTTAAGCAAAATCTCCATCGAGCTCAGCAAATAATGAAGAAAAATGCAGACCAGAAGAGAATGAATGTGGAGTTTAATGTTGGAGATAAAGTGTTGGTCAAGCTGCAACCCTATAGACAACACTCTATGGCTTAAGGAATAACCAGGAAATAAGTTTGAGATACTTTGGTCAGTTTTCAATTATAAAAAGGATTGGCAAGGTTGCTTACAAATATATGTTATCAGAGACTTCTAAAATTCACCCTGTTTTTTTTGTTTCTTAAACTTTGTAAGGGGAATCACTCTCAATCTTATATTCCCATACCAATCACTTCTGATGATGCACAACCAGTAATCCAACCAGCTGCTATTTTCAATCTAGGGTGATTATCAGGGCACTAAGCAGATTCAAAAACATTTAGTCCAATGGGAGGGATTGGATAACATTCAAGCCACTTTGGAGGATCACACTGCATTACAACATGCTTTTCCAGATGAGGCAAATGAGGAGAATATGGGGACAAATAATAATAGTCACGTCATAGCTGATGCAAATGAGGGAAAAATATGGAAAAGCCCACGGCCCAAAATAACTTACGTACGTACAACTTAGGGACTATGGTGAGGTTGTTAGCTTATAGGTCACAATGGTTGGAGGAGAAGTTTTTTTTAGGGTTGAAGTTGCTTTGTCTTCTCTCTTTGGGAAATCAATTATGTTTTTGGATTTTTCGTCTTATAGCTCTATGACTACTGCTGCCTCCTCAGCAGTACCTCCTTTCTTGTAAGAAACCCCTTTCTAGTAAATAATACTATTACAGATTTTTGTTTTACACCGGTTATACTATTCTTGCTCTTTTGTCTGTTATCACTGTTTCATTGGTGTTCTCTGTTATCACTGTTACAATTACTCCCCTTCAAAAACATTCAACATTATTGGTTTAATTTGAGATATAATCTTTATAGAATCTTACTAATTAGAGAAAATAGATACGTAATTTTTTATTTTATTTTATTTTTCTTAATTTTCTTAGTTTCCCTATTTTTCTTTTTAGAAGAACTAGATTATTTTAAATAGAAGGTATGAGAATATATTAATAATAAAATAAGTCTTATTTTCTACTATTATTTTTAATTTTTCTACCATCTAACTCAGATTTTAACAACATCAATATTTTCATATAGTCAATGTCCTAATATCTCTTAAACAAATTCTCTTGGCAATTGTCCATAAACTTGATCTGGTTCTGGCTATCATTTTGAGCATACCAAAAGATACTTCCCATCTTTTTGTGAGTATATATTTTTTTGTGCATTTCTAATGTTGAAATTCTATTGTTGCTGGAACTTGTCTTCCATGCAATAAAAGCCCCATAAGTTGCACCAAATGCTGTATCATCCACCATAAACAAATGGTTAAAAATGCATTGGCTAAGAATAATATTAATGGCCAGAGGTGGAATTTGGACACAACTGCATGAAGTTTAAGTAGAGAAAGAAAACATCTTGTGTTGCAATTCAGCCAGCCCTTTTAGACTATCATCTATTGGGACAAAAACCCAAAACTAAAATTGTATTAGTATAATAGCAGAAGCATGAGAAACAATAAACAAGCATATTATAAACAATAAAAAGGCAGATTAGAAACCTTAAAAAGGGAAATGGCTTATTGTGTTACAACATCTTTAAAGTACGAATTACATTTGATGAAAAAGTGAGACTATATTTACTCTTCCATTTCATGAATAATTTCCAACTCGAAATTCTGGTGTCTTGTTTGAACAGCTGCATTTGTTCTTGAGGAACCGGTCTTATCAAAAGGAGTAGGGGGTGCAATTAACTTGTCTCCATCTCCTTCAAGCATTTGTACCACAGTTTTCATGGATGGACGGTCCACTGGGTTCCACTGAATACACCAAAGTCCTATAATGGCAAGTTTCCTTGCAATTTTAGCATCTCCCTCCTCCTCAATTGTAACTTCCACGTCTCGTGCTTCCACCAAATTATGGATCCACTCAGGGTACAGAACTTGGAAACTTTCCTCCACTGACATATTTGTATTCTTTCTTCCTCCTACCATCTCCAGAAGCAACATTCCATAGCTGTAAATATCAGACTTATAAGAGACATTACCAAAGTTTCTTGAGAAAACTTCAGGGGCAATGTAGCCTAAGGTTCCCTTGGCTGCAGTCACAGACACAGTACTTTGATTTTTAGGACACAATTTAGCAAGTCCAAAATCAGTGATCTTTGGATTGAAGTGATCATCTAACAAAACATTGTGAGGATTGATGTCAAAGTGAAGTATTCTATGATCACAGCCCAGATGGAGATACTCAATCCCTTTGGCAACACCAAGAGCAATTTGTTGCAACTTCTCCCAACCAAGGAAAACATCCTTGTTGTCGGGTGGAGCCAAGAATCTCTGCAGTGATCCATTTGGGAAGAAATCATAGACAAGAGCACGGTGGAATCCATCAGCACAGAATCCAAGCAAGCGAACAACATTAACATGATGAATTTTGCCCATTGTTCCCACTTCGTTTATGAAATCCTTTCCATCTCCAACAGCGTCATTGAGTATCTTCACAGCAACGAGAATATCGCGGGAGAGCATTCCCTTGAACACTGCTCCATGAGCTCCTTCTCCCAAACTCTCACTAAACACATTTGTGATTCTCTTAATGTCAGCGTAAGTGAATCTTGTAGGCTTCATTGCCTTGTAATCCTCCAAGAATTTCTCTATACGAGCTTGGTCTTCTCCTTTCATCTTATAATGGTCATGCACATGAAACAAAGCCTTGGCCAAAAGCAGCACAAGAAGGAAACCACCTATTCCCCCTGTGGGTGTATCTTCTGTTAGACACCTTACAAAGAACAACAAACAGAGAAAGAAATCGGGGAAACAAGGATACCACACATACCTGCTGCGATAAGTACAATAGTTGATGTTGGAAGCCCGTTTGTGGGGCAAACAAAACATTCAACTTCACTTTGGGTACCATTCTTGTATCTACATTTACTTCCTTGTGCTTCACAGGAACTGCAATTGGGGCTGGTCCATTCCGCAACCACGGTGTTCTTCAAATAATGCGGTACATACCACTGGACGGAGTAAACATCACTCAACTTTGTGCACGATACTATCTCGGGATCAAGAAAGTCATTTTCAGAATCAAGTTGCAAAATTGGGCATGACATTGAGTTGCAGCGGAAGAAGGAAACATCCCGGTCCCCATTTGATAGGAATTGAAATGGTGAAATAGAGGAATTGCCGAGCTTCATGAGCTGCCTAGGAAGGCAATTTTGAGGGTCGTAGAGTCGGATTTGCTGTGACTTGTAATCTATTCTTTGGACATACAATTTTATTGGAACAGAAGGCAGATCCATCACAGTCTCATCTGCATCCGTACACAACAGATCGAACCCACGAGGATAGCCCATGGTGTGATTCAACTTGCTATTTCTGAGGTGAAATGGGAATTGAATGTGAATGGAGCCACACTTTTCCGTGCACCCATATTTGCATATGGCAGGCTTCCATAGCAGAAGCAACACCGTCAGCACAAGAGCGAGATTTTGAAAATTTAGCATTGAGTGGTTGCAGAAAATTTAGCAATGCTTAGCATAATTAAGCCTTTCTTTAAAGTGTGTGCGCAAGTTGGAGAAGGAGATAATGGCCGCCGGGTGAAAGTGCAACTGCGATTCCGCGTTGGAAGTAGACAAGTGGACTTGCTTGCTTATCAAAAATTAAATAGTGGACTTGACTCGCATACCAAAACAAAAAGTGGACTTGACTTTATCTAATACAAATAATTACAGAGGAACAGTTGTAACTTGTAATTAGTGTATTGACGGGGATTGGTTGTGATAGACGGTTCCTTCGTGGAATGGAGGGGATTGAGAGGATATTACCTTCTTATTTGGATTTGGATTATAGAATTTGAATAGATGAATGAATAATTTAAAAGAAAAATTTGTAAATCATGTATCCAGATATGATAGATTAAAATATTTGTCATAATTGATAAAATTAGATTATTATTAATTTTGTTGTAGAAATTTGATATAAATATATACTTAAGTAGAGAATATTATATTAAAATGAAATTGAAATTGTTGTTGATAAAAAAAATTAAATTACAAAAATAAAATTAAAATTTCAAAAAGAGATTTGTGGGATAAATTTTAAATACATTTTCTTAATAACTTTTACATTGTTATTTAAATTCTTGTTAACAAATAATGTATTAAATTTGAGATAGTAAATAAAAATTGTCCACAAAATATTAAAATAAGTTTTTAAAACGACTCGTTAATATAAACTCAATAAATTAAACTTAACAATTTTGGAAAGTTATTTAATATTCAATTTTCTACATTTTGTTAAAATAAAATCATCTAGAAAATAGATTGTTTAGACAAGACAAATTTTGAAGTTTAACAAAGAGCATTAAATAAAATATTCTTATATTAAAAACATAGTAACGTCTAATGAGAAACTCTTTTCATAAGTCTAGAGCAAGGTTTATAAATAATGTTTTCTACACAAAAATGTTTAAATGATTCAGAAAATCATAAATAGCATTTGAAAGATAATATCTCTCATTGAATCAATTAATAGACTTCATGAGCAAAACAAGCTAGCTTCTTATGAAAGGAGAAGTCTATCTCTTATATAACACTAAGGGTTAAAAGAAATTTTCATTCAAATACATTGATATATAAAGCAAAGCTTTCTAGAGAAAACATCGTCTCATAAGTGACCATCTTATGTTTATACCATCTGATGAATAAACATTTATCTTACCAAAGGATGCATTTATGAATGAAATGACAAATGATAAACACTACATTGTTTAACGTTTATCAACGTTCAAATCATTTAATGCATGTACAAAAAGTACTTTGATGCTTGTATACTTTGTTCTTGGTATTCTTGTAGATCGATAAAGTAGAAAGATATTATCAGAATCATGACTGTAAGACCCTTGAAATTTGTTGTAATTAAGATACTAGATATTTTTGAAATAAAAAAAATAATTTTATGTATAAATGCTACAGTAAAATGCTACAGTAAAATACGTATAGTGCTACAGTAAAATTTATACAGTGCTACAGTAAAAATACCTCGTGAATCATGTGTTGCTATAGTACTGCTACAGGAAAACTGTAGTACAAGCTACAGTACCGCTACAGTGAATAGTAGTACAACTACAGTACTGCTACAGTAATTGTAGTACAGCTACAGTACTGCTACAGTACCCCTAACTTCAACTATAAAAAGAGGTGAGAAATGAAGTTTTAAGGGGGGAGAGTGAAATTGAGTAAAACTTTTGTAAAAAATAAGGAGATATTAGGAATAGAATCTGAGTTGTAGCGAAGGTAACGGGAGCTTCTGAAGAAGTGCTCTTCATTCAGAAAGGAGCGAGAATCAGGTAAGGGGAGTTAACCTTGAACATTTCGTTTCGTATTATCTTGAGTCTTGAATATGCAATATTTTGCTTTTGTCTGATTTTAAATTTTGAATATGAAGTATTTTGTTTCTGCATGACATTGAAATTTGAATAAGAACATGCTTTTGTGTTTAGATCCAAGTGTGATAGTTGTAAAATGTGAGGTTGATTATGTTATGTCATTTGTATATTATTAGTTGTTTATGTTTGTATTTTTGGATGGATTAGAAGTTGTCTAACCGGCTCTGCCAGATTCAACTTCTTGTTTCCCCAAAGCTTTTGTTGTTTCTTATATCTTTATTTTTGGAAGGACGAGAAGTTGTCTAACCGGCTTTGCCAGATTCAACTTCTTGTTTCCCCATACATTTTATTTCTTATTTATATTGTATTTTTGGAAGGATGAGAAGTTGTCTAACCGGCTCTGCCAGATTCAACTTCTTATTTCCCTAGAAATTTTATTATTTTATCTATTTTTTTTATTGCATCTTTCTGGAAGGATGAGAAGTTGTCTAACCGGCTCTGCCAGATTCAACTTCTTATTTCCCCTGAATTTTAATATTAATATTATTTTGATGGTAAGGGGAGCTAATTATTTTGTATGAATTTATCTTATAAAAATATATGCATATGAATGTTGAACGAGTGTGCTCTTGTGAAACTATTTTATGACTTTTATTATATTGGGTGTTATAACTGAAACTGTGAAATTGTACATGTTGTGATGTGATGAATTTAATTTGTTTTGAATGAGTTTGTTGGCTGAAATTGATCTTGTTGGAAGGTCTGGAGTAAGGGTTCTGTAATAGCTTGTATATGGGTATTAAATAGATGTACAGATATTGTTTGAGGTTGCTGTGAGAGGAAGTGAAAATATTAAAATTTGGCATTTCAAATTTAGAGCATAAGAGAACAAGGTAGATAATTAAAATAAATCAATTGTTAATTATTGAGGGCCTTTCTTTGTTGGTAGGATAGAGGAACCTTAAAAACCTGAGTTGGCACATCCCTGATCATAAAGCAGCCCTGGCCTGGTCCAGTCAGTTGTGACTAGTCATATGTGCTGGCGTCGAAGGTGAGTTTGATGCGTTCAGACATATGGGTCCTCTCCGGTGACCAATTAGGGTAAAGAAAGATCTCTACTAGGATGAAAATAAAATAAAACAAGTTGATTGTAGATGCATAAAATTATCATGGTAAAATCTTCATATATATTTCATTTATCGTTACATTGAGCCCAAACTTTAATATGTAGTTCCTAAGATATGTTGATGTATTTTGGCTGATCTATGATCTTTTTGTTTGGTGAAAATATGTTGAGTTATACTCGTTATGGGCAAAATGAGTTTATAATATGAAGTATGATATCTGGCAATATGTTTAATTTATTGACACCAAAACAGGTTATTATGAATTTATGATTAAAGAATGAACATGATTGAGTTAGGTGGATAAGAGGGTATGAATTGTTGATTTTATGAAATGTTGGAATGGATATAAGAAATCATTACTTATGAAATGATGTTTACTACCGGGAGCAGTATGTTCGAGTTATACCATGAGAGCTTGATATGAGCAAAGTAACACCCGAGGTTTATGAAAGCAGGCAAAAAGTGGTCTGACCATAAGGCTTTGACATAAACATATGATTCGTAAGTTTTATAGAAGTAGGCAGAGAGGGGTCTGACCATAAAGCTTCAGAAAGTAAGACATAGTATACAAGTAAGGCTTAAGGAAGCAGGCAGAGAGCGATCTGACCATAAGGCTTCGTGAGTAAGCATGGTATACTTGTAAGGTTTATGAAAATGAGAAAGAGGATTTTGAAGAAGTTAAAAAAAATGGATTAATGACATCGAGATAATGGTACTTATAAATTACGGAAATACATGATTGAAACATTTATATTATAAGTAAGTTTAATGATTGTATGATATGGTTGGCTTACCCTTATTTGTTTGTGCTATGATCATATAACTCATGTTATATGTGAGAAGATAGTGTTGCAGATGCGGTTGAAAAAGCTTAAAGATGATGAGAGAGATGCGGGGAAAAACTTTCAGGGATTTTTGTAAAAAGAATAAATTTGCATTGGAAAAATATGTTGTGTAAGACTTATAAGTTTAATTTCAAATTTATGTTAAGTGGTGAAGACTATAATGTTTAAAGTTTGTAAGTTTGGAATTGTACTTTGAAAGAATTGAAATAAAGTTTGATTGTTTATATCAGATATCAAATTAATTTAGTCTTTACTACCAGTAATACCCTTTAAATTATTTGGGGTGTTACAATGACACCCAAGAAAAAGAGGTTATGAGAGAAGAAGAACATTTTAGGAATATTTCCCTTGAAGCCCTACGCTTAGTCACTTCGTACAAGCTCAATTTCACCTAAGGTTATGAGAAAAAGCTTTGAACCCTACAAAGTAGAGTCTGACTTCACATCTTAAGTCTACCTACTCTCTTAAGGTCAACTTTTTGTCTAACATTCATCTTTCAAGATAAGCTATATATAGAAGAAAGTTTGAAGAGAAGTTTTTGTTGATAAAAAGCGCAATAAAGAGAACATAAGAAGAATAGTAACGTGAAAAGAGAGAAAAGTCAACCTATATCGTTTGAAGCTCAATATTCTTTTAGAGAAAAATCTTAGTGAAAGAAAGAAACACATTCAAGTGTCATAAATTGTATTATATTAGAATACATATCCTCTCGTTAAGAGTTAATTATCTGTACCTTATAGAAAATCAATTTGTGGATTTGTTGTAAATTCTAAAGAGAACTTAAATACTTGGTTGTTTAGCTCATGTTGAGTTTAACATTTAGACAGTTGTCTAGGGTTAGATCCAGGAGTGGCTAAACTCGATCTAATTGTGTTGACTAGGGAACCAAGAGTGGTACTAGTACTCACTGTAACAAGGAATGGTGAGAATACTCGGTGAAATCTTAGAGAGACAAGACTCGTGTTATCTTAGAAAAGATTAGTGGAATCCCTTAAGAATTCTTAGGAGAGAAATGGATATAACCTGGGTTGAGTGAACCAGTATGAAAATTTTTCGTTTATTGCTTTCTTATCCAAAACCACTTTCCATTCACCTATCTCAATAAAAACCAGAGTCAATTAATATATATATATATATATATATATATATATATATATATATATATATATATATATATATTATCTTTACAAGTCATTAGATGTTGTTTTGTGAAAAGAATTTGAAAAACACCATTCACCCCCTCTAGAGTGTTTCTTGAATATTTTAGTTGGTACCAGACTTTACCTCAAAAGTGAGTTCTTAACAAAACTTGAGGAAATAATTGTGTTAGCAAAATGATGAAGATGAAGTTTGATAATACCCAAATCAAGCCAAGAACAATCAAGAACCAAGAAGAGTTATTTGAAGACTTGTATTGTATTAGAAAGCTTTTGTAATAAGTATAGGTTTAATGTATATAACTTAGCTTTAGAGTAGAAAATGTGTTTTGCAAAATTACTGTAGCGAAACACTATAACATTGTCCACATGAATAGTAACACCATCCATGTGAATAGTGACTCTCAGTAGCAAGGATATCGCATTCAAAGCAGACGTTGAAGAAACTAGACATTGGAAAAACTAGTCGTTTATGGTCGTTGGACAAACTAGCCGTTTATGGCCGTTTATAGCCGTTGGAGAAACTAGCCGTTAAGTTTGTCTTTTAGTGAATGGAAGCCTATAAGTAGAATGAAAGGCTTCATTTTGTAATGAACTCTTCCCTTGTGCTCTATAACTCAGAAACTCTTGACAATTGTGAGCTATTGTTCGGCTAAGGAAACTCTTGTCTGTGGAACTGGTGAAGTGCTGCTACAGTGACAGAGGAATAGGTGGTTCATCCTTGGTGTGTCTAAGGAAGTGTTCGGAAGAGAAAGTCATCCTTCGTGAAGTATTCGGAGGAAGTGTTTCATCCTTTGTGAAGATTCAAAGGAGGTGTAGGTTCATCTCTTGTGGCATCAAGAGAGGAGTTTTCTAAACTTTTACAAATTTTATCTCTGTGATTTTAGTTTGTAATTGTTTTGTGATTAGTGAATTGTTTATCTTATTTTGCGATAAGCGACTGGACGTAAGATTGGTAAGATCCGAACTAGGATTAAATTTGTGCAAATTTCTCTCAACCTTACTCTATTTACTTGTTATTATTAATTGCTAAGTAAGTTTAATTGAGTAGAAATTTTAAAGGCACACGTTTTTATTAAGAACCAATTCACCCCCCCCCTCTTGGTTTGTTGTTCAATGCTAACCATTCCGCTGCAACCGCTCTGACAAATTGTAGCGGTCAATGGAAAATGAATGATATGTTGTCAACATGCCTCCTCTATTCATGGGGAATGGTTCGATTATTGGAAGCAAAGAATGATTATATTCTTTGAATCCTACCACATCGATATATGGGATGTGGTTTGAATGGGGACTATATATACCTCTTGGTAATAAGGGAGAGCACTTATAGAAAAGCTTGTGGTCCAACGAGAAAAAACATAGGTATTTTCTTAACTCCAAAGCTCAAAATTCACTACTGTGTGCTTTGTCTGAAGAAGAATACAAGAAAGTACATGCATTCAAGGGAGCAAAGGATATGTGGGACACTCTAGTTGTCACATATGAAGGCTCAAATGAAGTCAAAAGAAATAAGTTGAGTCTGCTAAGACGTGAGTACGAGTTATTCACCATGCTAGACAATGAAAACATCCAAGCCATGTTCAACTGATTTCAAATTATCTTAAATAAGTTAAGATCGTTGGTAAGACTTATGATAATTTTGATAATATTCACAAAATTCTTCACAGTCTTCCCAGGAAATGTAGACCTCAAGTGACTACTCTAAGAACCTTAAAGAATCTTGGTGGGATGAGCTTAGAAATTCTTATTGGAATCCTGAAAGTACATGAGCAGGAGCTTTAACAAGATGGAATCATAAAGAAAGAAAAGAACATAGTATTAAAGGCTCAAAAATCTATCAGAAGGATTCCCACAAAAGTAGTAGAACCTTTAGAAGAGTCAACTAGTGAAGAAGACTCCATGAAAGAAGGAGAAGAAGATGAATTATTTTTCATCTCCAAGAAGATCTTATCAATGTGGAAAAGAAAGAAAGGCAAATGTCTTGGATCAATTTCCATAAATGATCAGTGAAAAGAAAGTTTCATCATATGCTATGAATGTAAGAAACCAAGCCACTTCAAATCTAAGTGTCTCGATTTTAAGAAGATAAAGAGAAAACTTGGCATTTCTAAACAAGGAAAGAAAAATGTGCTAATAAGTACCTAGGACGATCTAGACTTCTCATAATCTGATAAAAAAAAAAGCCAACCTATGTCTCATGGTAGATGATGATAGATGGTTGTTAGATGACTCTAACGATGGTAGACCCAGAGCACAACAGATTGAAATTATATATCCTAAAGTTGGAATTCGTTGATCTTTAACTTATTAATTCTCATAGTCAAATTTAAACCATTACATTTGACTATGTTCTTTCACATGTTTAGTGTAACAAGTAGACAGATTCCTGGGCATGTGGCTACTACATCATGTCATGGACGAAGACAATAATCTGAGAAGGAATCAGAGCATATTAGACTGAGGTAAAAATTTACATTTGAAATCTTACAAATCTCAATCAACTTTTCACATTAGAATGAATATAATAATAAAATTTTCTTGATTTTGCAGCGTTCAACAAGTCCTCTTTATTCATAGATGCCACAATAGGGAAGCTTAGACAAGAATGGGCAGAATATTTGAATCAACATTTTCATTAGCTATAGTTTTAAGTTTTTCCTTTAAGTTCTTTTTGTTTTGATGATAGCATTAGCTTTAACTTTTAGCTTTACTTTTTATATGGTTTAAACTTTGAATTGATTAATTTGGATATATATGAATTGGAAAACTGGTTTATGTATTTCAGGTTTGGTTAAATCAGAAAAAACAAACCAATTAAAAAAATAACCCTGAATTTAACGTCGGCCTGTACACTGCACGACGTTAATATAGGTGTATTGACATCGACCTGTACACTACACAACATTAACCCTTTATAGTGGCCAACCAAAGAAATGCACCCCTGGGCGAGCTCCCCTGCGGCTCAGCGAGCTTGACTTCAAATATGCCTCATGGCCGACGTCACTTTCACGTCTCACCCCCTTTTAGTGGATGTCAAATCATCCTTTACATCCAACTAAGCATTGTGGATTAGGTCACATATTAGACGTCGATTCTACATGGTCGACGTCTTATATAAACAATTAACGTCGACCTATATAACTCGCAGTTAAAAACCCAAAATCACTGATATTATACGGTGTTTTTTACTATAATAAATTAGTTGCATTCACATCATAGAGCATATAGGATTTTTTTCACAACATTATTCCAGCATTAATAACTACAACTAGTAAGAAAATCAAGTTCTAAAACCACTTTCCTGATAATAAGAAAAGAAGTCGCAACTGCAATAAAAATGAAAAAAAAAAGCAAAACTAACAATAAGCAATGATGCAATTTTGTTAGGAAATAAAATTACAATACCATTTTCTTTTATATTTAAGAAAACATCAATAATACCCTCTCCTTGAAAAAAGAAAAACACAATTATTAAGAAAACATTAAAGAATGAAGTATTTTTGCTATGTTATTTCTTTTTGTCAAGCACTAAAGTAGAATAAAAGTAAAGGAAATGATTTTGATATGGCTTAAAAAAAAGACCTTACTACTTTTATAATAAGAAAAACTATAATTGTCTTATTACACATGAAAAACTATAGTTGTTTACACTACCAAATAAATTTATACAAGGACCAACCTATAACATTAATTCATTACTCTCATCAACATTACATTGAAATTAAGTTATGCTATTTATGCCCATTTCAATATTCTTTGGTGAATCCGATGTTATGCTTTCATCATGCTGACTAGTAGAGTAAGTGTACTCAGTGACATTAGAGTCAATATCATGTTCGTATGCTTCAGTATTGTAAAAGGAAGGCCTTGGAGGCAATTCAAGCCTTTCAATCACCCCTTCAAGCATTTCTATTACCTTCTTCATTGAAGGACGATCACTTGGATTTAATTGAATACACCAAAGTGCAATTAAGAACATCCTTTTAACTAGAATATTCTCTTCTTCTGATGAAGCATCTTTCATGTCAATGTTTTTCTCTGTTTTAAATTGGTCATAAATCCAAAAAGGAAAATAATTTTGACTTGAATGCTCGGCATTAGGATTTGAGTTCCTTCTCTTACTTGTCATTTCCATCAAAAGCATTCCAAAACTGTACACATCAGCTTTATAGGTTACTCCACCCATATTGTTGTAATATAACTCCGGAGCCATATAACCCAATGTTCCTCTTGCTACAGTCATATTGACAACACCATCAATTGTAGCATGTAGTTTTGCAAGTCCAAAATCTGAAACCTTTGGAACAAAGTTGTCATCTAAAAGAATATTATGAGGCTTGATATCAAAATGCAGAATTTGCATATCACAACCTTGATGCAAATATGCAATCCCACGAGCTATTCCAAAAGATATTTCATGTAGTTTTTTGTAGCTTAAATGAGTGCTTTCTTCTTTGGAGAAAATGTACTTATCCAATGATCCATTTGACATAAATTCATAAACTAGAGCACGTTTTTTTCTATGAACACAATATCCAATAAGCCGCACCACATTTACATGATGTATTGTTCCGATGGTAGCTACTTCATTTATGAAATCTTGTCCATCATCATTGGATTTGCTCAACATCTTTACAGCTACATCTAATCCACTTCGGAGTTTTCCTTTATACACAGCACCAAAGCCTCCTTGACCCAATTTCACTTTGAAACTTTTAGTCATTTTTTTTATTTCATTGTATTCGTATCTGATGGGATTTAGATGACTATCTAGCAAGAAATTTTCAATATTTCCATATATTGAAGAATGTCTTCGTCGCCATTTGTAGATGAATAACACAAGAATAAGTACAACTCCAAACAGATATCTGCCTGCCAAAAATATTGATATAATTTGTCGTCCTATGAATATTCCTCCATCAAAATATTGCAGTTCAACAGGGCTGTCCAATTGTTTCGTACTGAATGTTATTCTGCTACCTATTCCTACAAATATATCGCCCTATGAGTAAGAACTAACAACATGCTCCGGTATCATTCATAATCAAGAGTATAAACTAATGAAACTTGTTATATGATGTGATTCAAATTTTAGGAATCACGGAGAAGGATCTTACCATAAATAATGCCTCTAAGATAAGCTGCAAATAAAAAATATAAGAGAATAAATATCGTGTCAATCCAAAAAATGCCACACTTATATAAAAAGAACTTTAAAAAACGAAAGAGCTCAGTATTAGACTTGAGAAAGATAAATAAAAGAACTTTAATTCGTTAGTTACGTGATTATTACGTGATTTTTTTTTCTATCTTCAACTCATCAATCAACATATTTTTTTTTCTTTAGTTATTCTTGGTTTATTCGTTAGTCAATTCGTTTTTAGAAAAAAAAAACGCGTTAATCAATAGAACTAAACTTTTTAATATAAACTCATCTAAAAATAATCTAATTTGTAAGATATTTAAAAATAAAGACAGAAATAATTACTTACCTCGAATATAGCCCAAAACCTTTTGCCAAGGTTCTGAAACAGAAGAAAAGAATAAATTTTAATATGAAATTTAGAAACTTAATGATCAAAACTTACTTAGAGAAACAATTAATAGCTTGTTTGTATAAGTAAAAATGACAATTGTAAGAAAATTCACATGATAATATTTAATAACGCACATGAATTTTGTTTTAACGATAAGACAACCTTTAATCACCATAGCAGAACAAAAGAAGGATCTTTGGTAGTATTATTGTTTTAACTATAATTGTTGTTCTCATATGGCCGGCGACGGTCATTTCATTTCCCTCACATCTACCACAATATTAACATCAATTACTATAACAACCATGATTGCTATTATTACCTTGGTAACTTTGCATATGTTACTTCTCACAGTTTCTTCTGTGTATAAACTCTTTTTATTATACCACTAGTTCATAGCCTTATGACCGACCACCCCCCCCCCCCCCCCCCCCCCCCCTCCGCCCTCTGTAACACCCAACACCATCCAATATGGAATTAAAAAAAGAAGTGAATATATTGAAATGATAAAAAAAAAAGTGAATTAGTAAAAACATATTTAATCTTATTTTATATTATAATTTAAAAAAAAATGAAAATGCATGTTCTTAAATTTATAACTTAAAAATTAAAAATTAGTAAAATAATATATATTTGATTCCTAAAATAGTATAAAATGTAATATGTCTGTTAAACCTAAATAATCATAAAATAATGGTAAAATCAATAATAAGGAATAATAAAAAGAAAGAGAAAGTGGATAATATTACCGCACTTTTGGGTGGTGTGGTAAGCGTAATGACAGTAATGGTTCTTACAAAAGACTTCTCCGCTGGATTCATTGATGAGCAGACACTCTGTCCCCCTTCCACATTTATCCTCGCAAACAATCGGCAACCACGACAACCAAAATCCCTCACTTATTTTGCGATCGATATCATCATACGTAACATTCCCCTCCGATATTCTTTCAAGCACTTCAACCTCCCAGCCGTCAGACTCATCATGCTTGTGGTAGGTAACATTCTGCTTCGGTGTACAAACCGTAGCCACTATCAGATCGCATCCAACCTTGATGTCCTTCACACCAACAACACTAACGTAGCCACTATTAGGATCATACCAAGATCCTAATACCGCGTACACGTGCCCTCTGCTGCCACATCCACCCCTGTCCACCTTAACATATCGTGGATCGTCACTCACAGGATTCAAGCAGTTGAAGTACCCTATTCCGATAGTAGACCAGTGTTCCCAAGTGAACGGCTCCGATCCGAAATTATCTGGGCCAACCGGGAACCCGAAACTAGGAGTCGCTAAGAAATTGCGAGGGATTAAAGAGCAATTAGCGTCCTCGTCCTGACCTGGGTCCCTAAGAACGATTTTGTATCCCTTGTAGTCGATCTCTCGTACATGGTATTTTGCCGATGAAAAGGTTAATAAGAGAGTGGCGTTGTTAACGCAATCTAACTCATACCTTGGGTCGCCGCACCGACCTGGGTCGCCTTTCAGCCGAAATGGATAACTTATGTTACGAATTTGACCGCATGATGAAGTAGGACATGGTGGGTGTCGCTTAGCGAGGCAGTTATCTGGTTGGAGTAGGAGAATAATTGTAGACAATATTGATATCAGAGTACGTGCAGAGCAAGAACACCTACTCCAGCCTTCATTTTCCATCCTTCAAATTCCCTTCTTCCTCTGATTATTGCCTTGCTTTTTTAATTTAAAGGTGCCCCTCCCTCCGTTCACTTTTCTCCTTGTTCACACTGTGTTTTTTCTCTTTCCCATACCATATTATTCCAAACTAATTTCCAAATTACTATTTGAAAACGTGTTGAGAATGCTCACAACATCCGGAGGGGCATAGGAAAAAGGATTTTTTTTTCTCGAATTTTATATATATGGTTACCAATTATATTAATTTTTACAATTTTAATTATGTATGTACATTTTAAGGGGTTACTTTTTAATTTGTTTTTGTAGTTCAAATTATAGAAAATTAAAATTACAAATTAAAGTAATTAATGTTTTCATTACATAATAATATTTGGAAATTACACACAAATATAAATTGTAAAAAAAGAACTTACTGTTGTAATAATTTAAAATGATAAATAACAAAAATTAATTCATAAAAATAAATAAAAAATTATATATGATTAATACTAAATAGATAAAGTTGTTTTATTCAAAAGAAAATTGTATACACAGGTCTTAGAAAATAAATATAAATATTATAATTTTGAATAAAAAGTTAATTATTCTAAAAAAGTATAAAATTATAATTACTATATATATATATATATATATATATATATATATATATATATATATATATATATATATGTATATATATATATATATATATATATATGTATGTGTATATAATAAAACATATGTAATTATATATTTTTCTTCTCATTTTATATTTATAACTATTTTATCAACTAATATCACCAAACACTTTTAAGTTAATAAGGTACTTATCAACTAAAAAGTTATAAATTATTAACTTTATCAACAAACAATTACTTTGCCACTTAGAAGTTATCTTATGAATTACAACTTGTTAAATTATGAAATAAGTGTCATAGTTTTAAATAAGCTTTTAATGGAAATGGAAATGAAAAAAAAAGAACTCAAATAAATAATAAAAAGAAACATCATTGAATAAGTTTTCAGAAATTTAATCAAGCTTTTTCTACCTTTATAATACAGCCATTTCTGCCTATAAAGTTCGGAGTATATATCAAGTTCTGTTTCATAAAATAACCAGAATTTGGAATATGATTTGTTCAAATCGGATTTAACTCTACCCCAGTCAAAGTCGCAAATCAAAGTCCTCGCAGGAGAAGCCTAAACAATAAAGTCACTGTTAGTCAGACTAAGATACATACACAAAAGACATCGAAGACAACATTGTCAAAGTTCTTCGCAATTAAAACTTTTATTAAGCTTCACGGCATAGGGATATTTGACCTTTTCTGCACCACAAGGCATGAAATAATATAGGAAATTAATTTGTTTATTTTATGAATTTCTAATTTTTTAAAATAAAAAGGAGTGTTTGATAAGGAAACTAAAATCAGAAATTTTAAAAACTATTTTAAATAATTAAGATAATAGAATTTAAAATTTATTAAGAGAAAAATAGAAAATATAAATTTTATACAGAACTTTCTTTATAATATATATATATATATATATATATATATATATATATATATATATATATTGTTTTGAGTGGTCAAAGGTGAAGAGTCCGTAAATTGGGCTTAAAAGTTGTTTTCAAGTCCAAATCTTCTTATAACCATTCATCTATACTATTTGGGAGATACCTCAAACATATGTTCTTGTAATCATTTGTTCACGTCGTTTGGAGGGTATATTCTGATGTTAAAGTCAGCAAAGAATTGACATAGCGGGTATTAATGGTAGAGTAAATGTACTTACCTCCTTATCTCAAACCTATATTTATAGATTTTGGAGTGGACTTTTGATTATTATAATGTCATAATTACAACCCTATTATTAGTATTTACATTCTACATTGTTCATCATTAAAGTTAATCATATTGACTATTGATCAATTGGTTCAACTACTCGATCATTCGGTTATGATGACAACTTGTTTGTAAATCCCCACAAAAACAGACCATTTGGTCATGGCTAACTGATTGGTTACCCCGATCGAGTTTGATGTTGGCTCACTTATATGTTCTAATATAAGCTAACCTTATTTCAATCGTTCATATTGATCATACGATACATACACACAAATATATTGAAATATGTTGGAACATGATTCAATTCTTATATTCAAATAAAATATTTAGAAAGTAAAAAAGAATTATAAATAATATTTCATATATTTAAATTTATTGAAATGGTTGAAATTCATTATTTAAACACATGGAAAAAGGTATGTTGGACTTTTAGGTGTAGTGTGGTATGGATTTAATTAATTCAAAATGTATTTAAAATTATGTAAATTGAAATATATTGTATTTTAAATTATATAATTTTAAATACATGTAATTTGAAAATATATTATAAATTGTATAATTTAAAGTACATTTTTGAATTAGGTAATCCAGAAATATATTTTGGATTATGGGATAAATGCATTTCAAATGAAATAATATGAAAATATTGAAATGTGTTATGCATTAAATAATCTATAATGCATTTGTGAATTACAAAACCTAAATATCCAAAAATATATTATGGATTACTTAATCTAGAATTATTGTGCAATCTATACATTATTAGACTTAAAATTATATTCCAGATTATATAAACTATAAACTTTTTTAATTCTAATATAAAGCATGGACATTTTAGTATTTTTGAACATTTTTGAAACCCTAGTGAAAGTCTAGGAAGAAATCATGAAAGTACAAGTAGTAATTGCTTAATTTGCATTCTTTTTAGGTTTAATATTTCCTTTGGTCTCTCGGATTTTTAGATTTGTTTAAAGTGGTCTTATCTTTTTCAAATGTTTACACTTGTCTCATATTTTGTAAAAACGATTTAAGTTGATCTTTTTACTTACGCCGTTAAAAACACTAACGATGTAATTGCCCTCCTAGCCAAAACTGAATGACATGTCCAATTAGTGATTGTGTGGTATGCTAAGGTCAATTAACTTGACAATGTATGTGAAAAGGGTTGGGATTCGTGCAAAGCGCCACCACAGGCCTACCATGACGTCATTAGCGCCACCACAAGGCCACCATGACATCATTAGCGCTACCACAGGTTCATCTTCTGGAGCATGCAAACCTCAATAGCCACCACACCATCAACCTCCATATGTGAACATTGCACCATCTTCGTTTCGAATTGCAGAACCACCATCGACCTTCACTACGCACCTTCAACAGTCATGGCGACCTGCACAAAATTAGAAACGTATCAAACCCTAAATCGCACCTTGCCTCCACTGCAACCATGCTCCTTCAATCGCGACGGTACCTGCAGAAAAATCCCAAACCAAAATCACGCTTCACCCCTTTGAACCCTAATTGTGAGTTCCTTCTCCCTCGATTCAAAACCTGCATCAAAAATCAGAAAAGCCCAGAAACCAAATCACCTAATTTGAACCTCTACAACCAACATTCGAAAACCCTAATCTAAATAGTGTCACAACGACGAGTTCATCTCCTCCATCACCTTGGGCACCGCAACCTATTTTCCTTCATCTTTGTCTTCTCCACGAACTCAAAGAGCCCATATCACGTTCTCGTGAACCATCATGGCCAATAAACATCTCCTTATTTGCAACATCATCTTCTTCATCATAGAAGAAACACAAACATCATCTCCATCAATCTTCAAACCTGCAAACAGAAAAGGAACCACAACATAGAAATCCCCTCTAATCACGCCACTGTGAGCTCCTTCGTAAAATGGAAGAACCAGTAGTCGCCACAGATGAGGGTTGAAAACCCTGGTTCGAGAAGGAGAGACCATTTCTCGCGAACCCTAACTTGGGTGGGAAGGGAACTACCACATGGCAGTCCCCCATTGGCTAAGCTTATCACGCAATCACTAACTGGACAAATCATTCAGTTTTTGCATAGGGGCAATTTGATTGTTAGCATTTTTAACACCGTAAGCATAAGTGACCTACTTGAACCATCTTTACAAAATATGAAACAATTGTGAATATTTGAAAAAAGGTAAGACCACTTTGAACAAACTTAACAAACCAAGGAACCAAAATAGGTATTAAAGTCATTCTTTATTATCCAAACAACTCTATATAATGGATCAGAATAAGACTAATAATGATTAGTAGTAAACAAAATAACGACCAATCTACTTTCCTTGTTTTCGCAAAGGTTATGTAAGATATTAGATTCAATTGATCAAAATCAAATCAATTTAATTTTAACTAGGTTTGTACTTCTCCACCTTTTCAGATATTCAAAGATGTAATAATTGATAAGTATCAAAATTTACGTATTGTTATATCTAATTTTTTTTTCCACTTTTAAGATATTCAAATATGTAATCATTGATAAGTATCAAATTTAAGTGTTTTTATATCTAATTTAGACACTTAATGTATACAATTTTAATTTCCTTTTGTAAATAAGAACCCTTATCAACTTAGAAATGCAAAATGAATACTTGTACAAAAGTTACTTGAATGTATTGACTTAAACTTAAATTTTCTTGTCGTAGCAGCAGAGGAGTAGCTAATCTGTTAAGCACAATAAGCTGGAGTTGAGCAGATTGAGGGGAAAAAACAAATTTAAATTTTTACTCTTAAGGATGAGCGAATTGGAGATGTGCTAAGCTAAGAAGAAACCCTTAGAGGTAGGAAACGTGGAGCTAAGCAATCTCTAAAGAAGTTGAGCTTAGAATAAATCTTCAAGAGGAAGAAAAATAGATTTGAGTGAAATGTAAAGAAGCTTAATACAATAAATCTTCCAAGTAAAGTATTTAATAGGGCGAAATGCAAAGAGGTTGAGCACGAAAGAAAACCTGCACATAAGGTGTTTAGCGTAGGCATCAAATGAAAACAAGAAAGCTTGAATCTATAAATAAAGAGAAGATGCAGTGATTTAGTAGGTTGGGTTAGAGAAAATTTTCACATATTAAACATTGTGTTATTTGTTTTTTGTATTCTAACTTGGATTCATTAATAAGCACCTAACCTTGTGTTGGAATTGAATTACAGTGTAACTTTTCTGTACTTTTTGTCTCATTTATGTAATTATATTTTGTTTTATATATAATGTTTGATTATTGATGAATCTTTTGTATTCGACTATAAACTTTGGATTATTTTGAAAAATACTTTCGTTATATGAACTAAACTAAATCAACCAAAGATGATAGGTACTAGAAAAAATAAAAAGTAGTATCTTTCAAGGTTATCAAACTCGTGAGTTAACTCGTTAACTCGGACGAGTTTGCGTTCTTAGTTCTGGCTTCCGAGTTAACTCGGAAGCAAACTCGGTTTTCAAGCAGACTCGGTAAAATCGGTTTTAAACTCGATGGGAACAGTTAGAATCACGATTTTGCAGCGGTTTTGCGAGTTTGAAATAAGAAGTAGCGAAGAAAAAGGAAATAGTTATAGGTCTAGGGCACCGTCACGTTTCGCTGTCGTGGTTGCTCCTTGTTAGCTCTCCTTCGTGTTCGCCGTTCACATGGTTCTTGCTCGTCGTTCAACTGGTTCATGGTCACACTTCGTTTCCTGGTTCGTGCTTGTCGTTGTAGTCGCACTCCGTTCGCCTGGTTCGTGCTTGTTGTCGTGCTCACCGATGCTTCTCCATTTCTCGCTGCTCTGCGTTGCGTGAGTGAAGTATTTCTATTTTAATGTTACAACTAGGGTTTTAATCCCTTGTACGATGCGTTTTAATCTTTTAGTATTTATGCTTCTTATTTTAGCATGTAGATATTTAATATTAAAATATTTAATATTAAAGTATCTATTCATTATTATTCTGATTATTGGGCTCCTTTTAGTATACCAAACTTTTGGACCAATATTAACTTGAAGAACTTGTTTTTCTAACCGAAGTTTCAATTATATTCAATTAAAATTATGACAAAATAATAATAATATTAAAGAAAAATATTTAAATATATATAATATGATAAACTAATAATTATAATAATATTATAAAAGTATAAAAACATTATTTATAAATTATTCTATTATTTATAGATATTTTAAAATATTTTTACACGAAGTAAACTCTTACGAGTTTACGATTCGAGTTTACGATCCGAGTTTACGAAGCTCTCCCACGAGTTTACGTAAACTCTCGAGTTTGACAACCTTGGTATCTTTGGTTGCTATTAATTTGAATCTTAATGCAGAAATTGATCGAAGTTATTGAATCCTTAGACAACCATGATTTAGAAATTAACCTTGATGGCGTAAAACAAAAAAAATGTGATGAGTGTATGTATGAACAATGAATGCATATTAATTCACAACCAACATTTGTTCACAATTGATAATCACAACCATCATATTCAACCTCTATTCTATTTAATCTATAATCTTTAGTTTATTCTCTCTGCACATTTGCTATTATCATATCTATGCAATTATGTCTAAAAAGAATTTATAACTATCAATATACTTAGTAATTCCTATAGATATATAGGAACCCCCTATAGATATTTCAGCTATACCATAATTGACTCGATCTACTTGTCGAAATTACACACCACTCGCACTAGGGAATGAGACAGAAAGGCAGCATAGGGTATAAAGGAGGTAGAGTGGGTGGAGAAAGACTAGATAATGATGACGATATTGCCATTTTAAAGTTTAAAAATAACTTCAGAAAGATGTTTAAAATTGAAACAATGTTGCATCTAAATAATAATTATCAAACTGTACATTTCATTACATATAATAGTAGTCACCATTGCCAACTAATATAGCTAAAACTTCCCAACAATAAAGCCCGAATAATAAATAACAAACCAGCTATGAACAACTGAACACTCGAATCTGCAATAACCAAAGACCCACCAACCAACACCCAGAAGACGTTCTTCTAGCTTTCCTAACACTAAATTTGTCTTTATTTCTGATTATTTCGCCCCTTTGGGTGTACAACTGCCAATCAAGAATACCTAAGTAAACCAATGAATCTCAGGCTGAACCTTAGAACACTCTTACTTTATTATTCTGTGCAATTCTTTCGGAAGTTTATGATAATGAAAAATTACAGGAGCCAGCTAAGTCATCACAGTGTGTTTGTTGCTGCCCTGCTGCTTCTTGTTGAGGCCCTGCTGCCTCTTCAAGGGCCCATCCTGATTCCTGTGCTCTTCATCTTCTTTGACAAGGTACTTGTCTACCTGTGTCGCAGCTTGTCGTCCCTCTGAAATGGCCCACACCACCAGGGACTGACCTCGACGACAATCACCGGCTGCAAACACCCCTTTCACATTCGTTGAGAAGCGGCCATAATCAGCCTTGAAGTTTGACCTGTTGTCTCTATCCACTCCCAACTTCTCTGCAATTGTCTGCCAAAAACAAAAGCAAAACATGTCATCAGTTGGAAAAACATCACTGCAATGTCTGAACTTGGCTAAAACATGATAAATGTCAGGGCAAAACACCTATGAAGTTTTTTCATGCTGCACATAAACGTTTACAACTTTTATACAATGATATTATGACATGATAGAGGCTCCTTATGTCTCTTCACTTTTCCATAAACGTGCCATTTTCAGTTAAGTAGCTTTTGAGGAAACAAAATAAAGTTATTTTGATGGATACTTACAGGCTCGGGACCAAGGAACCCCATGGCTAGTAAAACTAGGTCAGCTTCAATAATCTCCTCCGAACCCTCAATTTCCTTAAACTGAAACTTGCCGGTTTCATCCTTTTCCCAGCAAACGCGAATCACTTCAAGTCCTTTCAAAACTCCGTTTTCATCTCCGACAAACCTCTTAGTCAGAACCTCGTACGATCTTGGATCTTTGCCAAATTTTTCTGCAGCCTCTTGGTGACCGTAATCTACTCGGAATATGCGAGGCCACTGCATTCCAAAAATATTGTAATTTAAGCTCAAAGATTCAAGTCAGTAACAGTTAATATGAACAAAATTATGTCGTCAATTATTTAGCCATTACTAGTAATTACAAGAGTCCAATTTCTGGTTGTGCACTTCTAAGAAGATACATGGAAGAACTTTAAAACTAACAATCCAAATCAAACCTGAGGCCATGGGTTGCCGGGAGCCCTAGTTGGTGGGGGCTGAGGAAGGAGTTCAAGATTTACAATGCTACTACAACCATGACGAATGGATGTTCCTATGCAATCTGTGCCAGTGTCACCTCCACCAATGACCACAACTTTCTTGTCCTTGGCTGAAATGTAGTTACCATCCGCGAGATTACTATCAAGCAAGCTTTTAGTATTTGCATGAAGAAACTCCATGGCAAAATGAACTCCTGACAGCTCCCGCCCAGGTACAGGAAGATCCCTACATGAAAAGAATTATATAATTCTCAGTACACCCACTTAGAGGAGTTGAACTAAAACAAATAGGTAACAAGGACTTCATATCACTGCTTTACCTTGGTTTTGTAGATCCTACAGCCAAGACAATGGCATCATTTTCCTCCCGAAGCCGATCATGAGAGTATAAAGGGTCATGTCCAACATTAGCATTCACCACAAAATCTACTCCCTCCTCGGCCATAAGATTCACTCGTCGTTGAACTACGTCCACTTTGTCAGATTTCATGTTGGGGACCCCATACATCATAAGCCCTCCAATCCTATCAGCTCTTTCATACACTGTTACCGTATGACCCATTTTATTTAGCTGATCAGCAGCTGCCAAACCTGCTGGTCCACTTCCAACGATGGCTACTCTTTTCCTGTATCAGGAAAGATATTACTTAATGGCAACAGTAGTCGATTTCAAAAACTTAGAGAATGTTCCAGTTAAATTTTGCTAATTACTGAACATCAACTTGGTGGGTTATACATATTTGCTGAAAAGGAACAACAGAATAAAAGTGAATAAAACTAAATGCTAAAAAGAAAAACAACTTACCCAGTTCTCTTGACTGGAGGTCGTGGCACCATCCAACCCTCCTCAAAAGCCTTATCTATAATGGCACATTCAATGCTTTTAATAGACACGGGATTCTCAATAATACCAAGGACACAAGAACCTTCACAAGGCGCTGGGCACACCCGACCAGTAAACTCTGGAAAGTTATTTGTTTCAAGAAGCCTCTCTAATGCTTCCTTCCACCTATTTTGGTATACTAGCTCATTAAACTCTGGTATTTTATTTCCAAGAGGGCATCCCGAATTTTCCTGAAATATTATGCAAACATCAGTTTAAATGCAGGTCCAGAAAACCCTTTTAAGAAAATAAGTAAGTTGTGAAGTAAAAATGAAAACTTGGAGGTGGAAATGCACACCTGATGACAGAAAGGGGTACCACAGTCCATGCAACGGGCTGACTGTGTTTTCAACAGGGGACCAGGCTTTGTCTCCTCCATCACTTCCTTCCAATCTGTCATGCGAACATTAGGATCCCTATACTGAACACCCTCGCGCTCATATGCAACAAAACCTCTATGCTTAATGGCATCACTGACTCTACTTGGCCTCTTGGGCGCCTCAGCCTGCAGATATTCAAACACATTAACATGGATAAACTGTGCAAAACTTACTCTACGTTATAAAATTACAATTTCCTGGCATGCTGCCCAGTAATTAAGGAAGATAAGATAACCCCTCCATTTCCATCTCACCTCAACTCCATCTAACACGTCCCACTTTATTAGAAATCAATGTTATATTATAAATTTAGTAGAGTGAAACCCAATCTAACAGGTTTTAATTTTTAAAAAAGATCGTTTTTTTCTTATGAAATAGAACAGATAATATACAAATATTATAAAAAAATTGATGGTAAAAATAAACTAACCTGACTCTGTTTCTCATTCAAAGATGCAGTTGCCAGTTTCTTAAGTTCTTCAAAAGCATCTTTCTCTACCGCTTGTGCTTCATCATCTTGGTCTTCGGCATCTTTTGCTGCATCTTTGGAGGCTTCCTCTGACTTCACACTAGCTAGAGCGCGTTTATACTCCCGAGGGAATACCTTGATAAATTTAGGAAGAAGATTCTCAAAATCATCAAGCACTTCTTTGGCAAGCTGACTATTTGTGTGACGCTGATGCTGCTGTATCAACATTCTAAGAGTATAAATGTCCTCTTCCTCTTCAACCTTGTCCAGATCTACTAGTTCCAAGTTGCACCGAGATTGGAATTTTCCATCCAGATCTAGAACATAAGCAATCCCGCCACTCATACCTGCAGCAAAATTTCTACCAGTTTCCCCAAGCACAACAACAGTTCCGCCAGTCATGTACTCACACCCGTGATCACCAACACCTTCCACAACAGCCTTAGCCCCAGAATTACGGACACAAAATCTTTCCGCTGCCATTCCATTGAAGTAAGCTTCCCCTCGAGTGGCCCCATAGAGCGCCACATTACCGATCACGATGTTCTCCTTAGGGTCAAAATTACTTCCTTTTGGAGGATACACAACAATCTTGCCACCGGATAATCCTTTACCAACGTAGTCATTACTATCACCTTCAAGTTCCAAAGTGATACCAGGACAGAGGAATGCACCAAAACTCTGGCCTGCACTGCCAGTAAATCTGATATGAATGGTGTCGTTTGGAAGACCAGCTAGGTGGTAACGTTTAGTCACCTCATGGCTAAGCATGGTTCCCACTGCACGGTTTACATTATAGATTGGAGTCTCAATGTATACAGGGAGACCCTTTTCCAAAGCAGCATTAGACAGACTTATGAGCTTGTTATCCAACGCATTGTCCAAACCATGATCTTGTTTTTGCACACAATATTGAGCAGCTTCTGGCCGCAATTCAGCTGCAGGTCTAAGCAGCAGAGAGAGATCAATGTTCTCTAGTTTCTCGTTGCTCTTAATGACTTCCTTATCAACTTCAAGCATATCAGATCGACCAACCATCTCATTAAATGTCCTAAACCCAAGCTGGGACATAATTTCTCTCATTTCTTCTGCCACCATAAAAAAGAAGTTGATAACATGCTCGGGTTCACCAGCAAACTTTTCTCTGAGCACGGGATCTTGAGTAGCAATGCCGACTGGACAAGTGTTCTTGTGGCATTTCCGCATCATGATGCATCCAAGAGTAATAAGCGGAGCAGTACTGAAGCCAAACTCTTCTGCACCAAGCAGAGTAGCTATGGCCACATCTCTCCCTGTTTTTAGTTGTCCGTCAGTTTGGAGGACTGTGCGACCACGTAGATCATTAGCAACCAAAGTCTGGTGGGTCTCAGCCAGGCCAAGTTCCCAAGGAAGCCCAGCATTCTTTATGCCAGTCCATCTGGATGCCCCAGTACCTCCATCATGACCTGAGATCAACACATGGTCGGCATGGCCTTTAACAACTCCACTAGCAATAATTCCCACCCCAGCTTCAGATACCAACTTCACACTAATCCGAGCAGTTGGGTTGGCATTCTAAATATTAACAGAATGGAATTAAGTAGAATTAACGTCTATCTAAGGAATATTCAATTAAAAACACTGATTGAGAAATAGAATCCTTAGATGAAAATACCTTCAGATCATGAATTAGTTGGGCAAGGTCTTCAATTGAATAAATATCATGATGGGGTGGTGGACTGATAAGTCCTACCCCGGCAGTTGAATTCCTTGTAACAGCAATGTCTCCTATAACCTTGTGGCCAGGAAGTTCACCTCCCTCCCCAGGTTTTGCTCCCTAGAGAGGACAATTATGTTAAGACAATACCACTCTGTTATGTGAAAAACTACAGTTTATATCTAACGTTACCAAAGGTCAAATGCAGGTATATATATACTTAACGACACAATAGCACTCAGAGGTGCCTTGAAATCATAGCATCATCTGCCACGAATATAAATTCATAAACAATAGAAATTCAACTCCAACAGTGATGAAGGGTCTGGAGACTAGTTAATGAATTTTCCTGATACTTAAGAAACAGTATAATAACCTCAATTTAATAGACTAATTTTGACAGCTACCTGGGCCATTTTTATCTGTAGTTCATCAGCATTTGTAAGGTAGTAACTTGAAACTCCAAATCTCCCACTAGCCACTTGCTTAATGGCACTCCTTTTGGGATTCATTGTGCCATCAGGAAGAGGCTCCATACGAGATGGTTGCTCCCCTCCCTCACCTATAACAAATATCCAAGAAATCAATCATCAGATAATCTCATAAATTGATGAGCTTAATCATCATCTAATACAAATAGAAACTCAAGTGGTAAGTAACTCAGGATATTCTGGATATTTTTGAAAAAAAACGGTGCTGGAAAACGTTCTATGCAAATATATTTAACAGTTCAGAAAAAAAAATGCTTGAATATTCTTCCACAACGTTTAACAAACCTGTGTTGGATTTCCCTCCAATTTTATTCATAGCCATTGCTAATGCTGTGTGTGCCTCCAATGATATTGACCCATAACTCATGGCCCCAGTGCAAAACCGTTTAACTATTTCGCTAGCTGGCTCCACTTCATCAATAGGAATTTTAGCAGCTGTCTCTTTAAATTTCAGAAGACCCCGCAAATTGCAAGCCTTGTTCAATTCATGAATGAACTTAGCATACTGTTTATAAGCATCTGCACTGTTAGTTCTGGCAGCTTCTTGAAGCTTTGCTATAGCAAGAGGATCATTCAGGTGAACTTCACCACCCTTTCTCCAGTGGTAATCACCAGGATTTGGTAACGTTACAGCTTCTGCACTTCCAGGAGAGAAAATACGGGAGGGAAAAGCCAACTCATGCAGTTGCAAAGCATCACTAGCAAGTGCCTCGAATGTTGCACCCTCAACTCGACTTGGAGTCCCAGCAAAGCACTTTTCTATCACTTCAGATGAAAGTCCCAGAGCTTCAAAAATCTGAGCACCTTTGTATGATGCCAAAGTTGATATTCCCATCTTGGCAAGAACCTTCATCATTCCATAGTTGCTTGCTTTGAAATACTTCTTGACCAACTCTTCTTTTGAGTGGAATTCGCCACTTGCTTTGGGTGGGATCTTTCCATCAACCTGCAGTCGCCAAATTGCCTCTATAGCCAAATATGGGCATATAGCATCAGCACCAAAACCAACAAGTGTACAGAAATGGTGCACTTCACGTGGCTCAGCAGATTCAACTATTAAGGCAACTCTAGTGCGCTCAAGTGTTTTAACAAGATGTTGATGGACAGCACCAACAGATAGGAGGGAGCTCACGGCAACACGTTTCCTTGAGAAGGCTAGAGATTAAATCACAGATATAAATTAATTAGGTTGACATGCACCATTAAGAAGTAACTTTAAGCAATAAAAGGTATCCAGGTGTGTAATACCTCTATCAGACAGCACAAGTGTGGTATAGCCTTCATTAATTGCATCATGTGCTTCTGCACATATCCTGTCCAAGGCTTCCTCCAACCCTCTCTTACCACATTCCTTTGAGTACGTTATGTCTATAACTTTGCTGTTCCATCCCCTATAATTCATTTTTTTAATGGCTTCCATTTCTTCAGTGGATAAAAGGGGACCTTTGAGGGAAAGGCGGTGGCATTGCTGCTCTGTGATTTCAGTCAGATCTCCTTCTGGACCAACCATACATTGCATAGAAGTTACTATTTTCTCTCTAATAGGATCAATAGGAGGGTTTGTCACTTGAGCAAACATTTGCTTGAAATATTCAAAAGTAAGTTTCTCTCTATTAGACATGACAGCTAGTGGTGTATCATTTCCCATTGACCCAAGGGCTTCTACGCCATCCTTGGCCATAGGAAGTAACAGCATTTCCAATGATTCAACTGAATATCTGCAAGTATAAAGCAGCATGTAAAAATATTTTTCTTCATAAAAACTGCAGATAGAATTGAACAAATATTAATGTTGGATGTTGCATACCCAAAAGCTTTCAATGGAGCCAGTAAGCCATGGATGCCCATATTTACCATATCTACGTCATCATTGGATGGCTGCAGTTCATTTAACATGTAACCATTAGAATTGTCTACAAGAAATTTGAGAGTTGTTCACATCGATATTTATGCTATACTTACTGTAGTCACTCCTGCTATAGGTGGTGGTACTCTTCCAGATTTAGGAACAGAATCAACAATGTCTTTGAGTTCAATTTTCTGATTTTTGAGCCAATCCTCATAAGGTCTTGCCAATGAGTACTGCTCTTTTAAGGCATCATCATTTACAACTGCATGCTTCTCAAAATCAACCAGAAGCATCATGCCAGGATTTAGTCTACCTTTCCTACATATATCTTCTGGTGGAATGTCAACAACCCCAACTTCACTTGCCATTATAACTCGTCCACTATGAGTGACATAGAAACGGCCTGGTCGCAGTCCATTCCTATCCAATGTAGCTCCAAGGTAGTGACCATCGGTAACTGTAGTGAAATTAGATTAGATGGATTAGTGCCAAATGACAAAACCAATACGAACAGGACATTAATATGTGATAGAACTGGAGCCCCAGCAAAATTTACATGATATAAGAGCTGGCCCATCCCATGGCTCCATGAGAGCTGAGAAGTATTCATAAAATGCTTTACGCTGAGAATCCATGTTCTTGTCATTTTGCCATGCTTCAGGAATCATCATCATAACAGCTTCAGGAAGACTTTTTCCTGAATGAAGCAAAAACTCAAGCACACCATCAAAAGCTCCTGCAATATAAAAACTACCCATTAGGATTCAGTATAGGACTATAGTATAGGGTGCAAACAGAATCTTTAGTCACGATTTTACCTGAATCTGATGAATTTGCATCCACAATGGGCAAAAGCTTCTTTAATTCACTCTCTGATAAACCAAGCTCCTTGCATTTTAGTAAACCCTCACGTGCCTTAATCCTAAGAAATAAAACAATACTACATCTATTAAAATGCAATGAGGACACCCCACAAAATTTTCAATGATTTTATAAGCTTGACGCACACTCAACTGACACAGTATCCATCTTTTGTGGAGGAATGAAGATACAATCATGTAATTAACAGACACTATTTAGCATTCATTCATTTCAGCATAATGGGCATATTGCTGATAGACCATTTAATTACTGAAGGCATACCAATTAACATTGCCTCTGAGTGTGTTGATTTCGCCGTTGTGTCCTAATACACGCATTGGTTGAGCACGATCCCAGCTAGGAAAAGTATTTGTAGAAAACCGTGAATGTATCTGCAATTATGCACACCAAACAGAATAAAACAGTGTAGAAAATCAAATGCAAAAATGCTGTTTATTCCAGGTAAACGCATATATTAAGTGCCGGTAGAAATTCTAGAAATCCTAAATATCCCATTCACTTTCACCAAAAATGGTTTTTCACTCCAGCACTCTGAAGAAATTGTCCTCCAGATCAACTACCCACAAAGCATCAGCAGAAATTTCTGCAAACATGATTTATCTTGATAATGAACTTTCTTACCAACTCGACCATTGCATCCAATCCAGCATCCAAATTCAAATAGTATTCAAGGAAGCGGAAGAACTTAAGAGATCATTCAAACCTCAATGCCTCAGAAGTCATTCCCCAACCTTGCATCTCTCCAGTTACTGGTTGTTCCCATGCTGTTTGTTGGAGTATAGAGTTAGTGGAGAAAGAAAATAGGCTAATGGGTAATATATTTACCAGGGCCATGTAGCTCGTAAACCTTTCATTGCCAAGATCAGCAAAGTAATAATCCCTCAACTGAGCTGGTGTTAGCTGACCTTTGTAAACAACAGTCCTGTATAAAATTGAATAACCATCACGAATTTGACATAATACATAATTTGCAGCAAACATAATTTACATGAGAAAACGAGGTCCACTCTAGACAACCCACCTTGATGAAAGTGAACAGATATAGAAATCAGTAATGCCGTCATTTTGGAGGTTTAATGCAGATGTAATAGCTGCCATGCTGAGCTTCCTTAATATGTACATCTGCAAAAACCAAGTATCCTATTAAGTTCTATTTAATTATCACTTAGAATTAATCATACAGTGACAAAAATATGAGCTGAACCAAAATTTGTTAAGCAATAAATTCAACTCTCACCAAGATTTTATATCTGAAAAAACTTAAACTTTTTCATAGGAAAGAAATATGTTTCCATTAGTTTTTACACTTAAATATTTTAACACAAATGTCTTGTCACCAATTTCACATGTAGAAAATGTACCTGTCTTTCCAAATCGACATTTGATTGAGCACTTGGCGTAAGAAACACCTGTTCAATCACTGGTTCGGTCTGTAGGGCTGATTTGCCCAATTCTGTGTTATCAGTGGGTACAGATCGCCAACCAAGAACAGTGTGCCCCAGAGATTCAGCAACCTTAAACCAGAACCACAGCATAATTACTAACAATTGTCAGTAAAATAAAAAATAATAACTTTAGCTAGTGGAGGACAAGTTCAGCATGATAAAAATAGTTTAAAAAGTATATAATGAAAAGTACAGCATTCAAAAGCCATTATAATTCATCACATCAATTCAAATTAAATATCAAATACAAAAACTTCTGAATCAGATTTACCTTGTTAAATGTTCTTTTGCTTTCCTCCCTTCGATTTTCAGACTTTGGCAAGAAAAACATGCCAACTGCATATTTTCCTTGGGGAGGAAGCTCAAAATCCACAACCTGCAACAAGACAAACCTATTACTTAATTTAAATCCTGAAAGATACAAAGCTAAGTTCCAATAAATCATATATTTTGTTTTTTTTTTTTTTCATCAACAAAAAGGTTACACAGTCTAAGAATGAGACTGTAGGAACTTATCTTAATGCAATTAAGTATTATTTACTATTGTGTACAACCTAATACTTATATAAAATTTAAAAGTCCCTGGGAAAAAAGAAAATAAAAAGCAAATACAAAGCTCTTTAAAATAATAATATAGTCCAAATCAACAAAAAAGAAAGGAAACAAATATAAAAAATAAATAAAGCATTCACATTTACTGTTGGTATCAATAAAAATAAATAATTGAAAGTGAGAAAAAATCTTAAATAAATCAAGCTTTTAGTAAATTAAATCATCATTAATCAAATTAGTAAATTAAATCATCTTCAATCCAAACTATTAGTAATGAAAATCATCTTTAATAGAAACTAAAATAATATATATTTTCAAAAAAACAACAAAATAAAAATCATAAATATATTTTCAACTAAGAATCCCAAATGATAAAATGGTAAAATTGCTAGTAATTTGAATGAAACATACATACAAAAGTCAATATGTCTCATCTAAAAACATACATCTCAAAATAATAACAGACCTCGAAACCATGAATCAACAAACAATGTCTATTTCGAAATTTACTCAAGAAGACGTAATACGGATAAGTTTTGAACAAAAATTAGTTAAGTACAATTTTGTTCAAAAAGCTCATAATGTTCAAGGGAGTTATTAATTTAAATTTAAGTGTGACAGAGATGATAGATTTTGTTTTTTTTTTTTCAAAATGTCAAATTGCCAATTTCAAAATGATGTTATAAATAAAATGTAATAGACACTTTATAAATCAAATACTTTTATAAATGGTTTACTATCACTTCTATAAAACCTTCAAAGAAATAGTTCATACTTACTTTTTATTACTAGATTTATTAGAAGAAATAGAAATACCATGTTCATTATGTAAAGTAAAATATATTCAATGTTAAAAAAAGTAGAATTTATATATAGATAGATAATCAAATTATTTATATGTTTTTATTAGTATAACTTTAATCATTACTAATCCAGATATCTATATTGTCTTAAAAATTATCTGGTATTGTAAAATTAATTGAGTTGAAAATCGAATTACTATCCAGAATTCACTTTTCACTTATATAAAACCCAAGGGTAGATATTTGTAAAATTAAAAAGCGGAAACAAAAAACGTGCCTCCTGGTAAAAGACATGAGACAGAGAAACAAGAATTCCAGCACCATCTCCAGTGTTGGCTTCGCATCCGCAAGCACCTCTGTGCGTCATCCTCACCAACATTTCCAGCGCGTCAGTTACCTGCAGTGCACACACCCACAAAAATAATCACCTCATCAATCTTAAACACCACGTTACATCTAAATCCAAACCAAACCGTACCGTTCTGCGGTTACACTCTCCCGACAACTCCGCCACGAACCCCACCCCACACGAGTCCTTGTCCATAGCCGGATCATACAGCCCCAGCGGCTTCTCCGGCACGGTGGAGAATGCTGACCGGACCGCCACCCTCCATTTTGGCAACCGCCCCGATTGCAGCAACCCGATCCGGTCGAACCCACTCGACCGCACCTGTGTGCCGAACAACCTTTTCTTCTCTACAGTAGAGGCAGAGCATCGCGCAATCCTACTTCTCAGACGCAGACGCGCTTTGTTAGGGTTATTGAAAGCTTTTATTTGAGGGTTGTTTAGAACAGGGAGCGTGAACGACAAAGCATTCGACATTGTTCACCAAAAAAAAATAACAAATAAAAGCAATAGGAAGGTGAAAGGTGTGTGCTTCTTTTTCTCCTATAGTTTTAATTGAGTTAAACTTGTGAGCAGTCTTATTTGAGCGTCCAGATTCTGTTACAAGTGCCTGGATAGAGAAATAGAAAAGATGGTATATATCCAAATGAAACAAAACGGATTTGGGGTATTTTTCACATTAAGACAAACAGATCTGAAATTACTGGTTGAAGATCGGGAGTTGTGAGGAGATGGTAACCAAGAATTGAGATGTTAAAGGAGTGTCTGGTATGATGAAGACAGAATACCGAAACTGAGGAAAAAAGAAGAGAACAGATAGATGGCAGAGGGTGTGGTGTGAGGAGGGTTGTTAGGAGAGGAGGGGAAGGTGGATATATAAGGAAGAAGAGAAGGAGGTAGGAGGAGCTGGAGAGAGTGTGGGGACCACTAGTTGTTCTTGTTGTGCTTGGTGGTGGTGTTTGTGTAATTACCAACTTCGACCTCATCACTGTTCTGTTTTCTTTGTGGACAGCTTAGGATTCACAGTGACGCCACGTGCTAGCTGTTCTATGTGGCATGCTAAAGCCGCTTCATGGGTGGGTCCTACCATCTGGGTAGGTTCGGTCGTGAACTAGGAACCTGTGTGCTGTGCTCCGTGGCTGATAGACACCGTAAATAAATACTTTCTATTATTAGTAACTATTTTTTTTTCACTCGTACTAGGAAGATACTTTCTAAAATAATTAAATATTTCAAGGATGTTTAAGTAGATAGAAAAAAATATAAAAAAACTAAACTTTCTTACTTATTTAAAAATTTACTGGTTGAATTTAGTTTTTTGTAATTTTAGATTTAATAGTCAATGAACCATTCGACCTATGTTGTCTTCGGTTGTCTTCCGTTGTCTCCTGAAAATTAGTAAACTAAAACTATTGTTAAAATTTTGATTCAAATTATGTTTGTAGGGGAACAAAAGTTAATTGATAATAAGGACTTTAATAGTGGATTATGTTAAAAGACACGTCATGCTTTAGTTGTCTTGTCTGAATGAGTAAAGATTAAATTGAGAAAGTTAATATTTATTTATTATTTCTATAAATATTTGTTATGTGTTTTTTTTTCATATTTTTATTACTATTTAAATTTTTTCAATATTTATGTTTTTTACCTTTATTGTTATATGTGTTAACTAGGAATAACAATGCCAATTGGCCTCTTTCATTTTGATAACCCTTCCCGTTATTTAAAAAAGAAGAAGTTTAACAGAGTTTGGTTTACTAAATTAGTGAATTACTTTGTTTTCTACCATACATGAGAGGAAACCCACCCACCTTAAAATAGTTATATTTATTTAATTAATTTGTATTGTCTTAGCGTATCTTTAATTAAATTGTTTATTTTATATTTTAATAATTATTGTATTATTAAATTAAGGTATTTTAGAATTTTATAATAATAGTATAAGTGAACGAGTCACTTAAATAAATCATCAGCATCAATTAGTTTTGAAATATTTAAAAAAAAAATCTTGAAGTTTTTCCAAAATTTCTTTTCAATCTATAAACTAAAAGCAATTAAATTTGGAATGATGGTTGAATTGTAACACAATATAAAAATAATGGACACAACAAAAGAATGGAGAAGAGAATGTTGGGATTCAAATAAAATGATGAATAAGTTATTCAACTTTTAAATATTTTTTTAGTGTTTAATAAAGTTTCATTTTTTGTAAGTGAATTTGGTTCTGTTTAAAAAACGACTTTTTTAAATGGTTCCCATGTGTGTAATGTGTAAGTTTATTTTTCTTTAAATTTTTTAATTTTAAATAAAATTATTCACGTGTGAAGTTAATATTGCATTACGTAACAATAAGAATATCATATCTCAAGTTAGTCTATTTAGTGTCCGTACCATATATTAAGTTAATATAAGTTATTTTATAATTCAATTTTCGTTAATTTTGTGTGTTTCAACCTAATTTTTTTTAAAATTAAACCATTCTAATTTTTAAAATTTTCAACTCCAATGAAATCACATTTAATTTTTTATAAATATTGTATTAAAATTTATACTTTTATTAATAATTTTTATTTTTAAACTAAATATAATTATATTATTATAATATAATTATTATATATTATTATAATATAACTATTAACTTTATATTTGATTTTTCTACGTGTGTATACGGATTAATCGAGTTTAACCATTGTAGAAATATGTAGATAATAAATTTAAATACAACATTTCAATTTATTTTATTACAAATATAACTATTTATAATCTTTTACGAGATCCTAGTTTAATTTTTACGTACTAAAAAATATTTAAAAATATTTATATTATAATTTAATGTAATAGTTATAAAATAATTATTTAAGACAAAGTTATTATCTATACCAATAAGTATATATTATTTTTTTAAAATAAAATTATTTTAAAAATCAAAGTAAAATATATTTTTTAAATTTTATTTTATTAAATTACTAGGTAATTAAAATTCATAAGAAAAATATAGTTAAAAATTAAAAAAAAGTATAGAAAAAGATAATTAATAGTTTAAATATAAGTTATTGTTTAATATTATAAAAAGTAAAAAAGTAAAATAAATTTTTAGGACATGCAACTCCAAAATAAATATGAATAAAAAACAGATAAAAGAATAAAATCATTTTATAAAAACATGTGACTGTTAAAATAAATATAGATAAAAGAATAAATTAATAATATTAAATAATTAAAAAAATCAACATTTAACATATTTTGCAGAAAAATAAATATGAATAGTAAATTAATTTTTTTTAACATATATTTTTTTATATTATAATAAATTAGTACACAATTTCAGATAATTTTGATTTATTGTATTGAAATCTTTATAGGAATATCTCCCTATAAAGATAATAAGGAGACTGAACTCTGCCTAATAGACAAAAGACAAATGATGCAAACCATAAAAACAACATTGACTTGTGAAAATTTCAAAAAGAAATTTTCTGAAAAAGATATTATTCGTGTTAAAATGTGAAAATCTGTTTGAGTGTAGTGCTAAATTTTAATACCTAACTTAATATCTTACATCATAACGTACTTTCATTAAAATTTAAAAATAATATCTTACATACTACACAGAAAGTTCATACAAAAATAACAAAACAGTTATAGAAAATAATAAAAGGAGAAAACATTTTATATTACTTAATTAAATCAGGCACTTAAAATTATAAATGTTTTAATTTAACGTATTCTTTACCACTTTAATTATAATAATTAATATTTTCTTTAATCTAACTCTACTTAATGATAAAAATTAAAAATATATGATAACTAAAACGTATAGGATCAAAAATATTATTATTATTTTATAATAATAAATTTTGATAAACTGATAAAAGTAGAGTGTTCATAACTTAAAAACTGACTTAAAAAATTGATAGTTTTGATTTTTTCTTTCAGTTCAACAATTTGTTTGTATTTACAGTTTGACGAGAACGTATATTTATGTATATAATAATTATGTGTTAACTGGATAAAAAAAAATTTATTTTATGAGAAAAAATAAAATTATAAATATATCTCTTTCCAGGGTCGAATATTAATTTAAAACAATTTTTTATGGTGTATTTTAATGTTTTTCTTTTTAAGATAGTTTTTTTTTACCAACTTATTCAAAATACTTATCCACAGTACTTATTATAGGTATTTTGATGTAAAGTTATCTCAGATTTAATCAATTAAAATAATTAAGATGTAAAGTTATCTCAGATTTAATCAATTAAAACAATTAATATTAGAATGAATGCTTAATAATAAAATTATGATCAATTATATCTTTCATTCATATTTTATTAAAGTTAACTTAATTATAATATAATTATTTTTAAACCTGTAACCTCTTTATATTAATGAGATGTTTAACTCATTTTATTTATAATTGATTGATATTTTCTATGTACAAGCTATGAGTTACGATACTGGAGTCAATAACTGTTAGTAGATATACTATAATATCCATATAAATTTATTTGTATTATACAAAAGTTAAACAAAAATTAAGTGTAATAAAATTATTTATTATGATACAACGTTACGAATAAAAGATAATGTTAAATAGATATGTTGATAAAAAAGTATACAGTAAAGTCATTTAGGTCAAATGATACAACTTAGTTGGATCTAATTTAAATTTATATTATGTTAAATCAAATAAATCGAATTACATATATCACTTATATATTTAAATTTAGATAATTTTGTATTAAGAGTCCAATCAAACTGTATCACAAACACTTATTAAAGATTATAGAGTAAATATTTAGAATTTTGGCAACTTCTCTTAAAGTTTGGTAAATCCAAACCTAACAACATGGAAGAATTGGTTATCTGTCAGTAGAAAGAAACTGATTCAAAAGATCATAAGCATTGCATTCCTCCTTGGACTCTCCATTTTGGACTACTGTAACAAAAATTAAATCATGCACATGAAATGCATCTCTCAGTTTATGTTAATGTGGCAAAATTTCAATCCAAGTGTTGGAGGATGACTCTAATTTCGTTACTTGATAGCAATGTGAACTAAAGTATACATTCACACAACCTATTCTCTCAACCATTTTTACATTGGTATAAAAATGCATATTCAACCGTGATAATTGGCCTAACTTCATTTTCCAGTTGATTTTTTTTTTTCCTTTTTAACAGACAAGAACGAAGCTTTAAAGCCTAGAAACAAATACCAATAGTAATTTCTCAGTGGCAAAAAAATTAGATGAATTTTGACTTCTACAATAATTTGATTGATTAATATGTCAAAAATAAATTATTGATTAATTTTTATTTTAACTGACTTTGTTGAGATAACATTGATACAAACATCATCATATTTAAAATATTATCGATTTTAGAGTTTGAAACTTTAGTTAGAGTTTAAAAGGATCTTAAAAACTTAAAACGAAAAATATATTTAAACTTCTCTTAATATTGACTTCTAAATAAAAGAAAATTATTTAATATATTTGAATAATTAAAATAAAATCAATTCTTTTGTAACTTATTTCACAACTTTTGATATGACATATATACTATCTAGCTATGATCAAGTACACTTAAGAAGAATTAGAGTCATCTAAAAGGTATGTCCAAGTTCTTACTATTATGGACCATACGTGAGTTCTTAGTATACAGTTTTTTAGGCTTAGAGATAACCTAATTTGGAGTGCATTTTATAGCTGACTTCATAGTCAACATGCACATGGAATGACTTGTTCTCCAAGGTTTAGGGTGAAGTACCTGAAAAACACTAGAAAGGAGGGTTGATTAATGTTTATGGAAATCATTTTTTGTAACCCTTTCGATATAGTACATTGTAAAGCGAATGAGATATTCTTTTAAAGGCTTAGACGCTTGACTTAAAATATAAGCTTTATAAAGATCAGCGTCCTAATCAGAATAATTTATACTGCAGTGATTGTAAGAACTTCCTTTAAAAATAGAGGATTGTTTAGCTTGGAAGTTCTTATATTTTCAAATAAAAAGCTCAACTACAAGTTTTCTAAGAGGACCGTTTAGCAAAGATAAGAGACAATAGCACAAGAGATTTTATATTGGCTCACTCTAACTGAGTTACATCTAGTCTACTCCGTAGAGGGTTCCACTATAATTTTCACATGATTACAAATGAGTATTAGCACCACTTCTGGTACTCAGCTACCTCCCTGATATTTTCTTTGAGTATTCGCACCACTCTTGGTACTCAGCAACCCGCTGAGATTTCCTTGAGTATTTGAACCACTCCATGTACTAGACTATCATGCGTAGATTCCTAAACTCAAAAGAGTTCAGTCGTAAGTATTTTAATTCTCTTTTGAATCGCAATCAAAGATTGCTTACAAGTAGTTTAGACGAAATCTCTCAATGAGAGGGTATGAATACAATACAATATAGTCTAAACACTCACAAGTGTTTCTCTTTATGATCTTACAAAAGTAAGAGATTTGATGCTTAAGCTTGAGAGTATCTTTTTCTCTTTTCTCTTCTCTTCTCTTTTCTTCAACTCAGATATAATCTTTTCTTTGAGCTCTTTTTCTCTCTTCTTTTCTCTAGGATGGATATGGCATTGGAAGTTTTGCACACTTGTTATCCTCTTTTCTATCCTCTTGATTTTCTTCGTGAGAGTTCTTCTATTTATAGGCTTGATGAATATTTATTGAATAACTTATTTGAAAAATTAAAGTAAATTATGCATGCAACAGATATGACTTTTCTTATCACTTTTGTTGTTTTTGAACGTTGGAAATTTAATGTCATTTAATGCTTGCTCATGCTTTCTTATGTCTTTTAAAAACTGGGTCTTTTAATTGTTTTAGCCTAATACATTGTCTCGATCTGTTTCATTTTTTAGAGAAGTTAAATACCTAATTTAGGTATTTTTAGCCTTGAGCGTTTAACTCAATTCTCTCTCAGACACTTTTAGACAAGACATCGTCTAGTCAAGCGTCTGGTTGCTCTAGACTAAATGGTTTTCTATTTCTTAGGACCTAAGTGTTTTTCTACGATTTTTATGTTTGAGGTTCAGGTTCTAGTTTTGTGTGTTTGGGATTTTGCTCTATGTTTTTATCCTAGGTTGGTTTTTGATCTTTAACTCGTTTTGATGTTATTCGATTAAATTTCAAAACATGAGATCGTTTATTCATATAGACGATTTTGTCTTTAGCAACTAAATGAGGGCATAAATATGCACTCATTAGCTGTTAAGGCTAGGAGGATGGATATGATTTTGTCTCTCGAAACTAAAGCTTTATGTTATTTTCTTGCATTACCAACATTCTTATAATCACATAGCTCTTAGGGTTGCTTGTATGTTAGTAGTTTTCTCAAAATAGAGGGCCTTGTTTCACATGTATTGGTTGATTTCCTTATTCTTGGCCATGTATTGTTAATCGTGAGTGAAGGTGAGGGGTGACCGAAAATGTAGTAGTAGGGAGTGAGAGTTGGGGTGTTGTTACAATAGTGGAGGAATAGACCATTCATGACATGGGTGGTTAGTGCACCTTTAGCTGTACTAGGAAAGTTGGTTTTGGGTTCCAAAAGGGGTGCAAGGTTTGCAGTAGTTAACGTGAGAATTGGAGGGCATGTGATTACGCTTCAAAATTGGTTGAGTGAGGCTTTGGTTTCACGTGAAGGTAGGCTTTAACATGGAAATATATGATTCAAAGTGGTTATGGGACTTGTGTGCATGTATCATTGCATGGAAGAGTAAATTGTGTTATGTGAAATAAGGAGAAAACGGTGTAGGGTAATGATGTTGAGGTGAAATTTATATAGGATATAAATTATGCACGAATAGTGGTGGTGAAGTGACGTGGAGTGTAGGATCATAGTTGTATAGGTTAGGTAATGGTGGGGCCATGATGAATTTTATAAATTGTAGGAAGGAGTTTCATGAATGGGTGGAGTGCATGCTAGGACATGGGGTCCGTGAAAGTGAAAAGTGAGAGGAAACTTTTGGTTTAGTGTGGGACTCACATGGGTAGACATGTAGGATTTTAATGGGCTTTGTGGTTATAATGGAAAAGGGGTGTATTTAGTACATAATTGACTCCTTTATGTGTTTTCATTGACTTTGTATTGTTAAGATATTCGTTGCATTATTGTCTTGAGAATGCCACTATGTGAGGAACAATTTTGTATGAGTTATGAGATATCATCTTTTTAAATGATTTCAGACTATTGCTATGTTGTTTGAGTTTGTTCCAGATTGTTGCTTTGTGTTTGGGTGTGCGTCTGAATTGTTATTAATTGGATTATGGGTGTTGTTAGGTTTGTTCTTGGATGTGGCCAAGCTATTTGGTTATATTATCAAGTTGTGTGTTGGTTGACATCTTGTCTCAATGTCTCGATTGTTATTGTGAGACAGTTTATTGATTGTCTATATTGTTGAACTTTAGTCCTAACTGAGATGTAAATGGGTGGTGTACTTTTAAGGTTAATGTGCGGTTGTTAGTTTAGGTCAAGACTTTTGGAGATTAAATTGAATTTCTTGTTTTGTTTTGTTACAGTATAATAGTCTTTGAATGCTATGGGAAATGAGTGAACTCATATAATTGGATTGTGGGTTGGATGCATGGTAATATGGGCTGTAAAGGCCAAATTATGTGTGGTTAAAATTTGGTTATAATGTGGTTGTGTTGTGCTAAGTTGAAGGAGGGGTTGGTTGCTATGTCTTCTTTCCATACTTCATGAATCTGGGGTTGTACCTTTCCTCTTTTGAAGGGGTAGAAAGGTAGTCATCTTTCTCCTTGCATGAGGGTAGAAAGGTGGATTTCTTCGTCTTTAAGAAGTGGTGGAAGAGATGGGTCTCTTCGTACTTGAGGGCGGTAGAAGAGATTAGAATTTGAATGTTGTCCTTTCCTCTTTCGAGAGGATAGAAAAGGATGAATGTTTGCCTGTAGGATTCCAACTCATGCTAAGTTTAGTACATATGGAAACATATTAGAATTTTTACTCATAAGCCTTGAGGAGTAGGGGAGATAGGTCCGAAGTTGGATGGATGATCACTCAAAATGTCCAGTTTTTGTAAACATGAATGGTGTTGTGAAGTGTGGAAGATGACATACGCTTATATCTGAAGTTGCGATGGAGGACCACTCAAAACGTCCTATTTTGGTAAACATGAATGGTATGGAGAAGTGTGGTGGATGACATACGCTTATAGAGATGGTTGATATTAGAATATGTTACTTGTAATTGACAAATTGTACAGAGCTAATGGATGAATCATGAATTATTTTTAAGAGAATGTATGGTGTATATTATATTACTTGTTATAGTCTTACTATGTATTCATGTTGTTTGATGTGATAGCACTAGTAAATAAACAACCTTTTAACTCGCACATTACGCTTCGATTTCAAAAAAAATCGAAGCGTATAAAAATGTGGTGGCAATTTCGTAATTCAGGTAACATTATATGCCTCGGTTTAGTTCGAACCGATGCCTAAAAGGGCATATTATCTCAGTTCTCTGACCAATCAAGGCAAAAAACCCTACTGAATCAAACTTTTTACGTGACTGTTTTTTCGAAAGAGGTATACTACTTTGGTTCTCTGACCAACCAAGGCAAAAAACCCTGACAGCTTTTTCAAAATAGGCCTACTACCTTGGTTCTCATACCAACCGAGGCAAAAAAACCTTGACAACTTTCTTGAAATAGGCCTACTACCTCAGTTCTCTGACCAACCGAGACAGTATGTCCTACCAGAAATTGATTTTGAACATTTCAAATTCATCTTGTCAACCTCTACTATCTCGGTTCCATTTTAACCGATGTCATAGGCCCTTTATGCTTCGGTTTAAGCGCGAACTCAGGCCTATAGTTAGAAGATATTTTCAAATTTTTCATTTACAATTTTATTTTGAATTTTTTTTGGAAGGTTTACGCATCAGTTGTTTTTATAATCGAGGTAATAGCCTCTTCGATAGTTATATTCCAAAAGCGTAAAACAGTAAGCACATTTCACTTTTTCTTCTTCTTCTTTCGCTAGAGAGTCATTTCTCATCTCGTGAGAAAAAACTTCTTCATGTCGCTCTGCCGCTGCTTTCATCACTAGATACCGTGCTGCCTCCACCATTGGTCGTTGTTGCTGGCTCCACCATTGGTCGTCGTCGTTGCCTCCACCACTGGTAGTCACTCAATCTGTCGCACGAACATTGTTGCCTTCATTTTTCTTATGCCAACTACGCTTTTTGTTGTTGCCACCATCGTTCGTTGTCACCACTAGCCGTTGATCGCCGCCAACGGTCGTTCGTCGCCACCTTCGACCCTTCGTTTCCACCTTCGACCGTTTCGTCGTCGCCTTCTGCCGTTTTGCCGCCGCCTCCGGCCGTTTCATTTGTTGCCTCCATTGTCTCGTTACAAATAAAAAAAGAAAAAAATATTTTGAATAGGCAAAAGACCTAATTTCTAAAAAAAAAAAAAAAGAAGCTAAAGACCCCACATAATGTCTCGGTTCAGAATCGAGGTAAAAAGACTACCCTTTTTACGTCGCCTATATATGCATCGGTTCATGAATCATGGCGTATATACTAAAATAAGCAGTGTCGTTTCCCTTTATTGCATTAGTGTAGAATTGTGGTAAGGACTTAATGACTCAGATATAAGTGTTGTATTGGTGTTTTGATGTTTATTATTTTAACTCACCCTTACTTATTTGTGTTTGTGTGATGATCGTATAATTCATATTGTTATACGGGAGCAATTGATTATACAGATTTATCAATTAATGAGTAAAGCGACGATCGAATTAACGAGTGTTGAGGAACTGTTGGGTTATTGAACAATTTTGTATATAAGTTAATTGTAATGGGTTTGTGATTTCATTTGAAAGGTTTAACTTTGGACTATGGTTTAATTTAATTCAGATTAAATGAATAAGATTTTCTTTTTACATTAATTTAAAAAAGGTTTTTAAAAGTTTTTTATAAGTTATTCGTGACATCCAAAATTGAAATGTTATATTTATCAGAACCGAAGTACAAAATGGAAGTTTAGGTTTCGATAAATCCATCTTTTTTATTTAGTCTGAATATAGTTCAATTTTTGAACTGAAACATAATATCCAAAATAATTGATGTCAAATTTTATCCATTCACTATTGTCTCCTATAGATAATCTTTCATTTTCTTCATTAGAACAAAAGTTAGTATTAATGTATCTTATATTCAATTCAGTCTTTATTTTTTTTTAATTTTGTTTATTTCAATTTCAATTTTTCTTAAGATGAATTTTTTTATTATTTTCGGTATTGAGATCAAATTTAACTTTCTATAAATATTCTATTAATTTTTTTATTAAAATTATTAAACATTTCTTCTATTATTTTTAAATTAACTCTAACTATATTATTATAATATAATAGTATTAATTTTATATTTTATTTTTCTATACAAAGATGAATTAATGGAGCTTAACAACTATAAGCATGTATGATAATAAATTTTAGGCTTAAATGCTTACTTCGTCCCTATCTTAAGAGGTAATTTTCAGTTTAGTACCTGGTTTTAAAAATGAAGACATTGAGTCTATATGTTATGAAAATTGTATAAATAAGGTCATGTCTGTTAAGTTGACAGCAACGACGTTAATTCCATGTTGATGTGGCATACTTTTTCTCTTCTCTCCTCTACTGTCCAACTTTTTCTCTTTTCTCCTCTACTGTTCAGTTTTTCTCTCTGTTGTCCAGCTTTTTTTCTCTGTTATCTAGCTGTTCAGCAACAGTGTTAAGTTGATTTTTATGACAGGACACTTCTAATGGAAATGTTTATTTTTCTTGAATAAATTCAATCACTTCCAATCGTTTTTAATTTTAAAATAAACATTTGTCGCCTTTTTTCAGAAAATAACAAGCATATTTTTATAATTTTTTAATTTCTAAATAATACTTATTTTTTTTATACTTTTATAGAATAATACTTACATTTTCATAAAAAAAATTTAGTCTTTACAATTTTTTATTTGGATTTAATTAATAAAATATTTTGAAATAAATAAGAAAAGAGAGGTCTACCTTATTAATGATAAATATAGTTATCATTTACTAAAAGTGCAAGTAAGACAAATATTATTTAAAAGGTTTAATTGCTTACTTGGTTCCTATATTTAAAGGGTTTTTTTAGTTTAGTACCCGCTTTTAAAAATGTCTCTATTGCGTCCTCATATTGTATAATTTGCACTAATCAAGTCTCTTCCATTAAATTGGCATAAACGGAGTTAACTTCGTGATGATGTGACTATGAAATCTCATCTTTTTTTTCTCTCTCCTTTGCTCTTCCTGCAATGACCAGCTTCTTCTCTCTCTTCTATCAATGTCTCATTTTAAGGGTTTTAAATTTACCAATCTCTGTACACCAAACTCTCTACTGAACATTAGTGAGCTGAACATGCGAATTCTCCTATTGCTGCCTCAGTTTCAGAATTTCCACCTTCAAAATGTTCGGGTCCTTCTTTAGTTTCTCCACTCCAGCCTCCACGCCTGGCTTCATCATATTGAAATCTCCTTGATGCAGTTTGTTATACTTACCCCTCCTCCTTATGTTCTTTAGCAAATGCATCTTCCCTCCTTGCAAACTTCAAATGATGTGAATCAACCTTCCTAAAGCTTGTATCCGTTACACCATAAATCCTCCATTTACATCACAATAATGATATTATCTATAAAAACAGATGAATCCAATTACTTCACACAGAACCTATATATGCAATTAGATTAAAAGCTAAACTATTATTAAATGTGGAAGAAATTTATCAACATGGTTATAGTAAAATTATGAAATCATAATTTATTAATCAAATATTCAATTTATATAGATTACAAATCTTTCGTTCCATATATTAATTGGGAAGAATAAATGGTGTCAGTTGATATAAATCAAAGGTTATTTTATAGATTTGAATATTTGATCCTAATTCATTAAATTTAAAAAAAAAATTTGATGTAACATAGTGTGAGCAGTATTTTTGAGAAAGAAGAGGCCAGAGAGTTACAAAAGAAGGGTAAGGTGAGGGAAAATTAAGGAGACACAGAAGAAAAGGTGTTAAGCTGGCAAACAAAGTTGGAGAAATTGTTGTGCTTGAAGTATTTATGAAGAAGTGTTTTGGAGAATTTGTGGGAGTCCCATTTACAATAGCACAGAAGAAGCATCTTCCAATCCAAACCCTGAAATGGATGACAGAGACAAATCTGAAAAGAGAAGTAGAGATCGTCACTCTGATCGCCATCGCGACTCCAATGACCACCGCCTTCGCGACTCTAATGACCACCGCTATCATCGATCAGACAAGCATCACAAGCGTGACCCTAAATCCAAGGATAGAGATAGGGATAGGGCTTATGAGAGAGAAGGAAGCAAGGACAGAGATAGGGATAAGAATAGGGTTCAAGAAAGAGAGAGTAGGTCGAAGGTGAAACGTGGTGAGGAAAGGGAAGATTCGGTGGAGCCGCGACACTCCTCACAATCTCACAAGCGCAAAGAGAGGGAGCTAAACGAGGAGAGGGACTTCAAGGATAAGAAAATTAGGGTTACCATCGAGAGGAGGGAACGAAGGAAATTTAAGGATAAAGTAAAGAATGAAGAACAAGAAGAGAATGTAAACGGTGATGATAAAATCGGGAGCAGAGGCCAATGTCAAGGAGGAAGTCACAAATGGCTCCCATGTCATGTCAAGTTGATAGTTGCAGGAAGAAGAGTAGAGGAGAGAGAGAAAAAATCAGATTTCATAGTCACGTCACCACGGAGTTAACTCCGTTTATGCCAATTTTACGGAAGTGACTTGATTGATGCAAATTATACAACATGAGGATGTAATAGAGGCATTTTTAAAAGTGGATACTAACCTGAAAAAACCTTCTAAATGTAGGGACCAAATAAGCAATTAAGCCTATTTAAAAATTAGAAAAATGTGAATGTATTTTTGTTAAAGAAAATATAAGAAAAATATGCATGTATGAAAGGCCAAATGGGATGTCAGTATTATTTGAAAGAACTTCCAAAAGGTATTTGTTCAAATATTTTCCAAAACTCCGTTGAATTGGATGAAAATCACAAAATCCTTCTCCAACAGATCACTTTGAAACTGGAAATGCATTCTATTATTGTATTCAGAAAAGGCAATAAGAAAAAAAACTGAGATTGGAAGAGAAAGAAGAAGATGAAGAGTAGAGAGGAAAAGTTGGACAGCAGTGGAGAGAAGAGAAAAAGTATGTCACATCAGCATGAAATTAATTTCGTTACTCTCAACTTAACGGCCAAGACTTTATTCATACAATTTTCATAACATAGGAACTTAATGTCTTCATTTTTAAAACCAGGTACTAAACTGAAAATTACCTCTTAATATGGAGACGAAGTAAGCATTTAAGCCTAAATTTTAAGTACAAAATTTCAGTTTATTTTATTACAAATATACTATTTAAATGTTTTACACGATCCACTTATATATGATTAATATTAATCTTTTTATTAAATAACATTAATATTTACATACTAAAAAATATTGAACAATACTTATATTATAATTTAATTTAACAGTAATAAATGTTATAAAACAATTATTTCAGACAAAGTTATTATCTATATCAAGAAATGTATATTATTTTTAAAATAAAATTATTTTTAATTTTATTTTATTAAATTACTAAGTAATTAAAATTCATAAAAAGAATATAGTTAAAAAAAGTATAGAAAAAGATTAATACTTTAAAAATAAGTTATTGTCTAATATTATAAAAAATTAAAAAGTAAAATAACTTTTTAGGACATGCAACTCCAAAATAAATATGAATAAAAAAAATTTAAAAAAATAGATAAAAGAATAAAATTATTTTATAAAAACATGTGACTGTTAAAATAAATATAGATAAAAAAATAAATTAATAATATTAAATAAATAAATAAAATCAACATTTAAATATTTCTTCAGCAAAATAAACATGAATAGTAAATTAATTTTCTTAACATATAATTTTTATATTATAATAAATTAGTATACAATGTCAGATAATTTTGATTTATTGTATTAAAATCTTTATAGAGATATCTCGCAGTAATGATAATAAGTGAAAACTAAGCTATCATTAAGTAAACTTTTGCGATTTGATTATAACACTCATTCTATATGCAGTTTAGGAAGTAGAAAATATTTCTTTAAATTACGCTTTTTCATAAAGACAATAAATTCTCTTGTATTATTTATGTACTATAAAAGAAGACCGAACTCTACTTAATAGACAGAAGACAAATGATGCAAACCATAAAAACAACATTGACTTGGGAAAATTTCAAAAAGAAATTTTCTGAAAAAGATATTTTTCTTGCAAAAATGTAAAAGAAGTTCAACTCCCAGGAAAATCTGTGAGTGTAGTGCTAAATTTAATACCTAATTTAATATCTTACATCATAACGTAATTTCATTAAAATTTGACAATAATATCTTACATACTATACAGAAAAAATTCATACAAAAATAACAAAACAGTTATAGAGAATAATAAAAGGAGAAAACATTTTTATTACTTAATTAAATCAGGCACTTAAAATTATAAATATTTTAATTTAACATATATTCTTTACCACTTTAATTATAACAATTAATATTTTCTTGTTTAATTTTAAACTAACTCTACTTAATGATAATCTTCTATTTTCTTCATTAGATAATTATGATTTAGAGCCAATAAATCAAATTCCCTTCTTATAATCTTCTTAAAGAGATTTCTCTATTTAAGAACTAAAAAAAAGAAGCATGCTTATAACATATGTAACCCTGGTGTTTGGAATAGAAAGTGGTATGTGTACACTGATGTTTTGTATAGAAAGTGAAGATGATAAAGAATGGTGAAAATATTAGTACTGTGTATTTGTAAAAACACTCTACTGGTATACTAAAGTTAAGAACAATTTCCACATAAAGTAGAAGCATGAAACAAATGCATGTGTTTGTATAGAGTTGACTTCTTATGTGTTTTTGTTGATTTTGTATTGTTGATATATTCCTTGTATTAATGTCTTGAAAATGGCATTATGCGAGGAACAATGTATGAGTTATCAGATATTATTTTTTTAAGTGATTTCAGACTGTTGTTTAGGTGTATTCTGGACTGTTGTTTTGTGTTTGGGTGTGTGTCTGAATTGCTATTAATTGGATTATGGGTGTTGTTAGGTTTGATATTTGTGGTCAAGCTATTTGCTTATGTTACTAAGTTGTTTGTTGGTTGATATGTTTGTCTTGTTGTGTCGATTGTTATTGGGAGACAAGTTATTAGGATTCTATAATTTTTAGTCCTAATTGAAATGTAAATTGCCGGTGCACTTTTAAGGTTGATGTGTGGTTGCTGGTTTAGGTATGAGACTTTTGGTGATTAAACCAAATTGCTTGTGTTGTTTTGTTATAGTATAATAGTCTTTGAATGCAATAGTATAATAGTCTTTGTATGGTTGAATCTTGGTTATAATGTAGTTGTGCCGTGTAAAGTTAAGAGAGGGGTTGGTTGCTATGTCTTCTTTCCATATTTCATTAATCTGGGGTTGTATCATTCCTCTTTCGAAGGGGTAGAAAGGTAGTCACCTTTCCTCTTGCGAGGGAGTGGAAAGGTGAATTTCTTTGTCTTTAAGAGGAAGTGGAAGAGATATATGTATCTTTGTCCATGTGGGGCGGTAGAAGAGATTGAAATTTGAGCTCTTCCCTTTCCTCTTTTAAAGGGGTTAGAAAAGGATGAATGTGTTGTCCATAGGGTTCCAACTCATGCTAAGTTTAATGCACATGGAAGCAACTTAGGGTTTTTACTCATAAGCCTTGAGGAGTAGGGGAGATAGATCTAAAGTTGGGTGGAGTACAACTCAAACTGTCTAGTTTTGGTAAACAAAAATTGTACGATGAAGTATGGAAGATGACATATGCTTAAATTCGAAGTTGCGAAGGAGGACCACTCGAAACATCTTGTTTTGGTAAACATGAATAATGTGGTGAAGTATGAAAGATGACATACACTTATAGAGATGGTTGGTATTGGCACAAGTTGCTTTTAATTGATAGATTGTATAGAGCTAATGGATGGACTAATGTTGTTTGATGTGATAGGAATGTGGTAAGGACTTAATGACTGAGATATTAGTGTTGTATTGATGTTTTGATGTTTTTTCTATTAAATTAACATTACTTGTTTGTATTTATGCAATGATCATATAACTCGTGTTATTATTCGAGAGCAATTGAGTATACAAATGTACTAGTTGATGAGTAAAGTGACAAGAATTAGCAAGTATTGATGAATTTTTGGGTTATTGAAAAAATTTGTATATAAGTTAATTATAATGAGTTTCATGATTTCAATTGAAAGGTTTAACTTTTGACTATGGTTTAATTTAATTCATATTAAATGAATAAGATCTGTTTACTTCAATTTAAAAAAAGTTTTTAAAGAATTTAAATTCCACAAGTTGGAAGGTTTTATAACGTGGCATCCAAAATTAGAATATTACATTTATCAGAATCGAAACCTAAAATGAAAGTTTATGTTTCGATAAATCCATCATTTTTTATTTCTTGTGAAAATATTTTGATTATTAGACTGAAACGTAATATAAAAAACAACCTGTCAAATTTTTTTCCTTGAACAAACGTCTCCGATGGATAATCTTCTATTTTCTTTATTAGATAATTATGATTTAGAGCCAATAAATCAAATTCCCTTCTTATAATCTTCTTAAAGAGATTTCTCTTGGAACTAAAAAAGAAGCATGCTTATAACATTGTATGTAACCTGGTGTTTGGAACAGAGAGTGGTACGTGTACACTGATGTTTGGAATAGAAAGTGAAGATGATAAAAAATGGTGAAAATATCAGTACTGTGTATTTATAAAAACACTCTACTAGTATACTAAAGTTAATAAGAATTTCCACATAAAATAGAAGCATGAAACAAATGCATGTGTATTGACATAATGTTGGTTGCTCTTCTAGAACAAAGAGTGGGTTGGTTTTCCATGATTCCTTGTTATGGGGTCTGTTAGTAGGACGGAAAAAAAAAAACTCATTTAGCACTGGTTTAAAAAGTAAAGCAAGTAGGGTATACTATTCAAAGCTCTTGGTATCTCTGGTTTAAAATAGAAAAGAAGAGAAAACAGACAAAACGAATCTCTACGCATTATCAACGTAACTATTCTATAAATTCTCCAATAAAAAATGGTATCTAGCATTATTTCAATGTCAAAGTGCTCAAAAGAGAAGTAAAATTCGACAAAAGAAAATGGTGGATATATGATATTGTATTGGCATGATTGGAGATAGCTCTACAAATTTAATATATCAAAGCATGGATTTTTCCTCTGAATAATCAGATTTCGTCAAATCATGGGTGGTGCAAATTAATCGAGATCCCATCGAAAAGCAAATTCATGACTTTATTTGACTATGTTAAATTTCTTAAAGTGCTCTTTTGATTCGTAGTGGAATTAAACAACTAAACATGCATGTACTAACAACCCTTTAAACAATTCAAGACGGACAAAAGAATAAGTAAAATATGAATGCACGCCACATTGTCTCATGATTCCCTCAGACAATTACCTTTTAAAACAAAAATGGAATCCTAACAATTTTTCTTTTGTGGAATCTTAGTTTACTGTAGATATAATTATGTGTGTTAACTGTTGCTATAACTCGTTATGTTATTAGAATATAAAGGTCAAAAACTCAATGAAGAGTAGCCAAGTGGATGGTGTGGTAGGTTGCTTATTAGTAGGTGTCGGACCCTTCACTATCGCTGATAGCTGGGAAAGTTTGAATCCGTAAGATAGTGAAGTTAACATTCTTTTCATTATAAAACCTTTGTATTCAAAGAGTGTCCCACTCTTCAGCAAAAAGTTTAAACTATTTCACCAACCCAACCGATTACCTATTATTAGGGTTAAGGTTTAATATTTCATTTCTTATTATTAAGACTTTTTGTTCAATTTCATTTCCATCTTTTAATTGTTTATAATTTACTTTGTTCTTTTAAAAGACGAATTCATAGAGCCTATTACATTACATTATTATGTTTAAAAAGTGAACTTTAAGTCTGATTTAACCCTAAAAAATTGATTTATAAAGGGTGATTTACACCTACTTATATATATATATATATATATATATATATATATATATATATATATATATATATATATGTTAAAAGTAGTTTTATCTCTAATCAATGTGAGACATACCGAGACAATATCTTGAGGCTTCAATTAGACATTAATAATAGTCCGATAACGAATGAAATAATAAATCTAACAAATTTTGTTCAAATAAACTGTAATTCATACCTCTAATACCATGTTAAGTATTGAGTTTTAAACTTAAATCAACCTTATAAACTAATTTGTAAGATGAAACTTGTACATATATGTTCTAAATTAATTTTATTTTTAGTCGATATGAAACTTTTAACACATTAATAATAATAATAATAATGTTACAATAGTATAATATCTAAACAACGAAACATCATCAATTATAATTAATTAAAGTTAACTTGTTGACAAAATCATCATGTGTCGTTAATAACAAATACAACAAATATCATGTATTATATGAATCACATGAGTATACCTGAAACATCAAAATCCAACTTAAATTTTCCAACATGAACCTTCCATTTTCTAACATGCACTCAGAATTAATTCACAATGATAAAGTTAATTATTATTTTACACAAAATAAAAACAATTTATATTTATAAAGTAAATAATAAGGCCCTACACAACAATACATTGAAGAAGTGGGACAATGCATTCTTGACATGTCACATTGATCACCAACCGATTTTGTATGATAACTATAATCGTATCATACAAACCTTATTACCAAACCATATTGCAATGAACAGACACAAACTGTTAATGAACATAATTAAGGGCTATCTTTATAAATATCTATCACATATGTTTTCATTATACTGTTTCAAAATTATCGTAGCTTTTATGTTTAAAAAAAAAATCTAAATTAACTCGGTTTTAATGATGTATTAATTAACTATATTGTTTCTAATTTACTCCTGAATAAATTAATTTAATATCTGTATTTGCAGAATTTATTGGAAGAATATGGTTATTTTAATAGGTGCCACATTTTTTTAATGTTTTTAATCTGTATATAAAATTCTTTAACTGCGGTCACTGTACAATAAAGTAGGAATACAATGCTCTAAAATTAACTACATAATTTGAGTGTTCTAAAATCTATTCCAAAATATATAAATAAAAGAATTCAAAGACTCTTTTACCTTTTTATTCAAAGGGCACTTTGCAATCCAAATTTAAGCAAAAGCTACTCACAGACGGAATCAGGTTCAAATGGAATACAACGATCATTGAATGTACCTTTAATTTGCACAACTGGTTTGTCAAAAACCAAATTTGACTTTAATTCCTTTTAACTTTCGTGTTGAGTTAATGATACGAAATATTTCGGTCTGCCATAGAAAAAAATGATTAGGTCATTTCATGTGGCTACAACCTTTAGAAAAATGTTTAATTTTTTTTCCTGAACCTAATCGGTGATTATTATGCCAGTATATTTGTGAGTATTTTAAACAAAATTGATGGGCACGTTGTAGAAAAAACATTATTTACTATAAAATCTTTTTTGTTGTATGATTCTTGATTATTTTATTTTATAAAACATTTTTTATCGGTTTAAATATATTTCTCTGTAAAAATTAGAATTTAAAAATTAAAAAAAAAAAAATCGACTTCTGCCTAAGTTGATATCAATTTGTATTAAACAAATTTGAAAAATTTTAAATATAATGTTAGCTTTAAGAGTAGTTTGAATAAAGTTTAAAACGTGGTTGTTAAGAAAGGGAAACAGATAATATAAGATTATTATTATTATTACAGAAAGTTTGTGATACAAGCTAGCTATAGGAGTGAAAACCTAAGTGGGTTTATTTAGTGTATTACTGTATACGTTAACGATCTTTCTTAAACTTATGATGGTTTTCGCAAGCATCATAAGTTTATCTCGAAAACATTTGAAAGAAGATCAGATAAAGGTTTGATGAGAAGATCAGTAATTTAAAGTTTGTGAGGAAGATGCATTGAATGATCAAGCTTTTTCTGACCATGATCACATGTCTAACTCAGTGTTTAGAATGAGAATGAAGAACAGGGCTGGCAACAAGTAAAACAACTCCTAAATTGTTAGAATAGATAGTGAGAACGTCTGAGGTAATGTGCAGCTCATGCAGAAGACAAGAGATCCAAAAAATTTCAGTAAGGACAGCACTTACGCTTCTGGTTTTAGTCTCAGTGATGCTTTTGATCACGACACGCTATTTTGAGAGATCCAAAAGCCAACATTCTTCCCGAGGTATAAATAGAAGCCAGTGGTTGTTTTCCTATCATCAAGGTCTTGATTTCCAATCAATATCAGAAAAACCAGTAATGGAAGAAAATAAAAGTATTTAAAAGATAATTTGTGTAGATTTTATTAACAACTATCCTTGAAGTTATAGTAACAGAAAAATCAGATCCAAAGCTCATACCAAGTTTTATATAAAATACCTAAGAGAAGCAGAAAATAGAGTCTTACTATAACTTTGATTTTGATAGATATCCTTCATCACATCTCTCACTTTCTTTCACTTCCTTTTTTCATTTTTTCTTTCATTCATTATGTATATCACCACTACATCAATAGAATGTTGAGCTTTTAAGTTGATTCATCGTAGTTTCATAATAGATTCTAAGGTTAAAAATAATTAATTTCTTTGTTTTTGTTATTATTGTTGTAGTTTTCGTTTACTATTTATTTTGTTTCTAAATCAAGTAAAAAGTAATAATTTTTATATTGTAGCTAATTAGTGAGGTGTTTTTAACTTATATGCATGTTAATCATATGAATTTAAGGATTTTTAAATCTAATTGAAACTATACTTTGATTTAATTTAGAAATTTTTATGTGATTAAATTAATTCTTACCAATAATTGAGGTTTTTAAATCTAATTGAGACTAATATTTAGTTAAGAAACTTTCATATGATTAAATAAATTTTTATCAATAATTATGGTTTTCAAATTTAATTGAGACCATACTTTAATTTTATTTAGAAAGTTTCATGTGATTCAATGACATTTTACCAATAATTGAGACTTTATTTTGATTAGAGGTAATCATTTTAACTGAATAAGTCAAGACTTTACTTTGATTAACTAACTTTTTACTTGCTGAATAGGAAAATGGACAAACATGATTAAGTATAGTAAATTTCTATTCAAATTGTATTTTGGTTGAATTTACTATAGATTATCTAAAAGTTCTCACTTCTAATTGAAATTGTACTTTGGTTAAAAGTGATAATGCAAACAAATCAATTGAGACTTTGCATTGATTGATTTGAAAATCTAAAAAAGTAACAAAATTTAACAATAATATTTAGCTAATCAATGAAAAATTTATTTTGAAAGAGTAGTGAAATCAACTTTTTTTAATATAATTATTTTAGGGTCATTTTATTAATTTGATATTTCATTTATTGTTATGATATTTAAGTTGTCTGTTATGATGTACATCTCTTTCTTGAAAGTGAATCCAATAACATCTTAACTTCTTTTCTTGTTACATCTTTCTCCAAAGCAAGATCAAGAAAAAAGAAGTCAAAAGCAGAGGAAACTTTCTTATGGACTACGTAATGCATTTTGGGTGTACTATTAAGGGAACATCTTAAACATTTGAAGCCACTACTAAAGTCATACCACCTTCATCCCCTTCATTCATAAACATATCTTATGATCCTTCACCTAACCTAAACCCAGACATATGAATCAAACAACAATCAACAAATTAACTACCTCTAATAATACCATCATAAACACAAACATACAATACCCAAATGAGGAGTATAAGCTCAAAATTGACCTACTAAATGCCTTGCCAAGATTTAATAGGTTATCAGTGGAAAATCAACATAAACACATGAGACAATTCCATATATTATATGAAAACTTTAGATCTCTTAGAATCTCATTATAAAATATAAAAATGAGAGCTTTCCATTTTCCTTTTTGAGGAGCAACTTAGGATTGGTGGTACTACCTCTCAACAAGAATTATCAATTAAGAAACTATGGAAAAAATTTTCCTAAAGAAAAAATTCCCTACATCCTGAGTGGCTTTCGTTCGTAGAGAGCTTCTTGAAATTAAGCAACAAGATAAGGAAACCCTTAGTGAGTATTGGAAGACATTCAATAAACTTTGTGCATCTTGTTCTCAACATCAAATACAAGAAGGCGTCCTTATTCAATACTTTTATGAAGGCTTGAATTCGTCGAATAGGCAATGGGTAGATATTGCAAGCGGATGATCTTTCCTGGATAAATTACCACAAGATGCTAGATACCTAATAGAACAAAGGGCATTAGATAGCCAACAATTTGAAAAAAGAGCAAAATTCAGTGACCTTGTTCAAGGGAGTTCACAAAATGGAGACTTGTGCAATAAAATGGAAAAAAGATAAATGATAGAATAGATGGGCTAGAGAATAAGATAAATGATCTTGTAAACTTGTTCAAGACTTATGTTAACAATATTTTTTATCTCCAGAAACGAAACCAAAAACTTGTTGATGGATCGGCAAGTGTACCAAATCGCACAAGTAATATAAAATCACTACAAGAAAAAAGTGTATTATATACAGCAAAAATTCGTATATAAGACCCAAAATCTGTATATAATACGTGTTTATATACGGATTACATACGGACAAAAATCCGTATATAATACCGTCGTAGCTAGGTTTATATACGGATTTATCCGTATATAATTTATATACGGAAATTATATACAGATTTATCCGTATATAAATTATATACGGATTTATCCGTATATAAATTACATACGGATAAATCCGTATATAAATTACATACGGATAAATCCGTATATAATTTCCGTATATATAATGGTTTAAGAAGAGCTAAATAAATGCTTTGTATATAGCAGTTCCCCATGCACAATATACAAGCAGAATAAAAGTTCTTATTCTATTGACAAACCTTATGGATTAGACCAATAAATATAAATATAAAAATTAATGTTAACCTATCTAAACCAATATTCACTATATATTCTAATTTCTCTGCATATGTTATTATATATATATATATATATATATATATATATATATATATATATATATATTATATAAAAAGAAATTGTGATGTTCACCATATGCTTAAAATTCCTCAAACTCATGGTATAACACTTTAATGGAGTGATGTCTAATATTTAGTTTAATGAAGCTCAACCTAATAAGAGTAATTTGCTGACTCTTAAGAAAGACCCAATATATTATCAAGTTCAGAGTTAAACAACTATTAATCAACAGTTCCAATAAAAATTAACAAGTAGCTCAGAACTCACTGTCTCTAAAATAGGTTTTTTAAATGTTAGATAATCGATAGGGACATACCACTAAACAGTTTAAAAGACGTGGGAAGGGTTCTTCGTTGAGTGGTCAATGCTAAATAGATTTCTTTGATAAGTAAAGGGCAAGATCAATAATGATGGGCCTTGCTCTTTGATTCCTGCATAGAATAAGTAATATAAGTCAGGGGAGAAAAACATGCAAAATATAGTCTACAAAAAATTTTCAGATGCATAATAATCAAATTCACTTACAATTTCCAACCAGCAATGTGTGTATGCTCAATGAAATTTAGATTCCTTGACAGATTCGAGAAAATATAAAGCAAATCTGCAAAAGCAGAAAACAAATATCAAATGGGTTCAGGGAGTAAACTTTTTGCATGTTTGTCTTGATAAATGCTTAAACTAAAACTATAAACAACATGGAATGATCTACACGAATCTGGATTTATGCCAAATGATACACTATCAGACAGAAAGAAGATGTTGAAACCAGAAGACTAAAATCATTGAGTACAAAATACCATGAAGCAAATTGTTACGCAGTTATGCAGGTACTATAAGCTTTCCTTCTTGGTAACAGAATCTATTTCAACAGTGAGAAAGAATATGGATTGTGCAGCAAGCACACGACACTTCATATGACTCAATAAAAAATATATATAGAAGTGGAGGTGCAGCACGTGAATGATGGGCATTCATTTGTTTTTTTAATTCAAAAGTGCACATGGGAGGAGACAAAAACACACGGCTGAAAACAATAAGTGGAGGACCCTTTGTGACATGGAAAGCACTATATTATTGGAGAAATGAGAGACTTGATACGTGAAAGAAGAAGGGGGCAGTTGATAATGCTAAATTTTACCATATTTTAAGCATCAATTTAGTAGCAAAATCAACTCCTTTCTAACTTATAACTTGCTTAATCCTCTTGTTTTGTCTTGTTTTCTAAATAATTGTGTTTTTGGCTACTTTGATGTACTTTCATCAATAATCCCTTATTTTGTAGCTAAAACTATGCTTGGAAGGGTCTCCAATAATGTCCAAGGCTGAACCAACCACTAGAAGCAAGCAGATCTGCAGAAAAAGTGAAAATGATGCAGTGCTGAAAAGTCAGGCCCGGGCCCCCCCTGCTGAGGGGCGCCCGGGCGCGAGCTGCACCAGGGCCAGTTCTGCACAGAAAAGTGACCAGGTGCCAGTTTTGTGTGCTGGTCGCGCCCGGGCGTGAAAAAGGGGCGCCCGGGCGCGACTTTTTCCGAGAGGCTCGCACCCGGGCGCGACTGAGAGGGCGCTCGGGCGCGACTTTGCTGATGTGTCAGATCCAGCTTATTTAACCCAGAAACGCGAAGGGGTTTTGGTCTTTGGTTCTTTGGAGGCGCGATTTCACTCAGAGGAGAGCTTGGAGGGCTGCTAGGGTTCGTGGGAACACTCCCTTCTTCCTCTTGGGTTCTCCTTCTTCTTCCATCTTCCATGTTGTAAGCTTTAGGGTTCTCCATGGAAATGGAGAACCAAACCCATCTTGTTGGGATTAGTTGTAGCCTTTGAATTCTTGTGTAATTGTTGAATGATTTGATTATATATATGCCTTTTCTATCAATTGCTAGTATTCTTGTTTTCGATCTTAAAGCTTGCATGTAATGGGAACGTTCATGACTTGATTTTGGGGTTTTATGGATTATGGGAACGTAAGATGAAACCCGGAACTGAAATAGGAGTCCTTGTGGGTCATCGATTCTAGGAATGGAAGATGATTCACATGTTGTCTTAGATCCCAGCTCTTTAATGCGGGTTTTGCTTGTTAGATTGCCAAGGAATTGGGGTTTGATAAGGAAAACCTAGGCTCTTTCATCTAAGGAATTAGGGCTAGAGTGTTTTAGTGGATTGACTTTAGTAAATTGATAGAGAGGAGACGAAATTGGTCATACACAAGAGTGCATTGGTGAAAACTAGCCTTAACAATGTCTTTTCATACCATTTCTTGTCTTTTCCATTTCCAAGTGCCTTCAATACCAAAGTCCAACCTTGTAATTACTTGTGAAGTTATGTTTCTGCACTTGTTTTGTAAATTGATGTTATGTTATTGAGTCTATATGAGTTGTTAATCGCACAATTCTCTAGTATTACGAGTCTCTTGGGAAAATGATACCCGGTCTTACCGGTTTATTACTTGAACGATTCGGTGCACTTGCCGAATTTGACCAACAAGTTATTTTGGACTAACAGCAGTGTGGAATTAATGGAAAGGAAATGACCTCTTTTCTTGGCTGAAACAAAGTACATGATGACAAGGAAGAAAGTGGAGAGCACATAGTTAATCACAGTGAAAAACAAATAAGTAAAAGTAAATAATTAGCATGCATAGGTTTTACTGTTACAGAGTTAAGCATAAAAAAAAGATAGTTATGGGAACTGTCAACCTTCTTGGCCTTGTTGGTGGCTTCCTTTGACACTAGTGTTCTAAGTCAATTGATAAGTTAACAACTAATAATCTAAATTGTTCAGAATAAGGCATTAAGAACACGATAAATTATTGTTTATACTTTATGATTTGTCAAAAGGAATAAATGTTTAGAAGTGACACAAGCAGTTTAGAAGATGCAACTCACGTAGATCGAACTTCTTCTCCAATCAATTATGTTCACTATGGTATTGAAGAAGCCAATCAAGCTCAAATAATAGACGACGAGAAAAATAAATAAAAGTAGAGCTTTAAGAATTTATAAATAATCAGTCAATCCATCAAAAAATTATCCAACATGAAGAATATGACATGCAAAACAAAGGATCAGAAGCCATTCAAATTCAAAAGGATTTCTGATGGAAAGCACCTCCAGCTTCACACAAGGGAAGATAATGAAAATTCTTTAAACTTTTCAAGTTTCTAAAAAGAAACTCAAACTTTTTTCCTCTTCCAAGGAAGGTTCCTTAGTGAAGACCTCAGGAAAAGATTACTCCCATGTATGAGCTGAAGAATAAGAAGACAAGCTAGGTGATTTCCTTCAAAAGGAAACTGTAAATCTTCCAATCCAACTTAATTTTGTGAAGAACCAAATTTTAGTGGCTAGATCTGTTCCATCTAAATCGCATTCAATAAAATTAGAGGTCCAGGGGCAGTTACAAATGTATGGGGAATACATATATTCACATTAAAGTACAAACTTCCAAATATTCTCAATATTCTTGTAGAATTTTATATGGAATGAGCGATTTCAGTTTTAATTAGATAATGATATAAGATAATTTTAACATGGTCTTTGATAAAACTTTTGGAATTTAAGTAACATTAATATATAACAAGGATTGGAAAAGTTCTAAGTGAATGTTTATTTTCCAATCTTATTCATATGTGCTATGAAAGAGCTTGTTATATGTAAAATGAAATAGAATTTGTATTGACAAACGAAAATAACAACACCGACCTAGAATTAGATAGCGTTTTCAGAAAGTGTTACTGATGCACACACACAGAAGAACATATCCACTTATCAGTCTAACATTGTCACTCAGACCTTCTTGCAAGGTTTCAATATTAAGAGTATATAAGTTCCCAAAATATGACTCTGTCTGTTCTATTTGGTCTTTGCGCTGGTACACACACTAGCAGATGAAGAAAGGATAAAATTCACTACAGTTTATGGATTTGAATATTATAACTGTAACCACCCTGATATAAATCCAAAATGGTCGAGTATTCTATCAATCCATTATGACTTCCTTACATATTAAAGCACTTAATAGTACAGAGTAATAGATCAGGAAGTAAATGAGTAACTAAGAACAACAATCTATCCTTATTCACGTTTACTTTACAGTGCCATGACAACTTTAGCCTTTTCATAACGTATTCTTCATTAAGCTCCAAACGATACCAAATAAAATCAAGAAAGGACATATGCCACGTATTGATTTCTGAACTAATATTACTCCAGTTTTTATCTAAGCTATCCAATCGGAATATTTTGGTGATGCCTAGTACAATGCTACCATCTCTTCTACCTCAACGAGGTTGGAGTTAGAGTTCTTTAAGAAGGTAAATGCAAGGAGAAAGGGCAATCAATCACACTCGCATGTAAATACGGAAGACTAAAACATAAACAGAGCAATAGTAAAATATATGAAGTTATAGAAAATAGACCTTCAGAGATCATGAGAGCCAGATGCATCGATCCAATCATAGGATTTAACATGCATTGAGCCATACAACAACTTGCCAACACTGTCATTCCAGGATGATTATGGAGAGGAATGATAGACGAGGGGGGCATGCAAAAAATTCCTATTTGCAAAAGAAAAAGCAAATAAAACTTCAGTTAGTATTGCTAATATAAGGCCCAAATACATAAAAATCTCTGACAGAGTAAACATGATCTGAAGTTATGAGACTTTACTTACAGAGAAGGAGTCACATTCATGTAAATGCAAATATTTTATAGGTGGCAAGGATTGATGGCTCCCATTACGTTCAAGTGCTGGACCAGGCCAATTCTGAACTAATTGTGCTTCTTGTTCAAGACCTACATCTGACGGCTTGATTCTCTCTGTAGAAATATTATGTAAGGTTATCAATAAAATATCTGTTAGACATGAAAATTATTCGGCTGCAGGATTAAAGTCATCTAATCTAAGAACTAAGATAGGAAACCATAAAGGTATTAGTAGTAATGTGTTAATTCTGTCTGCACTATAAACCACGCAGGCATGTCTCAAGATGAAGGAAAATAATTGAAGATACACACTTTGAACATACAACTTATGACAAATCCCTCTTTTCCTCACGTCAACTTACAACTTCTCTTTAGCTCCTTCCTCGTTAACGTCTGAATTCTAGCAGTAATCATATGATTTCTCACATGACTCAAATAACAAGTTCGGACACCATAGGCCTAGCCATAAACATTTTCTTTGATAGAAATGTTTTTTAATACCCTCTGTACCAACCAACAATATAAGAATGATGTAAACATAGACAAAGAATAAATTAGCTCTCCTTATTCCTTAATTTTGTTAGTTCCAACTATATATGTAGTAACACTTTTGAAGTTCATAGTGATCATATTGACCAAACTCCAGCTTATGCACTGACTTACTTTAATCATGTGACCACAGTTGGCATCAGTGTGTCTAAAATCATCAACAGGTCCAGCATGTGATGCCTTTTTTTTCGAGTCCTCTAGTAAAGTGAATTTCAATTTTGACAACCTTCGTCCAAATCTTCTCTCCAGGCAAATTTGAAACCATTCAATTTCCAGCAAATTATTTGTCCATCTGGAAAATAAATTGGGGGAAGGACAACTTCATTTCAAACCTTGAATCACTTTTTGTTCAACCATCTATTAAATGAAGACTCAGGAATTATGCTTATCTCTCAAAAAAATTTATGTCAACAAGCTTAACATCCAATCCCCCAAAAATCAGACAAGCTATTTTTTTTAGGAAATCATCTTTCAAATTAAAATCAACATAGTCACGGTCACCTTAAGCTTCCTTATCATCTATTAAATCATCTAACAAAGTAAAATCACACAATAAAACAAATCCATCAAATGTGAATTAAACACAAACCCAAGTCTAATGAATTAATACCTGGAAGGTGCAGAAGGCAATTGGAGCTCCACCTTATCTCTTCCAACGGGAACAAACCAAGGCCTTGGGAGCACGTGAATGATGGGAATTCATTTGTTTTTTTAATTCAAAAGTGCACATGGGAGGAGACAAAAACACACGGCTGAAAACAATAAGTGGAGGACCCTTTGTGACATGGAAAGCACTATATTATTGGAGAAATGAGAGACTTGATACGTGAAAGAAGAAGGGGGCAGTGTGGAATTAATGGAAAGGAAATGACCTCTTTTCTTGGCTGAAACAAAGTACATGATGACAAGGAAGCCACCCACATATAGGACAGACCAAGGAAGAAAGTGGAGAGCACATAGTTAATCACAGTGAAAAACAAATAAGTAAAAGTAAATAATTAGCATGCATGGGTTTTACTGTTACAGAGTTAAGCATAAAAAAAAGATAGTTATAACAGAATCACAACATTAAGACACATAAACAACCTTGCGAGTTAGTAATTAAAGGAAGACTTAGCAAAATTGAACGGCATTGCAAAAGATAGCACTATATTTGGGTAAGAGAACCTTTTTCATTTCAGCAAAGGATTTTCATTAATGGAAAATGATTGAGATCATTTGATTCAACAAAATGATACTATGGTGCTTTAGGCTATGGCGATGAGATTGAGAAGACAACTCCAGAGATGTTGTATTATGTTATAGTTTTTTAAAATAATAATAATAAATGACACAACATTGTAATCATTTTAAGAGAGAAATAACAAAGAATATGATAACTTTAAAGCTAAAAGGTATATAAGCATGGATGCTTAAAGCTGCATAGAAGACAAACCACGTGATTATTTTTTAGTAAATCATAAATCTGCACCCAAAAATTAGATTTTCATAATATGACTCATATCATATCATGCTAAAAAGTTTCTCAATAATTAAAATGATTACACCATATCTCTTTCACGAAGTAGGCAACTAAGACAGATGATGTTATCATGCTATCAAAAGACTATTTTTTTCATTTCACTCAAAAAGTAAAGTAAATTCTCTTGGTAACATTTATATGCAAATTACTGATGCTTGGCTCCAAGACTAACAAATTGATCAGGCATGAACAACTCTAGCATATTGAAACTTCAATTATTTAAAAACTCAATAAACATGAAAAAAGTATTAAAAGATAACAAAGCTCTCGTTGAAGTTATTTTAGTGTGATGTTGTCTTCATTATTTACTAGTAATGTCAGCAATTCTACAATTACTCATTACACAAATCACAGAGTAATCACCAGACAAAGACAAATGCATCCAAAACCCTTCTCCCAAATTCATCCAAAACCCTTCTCCCAAATATTTCAATGTATTCTATAATGTTTTATTTATAAATAAATCCATCACTTCAGTATCCATAACCATATTTTTATACCCTATAAACTAATCACATATATACAGGAAGAACCTAAACCAGTAAACACAGAATGAAGGTGTAATTACAACTACCACTGGAACACCAAATGATATCACTGGAAATCTCAAAACCCAAACCAATACCAATTCCAAACACAAAAATGCATCAAAATAAACAATAGTCTTACAATTTTAGAATGTACCATTTTAAAAATCTCACCTTTAGGAATCAAAGCACTTTCTTTAACCTTCACGGGAGAAGCATTAGTGCTACCACGTGCTCGACCTCCTCAGCAGCGGGTTTCACGCACGAACTTTTTTTCGAACGACTGGCTTTGAGACCCATTAAGGCTCTCGCCAGTGCAAGGCGGGTTTGGGAGTTTTCCTGAGGTTTGAGACATTAATCACAAATTTCACTCAGTTTATTCCAGAGATGGGGAAAAAAGATGGAGAAGGATGGGAACACTTACCACTGGCCGAGAATGATGGCGGAATGGACGACCATCCACAACGGTAGCAGGACTCCGATAGGTCACACGCACTGAACGAAGAAGCACTCTCACTAGCCGACCCTCTGTGAAGGAAGAGATGTGCACACTAGGGTTGCGGAGAAGAAGGGTTCTAAACGCTTCTAAAGGTTTCTAAGTGCTCTGGCTTATGTCACTCGAAGAGGGAGAATCACCCTCCAAAATGTTTAATTTGATTTCCTGAACAGCTGCAGAGAAGAGATGATCCAGAGGAGAGGTGACTGAAGGTTTGAGACGAATGTTCGACACGAGAGCCTTGACTGAAGGTTGGAGAGGAGAGGTGAATGAATGGTTGATGAAGGATTGATGAAGATGACTCCACAGAGAAGAGGGTTTGAAAGCAAGAGAGTTCGAGAGAGAGAACAGAGTTCTAGGGTTCGAGAAAGGGGAAATGCTTCTTCAGAGTGTGATATGCAGTTCCAGCATCCAATTAATCAGATAAAAAAATTTTAAAAATAATTTCCTACATCCGTATATAATATCCGCAGTTAAACAACCGCCACCACGTGCAAACTTTATATACAGAATTTATATACGGAAAATTCCGTATATAAATATCCGTATATAATATCCGTATATAAAGCCTTTTCTGGTATCCGTACATAAATTCCGTATATAATGCTTTATTTATATATGGATTTACATCCGTATATAATTTTCCGTATATAATTTCATTATTTCTTGTAGTGAATGGTAAGACCAAGTATCGTATACTAGAGGACTCTCGGCACTAAACAGTTGTGTGATAACTCAATTAATTAAAACTTAAATAAAATGAGATTTTTGGTTTCAAATGCAAAGACATAAAATTAAATATGAATGTAAATTGATTAATAGTAGAGTAACACAAAGATGAACGGAGGTTGTTTATAAAATGAGATGAATATGTTGTTAGGATTTGATTTCACCAAGTTTACTCTCATGTATATAAGAATTCTTCTTTTTACATTAATATTAACGTCACTCACTAAATTACTTAGAACCCGATCCCTCGGCGCAATAAGTCTGCCTTAATTCCTAGTTAGTGCAATTCCTAGCGTTCCTAGAAAATTAAGTCCGAAGATCAAGAACTTAAGAGGACCAAGTACTCATGGCCTCATCCCATCTGAGCTCCATCTCTTTAGCACTTCATCTCTACTTCCTGTATTAACTCATTTTATATCAAAACAAAGGGAATTAGTCATAAAATCATCAAATTCAACCTCAACTCTCTTATTCACACAACTTAATGACAAGTATGAGTCCAAGCAAGTTTCTAAGTGAAAAAGGGTCAAAATCACATCACAAATAATGGTATTTTCAGCCGTTAACAACTTCCACTCCACAAGTTGCAAAGGGATGTGTAATTTGTTCTTTAATAGACCATCATATTGATGTATGTCCAACTTTGGTAGTGATGGCAAAATCATAGCTAAGGGTCCTATCACTAGGAGTATGGCCAAGTTCCTGCAAGAAGAATCATCTTTAGGAGGAGAAACAAAGTTTTACTTCACTTAGGCCATCATGGAAGATGAAGGAGTAGTGTAGGTTGTTTAGGCCATTATATTCGGCCATGTAGTGTAGGTTTGCTTAAGGCTTGTGTTAAGACCTAATTAGCTTAGGGTTTTTCTTAATATGGAACATCCAAACCAAAGGTGGTGTGTGTCATGTGTCATGCTTTCATTGGAGAGGATTTACCTTTAATAGTGGTCACATGACACTCTAAGATTGGAAAGATTTTTTTTTTTGCTAGTGGCCACATGTCCCTCCACCATTGAATAGGATTTGTGACACTTGTCTCCATCCTAGAGGAATGGAATTATCAGCCAAATGCATGCAAAGTGGCTAGGATGCTTTTAGGGTTTGTTAGGAGACATTATTGCCTATATATTGAGGTGTCTCCACCCTTGTAATCATCTTGGATGTTTATTAATGTTATGCTGCCCAAATTTGGCCATACATTTCCTAGATCAAGACTAGAGCAACCCTAGAGGTCCCTCTAGTCATCTTCCTCCTTGAGTTAGTCCAACCTCTCTTCGACCCATCAAACATTACACCACCACCACCACTATAACTCCTAGAGGTCGTGAGCTTCTACCCTTTTCTCGTCATCGCTCGTCATCCTTGAAACCTTTGCACCCTCATTTCCATACCATCATCGAAGGAAACACCCCTTCATACACATCTTTTAGCTTTGACCTAACCTAGCATAAGGAGGTTGTTATCATGTGGTATCAAGAGCTTTGATTCTTCAAGAGCTAAGTTTCACTGGTTCCCTACCTATATTTACTATTTTTTATGTGTTTTTCTTACTTTTCATAGTCTTGTTATAAATTTTGTTGTTTTTATAGTTCTACTTTGTTCTTCTCTTGGAACCATTCATCTTCTCCACTAGGTTTCTCATATTTTTATGTTGTTTATGTGACTTTTCTTTTTCTGAGTCATTTCTGGCCATTTTGTTCAGTCTTATATGCTTATTTAGTATCATTTTGATTTTTGAATCCATCAATGTTGTCTAGAGTCATGTTTAGTCCTTCACATGTCTCTATTTTCAAGTTTAACCTTTGAAAAATCACCAAAAATACATGTTTGAGCAATTTTCAAAATTGTTTCATTTGAGTACCTTTGAGTGATTTTTCTTTGCATATTTGAGTTCATAATTGTTGTTAGATTATCAACTAGTTCATAGAGTTAGGTTTCATATTGTTGTTAGATTATCAACTAGTTTTTAACTTTACCTTGGCCTCATTACAATATGTGAAAAGTCCTCATAATCATCAATTACATGTTTTTTTTAAAGTATGTGAATATTAGAGTCTTATTAAATATGACGAGTGTTTACTTACATGTGTATTTTGATTGAAAACATAAGCCAAAACACTTAAATGAATTTTAGTGAGAAATATAAATTTTAACAAGAGTAATCTCTTTCATATTTGATTTTTTCAAAAGATTAGCTCATGTATAAAAAGTAGAATTTTTCCGTTTGTATGAACATGCTGATTTCTAGAAGATTGATTTGTTTCTAGTGATGTTAATTCCTTTTATCCAGGGTAGATTTGGAACAAAATTAATTGATAACAAAGTTTTAAAATTGTTCATTTTTGGCCAAGAATGCAAAAGGATAAGTATGGAGGTGTGATAGGTACATATTATTGCACTCATTTAAGGTTTAATTTTATATTTTTAATTAAATTTTTGTGCTTAAAAGATTGATTTAATTAAGATTTGTGATTATTGGACTTATTGAGCTTGTTAGATAAAAATGTATTAAAATAAATTTTTTGTTGCATAGATATCTTTGGATATTTTAATGCTTGTTGATGTAGAAAATTAAGTTTTGGTTCATTCAAAGTGTGAAAATAAAGAATCAATGGATATTTTGGTATTAAACTGGGATTTAAACCAAGAAGAATGGTGAGTAAATATTTTTTGGTTGGCAAAATTAAATTGAGATTTGTTTGAAGAACTAGATTGAGAGACCCACAAGCAAGAAGCATGATTTTTTTTTTCAACATAAAAGGTGACTGAAAGGTGATGTTTTTCAATACTCTCTTCTTGTGAAAGGAGGAAAGCTTCAACTTCCTTGACAATGTATGGATCCAAGTGAGGCAGAATAGCGGTAATGAAACAATCATATTCTTCTAATAAACCATCTAGAATGGCTTCGATATGATCATCGGTGGAGATGGAGAGTAAATAGTGGCAAACAATTTTCACACTTCTTAATATCAAAAAGGTAGGTAGCAATTGACCAATCTTTCTTTGGAGATTGAATTTGAATCTTGAACTTCTTGACACGTGTATGAGTTTGAGAGGCATAATAGGTCTTGAGATTTGCTCAAACTTGTGTAGCCATAGTAAGACCAATAATCTTGGCCAAAATGGTAGAAGGCATTGACATAAGGAGTCAAGTGAGAATTTGATCTTGTTGCTCATACTTTTGAAATTCAGGATTGACAATGTAACATCCCAAATACCATGTGTTGCATTACCCTTATCATGCATACAACCTAATGTTAATACTTATAAAGCTTGAATATCAATAGTTAAACATTTGCAAACACATTGACAAAATATGTATTTTTATTTGTAAAACACATTCATTAGGCTTTCAAATATAAACCAACTAAATGTTCTCTTTTATTTTTCTTATGGTTTTTCACATCTAGCCAAAGACTTCCTTCTCTGGTAGAGTGAGTGATTTGTTATCATCAAAACTTTATTAGCTTAAAGGGCTCATATATTTTAACAATAGGCTCATCCAACAAGTTCATTCATTAATGAAGGAATCAATTGATAATTCTTGAAATTACTTTAAAATATTAATTTTTGCATAGGTACATCAATAAAGTGAAATCAACTAAAAGTACATCGTTTATCAAGTAAATCGTCTAATAAGTACATCGTCTAATGAGTTCATCCTCAAGCAAGAACTTTGTTCAATAAGTACTCATCTAGAAAGTATTTGTTTACTCAACTCTTTGGCAACTAATGAATGCATCATTTTATCATTATCAATCTCTACTTTTCTTAAGTTTGTAAAATAAAATCATCTAGTCTTAAAAGAACTACTTTAGCTAAATAATCCCAAACTCACTCACTCATCCTGTAGTCTAGAGTCTCCTTTATTCAATAGTAGATCACCTTTAACTACCTTAGTTGACTCCTCTTAGGTATTTATATTCATTTTCTTAAGTTCAAAATTTATACCTACAATATAACCACTTGACTCAATCAACATACTTATCTAACTTTTTTCGTTCCTCTCAAAACCTCAAATTTTAATAAGAACCATTCAACTCCAATTCTCACCTCCCAATACTCACATAACATAGTATTATGAATCAACCATACAATCAATAGATAACATCATAAAGAGATGCTCAAACCATATATCATTATTAATTATCACAAAACATAATATATCAATAAATCATTCATAAATTCAGGAAAAATATCATCAAAATACTCAAGTGCATTTAAACTAACAAGCAAACAATAACGTTACAGTTTATCATCAACTTGTGGTTCATACCACTACGTCATCATCAACTCGGAAATAATAATAACTAGTTAGCTTGTGTTTCTTATTCTTAAAGCCTTGTCTCTTTCGAGTTCTACTACTAGCACTATTTTCAGGTACTCAATTCCACATGAAAGAAGTTTTAGATCAATAATTTGAACATAAATGAATAGAGATCTTGACTTACAAAGACTTATCTTAAAGATGAAAGAGTAACATGCAAGCATGATTCACCACGTACAAAGACATCACCCGAACTAACTCAAAAGGAATGATAACGATGAACTTACTCAGTTTCAACTTCTAGTTAGTTCAAAATATAACTTTTAACACAAAAGCTCTTTCATGTCTTAATATCTTCAACCAATAAAGCAACAACATAATATTTCTAAAGAGAAGTAAGAGAACAACATAATATTTCTAAAGAGAAGTAAGAGAAAGAAGACAAAAGTGTGTTTTAGAAATATTAAAATTTGTAAAATGAAACTTAATGACTAAGTTTTTCTTTTATAATTCAAACTTTTAAAATAATTAAATAATACCAAGATAATCAACTTTCATCATAAATATCTATTCTTTTTAGTTTCACATCATAAATTTCTAATCTTTTTATCTTTATTATTATTGGTAACCAATTTAAAATTAAAAAAAAGATATAAATTATTTTTGAAATAAAAAATAATTTTTAAATACGTAATTCAATTCAATATTTTAAATAAATATGGTTATTACATATAAGTTCATTTTTAAATTTTATTTTAAACCTTTTAAAATCTTTGTTATTTTTATATTGTTTTCAATTTTTCTGCAATAATTTAATTTACAACTTCATAATGTTTAACAAAATATTAAAGTACTTTATAATTTACTTTTTATATTATAAATATAATTGTTAATTAGTTTCTAAACTTTAATGTAAAGTTGAAATTTGTACATATTCAAAATTTTGATACAATTTGGTTTTCACAATTTAAAAATAAATTGATATATTCCTTCTAATGCAATTAAGTTACATTTTTAAAGTGTCAAGTGACATTTAAACTTATCATTTGAATTATTTATAATATTTGACAAATTCTAGCTCAAATATAAAAGCTCTTTAAAAAATACATTTAGATTAAGAGAGCATTATATTCATTTATTTTTTAATCTGAAAACTAAAATATATTAAAATATTAAATAAAAACAAATTTTAATTTTACAATAAAGTAATGATAAAGACTAAAAGGAGCTAAAATAGTGACAATGATACAAAAATATATAAAGTATTTTATGATTACCAAAACCTTTAAATTTTTATATAAAGTTTTATTTCTAAAAATACAAAAAAAATGGGATCTTATTATGAAAGGTTGAGATATATTACTTTCCTAAGAGAAAATGCAAATTGCTGTAAAAAATAATCGTTGAAATGACAACCACTTATACGTTTGGTGAAGAGAAAAATCAAAAGAAATGAGAAAAAGTTGAACAACCTTTTACTCTTCAACGGAGAATTATTTATTAAATGTAGAAAGGAAGCAAAACTACTTTATCACGTGATAACATAAGAATGAAGCATTTCATCTACCATCCGAGCACGTTGATGAGTTTGCGTACATCATTATAAAGGTAAATTAATATGAGAAAAAAAAACACATTTTGGTATTTATATTCTACACGTTATATATTTTATTTTCTACTTTTGAAAATAACGTATATTATATTAACATATACTTTAAGAGTAAAAAATAAGTGATTAATGTATCTTATCTTTCATTGAGTTCATGTTAGTTCAAGGAAAACTTTATGTTAAATATATGAAGTGATATTTTTTTAATTTTTTTACATTGAATGCCATGTGTCGGCCGTAAAAGGCTACAAGTATACAAGGTATATCGTGATCCAACATAAACCAACATAAACATTGTCCTTACATGTTTGACTTAGGGCATCCTATGTAAAAACTAATTTTAATAATTATTTTATTTCTTCATTGTACTTGTGGCATGAAATGGAATGGTCACGGTTTTGCCTTGCAATGTCCTCATATTCACTTACGCCAACGTGGTTAGGCTATTACTTCTTGCACTCTTACAATTACTTACGGCATCTCTACAATATTAGAAAAAGATTTGCTTAATTGCTTATATTCTAAATTTTCCAACAACACAAAATTCAAGCAAAATCACTCAAACATGAATCAATAATAAAAAACATACCATATTACATCAAATATACACATTACATATTCATTAGAAACAATCAAATTTTGTTCCTAAATGCATTAGAGCAACATATAACACATCAAATTGATAGAACTCACACCATACAATTCGAGATTATCTTTCCTTACTTGTTAAAATTGTTCAATAAACTTTAAGATATTCAAAACATTTTAACTCACGTGTTGCTGTGTATACCTAAGAACAATGCAAGAACGATAAAGACATATGGTTATGATTACTAATCAACAAAGATTTATATTGATGATTAAAAAGATGCATGCAAGTGGAAGAAGACTCACATGCAATAGAAACAGAAATAGACCAAGAAAAATAACTGAAAATCAATGGAAACTCAACCAAGAAAAATAATTAAAGTTCTTGAATTACTCTAATGAATGAACAAAAATGTAGCATTTGAAATCAAACGAAAGAAATATGAATGATTCACAAGTTATAAATGAGCAATTAAAAACATAGGACCAGACAAAAACACAAATAAATTATGAAAAAATAAAAATAAATATAAGTAATAAATTGAGGAAATTGGTAAATAAAGGTTAAGTATATTTTCTATTTGGCTTGATTAGTCTTTTGGTTTTCGTATTCCCTTTTACGTGATCCAATTTGGTTATATTATTTGTTGTTTTGTTCCATTAAGTTTTTGTATTTGTTAAAATGATCTAATTAAGTCTTTTATGTTAGATTGACTTTAACATAGTTTCTTACATATCATATGTTAATTTTTAGTATTTTAATTTTTTTTAAATAAATAAATTGTGATGTGTTAGATTAGTGTGGTGTCATGTGACAATGCTACTGTTATGTGTGTTAGTGTCATGTTTTAGTATGATTGTTACATGCTAGTGTTTTGTATTCAATTTAGTCTTTATATTTAAAATTTTGATTCAAGTATGTCTCAATTTTATTTTTCAATTAAAATTAAAAAAAAATACCTATTTTAAAAATGTATAATAACGCTTGTAACTTTTAAATTTTAATATTTTTAATATGTCAAGTGTTACTTTAAATTTACATTTTTAATATTTTTTAAAAAAGTATAAGCTTGAATAGAGATTTTTTTATTGAAATTTAAAACGTAAAGAATATAATTAATTTAAACATTTAGGTAGAGTGATTTGATATGTAAATTTTGAAAAATTATTTCAACATGTATATATAAATTGTTTTACTTTAACTAAATAAAAGTTTTAAATATAAAAATTAAATTGAATACAAGATATTGTGACGTGACATTAACATAACACTGATACATGTAACACTAATATTACCACGTAATACAATAATAACTTATAATATTTTTAATTAATTTTTAAAAAAGATTAAAATAATAAATAACGTCACGAACTAATGTGACATTGTCTCAGTATAATGTAAATGACTTAATTAGATATTTTTACAAATTTGAGAACTTAATTAAGAAAATAAATGTAATTAAAAGATCGAATTTAATATGTAAAGAAATACGGGAACAAAAAGAAGTCATTTTTATTTTGTAGTTTTCAGCTTAACACGTAGAGAGCATCAATACAATAACTTTTATCATATATTATGTAAGTCCGTTAAGTAGTTTCACCTTCTCAGTTAATAATATCTTCGCATTGCACACAAATATAAAAAATCCCATTTTTATGGGTAGTTTGGAAGTAAAAGATATCATTTTAGATTGTGTAATATGAAAACCAAAAATAATGTTTTGATTTTATAATTCAAAAATTAAAATTATTTTTAGACTTAACAATTCGGAAGTAAAAATGACTTTTAAATTAAACAACCTAAAGTCATATTTTTCTTTTTGAAAAAGACTTTCAGATTGAAATCTAGAAAAAAATAATCAGATTATAAAATCAAGACAAAAAATAAATTGTAATCCCAAATTCAGAAATGACTTTGAAAGTGTACAATCCAAAAACTTTTTTTTTCTTAACTCTTCAATTTCAAAAGTTATTTTTTACTTCCAAATTACAGATGCAGAATTATTTTGGTTTTAAATTATGCAATCCTAAAACCTTTATTTAAGAAAACAATAGTTTCCAAACATGATATGTGAAAGTATCATTTAAAAAAAATTGAAAAACATTTTAGAATTTACAATCCAAAAATTATTTTTAACTTCCTACAATCAATAAATCTGAATTGTACAATCTAAAAAAAACAAAATGGAAATTTTTATATTGATGGAGTGCAAGATGAAAATATGAAGGTACAAGAAGAATTTGCCTATATTACAACATCCCCATCTATTAATATCCACTTCTTTTCCAAGTCCTTTTGCCTGTGCCAACATATCACTTTCAGATCAATCAACAACTTCCACTTCAATAGAACAAAATTTCTTCAAATAATTCATAAACATACTATATCATATCTAACTCATTTTTAATATTTCTAATTTAACTCATTATTTAACTCTTAAGGCATTGATATCCATCTACTTATATAGAATATTAATTAAACTCCTTCGAGTATTTTCTTTCTTAAAAGAAAAACCGACTTAATAACAACTAAGTTCCTGTGCTTCAACAGAACCGTTATTGAACAAGTATGCCACATTTGGAAAGGTGTAAGTTTTCTTTTAATATTTGAACTTTTACATCAAATTCAAAACACTTCCATATCAGAGATCAATATTTTGTACTTTCAACAGAAAATAGAATGTTAAGAAAATTCGGGTGAATACTAAGTATATGAAGTACTGAATAACTTGAAACTTTTTCAAAATCTGTGGAAACTATTTTTTAATTCATTAGTTGTGTCGTACGTGGAAGGAAAAAAATTGAACACAATTAATATCTGAAGTTCATAATCAATGAGTAATTCCAACTCAGCCCAACAGAATCAGAAAGCTAGCATCCTTGATTTGCTTTATTCTATTTGGTTTTCAAAGTTCTGTATCACATAATCTGATCATCAACTCAGAAACCATTCTTCGAGCAAAGGGTATATAACTGAGGCTATACCTGTAACAACGTGGAACTATTAAGGAACTACATAAAAAAAAAAAAAAAACATGTTATGGAAAGGAGTACTGTGTCAAATTCTTCTGTAGAAATGGTTTTCACTATTCATGTCAGGAAACAGCGCTGTTGAAAGCAAACTCACCAAATAAGGGCACCAATCTCAATTATGACAGCAACTATGGTCAGCACTTTGCTATGAATCTACAAAACATGAAAAATTAATCAGTTTTCCATTCAACTAAAGGCATATTTGGGTATTTTCATCGTCAGAACTTCTCTAGAAAAAGAACATAAAAAATGTGTACAAGTTTTTTATAAATTAAAACTAGCTTATGTATAAGTTAAAAATCTAATTTTAGAGAAGTAAAAGGACAGATTTTACAAATTAGCTTATATACATTATAGTTTTAACTTATGCAAAAACTTATTTTATCTGTCTTCTCTTAAAGAAAATTCATCGTAACAGATTGTAAGAAAAGTGACAGGCCACAAAGTTATTGAACAAATTGAGATCGCTTCCTTGATTAAAGAAACAAGATTCATAGTGTACCAAGAATTAGTAAGCGTGTTTTATCAGACTAGGTAAGTAAAAAAAAGGTGGAAAAGATTATTATTCAAATGTCCTCACTAATATTACTTTTTAAGATTAGCAACTCAAGAGAGCATTAAAAAAATGCAAGTAATTTGTATTCCAAACAATAGGTACTTGCTATATGGAGTTTGTAGCGATCAAAGGAGTAGGGATTACCCAAAGAGCACAGATAAGTGCTATAACCACGCATCCAAGGTATATGGCTGTAGCAAAAACCCGAACAGGGTCAAACATCATTCCCAATTGCTGTGCAGGTCCAAGAAGAAAGCCTGTACTGTTAGACACACAAACCGAAGTTAGAAGGTTTCTTGAACTAAATCCTGTAAATTGAAAGAAAATAAAAGTGAGTTAGTCTTGCATATTGCATAACAGCACAAATATTCAAAAATAAAAGGAAGCACATAATAGAAGTCTAGATCTCACTATTAACACCTATAAATATCTCATTGTATTTGGCATTTTCAAGCAAGGAAATTTGAGTTCTCTCTTGTACTTCTCACCTCTTCCTCTAACAAAGTAGTATCAAGAGCTAAGTTTAATCTAGAGAGTTGAGAGATGGCAAGCAATGGATATATTACCTTCCAATTTCCCGTCTTACAAAAGAAAATTAAAAAAAAAAAAATTGTCTTCGCCCGATTTGGCTTTCAAGGTACTTGGGAGATTGTACAAAAAGGCTACGAGGAAGATAGATTATCTCCACATGAGATGTAGAAATTGTTAGAGTCATTCTAGATATTTCTATATTTCAAATTACATAACATTTCTCCCCCTTAATTTGAAATTTTCTTCTTCACACCAATCTTTGCTCTGAACCTTTGAAACTCTTCAAACTTTAGTGGCTTCGTGAAAATATCTAGAACTTGATCTTGAGTCTTAACATACTTGATCTCCACTTCCCTTTTAGAAATGGATTCTCTAGTTAAATGATATCTCATGTCTATATGCTTGCTTTGATCATGAAATCCAGATTCTTTGCTAGTGCTTGTGCAGACTTGTTATCTATGCAAATCTTTATAGTTTCCACTTTTGGTAAATGAAGTTCTTCCAATAATCTCCTTACCCAAATCGCACGACAAGTGCATGAAGTTGCTGCCAAATATTCTGACTCATGTTGAAAGTGTGACAATGGGTTGTTTCTTTGAACTCCATGAAAAAGCACTTCCTCCCATGAAAAATATAAAGCCACTAGTGTTATTTCTATCATCAATATCTCCCGCATAATCACTATCACAAAATCCATAAAGCTTGCAATTATTAGAAAAAGAATAAAATACCCCCCATGATCACTTGTCAATGCGACTATTCCATGCTCTTGGTTCTTGCTTTAATCCATACAAAGCTCTCTTCAATTTTAAAACCTGATCTTTATGTCCTTCAACCACAAAGTCTGAAGATTGCTCAATATAGGCTTCTTCTAGATAGCCATTTAGGAATGCAGACTTCACATCATTTTGATAGATCTTCCACTTCATTTGAGTCACCAAATAAATCAACAAACGGATTGTATCCATGCAAGTGACAGATGCATAAACTTAACCATTGTCTACTCCATGCTTTTGCTTGTAGCCTTTTACAATTAGTCATGCTTTGAATCTTTCCCCTGTTAAGGCAAGATTGTCTAAACAAACCTTTTTTTGAAGTTTAACATAATTGTTTAACGATAGCATCTATCAAATGAACCGTCTAGGATAAACACACTAAACGCTATATGTGTAAACGTTATCCTAAACGCTAAACGTTACACTTGGAAAAGAGAATGATTTTATTATTATCATTCATGTCTATTACACGTTCCTTACACCTATTTGTAACAATCTAATCTTCCAAAATAAGGAAATAAGGGAAAAATAAACTAGAAGATTCTACAAATATTTTCTCTAATTAGAAAGATTCTATAGATATTTTCTCTAATTAAGAAGATTTTCCTCTATTACAACACTCTCCCTCAAGTTGGTAAATGAATATCAATCATTCCCAACTTGCCTAAAAGATCTTGAAATCTACCCTGAGGGAGCCATTTTGTAAAAATATATGTATCTGAAGTTATGTAGGAACATGAGTTGTAATCACAAGCCTCTGACTAGATTATCTTTGACGAAATGTTTGTTAATCTCAATGAGTTTGGTTGTCATTGTGAGAAATGGAGAGGATTGGGAGAAAATCTCCTTGTGTATTGAATACACATAGGGTACTTTTATTTATAATGAAAGATATGGGCCAATGCCCTTAATACAGAATGGGCTAAGCCCAACTAACAGAAAAATAAATCTTAACATCTAACACTCCCCCTCAAGCTGGAGTATATAAATCATATGTTCCAAGCTTGTTACAAAGATAATCAATTCTAGGTCCTCGTAAGGACTTAGTAAATATGTCTGCCAACTGGTTGCTTGAGTTAACAAACTCAGTCTTGATATCTCCGGATATGATCTTTTCTCGAATAAAGTGACAATCAACTTCAATGTGTTTGGTTCTCTCATGGAAGACAGGGTTAGAGCTGATATGGAGAGCAGCTTGATTATCACATATAAGTGTCATTTTAGTGACATCTCCAAATTTCAATTCACTAAGTAATTGTTTAAGCCACACGAGCTCACAAGTAGCTGATGCCATAGCTCTATATTCTGCTTCTGCGCTGGACCTTGCCACAACACTTTGCTTCTTGCTTTTCCATGATATCAGGTTGCCACCAACAGAGACACAATATCCAGAAGTAGACCTCCTATCAGAAGGGGAACCAGCCCAATCAGCATCTGAATAGCAAACGATTTGTGTATCGTTGTTAGGACCATATAGCAAACCTTTTCCAGGTGATCCTTTAATATACTTCAGTATGCGAACAACAGCATCCCAATGGTCTTCACATGGGGAGTTTAGGAATTGACTCACAACGCTAACTGCGAAGGAAATGTCAGGACGTGTAACAGTAAGATAGTTTAATTTACCAACTAATCTTCTGTACCGTTCAGGATCTGAGAAAGGCTCCCCCTGATTTGGTAGGAGTTTGATGTTAGGATCCATAGGTGTCTCAACAGATTTAGAGTTCGTTAACCCTGTTTCCTCCAAGATGTCTAACGCATACTTCCTCTGAGATATGACAATACCGGTGTTGGATTGTGCTACTTCAATACCCAAAAAATACCGGAGTTTGCCAAGATCTTTGGTTTGAAAATGATGGCAAAGGTGTTGTTTCATCTTAGAGATGCCAAGATAGTCACTTCCTGTGAGAACAATATCATCGACATACACTATTAAGTAGATACATCCAGCATTTGAGTGGCGATAGAACACTGAATGATCCGCTTCACTGCGTGACATACCAAATTGTTGAACAACACAGCTAAATTTACCAAACCAGGCCCGAGGAGACTGTTTTAGGCCATATAAGGATTTGCGAAGACGACATACCAATCCAGATGACTCCCCCTGAGCAACAAAGCCAGGTGGTTGCTCCATATAAATTTCTTCATGCAAATCACCATTAAGGAAAGCATTTTTGACATCAAGTTGGTGAAGAGGCCATTGGCGAAGAGCGGCCATGGCAATGAATAGGCGAACAGAGGTCATTTTTGCCACTGGAGAAAAAGTATCACCATAATCCAAACCAAAAATCTGTGTGTAGCCTTTAGCAACCAGTCGAGCTTTGAGACGATCAATAGTGCCATCAGGACCAACCTTGATAGCATACACCCACCTGCAACCAACAACAGACTTTCCATATGGTAATTGGACAAGCTCCCAAGTTCCACTTTTCTGTAAAGCACTTAATTCATCCAGCATAGCTTGACGCCAGCCAGGATGAGTTAAGGCGTCACCCACAGATTTGGGAATGGACACAGAAGAAATGGATGAGAGACATGTGTAAAAAGATGGTGATAATCTGTGGTAACTAAGAACAGTATAATGGGGAGAAGGGTTACGAGTAGAGCGTATACCTTTGCGAAGGGCAATGGGCAGGTCAGACTCATTTGCTGGAGCCGGAGGAGACACAGGAACCGGCACTGGAAGTGAGCCATGAGGGAGACGATTGCGACGACTATACACCTGAAGGGGTGGTGATGAAGGACGATCTTGTGGTGAATGAGAGTCTAAAGAAGGAGGAGACAAAATGGGTGGAGTATCACTAGGAGGATCACAGAAAATAGGAATATCAACAGTAACCGGTGGAGGTTCAGAACTCGAAGATGGATGGGAAAAGAAAAAAGAAGATTCATCAAAAGTAACATCAGCAGAGATAAAATGACGATTGAGGGAAGGAGAATAACACTTATAGCCCTTTTGTGACCGTGGAAATCCTAAGAAGACACATTTGTGAGACCTAGGAGATAATTTATCAAGACCAGGGCTAAAATCGTGAACAAAACAAGTCGACCCAAAAACTCTAAGAGGTAACGGATGTAGAGGGTCTTGAGGAAATAAGATAGAATGAGGGATTTTGTTATCTAAGACGGAAGATGGCATGCGGTTTATGAGATAACATGCCGTGAGAACGGCGTCACCCCAAAAACGTGAGGGTACTTGACCATGAATTAGAAGAGTACGAGTTGTCTCAATAAGGTGTCTATTCTTGCGCTCAGCCACCCCATTTTGTTGAGGGGTATAAGCACATGAGGTTTGGTGAAGAATGCCGTGAGAAGCCATAAAATGTGTAAACGATTGAGAGAGGTATTCACGACCATTATCACTACGTAAAGTTTGAATAGAGACCCCAAACTGTGTTTTTATTTCATTGAAAAATGATTGGAAAATAGGAAACAACTCAGAACGATTCTTCATTAAAAACAACCAAGTACATCTGGAATAGTCATCAATAAAAGTAACAAAATACTGAAAACCTAAAGTGGACTTAACACGACTAGGTCCCCAAATGTCAGAATGAACCAATGAAAAAGGGGACGATGCCCGTTGTGAGACACTACGAGGAAAGGAACTACGAGTATGCTTTCCTAACTGACAAGACTCACATGACAAACTTGATAATTCTGACAACCTTGGGACAAGTTGTTGTAGTTTGGCAAGACTAGGATGACCTAACTGAGCATGAAGAAGGGATGGTGACTCCATGATTACGCCAACATGTGGAGAAGGGCGGAGATGGTATAGGCCATGAGACTCACATCCTGTGCCAATCATGTGTTTCGAACTCCGGTCCTGCAACCAAACAGAATCTTTAGTAAATGAGATAACACAATTAAGGGTACGAGTTAGACGACTTATGGACAATAAGTTGAAGGGAGACCCGGGAACATAAAGTACATGATCAATGGATATGGACGGAAAAATATCAACAGTACCAACACCATGAGATGAGACTCTAGACCCATCAGCCATTGTTACCGAGGGTAAATTATCCGGACATGACAAAGAAGAAAATAAGGACTTGTTACCAGTGATATGATCGGTGGCGCCTGAGTCAAGGACCCAAGATCCGAGGGAGTGAAAGTGAGTCAGACCAACAAAAGGTGTACCTGTACGTGCAACAGATGCAGATGTAGTGGAACTAGAGTGCTGACGATCCTCATACCATCTGAGAAATTCGTTAAAGATTGCAGGTTTTTCTACGGTATTAGATGAAGTAGGAAGGTCTCCAGATGGATCAGAATTGGCCATTGCTACAGGTCGAGGAGGTCGTCCATGAAGCGCATAACATTGATCAATTTTGTGGCCTAACTTGCCACAGTGGTCACATTTTGTAACACGTCCTTTATTTTGCCTGCGAGGCCGACTTCGATCATTACGTTGGATAGCCATAACTGAGGAGTCATCAATATGAGGAGATGTCTCAGTGACTGGTTTGCTCGGTATACGCAGAAGAGCTGAACAAGTAGAAGTAAAGTTGGGTATGACAGGAGAACCCAAAATTTGATCACGGACATGAGAGACATCATCAGAGAGTCCGTATAAAGCCAACAACATGAAGAACTTTGATCGTTGTTCCAGTTCTTCAGCAGGAGTGGGAGCAGGAGGTAATATATCATTAAAATCATGAAGAAGGGCATGAATTTTACCCAAATATTCGGCCATGGGACCATGATTGCGTGGACCAATAACAGTTAATAAGTCCTGACAAACACCATACAGGCGTTGAGTGTCATTTGTGTATAACAACTTCGCCTGTGCCCAAACTTCTGAACATGTTTCATATGATCGAAACATTTGTTTCAACGAGGAGTGAATGGTGGATTTTATGACAATGCATAGCTGAGCATCAATTTTCATCCAGCGGGAAGTGTCATCCGTTGTAGCAGTAGTCACATCTTGAGTAAGGTGATCTAAGTACCCCTGACTCTTCAACCAAAGTTTGATGTCAGACGCCCATGTTGCATGATTTGTGCCATCTAACTTGTCAATAGACAAGTGTACATTCACATAATTGGTGTATATTGAAGGATCAGAAGAAGAGCCACCAACATAAGTGTTCGTAGACGAGGAAGATGCCATGGAGAAGGAGAAACCCTAAAAATCCAAAGTGCTCCGATTGACGCAACGACCACAGATCCAGAAAGAGGACGAGGAGGCGATCACGGCGGTTCAGATCGGCGACGGAACTCTCCGGCGACGCGCCGTCACGCGCGGTGGGAAGCGGCGGCTCCGGCGATTCTGGCGGCGGCGCGTGGAGGCGCGTGACTGGTCCGTTGGCTGCGATATTTGTACCACGGTGGTCGCCCGGGCGAGACGATGCCGATGGAGTGGTCGTCGGTCGATTCTGGAACTCCGGCGACGGCGACGGCGGCGGCGGCGGCGGCGGCGGCGGCGGCGACAGCGGCGGCGACAGCGGCGGCGATGAGTTGTGCCGGAAACTAGAGTTGGCTGGACCTAATCCTATGCTCTAGATACCATGTGAGAAATGGAGAGGATTGGGAGAAAATCTCCTTGTGTATTGAATACACATAGGGTACTTTTATTTATAATGAAAGATATGGGCCAATGCCCTTAATACAGAATGGGCTAAGCCCAACTAACAGAAAAATAAATCTTAACATCTAACAGTCATGTTGTACTGGATTATGGGCAATGCTCATGGAAGACCTATTGTCATAGTATAGTTGCACAGGGTTGTCCACCTTGACTTTAAGATCATCAAAAATGATTTTCATCCAGAGTCCTTTACACATTCCTTGAGCAAGAGCTCGGAATTCAACTTTTGCATTAGAACGAGATACTCGATCTTGTGAGCCCCAAGCAAGAAGCAGATGGTCAAATGAGCAAAAACAAAGGTATCTCCTAAACTCTAAAGCTTGGAATTCTCTAATGTGTGCTCTTTCTGAAGAGGAGTACAGGAAAGTACAAACCTACAAATGCGTAAAAGAAATGTCCTTACACTCACCTTTTAGTGTTAGTAACAAGGTTGGCTCTTCTTTTTCATTAACAAGATTAGCTTTTTCCTCTATATCATTGGGACGACATTCCCAAGAAAAATGACCAACCTTATGGCAATCGTAACATTCAACTTTAGATTTCTCATAACTCATTTCATTTTGAAAATAATCACGACCTCTTCCTCTTGCTCTTCCACATGCTCTTAATGATGAGTAGCTTCTTTCTCCACTGTTTGAATCATTGATACCATTTCCTCTTTCTCCCTGTGCATGAGCATGTCCTCTTCCTCCTTGTCCACATCTGTGTCCTCGTTGACTCCGAAATGCTTCATTATTCTTCAAAGAAGCTTCAACTTTGAGGGCTTGCTCTAATGACTCTTCTTGTTTTCTTTTCATTCTTTCTTCATGAGCTTGCAAAGAACCTTCCAATTCTTGAAGACTCTTGGAGTCAAGATCTTTTGACTCTTCAATCGCGCATACCACATACTACTCTTCAAATTTGGAGTCAAACAACGAAGGATATTTTCTATCACATGAACATCTTCTATTTTATCTCCATATTTCTTCAATTGATTAATAATCGCCTTTACTCTTGAGCATTAACCTGATATTGATTTGGATTCCTTCATCTTCAAAGCTTCAAAGTCATTTCTTAGTGATTGAAGCCTTATCGTCTTCACTTTGTCAACACTTAGGAGGGATTTTTTCAAGATCTCCCAAGCTTCCTTCGACGTAGTAGCGTAGGCAACCTTCTCGAACATCGAGTCATCCAAATATTGATGGATGAGAGTAAAGGCTTATTGTTCCTTTTTTTCCTTATTTTAAACAAACCATTTCATTTGGAGATAATCTATCTTCATCTTGTGGCTCCTCATAGCCTTTTTGTATAATCTCCCAAGCACCTTGAAAGCCAAGTAGCACTTTCATGCATGGACACCATTTTTCATAATTTTCTTTTGCAAGACGAGGAAATTGGAAGGTAGTAAATCTAGCTCTTGATACCACTTTGCTAGAGGAAGAGGTGAGAAGTAGAAGAAAGAACTCAATTCCTTCCTCTAAAATGTCAAGTACAATGAGGTATTTATAGCGTTAATGAAGAGATCTAGACTCTCTTTGGGAGTTAATTATGACAAGTGTCCATCAATGATGAGGAAAAAAGACACAAAAAAATGTTTTATGAGCAAGAATGTAAATGACTTGAGGCAGCTTATTTGTCTTCATATTGTTTAGATGTTGGGGATTGTTACATGCATGAAAATAATTAAAATTTGTGAATCATTCTATTGACATCAAGCTAGACCAACCAACAATACCGACTCTATTAAATATACCCTTATGTGTTGATCAAAAATTATAATAGTTTAAATAAGAAAACAGAGAACACTAACAAAAACATGCAAGAAGAATAGGGCCAAACAAGTAGGCCTAAAAGGATTGCAAAGCGGAAAACAAAATCATAATGTTTATTACAAAGAAAAGAGAAATACTAGGTTGTAGAATTGGCTGTTAGATTCTGTTAGTGCTGATGTAGTAATTTGTTAGATTGGTTAGAAGGTATTTTGTTAGAATGAGCATATGACCTAGATTTGCTATATATTTTTGCAATTTCCTTTATTCAGAATACAAAATACAATATTAATTCTCTATCTATCCTTTACTAAGCAGGTATCTTTGTCCCAAATTAAGAGAATTCATTCCCTCATGATATTGTATAGATTAGGGATTACATTTTATATTTCTTTAATTTTCTTTTGTTGTATCATTCAAATTCTTATAAATAGGGAATCATGTTTGTGCTTATAACACAATTCCTTGTAAATCTTTCCATATGGTATGAAAACTAATATTCTCTTTCCCTTCCCTCTGTTTTTCTTTTTGGTTGTTGTGTGGCCTCTTCACATGATTATCATCACCAACCACTGTCAATCCCTTTCTGGCAGTATGCTTGATTATTGCCTAATTAAAACTCCAATGGAGTTCAGTGTCAAACTTGAACATCATAGATATTAGCTTTGCAGCCAGTGTGGTAAATGAATTCCTCAACACCCTTTGTGGTAGTCAATGAGATGTTGCCATGTTTATCATTAGATATGTCAAGAATGCACCAAGTAGCAGACTTTTATATGTAGATAAAAGTGACAACAAGATTGTGTTGATGTTGAACTATGAATTGGAGTTATTGTGTAAAAATTAAGTTGAGCAACATGTGATAAAGCTTACAAACATATTGTCTTAAAGTTTTGGATTTAAGACTGGTTAAGTTCTCTAGCATTGTTAACTTGTGGCCCATTGGTGAAGATCTCTTTGGTGTTTCTCTTCTTAGGATTGATCAACAAGTGATATCAAAGTCAATGGTACTAATATGGAAAGAATTAATACTTGAAGGGGAGATTGTTGAAGTTTAAGTATGAGTTGGAGTCTCACATCGCATAAAAATGAACAAGTTGAGCAACATATATGTCAACAAGACTCACAAACCGATTATGTTAGGGGCTGGCGAGTTTACGAGAGAAGAAGATATAGGAGAGAGAGAGAGAAGGGGTCCGTACGGTAGAGGACAATGGCCGAACGGCTGAAAAGGGGGAGCACGATGACCGAACGGTTGAAAGGAGGGAGCACGATGGCCGAATGGTTGAAAGGGGGGAGCACGATGACCGAACGGTTGAAAAGGGGAAGCACGTGGGTCAAACGGTGGAAAGGGGAAGCACGAGGGCCGAACGGCTGAAAGGAGGAGCTTGATGGCCGAACGATAGGGGGAAGAGAAAAAGAGGGCTGAGCGAGTGGGGCGACGACGAGCGTCCTAAGCGAGTGGAAGCAACAACGAGCGTCCTCAGGATATTATAGAAGTAAATATAGTAAATAAGGATAGAAATATTCTTACCAGATAATTATAATAAATAGGCATAATTACTATTATTCTTTACCTTTTTGGGAAGGAGTAATTAGTATTAATAAAGGAGGAACCTAGGGTTTAGAGGCAGTTTTTTAAGGAGTTTTGTAAGAGAGGTTAGGCTCTCAGGTAATTGACGGAGACCCTGCTCCCAGTTATTGGTTGTTTATTGTGATACCAATATTTCCAGTTAATAAAGAGTTTTATTCAGTCAAATACCATTGTTTATTGCCTGTGGGAGTTTAAAAGGGTGTGAGTGGCAAGTTCACGTACTCAGGTACGTAACAGATTATGTTAAGACTTTAGGTTAAAGAGGTGGTGTCAACTTTTCTTTTTATTATATCATTTTATCCTTTATAAATAGACAATTATGTGTGCTCCTAACACACAATTCTAGTAACTCCTATAAACTCGAATGTTATTTTTCCTCTGGACATAGTTTAGGAGAAGTTATTTTTAAATCTCACATATGAACAAGGAGTAAATTAAATCTACCTTCCAACGGCTAACAGGTTGCCAAAGGTGAACAACACCGCAAACTTTATGGGTTTCACAAAAACAATCATTGACTGCAAAGTAGAAAGAAGAGGGTAAATAAACAAAGTATGTTTAAGTTAACAAGACAATTTACTTGAGGTTTTGCAAATTTCAGAATTAATAGAGAACAAACCATCAATACTTTTGCACCATGTATTATCTGTTACACAATATATGATATTCAAAAATTTTCAGAGATCAATACATTTATGTGAGCCAAGTTACTGAGCTTGCAAGAAGAAAAGAAAATTGCGTGAGTTTTAAATAATAGGTAAGTTACAGGAGAAGATTGAAATTACGTCACTCTTAAATAAGAGGACTAAGCACATTTAAGTTGATTGTCATCTCATCACATGAGAAACTTAAATATGGAGATATTGTTACAAGCTTTATCTACTCTAGTGAGCATTTGACAAGACATATTCACTAAGCCCCTTGACCTGTGTTCTATTTAAATGCACAGTTAGAGATCTATGTCCGTTTCCTTTTCTCTTTTAACATTTTCTAAAAACGTAAGGAACCTGAACCTAGAATAGTTGCTAAAATGAAGTCTTTAAAAATGTTACTTCTAAATAAATGAATCTTTAAATAAGAAGTAACTAAAGAAAACCAAAAACTTGAGCTGTAAAGGACCAAAAAGAGCACAAACTAAGTGTTTTAATAAATGTATCAAAGAAAAGGTAAGAGTAACACCTATTGAGGAAAAGCTGATAGAATATTGCCTGTAATGGTTTGAAAATATGAAGAGAAGACCAATAGAAAACCGGTCAGAAGAGTTAATGGGAACTAAGAACACCCAGTAACTACAGATAAAGAAAAACAGATACACCGACAAGATCTAAATAGCCTTGTTGAAACTTAACTTTTGAAAGAACAAAAAACCCTGTTTAGACACGCATCCCTTTCTTTCTGGGTGTAAGCAAAAGCGGAAATCAAAATAATTATAGGGCAGTAAGTATATAGACAATGCTCAAAGCAACCTGAAGAAAAAAAAAATAAGGGTATAACATTAACATATGCCAAAAAATAGGTTGGAGTGTATAGTTCATTATCTTGTCTTCCAATCATAGCTAATCATCTAGATGATCGGAGAAGTTGCTCAATTTTTAGTTGTTTGCTAGGAATCTTGGTTAATCAGTGTTATTGTACTGGGCTTGCACTAGATGCATACCTAGATTATAAGTATCGATAAGAGCCTTAGGTTAACCTTTTTGCATTAACACTACATCTAATTATCATTGAACACAATAGTTCTCTCTTTTCCACCCTTTCTGAAATTTTAACAATGACAAACATACTCAAATCTTTCCACCAAATGAATTTCAGTTATTTCATGCAACAAATTCTGCCAGTAGTACCTTATCCACCAAATTGACAAGGCCCAATTATGATTTCCCATTACATGGCAAGGTAAAGCCTTCTTGAACACTCTTGCAAGATATGGCATCTTTTTGTGAACCCAAGATGAGAAACGCAACAGGAAAATAAAAGTTTAAAACTACTCTTATGCTTACAAAAGAAATCTGATTTTAAACTTAGTCATTTGCCATCTGATGAAGCACGGAACACAACAGATTCCTAATAAACACCATTAACTTGCCACATTGCAACACCAATGGCCCATATGTAAACAAAAGAACTTCATTCCGTTACACTAAACATTTGCCACTAATCTAACTATTTTATTACTAATTATGAGGGATTCATTCAGGTTCTCTTTTTCTGTTCTAAATTTCTAGCCGAAATCTAAATTAAACACAAGATCACAAATATATCACAATCGTACTCTAAATACAGAAGAAAGAGGAGACAAGTGTCGCTCACCAGTAGCATGCAGACAACACCAGCAACAAAAGAAGCGGCAAATCCATAAATTCTCTGCATAGTAACAACCAAAAGTTATAAAACATATAGCCGTTACTGTTACATAAATCTGAAACAGCAAGATTAACATAAAAAGTTTTGGCAGCACCTGTGTTGTTGAGAGGGAGCAGAGGCCACCTGAATCCTCACCCAACAAACTCTCTCCCTCCTCTTCATTACCTACCGTTAATGACCGCCCAATGTTCCACATTGTTTATTAGGAAAGGTTTTCTTGCTCACTGTTGGCACTGTACAAATTAGATGCATAAATCAAATAATATCTACATCCATTGAAACTGTAAGAAAGAGAATAAATATATTAAGATACCCCAGCAAGCAAGCATACATTGGAACTAATTTTTTTCAACCAGTGATTGTAAAAAATAAGAAAAATAATCTAATCTTTAATTTATTGTACGCAATTCCTATAATTCTCAAATAATTTTAGAAAAACTTACTTTTAACTTATATAAAGAAATATTTTTTCTCATAATTTTTTTTAGTTTACTTTCCTAAAACTCACAAATAGTTATGAATTAAAACTCAACTTGCGGTGCTTAATATGACTCGCAGTATTTTCAATGTTTTCTTCCTTTGATCTTGAAAGGGGGGAAGGAAAAAGGACATACAAAAAATTGGTTTCATCAATTAGAAAACAATGAATAAGAGAAAATCTTACATAGATTGGCCTCAAGGGATTCTTTGTTACTGAGAAATTTCAGTGGAGAAAGCAAAACAACCGAAAATGTAGCGCATATTCCCCGATGATAACCGCGTCTGTACAAATCATTGGGGACGGAAAGAGGAAAGTTTGGAGGCATGAATGGAATTGAAGAGTAATAAGCTCTACGCACGTTTGGCTGGCACTGGGCACCACTTACATTTTTCTGTTTTTAATTTTTAAACTATTGAGTGAAACTTGCTGTACGCGAATTTTAGTTTAATGGAATAATTAGATTTTTGTTATACATAATTTAGTATAATAACTTAAAATAATAAAGTGTATAATTAAAAATGTAAGATCTTAAACAGTATAGCATATTTTATAATTAATATCTAAAAACAATTTATAAATGAAATTGTTCGGATAGAAGAAAGAATAGCAGGGTAATCTAATTGTGTAATAATGATCAAACTGAAGTAAAATTTTAATAGTAAGAAATTATAAATTATTATAGCAATGAATTCAAATTATTATAAACTAAACTAAAATACTCTTCCAAATTATGATTAGTCCTTTAATGTTGATATTGTTTTACATTGATATTTGATACTAAAGACAGATGTGTAAGCATATTGATAATGATAATAAAAGATTTTCCTTTTATGAATTCAAATCTCAATATAAATTGATTTTCTTAAATTAATTAGACTTGAAATTTTTCACCACTTATGTTTGTGTGTTTGTTTGTAAGTAATGAAGAACTGAATTCATAAGGAAATCCTCTAGAACTTGAGGAGGAGGATGGGTGCAAAAGGGTCAATAGTGTATATATATATATATATATATATATATATATATATATATATATATATATATATATATATATATATATATCATTTATGAATAATTTTGTTGGGATAAAAAATGATCTATAATCTTTAAACAACATAATCATTTAGTAGAAAGTCTACTATTAGTAGACTATTTATGAATATTGATCATAAGTGACATTCTAAGTGTTTTACCTGTTTGAATGCAAATTATTTATTTGAACATTTTATCATGTTTTTTTGTGATAGTGGAAGGACATATAAAAACATTAAGTGTCAACAGCAAGTATCACCTTATATGGTTTAAGAGACCACACGAAGTGTTAATCTAGATTATCATAAAAATTTAATGATGAAATATTTTCTAGATAATTTAAAATTTTGAAAGGGTTTATCCACCGATTATAAAGTTTATAATTAAAATGAATTTTATGATCAATGGTTTAAAACTTAGTTTTAGACCGAAAATATATGAGTTTATGTAATTTTGTTCTTATACATTAAATACTCTTCCAACTTTTTTTTAGTAAAGATATTTTACTCTTAAAGATAGGGAGGGATCTATAAAAAAAACATTCTAATTCAAGTTAGTTATATGCGTAAGGAAATAATTAATGTTGTAATAATGAACGTAAATTATTTACATCAATAAATGTACTATTTATAAGTTTGGGTGGACCCATTGGCTCATTTACCTCATGAGTCAATTGTTTGATCCCGACTTATGATCAGGTAGTGGTGGTTAAATAGGTCGACTTGTGGTCGGCTAGAAGCAATCAAACATTTTTCTTACAAGGTCGACTTGTGCAGCATGGTAGAAGTAGTTAGACAAACCGTGGTTGGGTAGAACATCATTACCTTCGGCATACAACATATGGTACTGGTAGATGGCATATTGTCCTCGACAAGCGGCACCTAGTTATCAGCAAATGACACCTAATCCTGGTTGGCAACACACAATCCTTAACAAGCAGCACATGACATTCAGAGGGCAACACGTAACCTTTGATAAGTAGTACTCGTCCCTCGACATTCAGCATATGGCCCTCAATGGACAACATTTAACCTTCAACAAGTAGCACTCGATCCTTGACATGCAACACACAATGTGTGCTTTGCATTAAGTTATCATAGGAAGATGTCAATGTTGATAAGGCCAAAAGGTAATCGGCCATGTACAATACACTAGCCCCCAGCCTTTTCATGAGTTGAAGGCATGTAAAGAGCTTTAAAACAATGGTAAATGGTACTTAGTGTAAAACCATGATGTTGGTATTCAGTAGTCGTCTTGTGGAGTTTTTCAAAGAAAATTTATATCTTTGGTTATAACCTTACGGGTTTAGTAGCCCCCTAGCCTCGAGGAGTGTAACGACGAAGAGGTTTGAATGGTGGGATGTAAGGTCTTACTAGATGTGAGTGGTGAATAGTTTCTAGGAAGTTCTCTTTCGTTAAGTACTCGTGTCCTTCCTTTTACCTTTTATAACTTGTATTTTTTGACCGATATATATATGTAGTCTAGCATAAGGGTAATTTTGTATAATTCCCTTAATGTTTGTTGGAAAAAAAATCACTTTTACTCATTTAGGGCTTGATAAGGTAGGCAGCATACAAATCTAAGAGATGTTCAACTATGACTAGAGTGGTAGACGACACATGAGAGTTGTTCAACCAAGGCCGACAAGGTAGGCGGCGCATGAGATTTGACTAATTGAGGCCGACAAGGTAGGTGATAAGTTTCCAATATAAGTTAGTTTTGATACTAATTTAACACTTATCTTGTTTTGATTTTGTAAATATTTGTGTTAATCACCCTAATTTTACTTGTTTTCCAGGTTTTTATGAAGTTAGAGAGTTAAAGATGAAATATGAAGAAAATAGAGAAGTTTAAGCAAAATACGATAAACTAACTTTAGCACAACTGTAGTGTGGAATTTGAGGCTTGAGTCACACGAAGAAAACTCACGTTGGAGGGAAACATCAAGCCTTGACTTGAGGATAAAGCCATGATGAATCCTTCACCTAGAAGTAATCTCAGGAGGCTCTAGCATAAAATCACAAAGCTTAAGCCACAGAAGAAACCTCGCGGATGAAGCCACGAAAGCTATCGCTGAAGCCACACAATTAGTTTCTATAAAAACATAATTTCCTTTCTATTTTCGAGAGCTTTCGGAGAACCTTTTTGGAGACTTCTCACTGGGCTTTCTAGACAGTTTTAGAGAGAGACTTTATAGATTTTTCTTACCTATTTCCTTTGTACTTTAAAAAACATCATTAAAGGACTAAGAGATGAAGTTCCTTCTTTGTATTAAATTGTTCCCATCCATTATGAGGAGCTAAATCTCTTAGGTGTTGAAATGAGATGTAAACCACCTTAAACCATTTTATATATGGGACTATTTTATTTATTAATGCTTGCTTTTGATTATAAGTTTGTGAATTGATTTATACTTATTGTTGGATGAACTGATAACTCATCTTATTTCACTGACTTGAGATTGAGTGGAAAATAGATTGAAGTTGTGGTCCAATCAATTATCATGTATGCTTTTAGATGCTAGAAATAAATATAAGGTTGTAGTTGGATATAAAGTCCAAATCTTAATGTAGGTGATCCATTCAAGCAGTCCTTGAGGGATCATATTGAAGTTTAGAGATCCTAGGCTCTAGGTGCCAAGAATGAACTTAGAGCTACTTTCAAAGAGAACTCCAAGGACTTGATTAATCGCAGTGTCATATTTAACATAAATCCATTACAAGAGAGGGACAAAGTGGTATAGTCAAACTTCAACATATTTTAACCATCTGAAAATCACTTGCTTTTAATCCAAACAATTTTTATTATGTTTTTTTACTCTATTTTTATGAACCAAATCTATTTTGAACATATTACAATCATTTCAAGGTTTTATCAATTATCAAACTAGTTAAAACATTGTATTTTTTTGCCAAATCTCATGGATATACTTGTTATACTACAAACGACCCAATATACTTGTTGGTATATTTGGTTGATGCATGGCATCCAACAAGTTTCTATATAAATTAATAGTAGCTAACTTAACAGATTTTATTTTTATTGCTACATTGATCTTTGACTAAACTTTTTTCGTAAACTTTTTGTATGAGTTGTACTGCTCACCACTATTTTAGTTGTTGTGTATGCAAAGAAAAAGACAAAAAATAGGTTCTACTATTTGATCTCAACAACAAGAGCAAAAGACAAAAACAACTCCTCAAGCAACAACTCCACCAAAAAGCAAAGGCAACAACTTCACACGTTGATATGAGTGCTCATTGTTTCATTCAAATGGCTTTAGGAAACAATCAAAGAAGATTGTTGGGCCACGCCACTTCTCTCTAATAACAATAAACTAGTTTGCTAGATTAGATCAAGAAGATCTTTTCAACCATTTGGCTACGTTCTATGAGTGTTGTGGAACTCTTGGGATAGATTCTAATGATGAGGATGTTGCTTATCTTAGGTTGTTTCCTTTTTCACTCACAAGCAACGCCAAAATATGGTTGCAATCTCACCAAAAATAGAGCTTGAAAAGTTGGAAAGAAAAGTTTTAGCCAAATTTTTTCCACCATCTAAATATTCAGTGTCAAAGCTGTTATTGCAACTTTCTCCCAAGGAATTGATGAACATTTTTGTGAAGTAAGGGAGAGATATAAAGTCTTATTGAAGAAATTTCCTAATCACGAATTTAATGATGTAGCACAACTCAATATGTCCTACAATGGACTCATACCACAACAAGAATAGACAATATACTAGTCTCTTGGTATTGGGATGGATTTAGTGTACCATAAAGATTCACTACAAAAAAAGCGAAAATTACTAGCGACCCATTATAGACGGTCCTTAGGCCATGGGTAATTCAGTGGTGATTTTAATTACCGACGAGCCTAGGCTGCCGGTAAGTACCAAGATAGATTAAAACCTAAATTTCTGATTTCCCTCTCCCATTTCGAGCTCGTCAACCAAAAGCCCTATTTCTCTCTCCCCTGCCAATCGTTTCCTTAGGCGCATTGCCTCACTGTAGCAGTTATTCTCAGGCATAAGTGCGTCATCCTTTCTTCCCGCATTGTCGTCCTTCATTCAGTCGTGGTAGTGAGGCAGTATAGTGGTTGTCGTTGATGGTGTGAGGACGGGTTGGTGACTGAGGCGACACATTGGACGATTTTCAGTATGCTTGGAGCTTTTATTGAGTGATTCTCCTGGAAGGATGTTGGTGGATGGTGATTGGGACATTTATTGCGGCTGCCGTAGAGTAGGGAGAGCGTTACCGCTGCTTTGTTATGTTGAGGGATTATAGTAAGGGTTAATATGTTTTGTTCATGTGAATTTTAGCTTTGGTGCTTAGTCCTTAATTGATTGCTTTTTGTTTTCCTGCTTCCAATTCCTTGCAAATCATTTTATATTGGATTGTGGTTGTGGCACCAGGGGTTGTGCATTGTGGATAGCGTGACGAGGGCATTGCGGTGGTGACATGTTGTGGATGCTGCGTTGAGTGTTGGAAGAGGTGTACTTGTTGGAAGAGGTGTACTAGTTTATTGGTGCTGGGGCTGCCATTGCAGAGGTTGTTGTCGAGCTCTTTAGCAGGTTTTCTAAGTTCTACCGCTCCATAACTGCATTTCTGGTACCTTTTAGGTGTTTTGAGCATGCTGATTTGAGCTCTTTATCCAAATTCTCTGTTGCCAGTAGGCTTAAGTTATGACGAGGGTTTCTGTTTTGTTAAATCTAGAATAGTGTGTCCCATTCATCGTATAGTAATTGGCATATGATCACTTTCTTCATTGTTTTTGACAAAAAAGAATTGAAATTAGTGCAAAAATTGCTTTTAAGTTTGGACATGTTCTGTGTAATATTGTGTTGATAAATTTGAATTAGTGTACAAGCCTTAGCAGTCTTCCAAGAGAAAGATATAAGTTAAATCTTTGAAAACTCTCATCCTATCCGGTTGTAAGAAGATTGACAAATTGGAAGAAGATATAGCGGAGATGAAATCCTTGACAACTCTAATTGCTGAAAATGTTGTTGTGAAAGTTCCTTTTTCAATAGTAAGCTCCAAAAAGCATTGGATATCTTTTTCCATGTGGGTGTGAAGGATTATCCCATGATGTTTTACCATCTATTATTTGGTGCTGGTTGTCACCGACAATGAATCCCCTGTCTAGTACTCTTCCGTTATGTGGCATATCAGCATCTCTAATTTCCATGAATATGCAAAACATTGATTTGGGTGACCAAGCACCGATTCTTACCAACCTGTTAAATCTTCGAAGTGTTTAGGTGCAATGTGACATGGAGTTTCAAATAATTAAACAAGTGAGAAAAATTTTGAATGACGTACGATGGGTACATTTCACTGAGTTAGGAATAACATCTTGTACATCAGAAATTTCAGACAATTCCTTGAGGTTTTATTTGATTGGAATTGGAAGCTACCAAGAAGAAGACTTCAATACTCTTAACAAGAGCATATCTAAGGTTCCTTGTTTTTCTATTTGTCTACTTTCCTTCGCTATTAGTTTTAGGTATTACTTAAGAGAACATGAAACAATTCTAGGTATCTAAAGGAAACTTCAATACTGACCTTAACACTTTTTCCCTTCCATAATATCAACACAACTTCATTTAAAAATTGCATGTAATAATTCTCAAGAAGCTATCTGGTTTCCATTTCCTCCTGCTACTCTTGCTTTGTGTTTCTTGTAATGAGTTATGAGATGTTGTTTCTTAGTCAAAACGAGTATTGTCTTATGGTTCGTCTGATTATAGCATTATGCTTCATTAGTCTTTTTCTTGCTCGTGTGTCCGGTTTCATGTTGTGAAAGTCCTTGTTACTTGTTAAGTAAAATATAGTAAAGTTTAGACCACTGGAAAGAAGAAATAATTAAGCGCGAGAAAGAGTCCTTATTTTCGAAAAGAAATAATTGGAATTTCTTTTCTTTCCCTTTTTGCAACAAAAGACCTGTATGACATAAGCATAAATTGATCCTGATGAACTCCTATTGATTTATATTTAACAAAACTAGGAACCAAATTTGTTTTAAATTAGTACTATAGTTGTGCTTTCATGTATGGTATACACCGTGATGTTCTGAAACATGCCTCTTTGTAATTTGGAAGACAAATTTATGGTTGAAGAAGTACATTTGAATAACACAATTGCATAAATGAGTGATTAAGATATTCTGCTGATGCTTCAGGAATTGGCAACCAGTGGATCTTGTCATGTTTTTCTGAATTGATAAGGATAGAATAAAGCGTAGAGAATAACATAATTTATATAAATCTTCTTCGCTTAATATATTGATACGTGTATTAAGGATAAAATTATATAAATATATGAAATTCTGAAATAAATAATTCTTTAATATATTGATAGAACTTTCCCAATCATCATGGATGGATGTACGACCGTTGTTATAGCGGAAGGAGAGGTTTGAAGGAAGCTTTTGTCCTTGGAGTTGATGAGTTTGTGGGGACGGCTCGACAATATCAATATTATGGTTTTGATGGAGGGATTCGATGCCCATGCATCAAGTGTGAATGTACAAGGATTTTGAAAGATGAAGTCATCAAAATTCACCTATACCAAAAAGGGTTCATGCCAAATTACAAGGTTTGGACATTTCATGGTGAAGAAATGCTTCTACCTCCACTGCTCATGAAAAACGGTCTGCATCAGGTTCGAATACTATTGTACATACATCTTAGATAGATCAATTTACCTATATGCAAGAGATGGTCGATAATGCTCTTCGTCGACAAGCTCAACAAGAAGATGATGATTGTTCTCATGAAAAGTCTCCAAATGAAAGCACTTAGAGGTTTTATAATCTCTTGGCTAAGGCAAACCAACCTGTATTTGAAGGTTCATCCGAGTTAAAATTGTCAGTGTGCATTAGACTCATGGCTGGTAAATCTAATTGGAACGTTCCCAATCAAGCATTGGATTACACCATCAAACAATGCCTTGCCGAAGAATTATTACAAAGCCAAAAGATGTGTTTCGAGGCTAGGATTGGAAGCGAAGAAGATTGATTGTTGTGTGAATGGATGTATGCTTTTCTATGACAACGACAATGGAAAAAATGATGCATCTTTGGTGGAATGCAAGTTTTGTAACCATCCTCGATTTCAGACATTGCATCTAGGACGGAGGCAAAAAGAACCAATTCCATTCAAGTCCATGTTCTATTTGTCGATCATTTCAAGATTACAAAGGATGTTCGCTTCAATTCAAACAGCAGAACATATGACATGGCATGATGGTAACAAAAGTGAAGGAGTGTTGCGTCATCTTTCTGACGGTGAAGCCTGAAAGCACTTCAATCGTAAACATTCATCCTTTGCTAGTGATGCTCGTAACGTGCGACTTGGTTTATGTTCGGATGGGTTTACTCCGTACATTTAGGCGTCTGCATCACCATATTCATGTTGGCCAGTGATTGTTACCCCATACAATCTTCCACTTGAGATGTGTATGACAAAACCTTACATGTTTTTAACGTGTATAATACCAGGGCCGTCTAATCCTAAATCAAGGATTGATGTTTATGTAGAGCCTTTGATTGATGATTTGAAGAAGCTGTGGAGCAGTATTTGGACGTATGATGTATCAAGGAAGCAAAATTTTCTTATAAGAGCAGCTTTGATGTGAACTATTAATGACTTTCCAGCGTATGACATGTTATCTGGTTGGAGCACGCATGGTCGATTAGCTTGTCCGCATTGCATGGAACACACAAAGTCATTCTTATTGACATATGGTCGGAAAAGTTGTTGGTTTGACTGTCATAGAAGGTTCTTGCCCATTGATCACATGTTTAGGAGGAACAAAAAGGCTTTTCACAAAGGACAACTTGAAACAGATATGGCACCTCCTAGGCTTAATCCATCTCAAGTCTGGAGAAGAGTGAAACATTTTCAAAAAGTCGCTGAAAGTGGTATCAATAAGATTGAAGGCTACGGAGAGTGGCATAATTGGACTAAGAGAAGCATTTTTGGGATCTTCCATATTGGAAGGATAACTTGTTGAGACATAACCTGGATGTTATGCATATAGAAAAGAATTTCTTTGACAACATCTACAACACAGTCATGAATCTCAGTGCCAAGACGAAAGATAATGAAAATGCAAGGAAAGATTTACCTTTGTATTGTGCACGAAGAGACTTAGAGTTGAAGTCCAAAGATAATGGCAAGTTGCTGAAGCCAAAGGCAAATTACACCTTATTAAAAGATGAGGTCAAAATAGTTTGTCGATGAATAAAGGAGCTTAGAATGCCAGATGGTTATTCTTCAAACTTGGTCCGATGTACTAAGATTGATAAGGGCAATATTCAAGGGTTGAAGAGTCATGATTGCCATGTCTTTATGGAAACTCTAATCCTTGTTGCATTTAGTTGTTTGCCCATGCACGTGTTAAATCCACTTATAGAAATCAATCATTTCTTCAAGGATTTGTGCGCCACGACGCTCAAGGCAGATTCCTTGAGAAAGTTGGAGGAAAATATTCCAACTATTCTTTGCAAATTGGAAAGAATATTCCCTCCTGCATTCTTTGATTCAATGGAACATCTTCCAATTCATCTTGCACATGAAGCATGGGTTGGTGGTCTAGTGCAATATAGGTGGATGTATCCATTTGAAAGGTTCATGGGAGAGTCTAAACATTCAGTCAAAAATAAAGCCAGAGTGGAAGGATCAATTTGTGCGGCTTACTTGCATCGTGAGACAACGTACTTTTGTTCTCATTATTTCAACAAGTTCATGATGTCACCGATCAATGTTTTAGGAATGAAACACAATGTGCCACATCTCATTCAACTTTGTTAGTGTTTCGACAAGTGGGCCGTCACGCGGGGAAAGAGTTCACTCATTGGTTAAGTGATGCTGAATTCAACTCTGCTCACCTCCATGTCTTAATTAATTGCCTTGAAGTTAAGGTGTACCTTGAGTATGTTCTCGTCCCATTCTTAAGTTGTCAATCATAAAATTGTCATAGTCACTAATTGATATCATTTTATTACAGCTCATTTATTGTGGCTATGCAAGTTCCAGAAGGGAGTTCTTCTGCTATAATACAGTTCCCTCAATGGTTTAGAGATCAAGTATGATTATCCTTTTCATAATTTTAAAAACAATTGATGTGACACTTGTAGCTTAATTTTTCTTCACCTCTTTGTACGTTCATAACCAGCCATTAATCCCTTAATTCAAGATCTACGGGAATTGTCAAATTGGCCCATGAGATGTGTCAAAGAATGACACACGTATTTTGTAAATGGGTACAAGTTGCACATCGATGCATGGTCGAAAGGAAAAACGACAACTAATTGTGGGGTGTTCGTTAAGGGCCTTACTGAGGGTGGTTATGATGACTTTTATGGTATTATTCAAAAAATTTATGAGTTGGAGTATAATACTTCAACTACTCCAAAAATGGTAGTTCTTTTTTATTGTCAATGGTTTGATCCATCTAGCAATGGAACAAGAGTGGATCCTAGGTATAATATTGTAGAAATTTAAATGACTTCAAGATACCGGTCACTTGATCCATTCATTATAGCTTTTAATGTTAGACAAGTTTATTATGTCCCATATCCAGCATTTCGCAACATTGACAAATGTGGTTGGTGTGTTGCAATACAAACCAAGCCTAGGGGTCGCATTGAGTCAAATGATTGTCGGAACAATCGGTAACGATATAGAGTCGCGCAGCGGAATAAAATATAGATAGCGGAAAGCGTGTAACGATCACAACACAAGTTAAAATAGTTGGTTTCAAAAATTGATTTTCTTAGCAAACTTTTATCGAACAGTTGATGTGCTAAGAGTTTAGGGATCAAGAAAATCATCACAGAATTTTTATCCTGGTTCGAATCAAAAGATTCTACATCCAGTCGTTAATTACTATAAATAGTGATTAACCTTTTTCACTAAAAATATAGTTGTACAAATTACAAGATAATGAAATGAGCAAAAAATAGAAAACACCTTCCTTCGACAAACGAACCAGAAGAGTGCAACAAGAAACTTCCTTCGACAAACGAACAGGAAGAGCTTCCTTCGACGCACGAACCGTAACCAACAACTCTGCCAACTTGAAGAGAACTGCTCCGACCTTTGACACACAAAGTGCGAGCTTCTCCTATTCACAAGACCAAACAAGAGCACTCTATCACTTTGAGAACTTCCTCAGAACAACTGTATTCTCAAAAAGGCATAGATCCTTTTCACTCATAGAGAGCTTCCCTTAGGCACAAAGCTCTAATACTCTCAATTGAAAAGTTTATTTCTAAGAGCTGTGAAGACCTCTATTTATAAGCCTAGTTTCGTGCAGGGACAAAAACTGAAAAGACATCTCTCAACTGCCGCTGATAATCAATTATCATAACTGATAATCGATTATTTGTGTCCGTTATGGGGTTTTCAAAATGTGATAATCGATTATCCTGAGCAAGAATCGATTATTCCAGAGACTTGGACAGTATTAAATGAAACAGTGATAATCGATTATTCTGTGTAATAATCGATTATTTACGTGAGCAACTCTTTTCTAAATTGGCTCTTGATAATCGATTATTTGCGCAATGACTCACTAAATACGAAAATTTCTAACAGTTTTTACATCATTACAATTTATCCTATACATTTGTTTCTACAAAATGCGTTTAACAAAGATGCATTTAGAGTCTTCAATTCTTCAGCTTTTATCATCATCAAAACTTCACAGTAGCTTCAACATACCAATGCTCCTCATTGGTAACAATGATGTCGAAGACGATATCCCTTTCCAAGTTGATGAAATGACACATGGAAATGAAATTATTGAAGTTGAAGGTGTATATGCATTGCATGACTTCGATGGTGATGCTGAAGAGTTAGAAGGACAAATACAAGAACATGAAGAAGAAGGAGAAGAAGAAGAGGAAGAACAAGATGAAGAAGAAGAAGAACTTGAAGATGATGAAGAAGACGACAATGAAGATGATGATGATTATGATGATCACAACGACACATCAATCAACAATGACAATGACGATGATGAGGACGATTGAATTAATTAAATGTTTGTATTTTGACATATAAAATAAAATCATTTATTAAATATCAATTATATAAATGTACTATGCGTTTACTTGTCGATTTATTTATATACTTTAAATTGCAGTAATGTCAGGACATGATCCTTCACCCCCTAACAAGGGCAAGACGGTAAAAAAGCCTAGGAGGCAAGCCAAATACATTATTAGAGTTCCTTCGATGATACCATATGCAAATGCTAGTACTCTACCAGACGTTGGCTCCTCACGTCCACCACCTCCTTCTACGGCGCCCACACCTTCTGTCGGGCCAACTCCTTCAATTGTAGGGCCCACACCTCCTACTATAGTGCCTACACCTTTTGTTGGACCCACTCCTTCAATTGTAGGGCCCACACCTCCTATTGTAGTGACCCCTCCTTCAGTTGTAGGACCCACTCCTTCAGTTGTAGGGCCCACTCCTACTGTAGTGCCATCTTTTATACCATCTCCAGATGTACACCAATCATCTGTTGATCCTGCTGATCCTACTGATTTGGGTGATCATGCTCCTAATGATCGACATTCATTGAGCCATGTGGAAAAGGATAATACCATATCTTCTTCTTAGTCTTGTATTTTGCATTAAATTTTTGGTCCTATTATGGTTGTAGATTCATAATTTCTTACATTCATATTTTAGGTTTCTTCCTTCTAGAGTTGCTTCACAGGCCATCACTAGGTCTATTAAGCAACAATTTCTTCAGCCCTAGGCATCATGGGGAGTAATCTCAGACGACGACAAAAAACTGTTATGGGAGGGATTTAAGGTAAAACATCGTGTTACTTAATCATCTTGCATCACCATATTCAAATAAGAATTTCATTTGCTTTATTTTAACATTATCTATTGTAACAACAAAAGGTGTAGTGGGCAGCTGAGCATGAAGCTCAAATTAGGAAAAACTTTAACATGAAAGCATCTCACTGATTGTCAGAAATGTTTAGAGATGCAAGGATCGCAGGACAACACCTTTATTGGGTAGGGGAGCACATATGGAATTCATTGTTGGCACATTGGAATTCGTTAGAGTGTCGCATTAAATGTGCTACCGCCCAGAAAAATAGGGCTTTAGAAAAAGGTGGTGTACTACATACTGGAGGATCAATCACTACACATGAACATGTGATTCGTATGGTAAAAATCTGCATTCATTTCTTATCAATGACTTTATAACATCATGTACTTTGAAATTAATATATATGTCATTCGTATGTTTTATTTAAAATATTACAGGCAGCGGAGCTTGGACGGGCTGTTCATGTTGATGAGGTGTTTACACAGACTCATATTCGCAAGGGGACTGGCAAATATGTTGATGAGAGGTCTCGCAAGACCATTGTAAGTAAACTTTTTAACAACATTCAATTTTGTACTATTTTTTTTTCACACTTTCAAATTCATGTTATTAAATTTTTCTATCTTATTTAACAGGAAGATTTTTCTGCGAGATTGAATGTAGAAAGAAATGACACTGAAAAAATTAGTGCATGTTACCGACGGCCTATCCAGTTTCCCTCAGCATTACCGAGGGCTTCCGCCCTTAAGTATTACCGACAGCATCAAAGTCGTTGCTAAAAGTACCGAGTTTCGCCTTCAATTACCGAGGGCCTTCGCCTCTCGGTAATACCGACGATATTTTGGCCTTCGGTATTACCGAGGGCTTTTGCCCTCAGTAATACCGAAGGCTTTAAAGCCATCGGTAATGTTTCCGACACGCATATTACCAACGACTTTTTGGTCGTTGCCAGGCCGTCGGTAAAGTGTATTTACCGACGGCATTTTTGTCTTTACCGAGGGCTTATGGCCGTGGGTAAATCTCTTCTTTTTTGTAGTACTCTCAGGACTTGATCATTTAAGACTTCATATTTGGAGGTAGATCTGGCACAAGAGATGGAGGAATTTTTGAAGTCAAGCTTCAACACAGTTCAAACACAAAAAACACTCTTTTGATAGCTTAAATCAATTCTAAGTTGGTTTTACACCACTCTCAACTTCCACACTTACTTTCTACACAGAAATATTTTTACAACATATCAAACTAGTTAAAACACTGTTATTTCTACCAAATTCATGTAGATACAACAATTTTTACTACAACAACCTAGTATACTTGCTGGTATATTTATGCCCATATTTTAGGCTTAATTTAAATTTTTTATACAATTCTTGTATTTAAATGATTGATTTGAATAGGATTTGTGGCAAGTAAACTTATTGAGTTTGAGAATTAAAAAGGCTTTAAAAAGTTATTTTTAGTTGAATAAATTATTTTTGGATAGTCTAATGTTTGTTGATGCAATGAAAGTCAAAGTTTGAGTAATTCAAAGCATGAAATTAAATAATCTTAGTTACAAAATAAGGTCCAAAATTAGAATTCTAAAAAGGAATGTACAAAATCTATCATGCACACCTGATTCTCTATTTGACTCTACCTTCATGCCTCTACATTCATTTACTATAGATTACTAATTTTATGATTCGACCTCTATTTATAAGAAATAAGAAAGGGAAAAATAAGAAAAAAAACTCCAACCCTTGCAAACACTCTTATTCTCTCGGGCCAACCCTTTAAAAAAACAAAATTTAGTTCACGCGTACCGGTTCAACCTTGATAGCTTCAAGCCCTGGCACAACAACCTTCAGCAGCTCCTTGGTCTCTCAAACCCTAACTTCACGATTTGAGAAAAAATTTGAACCTCTTCTCACGCCTTTGCCTTCACTTTGCATTTTTAAGTTAAACTCTGTGTTTTAATCCTCTGTTGTGCATTTAAGCCAAGTTGTGTGTTTTGACTTATGGCAAACAACCCTCCCCGTGATCAATTCAACCTCATTGACTAGGAGTAAATATGGGAAAAGTGAGAAATTAGAGAGGGGTTAAAAGATAAATATGCAAAGTAGAGACCTATTTAAGCAAAAAGAAAAGAATTGTATTGTTATTTTGTACTTTTTTAGAAGAGCAAGAAACAAAATTAAAAAAAAGACACTTTTATATATTAAAAACATCTAATTAGCTACATTTTTACAAAGACCTAATTTTTACATCCTAACCAAAAACTAACCTAATTCTAAAGACTTAGAAACTAAAAGAGATTAAGAAGAAATTTTTATAAGAGAAAAAGATGAAAAAGTTGAGAGTTATCAAGCACCATCAAAATAAGGAGATTGTTATATTTAAGCCCGACAACCTTATTTTAATTAAGTTGTTTTCACAACAAAGTATAAAATAAATGTGTTTCGTTTATAAAATGATGAGTCTTATTTAAACAAGGCAATCAATTAGTAAAATGTCTTCCTTTTTCTTTTATGCTTTATATAAAGTTATCTTTTAGGTAAAAGGAAAAAACAAACAATTTTGAAATTATGCAACGTTGTTGAAATTTAAGCTCAAATTCTTTTATGCTTTAAAAAGCTTTGTAAGAATATTATTGCATTCAATAGCAACCTAGAAGAGATTTAAACTTAGCATACATCAAAAGATATTAATCCTCTTTCTAACAAGCAAAACATGTAGTCTCTTAGATGACACCCTTTTATGAACCTTCATTGTTTAGTCATGAGTAATTATTGTCGAAAAAATATGCAATCTTAAGTAGAAGTAATTATCTTTAAAATAATGTTTGGATTATCTTTATCCAGTACATAAGGTCCAAAGAATACTCATGTTTTTACTTGTAGTGATAGTCTCTATGATGAAATTTAAGTAGTTCTAGACATAATTTATATTTGTAGACAAAAGAGTACAAAAATCCATTAGTACACAAATCCAAATGAATAATTTTTTTCCTTATTCATTACATATTATCAAGTTTGGATTTAAAAAAAGTACGAGATTTTTACAAATTAAATAATTCTTTTCCCTTATTCATTACATATTATCAAGTTTGCATTTAAAAAAAGTACGAGATTTTTACAAATTAAGTTTAAAAAAAATTAGCATATTATCTTATCATATAAAAAATATCATTTTTCTATTCATCATCAAATAATACATGAGAAATTGTTTTAAAAATTAAATATACAATTCAACTTCTCTTTCTTATATGTTTTGGTTTGTTTTCACATTTACTATATGTCAAAATTTAACAATAGTTAATAGCATTTAACGGACACAATCTCCGTTACGCTTAAGTTGTCATCCTTTATAGTACTTTTTGTTCTAAACATATTTTTCCTGGTACTAACATCATTATTTTGAGCATATAATATATAAAAAAGGTTTGTTTAATATGTGAAAGTCTTTATAGGAAAGTTCAAATCAACATTTTAATGGCTTCACAAAACTAATAGTATAAATAAGGTTTAATGTCTCAATAGGTCCCTATTTTCGCTCAGAATCTCAAATAGGTCTCATTCTTTTTCGGCGTCTCAATGACGCCGTTAAGAAGGGTATGTTGACAGTGCAGTTTTTTTATTACGTGACATTAAAAACGTGACTGAATTATATTTTTTTAATTTTTGAATTAAAAAATGGAGCATACATAGTGAAAATTGATGTTTAACTAAGGGCAAAGTTGGAAATTAAACATAAAATTAAGTGTTGAAAGCCTCATTCTCATTTACATTGCGAAATTCAACGCTCAGGTGCTACAACAACACATCAGTGAACATAAAATTAAAAAAGAAAAAACATTATAGGGAGAAAAAACATTTCAACCAATGACATGCTGCCACATCACCACCTTGACACATCATCATCATCTTCTCCAACAATTTGAAAACCTTAATTCCCAAACCAAACCCTAGGGCGCCGTCAGCCATCGTCGCACCACCAACAACCACCTTGTCGCCGCACCATCGCATTAGGCCAACACCCATCTTCCACGCGCAAGCATCTTGATCATCTTCATCACGCCATCAACGATGGTGTTTCCATTCGAAGCCACCACGCACACGCCGCCGCAAGGCCACCAACTATCAAAGCATCTTCTCCCTCAAGCATCAGCTATGCCGCGCCATAACCATCAATCCCATGTGCCACTACGAAAGACCACCATCGCACCACCACCTTCTCCTTCGTCCTTACCATCTTCCTCACGTAGCTGCAGTTCGCACCATCACGAAGCCTCACGCTGCGATTAATGTTGTCATCGCAAATCGTGTTTCTTCCACAGAACAATCCCAAATCGCACTGAACCTCCACCGCATGCTTCTTCGCCAAAGCGTCGTTGCCTTCGTTCTCATCCAAACTCCATGGACGCTGCACCTCCATCATCAATCTCGCACAACCATGCAAGCTTGCTCCTTCACACAACCTGCAAACAGAAAACCCAGAATCACACCATCCAGAAAAACCCCTAAATCGGGCTACAACAGAAAAATCTTTTTCATCCCTGCAACCCACACCACGAACAAGAATTGTAAGCTTAACTTCATTTGTCATGGATATCAGAGAAATCTTTGCGGCAGATTTATTTAAAATCCTCTGCTCAATCATGTTTCATCGACCAACCACCACTAAAAAGAGTTAAGATCATGTTTCATCGTCCAACCACTAGATGAAATTTGTTTTCTCCCACAAACCCTAAACCTCAACTTCCCCCAGTTTCATTTAGATTTGGATTTCGCAGTTGCAGAGAAGATCAACATTTAATTTTATTTTATTTTCCAACTTTGCCCTTACTTAAAAAGGTCTTTCCACTCTGTATATTTCATTTTTTTAATTTAAAAATTAAAAAAATACAATTCAATCAGGTGTTTAATGCCACGTAATAAAAAACTACATCGTCAACATACCCTTCTTAACAGCGTCATCTCAATTTGACGGAAATAAGGATTCAATTGAGACACCGAAAAAGAAGAGGACCTATTTGAGATTCTGGACAAAAATAGAAACCTATTGAAACATTAAATCTATAAATAATATGTTGCTTATAATATTGAACTTTAAGAGATAAACTTCAATAAAAAAATGAAAAATAATAATAATCCTTTTAGTCCAATATAAATAATCAAGTGAGATTTGAAGGAATAAATAAAAGGATTAAAATTGTATTTAATATTATTTTAAAAAATGGGGATTAATCACTTCAATAGTTTTTTAACTACATATCATAATTATCGTAGAATAAATTTTGTTAATGTTAGGTAAAGTTTCAGCAGTTAATATATATTTTAAATAATTTATTGACATCAAGATGACTTCATGGCCCAATGGATAAGGCGCTGGTCTACGGAACCAGAGATTCTGGGTTCGATCCCCAGTGAAGTCGTGTTCTTATGTAATTTACTTTTTCCGTTTTCAATTTTTTTATTGGTTAATGCTTAATTCAAGTTATTCCCTTGTGGTTAAAGTTGGGGGAAACAAGTTTGACGGGGTGGTTGTTTTTTTTTTTTTATAATTTGAATTAGAAAATTAATATATTGTTATATAGGTGTAAATAATTATTATTGGTGTAATAATAGACAAAAACGAAGTTATGATCATGTAGAGTTAAATTTTGACCGTTTACGGGAAGATTTGGTATATTAATGTAAAATAATATTTATGTACATTTTGAATAATAATAATAATAATAATAATAATAATAAATAATAATAATAATAATAATAATAATAATAATAATAATAATAATGACCGCAATTAATAATAATGACAATTTGAATATAGTTAATAATGTTAATATAGTAATTTAATAAAGGGAACCAATTTTAATGTAAATTACATTAAGATTTATTAAACATGTGGAAAAGTTGTACCAGAAGTTGTTAGACGCGTGACGTGAGTTTTGGGTAATTTTCGCTGAGCAATTGTCTTCTGAAAAGGAAACAGAAGTTTTCGGGATGATGGCTCTGAGCGGCCTAAGAGTTCAACTGAGGACGTGGCATTGAGCTGCATATACATCACGCTGAGCAATCCGAGTTGGGTGCTATAAGTGATTTGGTTCATTTAAGGTCAGTTGCAACATAAAAGAGGTTTGGTTGGACCTAAGTCATAATTCCATCCTTATTGAGAAGGATTTGTCTTCAAATATAACATCAATTTTTCTTTTTTAAGTATAACGTTTAACATTATCCAAGCATATGTTATTTGTAGTGTCAAAGCATCAGACAATTATCATACTATTCAAGATCAATAATATGTGACTTCCATAAGTCATAAATCATTTGTGCACAACATGTTTATTGTAACACCCTAATATTTTAAAGGGTATTACTGATAGTAGAGACTAAATTAATTTGATATATTTTATAAACCATCAAACTTTATTTCAATTCTCCCAAAGTACAATACCAAACTTACAAACTTCAAACAATATAGTCTTCACCACTTAACATAAATTCGAATTTCAACTTATAAGTTTTACACAACATAATTTTTTTTATACAAATTTATTCTTTTTACAAAATATCCCTGAAAGTTTTTCCCCGCGTCTCTCTCATCTCTAAGCTTTTTCAACCGCATCTGCGACATTATCTATTCACATATAACATGAGTTATATGATCATAGCACAAACAAATAAGGGTAAGCCAACCATATCATAAAATCATTAAACTTGTAATAAAAATATTATAATCATGTATTTCTGCAATTGATAAAATATCATTATTCCGATGTCATTAATTCATCATTATCAAAATCATCTTTCTCATTTCCATAAATCTTACAAGTGTTCCATGCTTACTCATGAAGCCTTATGGTCAGACCGCTCTCTGCCTGCTTCCTTAAGCCTCACTTATATACTATGTCTTACTTTCTGAAGCCTTATGGTCAGACCCCTCTCTGCCTGCTTCTGTAAAAATTACGAATCATATGTTTATGTCAAAGCCTTATGGTCAGACCACTTTCTGCCTGCTTTCATAAACCTCAAGTGTTACTTTGCTCATACCAAACTCTCATGGTATAACTCGAACAAACTACTCCCGGTAGTAAACATCATTTCATAAGTAATGATTTCTCATATCCACCCCAACATTTCATAAAACCAACAATTCATACCCTCTTATCCACCTAACTCAATCATGTTCATTCTTTAATCATGAATTCATAATCACCCGTTTTGGTATCAATAAATCAAACATATTGCCAGATATCATGCTTCATATTATAAACTCATTTTGCCCATAACGAGTATAACTCAACATATTTTCACCAAACAAAGATCATTGATCAACCAAAATATATCAATATATCTTAAGAACTACATATTAAAGTCTGGGCTCAATGTAATGATAAATAAAATATATATGAAATTTTTACCATGATAATATTATGCATCTACAATCAACTTGTTTTATTTTATTTTCATCCTATTATAGATTTTTCTTTACCCCAATTGGTCACCGGAGAGGACCCAGATGTCTGAACGCATCAAACTCACCTTCGACGCCAGCACATATGACTAGTCACAACTGACTGGACCAGGCCAGGGCTGCTCTATGATCAGGGATGTGCCAACTCAGGTTTTTAAGGTTCCTCTATCCTACCAACAAAGGGAGGTCCTCAATAATTAACAATTTATTTATTTAATTTATCTACCTTATTTTCTTATGCTCTAAATCTTAAAATGCTTAATTTTACTTCTTCTCACAACAACCTCAACCAGTATCTGTATATCTATTTAATACCCATATACAAGTTATTACAGAACCCTTATTCCAAACCTCCCAACAAGATCAATTTCAGCCAACAAACTCATTCAATAAATTCATCACAATAAACATCCATAATAGAATTCATACAAGATAATTATAAACAATTAACAATAATAAAACATTACAATAAATGGTCATAGAAGAATACAATATTTGACAATCATAAAAATAATCTTAATATAAAAATTCATGGGGAAACAAGAAGTTGAATCTGGCAGAGCCGGTTAGACAACTTTTAATCCATCCAAAAATACAATATAATTAAATAACAAGAACAATAACATGTATGGGGAAATAAGAAGTTGAATCTGGCAGAACCGGTTAGACAACTTCTAATCCTTCCAAAAATGCAATAAAATAAATAAGTAAAGCAATAAATAGTTTGGGGAAACAAGAAATTGAATCTGGCAGAGCCGGTTAGACAATTTCTAATCCTTCCAAAAGTGCAATAAAATAAATAACTGAAGCAATAGAAAGTTTGGGGAAACAAGAAATTGAATCTGGCAGAGCCGGTTAGATAATTTCTAATCCTTCCAAAAGTGCAATAAAATAAATAACTGAAGCAATAGAAAGTTTGGGGAAACAAGGAATTGAATCTAGCAGAGCCGGTTAGACAATTTCTAATCCTTCCAAAATACAATAAAAATAAATAAGGAAAACAATAGAATGTTTGGGGAAACAAGAAATTGAATCTGGCAGAGCCGGTTAGACAATTTCTAATCCTTCCAAAATACAAAAATAAACAACTAATAACATACAAATGACATAACATAATCAATATCACGTTTTACAACTATCACACTCGGATATCAACACAAAAGCATACTCTCATTTAAATTCAAAATCATACAAAAACAAAATACTCCATAATCAAGATTTAAGATCAGACAAAAGCAACATATAGCATATTCAAGGCTTAAGATAATACAAAAGGAGATACTCAAGGTTAGCTTCCCTTACCTCTATTACAGACTTAATCTCCTCGCTCTCTGAAAACTTCCAGAATATCCCCTTTGAAATTAGAAATTCTTCCAACTCTCTTCTCTCAAAAATTTTCTAAGTTCTTTGGTGTAAATTTTCAGCCTCCCCCCTTGGCTATTTATAGTAAAAAATTTTACTATTCATTTTTACTATTCATTTTTACTATTCATTTTTTTATTCATTTTACTATTACAAAAATAATTTTTTATTTTCAAATTGGTGAATTCTGATCTCAAAGCTACGTGGAACACTTATCCTTTCCAAAAATAATTTGTTTTTTTTTTAATTTTTTTTTTACTATTCACTTTTTACTATTCACAATTTACTATTCACTATTTACTTTTTTTTTTTAATTTAGTATCTGACTTACAAATATTTTCAAGGATCTTACAATCTCCCCAACAACAATTATTTTCGCCCTCGAAAATTATTTATTTAAACAAAGACTATTTAACAAAAGAATACTTACAAAAGAGATATTGATTTTCAAAAACCATTGCTCTGATACCCAACAGTGTAACACCCCGATTTAGGCGTTACAATTTATTTTTCCACAATAATACATATATAACTTTTCTTTAACAATTTTCAACACCAACAAAATATTAAGTGCTTTATTACAACATAAGTCTTCTGAAATAAAATTTCACACAATTCATAAACTTCTGAAATTTAAAATTTCACATAGTTTGAAATTTCAAAACATATTTATTTAGAAATCCCCCATGTCTCTTTTTTTTTTTTTTTTTTTCACAGATCTCTCATCTTCTAAGCAAGTCCAGAACCATCTGCTAATTCATCTTAAATAGTTTCTGCTCCTGTATAATATCACACATTATACGATCATTGCATTCACATTCACAAACACAAACAATAGGGTGAGCTAACTGAAACAAGCATACAATCCATTCACAATCCGTTAATAATACATCCACAGTATTCAATACAGTTAAGCATTATCACAATATCATTGCTCAACAATTTTACTATTCCACTTATCAAAGTATTACAACTTCACCTCATCCGACCTACTTACCAAAGTAGTACAAACCAAGTTATTCTCTCTACTTATCAAAGTAGCACCGCAAGACAATACTGTCTACTTATCAAAGCAGCACAGTATAATTAATTCGCCTACTTACCAAAGTAGCATAAAACAAGATCTTCTGTCTACTTACCAAAGTAGCACAGTATAGTTAATCTGCCTACTTATCAAAGTAGCTCGATTTATATCATTCTCTTTATCTCTTCATTCATCATCTCATCCTGCCTACTTATCAAAGTAGCGCAAATCACCCTGCTTACTTACCAAAGTAACGCAGACCCAACATCATTTATATTATTTCAACAAATTATTCATAATCAAGCACAACCCATCCAAAACTAATCATATTCAACAAGCATAAGAGAACCAGTGAACTTTTCTCAATTCCCTTCTGTCTACTTACCAATGTAGCATAAATTAACCAAATTACATTTTCCTAACATATCATTCATAACCAATCACATGCCATCTCAACCACTAATCCCGAACCAATCATGCTCAACAAGCACATAATAACCAATCAACATATCTCAGTTTCAATCCTGCCTACTTACCAAAGTAGCACAAATTAACCAAATTACCTTTTTTTTAACATATTATTTATCGGCGATCTAAACCAATCAAACTAATCAACAACATGTTTAGATCATATGGTAAGCTTTTCAGTCCAATCCAACGGTTAATGAGGCGGAAATCATCAATTTTGTATAAATGATCCAAAACATAAATTAAACAGTATTGAGATCCCTCAGAAGGTACGAAATTAATATCTCTAAATCTGTAACTCCGATCTAAAATCCGAACGGTCGAAGTATACCACTATCTCTTAAGAACAACATACTACAATTTTAGATTAATCTAACGGTTATCTAAATAGATATGAAGATTTTACCGAGGTAACTCAGAGACAGAATTTTAAGTGGTTCTCGGTTAAACTCAAAATGCGGAATGAATTCCTCTAAGCACAGACATCTAATTCCAAATCTGAATGGTCAAGATCACCTAATATGTCTTATGAACTACATACTAAAGTTTGGGCTCAATCTAACGGTAAATGAAATATCTATGAAATTTTTACCATTATAACTTAAGAACGGAATTACAGTGTTCATCAAATATTTCCAACTTTCGAAATTTCTTTCTCTAAGCATAGACCTTCAATTACAAATCCGATCGGTCACAGTGTATTAATATGTCTTAGGGATCCTATATCAAATTTTTGAGGTTGATCTAACAGTCAAATAGGTCAGAATCTATATTTTACTGAGACAACTTAGTAACAGAACTACAGGGGTAACTAAATTACTCAAACTTATAGGATTTATTTATCCAAGTACAGACTTTTATTTTCAAATCCGAACGGTCAAAGTTTAGTAATATGTGTTAGGATTCACATATTAAAATTTTAACTAAATCCAACGGTGAAAAAAAATTAATAGAAATTTATTACCACAGTAACTCGAAAATAAGAAATTATAATCATGAAAACCAAATTTTACACAAGTCAATAGATAACTACCATTACCAAATTTTTAACATATTCATATTCATATTCATGATCATAACAAGAAAGGATTAGCTCCCCTTCATCAAAGTCAAGCAATTGGAACCATATTTCTAACCACAAAATTCTAGAAATTAAGTTGAGTTAGCTCCCCTTACCTCATGAAGACTTAAAACACCTTAAACTCTTCTTCAAAGAGAGCAACTCCTCTCCTCCTTGCTAGACCAAGTCAGCCTCCACTCTTAGGACACTTAGGATTTCGTTCACCGCCCACCAAGGACCTCTCTACTCTCCCCCAAAACTCCAAATCTGATTTGGAATTGAAAGAAGATGTCTTAGACAACTAAGGACCCATGCACTTGGCACTTAGCAATAATAAACAACCAATGGACCATCCTAAACCATTTTCCAGCCCTAAAACATGGTAGGAAAGTCTCCAAAGGGTCCCAAAATGTTCTCCTAGTCCAGAACACAACCTACCCACTCCAAAAAGTCGCAACTTGTAAAAATACACCTAAATTTAAGGTTGGACGCTAGCCCTTGGACAGCAAAACTGTCACGTTTTCCCCAGCTCGGTTAGACCCCTTCCCGAAGTCCAAAATATGCGTAGGAGTAGTCAGATTGAAACTCTTTGAGTCTAGTTTCCAATAAAACAAGAATCAACTCAATTGATATTTTACTAAGAATAATAATTTCACTCCCCAAAGTCCCAAAATATTTTCGAAAACCATTGCTCTGATACCAAAATGTAACACCCTAATATTTTAAAGGGTATTACTGATAGTAGAGACTAAATTAATTTGATATATTTTATAAACCATCAAACTTTATTTCAATTCTCCCAAAGTAAAATACCAAACTTACAAACTTCAAACAATATAGTCTTCACCACTTAACATAAATTCGAATTTCAACTTATAAGTTTTACACAACATAATTTTTTTTATACAAATTTATTCTTTTTACAAAATATCCCTGAAAGTTTTTCCCCGCGTCTCTCTCATCTCTAAGCTTTTTCAACCGCATCTGCGACATTATCTATTCACATATAACATGAGTTATATGATCATAGCACAAACAAATAAGGGTAAGCCAACCATATCATAAAATCATTAAACTTGTAATAAAAATATTATAATCATGTATTTCTGCAATTGATAAAATATCATTATTCCGATGTCATTAATTCATCATTATCAAAATCATCTTTCTCATTTCCATAAATCTTACAAGTGTTCCATGCTTACTCATGAAGCCTTATGGTCAGACCGCTCTCTGCCTGCTTCCTTAAGCCTCACTTATATACTATGTCTTACTTTCTGAAGCCTTATGGTCAGACCCCTCTCTGCCTGCTTCTATAAAAATTACGAATCATATGTTTATGTCAAAGCCTTATGGTCAGACCACTTTCTGCCTGCTTTCATAAACCTCAAGTGTTACTTTGCTCATACCAAACTCTCATGGTATAACTCGAACAAACTACTCCCGGTAGTAAACATCATTTCATAAGTAATGATTTCTCATATCCACCCCAACATTTCATAAAACCAACAATTCATACCCTCTTATCCACCTAACTCAATCATGTTCATTCTTTAATCATGAATTCATAATCACCCGTTTTGGTATCAATAAATCAAACATATTGCCAGATATCATGCTTCATATTATAAACTCATTTTGCCCATAACGAGTATAACTCAACATATTTTCACCAAACAAAGATCATTGATCAACCAAAATATATCAATATATCTTAAGAACTACATATTAAAGTCTGGGCTCAATGTAATGATAAATAAAATATATATGAAATTTTTACCATGATAATATTATGCATCTACAATCAACTTGTTTTATTTTATTTTCATCCTATTATAGATTTTTCTTTACCCCAATTGGTCACCGGAGAGGACCCAGATGTCTGAACGCATCAAACTCACCTTCGACGCCAGCACATATGACTAGTCACAACTGACTGGACCAGGCCAGGGCTGCTCTATGATCAGGGATGTGCCAACTCAGGTTTTTAAGGTTCCTCTATCCTACCAACAAAGGGAGGTCCTCAATAATTAACAATTTATTTATTTAATTTATCTACCTTATTTTCTTATGCTCTAAATCTTAAAATGCTTAATTTTACTTCTTCTCACAACAACCTCAACCAGTATCTGTATATCTATTTAATACCCATATACAAGTTATTACAGAACCCTTATTCCAAACCTCCCAACAAGATCAATTTCAGCCAACAAACTCATTCAATAAATTCATCACAATAAACATCCATAATAGAATTCATACAAGATAATTATAAACAATTAACAATAATAAAACATTACAATAAATGGTCATAGAAGAATACAATATTTGACAATCATAAAAATAATCTTAATATAAAAATTCATGGGGAAACAAGAAGTTGAATCTGGCAGAGCCGGTTAGACAACTTTTAATCCATCCAAAAATACAATATAATTAAATAACAAGAACAATAACATGTATGGGGAAATAAGAAGTTGAATCTGGCAGAACCGGTTAGACAACTTCTAATCCTTCCAAAAATGCAATAAAATAAATAAGTAAAGCAATAAATAGTTTGGGGAAACAAGAAATTGAATCTGGCAGAGCCGGTTAGACAATTTCTAATCCTTCCAAAAGTGCAATAAAATAAATAACTGAAGCAATAGAAAGTTTGGGGAAACAAGAAATTGAATCTGGCAGAGCCGGTTAGACAATTTCTAATCCTTCCAAAAGTGCAATAAAATAAATAACTGAAGCAATAGAAAGTTTGGGGAAACAAGGAATTGAATCTAGCAGAGCCGGTTAGACAATTTCTAATCCTTCCAAAATACAATAAAAATAAATAAGGAAAACAATAGAATGTTTGGGGAAACAAGAAATTGAATCTGGCAGAGCCGGTTAGACAATTTCTAATCCTTCCAAAATACAAAAATAAACAACTAATAACATACAAATGACATAACATAATCAATATCACGTTTTACAACTATCACACTCGGATATCAACACAAAAGCATACTCTCATTTAAATTCAAAATCATACAAAAACAAAATACTCCATAATCAAGATTTAAGATCAGACAAAAGCAACATATAGCATATTCAAGGCTTAAGATAATACAAAAGGAGATACTCAAGGTTAGCTTCCCTTACCTCTATTACAGACTTAATCTCCTCGCTCTCTGAAAACTTCCAGAATATCCCCTTTGAAATTAGAAATTCTTCCAACTCTCTTCTCTCAAAAATTTTCTAAGTTCTTTGGTGTAAATTTTCAGCCTCCCCCCTTGGCTATTTATAGTAAAAAATTTTACTATTCATTTTTACTATTCATTTTTACTATTCATTTTTTTATTCATTTTACTATTACAAAAATAATTTTTTATTTTCAAATTGGTGAATTCTGATCTCAAAGCTACGTGGAACACTTATCCTTTCCAAAAATAATTTGTTTTTTTTTTAATTTTTTTTACTATTCACTTTTTACTATTCACAATTTACTATTCACTATTTACTTTTTTTTTTAATTTAGTATCTGACTTACAAATATTTTCAAGGATCTTACATTTATCAAAGCAAAACATGAACCTGTTATGCAAACATGTGTATCAGATCATGAACAAAACTTGTGTGTATCAGAGCATAAATAAGTATAGATGTTTATACATATATTAGAGTAAAAAATATTCATACATGTATTAGAGCATACACTAAACATGGTTATTTTTATATTTCAACAAATGAGACCTAAATGCAATAACCTATCATTACATTTCTCCTCATGAATGTAATATCATATCTATGTTTAGCGTTATTCTCTTCCTATTTGATAAACATTGAAAAGGGTATGGAGAAAAGGCATTATGACACGAATGAAGAAAGATACGTGGCGAAGAGTGATCGATAGGGGAAAGAGAAGGCTTAGAAAGAAAGGTGGTTGAAAGAGTTTGGTGTAGTTGGGGTGGGGTGGGGTTGGGTTGGGTTTCCTTCATCGGGTTCTTCAAATTAGAAGCTTGTAAGAACTTCTTGATCTTCTGAGTAGAGACAAATTCTAACCATATTCAAGGCTCTTTGGTTGTCCCACCTCTATCACAGAACAGGAATGGTACCATCTGGAGCTGATGTTATTGACACTAAAGGACTTTCCTTGAACAATGGTCCTTTGCTCCCTTTATATAATTTTTCATAAGAGGTTGAGCAAGGCCAACCTAGCTTGGATAGGATTGAACTATATAGGATAAACTAATTAGGAAAGAAGGCCAGATGAAACAAGAGAAGTTTCTGGCCAGTAACTTTTAAGCAGAGAAAGGGTTGTAGTAATCTCAATAACATTTCATTAATAATCTCAAAAGTGTTTGTACAAAGGGACGAACATTGTAGGAGATTCAACCTCAAATCTACATGCAACTAGTATCCTGATCACCAGCCATGATTCATGTTTATCACCCTTTAAACATGTGGAAAAGCTACACCAGAAGTTGTTAGACGGATGACGTGTGCGTTGGGTAATTTTTGCTGAGCAACTGTCTTCTGAAAAGGAAGCAGAGGTCTCTAGATGATGGCGTTGAGCAGCCAAAGAGTTCAATTAAGCAATGTGGCTCTTAACTGCATATACATAACGTTGAGTGGTTCGAGTTGGGTGTTATAATTGATTTGGTTCATTTAGGGTTAGTTGCAATGTGAAAAGGTCTAGTGTGTTTGGTATGGTTGGAACTAAATCATTAGTTTATAAGCTTATTGGTGATTAATCTATGTTATCTAAATCATTTTTAAATAACTTTGTAAAACCTAATGTTTAAGATTTTGAAAGTGTGCATTATATAAGTATCACCCTCAACCAACTTGTCCTCCGAGATAGTCCTCCGAGATAGTCAAAACTTCCTTCTACACAATTATTGGTATCATATTACCTTAACACAATAATAGTAACCAAAATAATTAAAATATATAAAATTTTCACATTTCATCAAACAAAACAATAATACAATTCATTTACCATATGACAATTCACATCTTAGTTTTGAACAAACCACAAATCTCTTATTCTAACAACTAGTTTCAACTATCTTCCTATTGATATACTTGATCATGTCAAATTTATTGGTCATTTTTGGACAACTAATACAACACAAATAAAAATTTAACATTTATTAGAGTTTAAAATTTAACAAAATAGCTTTGTAGAACTTAACAAACACCTTAACTTAAGTAGGAAAACATAAGTGCATAAAGTTTTGAATAGTTATAAAATACAAATACCTTTAGGATTGAAAATGCATAACCTCACCTTACAATTCAAACCGCAAAAACATAATACCCTCTTCATCTCAGAAGTGGGAAATGCAAAATTATCTTTAACTCAACCAATAACAAAGCATTTAGTAGAAAAAATAATGGCAAAAGTATAAAAAAAAACACACTTGAACGTAGATGGAATTAGCTCAAAAGAATATAAAGTTAAAAAAATCCTAACAAAGTAACATGTGCTCATCATTCCAGGAAGTATTAGGATAAAATCAATAGTAGTTTGTTATTATATATGTTAGACATACCTAAGTAGATAAGAATGAATCCATCAATACCACAGTTTCTACATGTTGTTCAACCATATATATATATATATATATATATATATATATATAGGTTTAAAAAAATATGTAGATTTTAAAAAAATTGTAAGTAATAGTGAGTATTTAAAAAGAATATTTTATAATTTATTAAAAATAAAAATAAAATATAAAATATAAATGAAATTAAATTTTAATTTAATTTGATAAAAAATAAATTAAATTTTAATTTTAATTTAATTTAACTTAATAAAAACTAAATTAAATTTTCATTTTAATTTATTTCTAGTAATAAATATTCATAATACAAATAATATAATAATTATACATTACCCTCCCATTCATAAACGGATCCCCTCCAAATAATAAATATGTATTAATATTTTTGTAAACTAATTTCATTTACGTAGATACTTTTGCAATCCCTATACCCAATAAAATTTATATTATCATAATAATCATCTATATACCACGGATTTTACCCGTTAGCATGATATTTTTGCGATTCTATACCGAAGGAAATTTGTAGCGATAGCATACTATTTATTGGGTAATTCGTGTCAGATAAAAGTATATAATTTTACAGATAAAATCTAGGAAGCTTAAATAGTGTCATAGTTAGAACCTATGAAGCTTAAATATCCGACAAGAATCATATTCTTGAAATACTTATTCCACATTGTATCAGATGCAGATACCAGTATTTATGATACATATAAGTGAAATATCCAATTGGAAAAAAAGTTTTTTTTTTCTCTCTAACATAAGATTGATTGATATACGGTTCCAAACAATTTAAACAAGAACATTTTCTTAAAACTCATATCATGACTATAAAAATGAAAAACAAATTCTATATGAACATGAATATTTATATTATATTTCACATATAAATATATATATATATATATATATATATATATATATATATATATATATATATATGGACCGCGATATTCTAAAAACAAAATTTTAACACATTTTTAACAACGCTAGGTGTCAGTAGTGCATTTGTCCAATTTTTTTTTCTTTTATTTTTAAAATTGTGACACTGAAATTGATGAGAGCTTCAGAAAATTTGGGATTCCAAATATACCCCTTGTCCTAATTCATTAGAAATCATCGTTCTCTTTCTTCCTTCTCGTTCACCATCTTCGTTCTAGCTTTCCCTTTTGGTTTTCGGTCTCCCTCTTCCTTGTGGTTGTCGCTCTTCCTTGTTGTTACCCTTGTACGTTTTCATTACATCTCTTCGTTTTGGTCAATGTCGTCCTTTTTGTTGAGTGTATTGTGCAAAATGGCAAGTTCCGGTAACCATGGTCCTTCGACGAGTAAGGTAAATGCATTCTTCCTTCATTTTGTACATTGCGTTTTCGGTTTGGATTTTGGGTTTTCCCTGTTAAATTTTTTGTTGTTTTTGTTTTAGGGATTTTATGTTTTGGTTATTTTGTTTGTTGTTGATGCAGTTGAGGGTTAGTCACTCCTTTTTAACAAAGTATATTTCTACTTTGAACGAGCATTTGACAGAGGAGCACTGGTCACTGATTGCGGAGATGGTGGATAGAGTGTTTTATGTAAAGAACTGTCCATGATCACTGGATTTTTTTCCCCAGGAGACATGTCCACCAATCCACCTCCAATGAAGACTTATGTGAGGAGGGGTCACGAAGGCGTTACAAGAGCAGCGTGCTTAGAACTCCTTACACTCGATTTCTTATAATAAAATATGAGTGATATTTGTATAGATTTCTTAAGAGAAAGTAATACAAAATTGTACATAGATGAACAAATGTTTGTAATTTGGAATATATTTTGTCCAATGTTAAGAGAAAGTAATACAAAATTGTACATATTATTAATGTTAATTGAATTTCCTTTGTTATTGTCATTGTGAAACGAGGTTTTGTTTGAATTGTTAATAAATAAAGTGGCCACTTTGATTAGTATTGATGTATTTGATGGAGGAATGAAATAATGCTTGTGACATAATGAAGTTAGGTGAAGTCCTGGAACTTCTGCACCAAAAAACACAGTTAGTAATCGATTACAGGAACAAAATCTAGGATTTGTACAAAAACTTGTACTGGAGGAGTCAGTTGTGGTAACCTAGGTGACCATAGTCAAAATTTTTAATTTTTTGGCATAAATCCACTGGTTTTCATTTGATTTTAGTGTTTAAGTGTGAGTAGAGGCTGAAAAGTCATGTTTGGGCACCCCATGATTGAGGAAAGGAACAATGTTTGTGAGATGAACAACTTAGATGAAGTCTTGAGACTTCTGCACCAAAAAATACACTTGTAATCGTTTACAGATGCTTGGTAAACGATTACACGAACAAAATCCAAGATTTCTACAGAAACTTGTACTAGAGGAGTCAGTTGTGGTAACCTAGGTGACTATAGTCAAAATTTTTAATTTTTTGGCATAAATCCACTGGTTTTCACTTGATTTTAGTGTTTAAGTGTGAGTAGAGGCTGGAAAATCATGTTTGGGCACCCCATGATTGAGGAAAGGAACAGTGTTTGTGAGATGAACAACTTAGATGAAGTCTTGAGACTTCTGCACAAAAAAATACACTTGTAATCGTTTACAGATGATTGATAAACGATTACAGGAACAAAATCCAGGATTTGTACAGAAACTTGTACTAGAGGAGTCAATTGTGGTAACCTAGGTGACCATAGTCAAAATTTTTAATTTTTTGGCATAAATCAACTGGTTTTCAATTGATTTTAGTGTTTAAGTGTGAGTAGAGGCTGTAAAGTCATGTTTGGGCACCCCAGTATTCACAAAAGTAATAATGTTTTATAGTCGATTTTTTTGTTCAAAAGTCTATTACAGAACTTGGTTTATTCAAGTACGTATTTATCAACAATAATCCGCAAAAGGTTGATGTATACATTCATGATGAGAACTTTAAATTTCCATAAAGCACTTGAGTATTAAAAACATTACAATAGTAAAGTAGCAATATAGTAATCCATGTCTTGCCGGTGTGTGCGGAAAATCAACTTCCACCTCGCCGGTGTGTACGAAATACCAAAACGTCACCATCGACGAACCTTCAAATAGGAGGAAGTGATAGAACTCAGACAATGCGAAAACACAATACGGATGTTTCTGAATAATCTTTGAAAGTCGAAAAAGACTGGCGGAGATTCTCAAGAGAGCGGAGAGCGAAGAGCGACTTCACAAAAGTGCTCAACTTTGAAAGAAGAAGACTCAAATAGGAGATTCGAAAGAGTGGCAGAGAACAGAGACCGACTTCGTAAAAGTGCAAAACTTTGAAAGAATAAGACTCACACTAGAGAATCGAAAGAGTGACAGAGAACGGAGAGAAGATGGAAAGGATGAAAGAACTCTAGAGGTTACAGCGAAAATAAGAAAACGAAAACTGCGAAACCAATTTCGTAAAGTTTTAATCTTTTCTTCCAATTTTGCCCTCGGCCTGATAACTTCTCCCCAGTTTCTTTTATTTTATTTTGGCCAATGCAAAGACACCACCTGACGTTGTCAAATTGTTGACAAAAAATCGTTATCGACATACCATTTTCATATATATATATATATATATATATATATATATATATATATATATATATATATATTATTGACAACATTTTTATTTCATCTTCTACGGTATCTTTATATAATTACTAAAATGTTTTTTCCAAATGATAATAATAATAAAAAAGGAAATTTGAGAGCTATAGATAAATTAAATTTACTTTTGTATTATATGAAAAAATGTTTAAATTATTATATTTAACTAACCTTATTTACAAATAATTTTAAATATATAAATCTTGATTGTCAATTTAAATAATTCATAATAACATGTCTCCATGTCTTACATTTTACAGATTCCATGTATCAAACTATCCGTGTCAATGTTGTAGCGGAGTCAGGATTAGTATCCATGCTACATATAGGTTAAAACAGTACACAAATGTCTTGTGAAGCTGTATTTTACTTTCGCAACAGCAATGAGTTAAGACAACTACATTAGCATAAGGCAGCAGCATTCTTTCCTATGCCTAAGTAATATTTTTTGCTAAGGGCAGAAAATAGTGTTGTAGAGAACATTGTAATGCTCATTTACACTCTTGGAGAATATCACATAGTTGCTTGAGGGTGTTGGAGAAATCTCCAAGGCTTGTTATGAGTTTGTCCCCTTGGCGTCTTGTAAAGTCAGTACAGGAATCCTCTACATTCTTAGAGTCACCTCCCTTATAGTCTGTTGCTGATTTAGTAGCAATTGCTTCAATCTCCACTGCCAAGTCTTGCAATTTCAGAGTCAATGTTTCCTGATTTTCTTCCCTGCTAATTGCTATCTTTTCTACAGTGATTGGCTTTGGCCTTTCAGTATGGTTTTCATGAAGCTCTACTTTGAGACTCTTTGGTGATATTCCCGAATGCTTTGGAGGCCTTTCTGTAGTACATTTCAACTTAGGTCTTGATTCTAGGTAGTCTTTCAAAAATTCGTCTTCTGAATGATCATCCTCATGCTCTTCTTCATGGCTGTCCTCGTGCCTTTGTTCAAGTTTGGGCTTTTGAATGCGGTGTCTGAACTTACTTCGTTGCCCTTTTCTTTTGGACCCTATTCATTGAATTCACAAAAATTCATCAGTTTGGAAACTCACAAGGTAATGCTCCAAAAGGGATAAATAGAAAAGTGGGGAAAAAGGAAGAAACATGTGAAATTTTACGGTGTTGATCAAAACAGTTCCTCGTGCTATACATTAATTTTCACAAAAAAAGAACAAATTAAGAAAAATTGGTGCCAATATTGACAATTACTACCACTTAACTATAAGAGTAAGAATGATCATTTTATATTTACACTGCATAAGACAAACAATGAAAGGCTAAAATATTCTCAACTCTCCATATGTATCAATCGTAATTAATAAAAAATTTATGCTCAATTACAACTTGTAGGAATCACAATTTTCTTCTCTCAACTTGCTCTGCCTTTGTGTTAAAAATGGAAAAAAACCAAATCAAATATCATATAAAGACTCTTGTGTCGTATGAGATGTGTGCCATTCTTCCTTTTATTGTATTTTCATTCAACGAAAAATTCAATGTTATGTCTCCAAACTTATTGAACAAGTACTTGGTCCAAGTGAAACTAAACTCAATTTTCTTAAACCGGATATATCATAAACCTTCTGAGTTGTAAAAAATGTGATTGAAAGGAAAGAATCTACTAAAGATGAGCAACCAAGTACTTCTAAGGAGATTAGCCATCCACGAAGTAATATCTATATTTTGTACCAATAAAATGTGTACCAACCTACTCCCAAACAGAAGTACACTCTGATTACCACAGATGTTGGAATCAAAACCAAAATGAAAATAGATCAACCACTTGATCAATTGAGTAAAGCAAGGAAAGCAACTAAGAAACTGAAAGGTTTACTGTTTACTTAGCCCCATATATGGAGGCCCAAAGGACTATAAATATAAGCATATGCTAAAGGAAGTATCATTTAGTTCTCTTCACTCATAAATATTTTGTGTTTCTCCTTATTTAGGCATCAGAGAGTCTTCTACAAGTGAACCTCCATTTGGTGCTCAAATTTTACCACCAAAGCTCATTTCTTAGTAGCCACAACTCGGGAAAGAGATTTGTTCCACAACATCTCTTACGACTCTCCACATTTAGTAAGACTATCTGGTGTCTATTATGGAGCCCAATGAAAGTTTTGATTTAGCTGAGATAATGATGGCAAGGAGGAGCATGATACCGTTCATCATTGGAAGAAGGTTGTTTGCAAGAGACCTCACCAAGGTATTGGGCACATCATACAAGTAAGAGAAATAGGATTTGGTGGCTGAGCTGTGTGCTCTAAAGAAGCAACTTCAAGGACATCAAAGGTGGATAACAAGTCTCCTAGAGGTCTCATGTGAAAGGAGCACCAAGAATTCAGCACCCTCTTAGAAGACTTTTGTTTAGAGATAGTAGTCAACACTTGATATCATCATGCAACTCCACCTTCTAAAATATACAACCACAATCTTGTTTCCCCAACCTTATATAATCTCTCCTCCAATGTCTCGATTGCTTTCAACATCTGCAAACATCTTTAGGATCAACGTTTGTCTTCTTCGACCCTTTAACCATCTTGTCAATCTTGAAGACCACTAATGTAGAGGATGATCATCTTTTACACTCTTAGATGCTTTGAGGTGAAGCTCACTAGAAGAGAGGGTAAACTTAACCTCTACAAGCGTGATGCAGTCCTTCCTTACACTCAAAGAACCCACCCAGTTCTTGTACAACAGTGTGAGAAAGGTCAATAGAATCATTGTTACATCCTCGTCTTCGACTTTCACGTCAATGGCTTGGAGCTCCATCAAAATTGAATTGAGATCATCAAGATGGGCGTTGAATGGCATATGCTCTGTCATACAGATCCCAAACAACTTCTTGTTCAACAAAAGTTCGTCACAAATGGACTGTCATAAAGAGCTTCTTCAACTTTAGCCACAACATTGTTAAGATCTTCTCTTTTGCGACAACATAAAGAACCTATCTCAAAATGACAAAAGTGTCATCGAATAAGAATTTTCTCCATCTACTCCAGAACTTGCCTCTCTATGCGAAATGCTTTAAAATGTGGCACAGACACCCCTTGTTCCTTGAGCAAGATTCACATCTTAATTCTACGCCAGTAGAAATTGTTCTTCCCATTGATCATCTCGTTCTTGGATGTGATACTTATCTTCTTACAAAAACTTATCAAAAACACAAAACAAGATCAAAGGCGGCTCTAATACCAGTCTCTTGTGAATCAAGTGCCAAAATGAGCCCAGAATACAATGAAAGAAACAATACTGGTTAACCAACTAGAGACACAGAACAAAGAGCATGCATAACAACATAAAGATGAAGAATTATCTTGTTTAGCAACCAAATAAGCTTTACAAATCGTTACTTTGTTGTATAACCGCAACATTTACAAGTTACCCTTATATAGAACAACAAAAAGGTGATACACAGAGACAACTGCATGACATAATTGATATACAACAGACCAATGGTTTACAAAATGATGTAACATTGAGTCATTAGACTGACCACCTACTAAGAGACGATATTACAACTATCAAACACAGCACCCTAGAAATAGCTCAATACACTAAAAGACCATAATGCTTTCAGATTTCCTTCTGTTGATTCCAAATTCCATCCCAGGCCCAAAGGTTGCATGACAACCTCTACCCAGTGATGGATTAAAGCTCTTAATCCAAGCTTCTCATTAAGATGAACGCCTAATTCAACAACCACTATGCACAAGCTCCATTGATGGCCCAATTTGAGTCACCACTATCAATCCAAGCCTAGATGTAGTATAAATGTGTTCAATAATGCAGCAAGCTCCATGCCGTTGAGGCCAATCTGGCATCTTCCATAAAAGGGCAAAGATCTTCCATCATAATATTCCTGCTGAGAGACCCAGTGACCCATTAAAGGTGTTGGTGCAACCTGTCAGCGAACCCTGCATCAATCATTCTTTTTCCCCCATCTTATTGTCATGATGGGACAGAGTGAAAATCGGCCTTCTCAATCCATTTTCAGAATAGAGCCAATCCACCCAATCATGTTTTTTTTCAAAAGGCGAGGATGGGTGCTTGGCCAACCCTAGATCTGAAGTGCACATTCATCAATAGGTGGGGAGTGGATGCTTAGCCACCCCTAGTTCCTATAAAAAACATCCAGCTTACAGTTCTACCACTAAGTATTAACTGACTAATTAAATTCCATGGTTTGTTCATTACCTTTTACTAAGGAAAAAAAAAATAAATTAGGATCAAAACAAGTTTATCCTTAAATATCCCCTCAATATCTCTTAATGAGTTTGCAGTCATTAATGAGCTCTCTAAATCAACCAAGGCCCCTAAGCCTACTTTCACCAAACTAAACATTTAACATTGACAATAGGCTTCCATTAAGTTTTATACAATTACCAGTCAACAACACTACCATCTGGAAATTATAGGTTTCTTAAGAGCACGGGAGTGCATTTAAAATAGCCCACCAACCAAATATGCATTAATAAAGACAAGTTAAGTTGTAAGACTGGTTAGTCAAAAGCCTCCTCTAACATCCCCCTTCCATGCCAGCACAAACAACTTACCCATATGGCCACAAATACATGAACATGCTCAATTAGGCATATCTACGAGAACCATCAGTCAATTGCTATTAGCCATGATACAAAGCATAAATTTCGTATTTCAACACTCCATGTTTAAATGCATTGAATCAAACTACTTAGTCAACCAATCACCATAACAAAGATTGTAGCAATCATATTCACACCAAACTTAAACTGTCATATATGGTAAGTTCAAAGAACATGAATAATCAATACATAAAAGATCTTTTACACTGTTATCCAATCACAAATTATTTGAAGCAATCATATTCACACCAAACTTAAACTGTCATATATGGTAAGTTCAAAGAACATGAATAATCAATACATAAAGATCTTTTACACTGTTATCCAATCACAAATTATTGTGTATAATAAAGTATATGAAATATAAAAATGAGTTGAATTTTATAATTTAGTTTAAGGATAATTTTTATATGGCCATGTAAAAACTTTTAATGGTAGTGCATACACTTCACTAAAACTTGAGTACAATATGTAAGTATAACCATTTTTATTGGTCAACCAATTAAACATCACCCCCACACAGTACACACGACTTCTTTAAACTAATTATTAAAAAATTAATGATCCTTTCATACATATCAATTAGTGATTGGATGAGCATCTGAAAAATCATAACACTCTTCTAACAATTCTTAAATTATATACAGTTTCAGAAAAGAAAATAACCGGTTAACAATAGTAGGCGAGTCATTCTTCTAATAACACAACGACAAAGTTCACAGAAAAATTAGAACGTACCAATTTCCACGGTCTCGTCACGCGCCTCGTTCCCTGCTTCGGTATCGCTCTCGGGATCAGCCATGCCCCGCTCCTCACGCGCCCTAACAACGCGTTCGACGGCCTCAAACAATTCGTAATCGAAATTCGGCGGTAACTTGCCTCCAGCTGTGGCGGTTCCCTTGAAGCGGTCATAGTCAGAGAGCAACGCATGCCACTTGCGGCGGCACTGCGCGAGGTTGCGCTGCACGTCCAAGGCCATGCAGTTCTGGGCGATGATGTTCCACTGCTGATAGGAGGAGAGCGCGACGGAGCAGTCGGCTTCCACCGCTGCGACTTCGTTCACCAGAATGAGAGACTCGATGACGCTCCAATCCGGAGCTGCTTGGGAGCGCGTGCATCGAAAGGCGCCAGCCGAACCTGAATCGTCGTCATCGTCGTAAATCTTCATTTCTTTTTGCCCTCGATTCGTTCCCATGTAGAAACCAGAAAAGAAAGCTCGACGAGAAGGGGGAGGTGCTTTGTGGCTTTGCACTAATCATGTCCGAAACCCTCTCACAGATTCTTGCTAAAAACGTGTCGCATTATTAATCTAGGCTCATTTTAAGAAATGTTATTGTGCTGTGAAAATCCATATTTAGTTATTACAAACTGAGATGTTTTCAGATTAATGCAATAAATTAAAAAATATATAAGCATTTATGAAAGTGTAATTATTTGAAGTTAGAATAAATTATAGGCTTGATTATATTTTTTATTCAATTCTTTTTTCAATATGTAATTTTTTCTTTTAATTTTTTAAGTAATTTTGATCTTTATATATTTTTTTCGAAGTCTATAAGTTAATTCAATTTTTGTTATGTAATTTTGGTTTCCATATTATGCTAAAATCATATCATACTTGTGGTCAAACATGTTTGTCCACTACAATTTAGATAAATTTGATAACAGGTGTATTTATGGAAAGCACTCCATATAAAAGAAATTTTAAGAAAACAAAATCAAAAGTTTTTACTCTAAAAAATTTCTTGGTAAAGAATTTTGCAAAAATTATTCTCTCCACTAAAAAGAAAAGAAAGAAAAAAAAAGGTGTGTTATACATAGAATAAGAGGTCTTATTAATTAATGTATAGTCCTTAATATTTTATAATATAGTTTAATTATTATTTTGATCCTTTATTTTGGATTTGATTCATTTTGATTTTAATATTTTTTTTTCAATTCTCATTATGTTAAATGTGTCAACCCCTGAAAATGACATGTGAAAGGGAGGATAGATGTATCAAATAAAGAAATTGAGCATTTTATAGAAATTTTCAAACCGTAGCTCATCTCATTTTTTTGAGAATCTGTATCTCTCTAAAATTCAAGCCTTTACCTTTTCTCCTCCTTTTCTCTAGAAATTCTTCATCTCCTTTCATCTTTCCTCAAACAGCCACCATTTAAGCAATCTAGGAGTCAAGATCATTTTCTTCCACCGATCAAAAACATCAAGCTTAGAGTCGGTAAGTTCATCCTCTTCTTAGAAATTTTGTTTCCTAGCACATGCAAGCCAAGTTTCCGGTTGCATGTGTTCATCAACTTCTTCTTCTTAGATTATGATAACGTTTTTTGGTATTTTGGGTTGGTCCATTATTGCAAATCGGCGAATTGTAGGTTCTTGAGATTGTCTAGTGTTAAAGAGCAAATTTCTGAAGTGGTAGAGTTGTTCGGTCTAGTTAAGAGGTAAGGGAAGCTAGTAATTTAATTATGATTTTCTAGGTTTGTAATTTCTGTTGGAATGTTTACATGTATGAATAATTGGATGATTGACTGGATTTGTGTTTAAATTAGGTGTATAGTCGAAAGTTGTGAAGGAGTTGGGTTTTCTATATTATATCATTTGGTCTGTTCTGTTAAGGAAGTGATTGGGAGAAATCGATTATGGGATTCTTTTGATTGATGTTATTATGATTTAGGTATATTTGGATAGATTTAAATTGATTTATAATTCGAAAGTGGAGGATTATATATTGGCAAAGATATTCTGGTTTGGTTAAGTTAGACATTGTTCATAATTTTGTAGAAGTTCTACAGAATCATGTAGAATGCCGAGTGGTTACTGTTGACCGCTAGGTCTTATTCTGTGCTCGGTTATTAACTGGAGTTGGTCTCCTCGGAGTCCTGCCAGTTCATGACCGTTCGGTCTTAGAAGGGTGGGTTTCCTAGCGTAGCGCTCGGTCTTGTACTAGAGCTCGTTTTTGGTAGTGCTTGGTCTTGTACTAGCGCTTATTCGGTATAGTGCTCGGTTTTGTACTAGCACTCGTTCTTGTTAGCGCTCGGTCTTATACTAGTAGTATGATAGTATTAGCGCTCGGTCTTGTACTAACATTTATGTTAGTGTTATCGCTCGGTATAGTACTAACATTTATGATAGTGTTAACGATCAATATTATTAGGTTGTGAGGTCTGTTATTAGCGCTCGTTCTTATACTAGTGCTCAATATCGTACTTGTATTAAGCCATTAGTGTTCGGTTTTAGCTTTAGAATTCGGTTGTTCTGGCGTTTAGCTTCAAAGATGTTACGCTCATGCTTGAGTTTTACTCTTTACATGACCATTCAGTCATGTTCACATATAGGGAGTAGTCTCCCTTTTAGTCTTGTTCAGAGGTTATGCTACGCTTTTCCGTTCGATTGTACTCAATGGTGGTGATTATTTTACTGTTCGGTGTAATTTTACTTCAATATATTATGGATGAAAAAGTATGTTGGTATTATATTTCAAGATGGTATGAAAGAGAATTCCAAGGAGGAATGTCTCGGTGTATGGTTATTGAATTGGTAAAGTATGAATATGGAGAATGAAATTCATGGCGTTCATCCTGAAATTCTAATGATTACCAATTCTCAAGTAGAGATGGATACGTCATAATGTGAGAATGGCAGGAGGTCCTAATCCAGAGGGGATCTGGGTGAGGTATGACAGACTAACCTCAGGTGGCAGCTGAGGGGTTTCCAGTTACTACACCACCTGGGTGCAAGGACGATCCCAAGCTACATATTCATACAATCCGGATGGTCAAGTAAAGTGGTCGGTCATTGCATGTATATTATGTTGGGTCTTTGTCTGAAATGTATGTTGATGATTTATAAATGCTCGATTGAATATATGATTGTGTATTTTTTTATGTTATTATGATTCATTAAATTACATTAGCTTACCCTACTTTTCCTGTCTTGTCTTATGTTTTTCGTTCAATCGTCTTTTCTTTTGCAATGATCATCCTGTGGTTATGAACAGAAGGTGATGCTTGGTTGTGAGCAGACTTTGGAAGGCGATAACCCTACAGTCTAGTTAGGACCATTCGGTCATCAGATTTAGTATATCTTTTGTAAACCGTTCGGTTTATACAGGATGTTGTATAACCGTTCGGTTTGTTCATATGTTTTCCTTCGAAACTATTTATTATAAGTTTTTAAATTTATGGTTATTTTAGGATAACTGTAAGTTAATTTTATTTCCTGCAACTGTTCTATTTTATTGTAAATGTAAGAACTCTTAAATATAGTTTACAGCTATATTTTTGGGATGTTACATTAATGGTATAAGAGCAATTTTTTCTTAGGATAACCTACGGGTTATGGGTTTGTAGTGCCTTTCCTGTGGAAAGTTGAGTCTAAATGGTATGTTCTATCATTTTATCCAAGTCTAGATGATAAAAATTTTATATCTAACTTGAAGTTTTGAGGATAGAAAACGTTTGATAGAAGTAATAAGGGTGCACACTCATGACTTTTAACGGAGATGATTCTCTTTTCTCAACTCTGAATGTAATTTAAACTCTTATATTAATCATAATTGTTATAGATCGCTCGGTTTCATAGTAACTGTCCAGTCTTATACTGGTCTCTTTGAGACCGAACGTTCTCTTAGTTTTGACCCTTAGGTCAAAACTTTCAGTTGTGTCTTTGGCTGTGCTATGCTATCTTTGTTGTACTCAAATTATGTTCGATCTTTTCTACTAACCGTTCGGTCTTATGTTGGTGACCTTTCGGTCATTCTTTTATGTTTGTGTTGTGTACTTAACATTCGGTTTAGATAGTGTCATTGTTTCCTTGAGTTAGACTGATGCTTCTTTCTCTCTGTATAATCGGAAGATGACATCTAGGTCTCCTCCTTCCTCACCTGCAAATATGGATGCACCTGACCCCATGAGATTGATGGAGTCAGTAATCATGGCCATGCAGTAGCAGAACGTTGCATTAGTTCAACAAAATATAGTGGCTCTTTAACACTTAGAGACCGCTCGAACTTCAGATGAGACGTTTCAGAGACAATATGTAGATTTGATTTCAAAGGTCAGAATTGCAACGAGGTCATCTACTTCTTTTGCTATTCATCAACAAGAATGAAGCTTAGAGAGTTTCCTACAACATTATCCAGCTAAGTTCAGTGGGAAGTGTAGTCCAGATGAGGCCGACCAGTGGTTCAGAGATGTGGAGAGAATTTTCAATGCTAAGAAGTGGTCGGATGAGAATAGGCTGGCTGTTTCCGAGTATTTGATGACTGGGGAGACCAGTCATTGGTGGAGTAGCATGAGGATGCTGTTCAAAGGAAATGGTACACCTATCTCCTGGGAAGTATTCAAGCAAAAGTTTTTCGCCGAATACTTTCCTAACAGTGTTCGATTTGCAAAGGAAGTGAAGTTTCTGGAGTTAGTTTAGGGAAACATGACAGTGTCTGCATATGCCGATCGATTTAAACATCTTCTGAGATTTCATACTTTGGCAATGAACGAAGAATGGCAGTGCAGAAAGTTTGAGAATGGATTGAGAGGAGACATTAAGTTGGTGATCTCTTCACTTTATATCAAGGAATTTCCTCTTATAGTGAAAAGAGCAGAAGTATTTGAGAAAATTAAGAATGAAGTAGAAAAGTAGCTAGAAGAGTTTCAATTAGCAGGAGGACCATCTGGGGCTAGAGTATTTCAGGAGGAAAAGAAAAAGCCTTACTCTAGGTCTCATTTTCGGAGATCTAGTGTAAATTCTTCTCATCGGAGAGTTCAGCAGAATAATGTTAAGTGTTTTAATTATGGAGAAGAGCATCTAAGGAGTGGTTGTCCACACCTAAAAGGAATAAAGAAGTCTTTCAGCTGTGGTAAGGAGGGGCACAAGGTCAGGGATTGTCCTTCAGTGAAGAGCGCTGGAAATCCATCACAACAAGCAATTCAGTCACGAAATAGGAGGGGTGATCGACCTCGAGCTTCAAGAAGGAGGTAGACCATGTCAGGTGCAGAGTCGTTAAGACCAGAAGTTTGTGTGTAAGGTTAGAATGAGAGAGCTGTAGTAGGGTTCGAAGGTTAGAATAAGAAGAGATGTGGATTAGCAGTTGTGTAGAGCCAAATTTCCGTCATCGTTCACCGTCGCTTTCGTCGCCGTCGTCGCCGCCGTTCGCCATTGCCGTCGTCGTCGCTGTCGTCGCAGCCTTTTCTCTGGTGAAGTTAAGGGTTCGGTGTGCCTTGATGAGCGCGACCCATCCCTGGTGGTCGTCGCGTCATCCTTCTCTCGACGCATCGTCACGCGTCGTTTCTTTCTGACCTCTCTCTGGCGCGTGGGCTTCACGCTCCGCCTCTCCCGTGTCGGATCTTCACCGCGCCACTATCGATCATTTCGCCTCCGTCTGCTGAGTGTATTGTGGTCTCTGATTTGCTATTCCGTTGAGGGTTGCTCCGTTTAGGGTTTCTTCCCACAATCTTTTTTTCCCCTATTTTCTTGTTTGGCTTTATAATGGCTGGTCTTGAAACACTATCTCTCTCTGCTACTTCAACCATTACTTCTGCAAAACTCAATTGAAAAAACTATCTATCTTGGTCTTCATCCGTGGAGTTATGGTTTCTTGGTCAAGGATACCATGATCATCTTGAACAAGATGTTTCCATCGTTCCTGAAGAAGAGAAATCTCAATGGCAGAAGCTTGATTTTCAACTATGTGCTGTCCTATGGCAATCTGTTGAACAAGAAGTCTTAGAAATTTTGAGACCTTACAAAACGTGCTCCTCCTTTTAGAGAAAAGCTCAGGATATCTTTGCTAACAATGTGCAACGTCTCTTTGATGCAACTCAAAGAGTGACTTCCCTCAAACAAAACAATCATGATATGGTTACTTATATAGGAACGACCCATGCTACTATAGAATATTTGAAGAATTTCTTTGTGGCTGATTCTTTAGAAGGCCTAAACAAGAAGCTTGATAAGTTTTACACGGTCTTAATTTTAAGAGGTCTACATTCAGATTTTGATCATGTTCGTGATCAAATGTTAACTGGTGATCAAGTTCCATCAATGGACAACTTAGTTACTTGACTTCTTCGGGTACCTTCATTAGTTAAAGACGAAAGTTCAGGTGTTGGTATTGAAACATCAGCTATGGTAGCACCACAAGGAAGAGAGAAGGCAGAGGCAACCGAGGAGGACGTGGTGGTCGTGGTACGCGTCCTCAGTGCACATATTGTAAGAGGATAGGCCATACTCGAGAGAAATGTTATGCCTTACATGGAAAACCAGACAAAGTCGCTCATGTTTCGAAATCTGATGATCTCGAACCCAAAATTTCAAATGAAGAATACCAAGAATTTTTGAAGTATAAGTCTGGAAAATCTTCTAATCCTGACCAATCCTCTTCCATGTACAATGTGTCAACTGCCTTTATATCTCAATCTGTGGAAGGTCACAATCCATGGATCCTTGACTCAGGTGCCTTAGACCATATCTCTGGTACTATTTCTTCATTTTCTTCCATGTCCTCTCAAAAAATCCCTCATTTCATTACTGTTGCCAATGGATCCAAAGTTGCATCTCAGGAAATTGGCAGAGTTTCCTTATCTCCTTCACTAAATTTAAATTCTGTTTTGTATATTCCTCATTGTCTTTACAATTTAATCTCCTTGAGCCAATTGACTTGTTCCTTAAATTGTTCGGTAACATTTACTGCTAATTCCTTTGTTATTGATGAGTCAATATTTTATTGATTTTACTTAGTTTAATGTACTATAATTAATCAGGGAATTGTGCTTAATTGTCCAGTATTTTCCTGTTTTTACTAACTATGCTTAAATTGATCGGAAATTCTGATTTTTAACTAATTTGAATTATTTTAGCTAATTATTTTCATCAGTAATTACAGGAAAATTTTCTTTGAAAAGATAGCATGGTCATTAATGAGGGGTCACGGCTGGAAGGTTGTTGCAATTCATTTCTCTCTTTGATAATTGATATTTTGATTAAATGGGAATAATAGTGGTACGGTGGTAATTTCTCAGATTGCTTTTAAGAAAGGGGTAAACATTCCAAATTATTAAAGCACATGGAAGTCTTTTTACGGAAATGGCAAAAGTGAAAAAGTTATTTTCATGGCACACCTTACATTCTGATTCTTTCTTTTTCTCTATAACCAAAAGTTATTTCCTTTGTCACGGGCAGAGAATAATGGAAACACATTTGTTTTCATTTTAGTTCTTAAACAAAAGCATTATTACATGTGCCCCACGGAAATAATTTTAACACTTCTAGCCTTGAAGAATGCCTTTCGTGTAGTCAGTAAAACAACAACAAGCTCACGGCAATCAGCTCCTCCTTGAAGACTTGTCACAGTTTGGATTTTGGAGGTGCTGCCACAGCTGATCCAACAAGCGTCCGAGAAGCTTCATGGTGGGCAGCCACTCTCGATCCATCACATCCAGCAGCTCATGTCCAGCTGAGTTGGAGGAAGAAGCAAACACGGCTGGATGCACTAGGAGCTACCACCGGAGAGGAGCTGGAGCAAGAAAAGAAGTGGCGTTCAAGCAGCAGAGGAAGCTACAGCAGTTTATGGGATCCCACGGTTGAAGAAAGAAGAGAATAAGATTAGTTGGAAAATTGGAGGGACCCTCATCTTCTGTTGTTCCTCTCGGTCAGCAAGAGAAGTTGATTCAAAGAAAGTCCAGCAAGACATCACAGCATGGCTGGGGGAAGGCTGCAAGCAACCAGGAGCCAGCAGCCACCTTGGAGAGGAGATGCAGAGCACGTTGGGGAGGAAGGAGTCCAGCTGGGAGCTATCACGTATACCAGCCACATTCACGGCTATTTCTGGAAACCAAAGGCAGCAACAACAAGCATCCAATCCAGCAGCCACATGCAAAGAAGCAACCTGTACAGTTCGGCAAAGGGAAGCTTGGTCACGGCCAAGAGGAAAGCAACACACATTTTGAAGAAACACTCACAAGTCTAGCGCATGGAGGCAGCAGCTTTTGCACTCCAGCATGCACACACAAACAAAGAGAGCATAAGGAGGGCTGGTCCATCTTTACAGTAGCATTCACGTGAAGATGGAGGAGAAATGGAATGCTTCATGAATAAAAAAAAATGGAGTAGTGGAAAGATGTCCCCGCATGTAAATCACACCTTTTGCTTTGGACTATGTCGGCAATGTGTGAGAATACTGCACACGACACTTCACATGAATGAATAGGCTTAATTAAAATAAAAGAAAGAGAGTGACATCGTGCACGGAGATGCAAATTCTTGTGGTGATTAAATTGAAAGAAGTCAAGAAGATTGCTAGTGGACAAAACTCCATGAGGAAATGACCAACACCATCACACGGCATTCAAAAGTGGAGGTCCCTTGTTTCCATTTTGCACCACCCAGTGAATTGGCTATAAAAGAGAATTAGCAGCCAGAGTAGAAGAGACGGCTTGGAGACCTGGGAAAGGCTCTCGTTGCCTTCTCTTCCCGGGGCTCTGGATTTTCATTTTCATTTCTAGTGCACAAATGTAAAATTTTATTTCTGAAACGTGTAGTGTAATAGAAGTGTTTCACGGTTGCTCATTTCCTTTTCATTTTCATTTTCTTTCCAAGTGTTGAATTTTAATTGAAGTGTTGAATGCATGATAAATTTTATTTTCAGTTAAGTGTTTTATTTTTGTTGTCTCTTTTATTTCTAAACTGTTAAATTCTATCATTGCATTTTATCGTTCATTTTATTTTCAACCTTTTCTATTTCTACCGTCTTTTATCGTTCAGGTTTTATTGTTTTAAAATTTATTTCAACGCTTTTAATTCCAGTTTCTAATTTTATTTTCCGTGTCAAAAACATCCACAAAACCCCCCCCCACTTCGTAAAACATCTGAGACTGAACCACCAAAAATTGGTCCTCGAGAGACGACCTAGGAGTCAAATCCTAGTCTATACTGCATTAATTTATGCACATCAAATTTGTATGACCGCGACAGTCGCAACAAATTTTGGCGCCGTTGCCGGGGACCAATTGAGGTTTGGTTTTAGATTTTTGTTGTATAAAGTTTTGTTCTGTTAATATGTTTGTTTTGTGTGTTTTGTCTTGTATATTTCTGTAGGCGACAACGACACCTTCAGAAAATTTTGGCGGCGTTGTCACTTCAGTTCCAGGTCTTTTGTTTTAGATTTTTGCTGTGTTTTTCGATTATGTTGTGTTAATATATGTTTTGTCTTTTATATTTTATTGTGCTGTGTTCTGTATTTAGTTGCTATATTTAAAAAAAAAAAATATTTTACTGTTGATGTTCTGTCTTGTTTGTGCCTGTAGCATGATTAATTGTGTTATGCTTTATCTTGTGTTGTGTTGTGATGTTCTATTTGTTTTGTATGCGTGTCATATGTATTTTGTCTGTTAATTAAAAATAAAAAATAAAAACTTTGTTCTGTCTTGTGTACGTATTGCATGTATAAATGTGTTGTGTTTTATCTGTTTTATAATTTTTAGTTTTTAGTTTTTACTTTTTATTTTCCATGTCTACCTATTTTAATGTTGTGAATAATGCTTATTCTGCCAATGTCTGTGATTATGATTCTTATTCTGCATATTACTTTGATTTTAAATCTGCTGATTTTTATGATGAGAACAATATGTTCCATCATCCAATTTCTGAGAGCTCTCTTTGGGAGCCAGTTCCACAATATGAGAGTCAGCAGTATGATTCTCCTATTCAAATAACTCCTCAGCCTTCTACTTCTGAACCTACATTAAAGGAGTTACTAGAGCAGATGACAATGCAGAACATTCAGTTTCAGAAAGGGAACATGCAGTTCAAGCAAGAGAGCATGGAGTTCCAGCAGGAAACTCAAGCTGCCATACAGAATCTGAGTGATCAGATCAGGCAGATGGCCACTCTTGCACCTAAGGAGACTGATGAAAATTTTGGGGACCCGGCAGAAGTAAGCAGTAATCCTGAACCAGGTAGACCACCTTCACCTTCCCACACTCTAGAAATCTTCAAGGAAGAGGAGGTAAGCATACCACAATTTGATTATTATATTGATTGTGATGATGATCGGTATGCTAATGACTATATTCTTGCTGAGTCTGATTTTAATTTTTCCTCGGTGCATGATGAGAACTGCTTTTTACTATCACATTCGAATGGTTATTCTTCATGCACTGAACATGAATCTGAGTCTATGATTAATATTGCATGCAATTTAGAAATTGATTCATGTTATGAGGATTTATCTAAGGCTCGGTATGATGAATTGGGATTGGGTGTTATACCTCTGCATGATATTTCTGTGGAACCATTTTGCACTAACCATATTGCAGGAGGTACATATAAATTTGATCAGCATGCACCCACGCTGGAAGACAAAGGTGCCAGTACATACAGCAGTTCGAAGATCAAAAGGCACCTACTGAATCTGCTCAGTGACAATATTTGCTGCTTAGATCCGGCGGTGGAGGATATTTCTCTGCTTGATCAGATTTGGAGGATGAAGCAATTTTTCCTCAAAATTTCCGTCTTGGATCCTGAAGAAGACATCTCCCTGATTGTTCAATTTTGGCAACTGCCACCATAATCCAGGGGAGTTTTCTTTTTCTTTCTTCCCCGTTTTCTGACTTTTATTACATTTGTCCTTTATCTGTTTAAGTTTCAATTGATGATCTTATGCCTTTAACTGATTTGGGACATTGTAGTTTAGGTGTGGTCTGGGGAAGATTCTGCAATTTTTTCTTTTAAGTTTGTTTTTCCTTTTCTTCTTAGTTTTTGTAATTGTTATCTTTAAAAATAAAAAATAAAAAAACAAAAAAAAAATATTTTGTGATAAAATTTTTTTTGTTTAAAAGCGTGCCAAATCTGTATTCTGATATGTATAATTATTTTTTCTTAGTTTTCACATTGTTATCCTTATAAAAAAAAAATTCAAAAATTGTTTTGCGTATTCTTTGATTTTATTTCGACCCTCAGTATCTTATTATTTCATACCAATAAAAATTTCATTTCAGATCGCATTTTTTTTCCCTTATTTTTCTTCACTGTAAAATAATTTCTTAGTTGTTTCATCAGATCTTTGATTGAAAATTTTGTTTAGACTAAGAGAGATTTCATTCATCAATGCAAAAATTACAGTAATGGAAAAATGGAGATTGAACAGATCTGAAAATAAAAATTGCAGTAGATATATATATATAAATAAAAGATGTTCGGGGGGTCGATCTTTAGTGATCGTTAATATTACAAACCAAATAAAAAACAAAAACATCATAAAAACATAAAAAAAAATAAAAACAACAAAAATATAAGTGTTCATATTACAGCCCATATTCTGGCCACACTCGGCCAATAAAAACATAAAAAAAAAAATAAATAAACAAAACTTTAAAAGTGGAAGAATTCACGAGCTGGTTGTGGTGGTCTAAGGGAGAGCTCCCTTGAGGGAGCTCTGGTTCGAAAAGTCACGAGCGGAGGCTTTGGTGGAGGAATTTCTCGTTCATTTCTGTCGTCATCGATGATGATCGGAACGGGAAACAGATTCAGCAGCCTTGGTGCCCTCATAATCACCCAGTTGTTTTCTTTCAAACAAAAAATAAAAAATAAAAAAATAAAAAAAATAAAAAACTTGTGTTAATAATAGAAGAGGAATGGAAAATTCAATGGAGGTGTGATCAGAGGTCTTACCGTACATGTATAGCGGCAGTTGTGAAAAGAGAGTGCCTGTGGGGTCTATCTCCGCTTGCCAGCGCCTGACCCGATTGCCATGGTTGTTAAACCAGCAGTGCACGTTGTATTCAGTGGCTTCGCCGAAGGTCCTTAGTCGAGACGCGATCTCGACGACTTGCGCTCGGCTTGGGTGTGTGACCCCATAGTTGTAGATTTTGGTCATCATCGTGATCTGATCATCTGTAGGACGCCATCGTTGACTGGTATATCTCTCTGATTCCATATCACTCATCCTTCCTCTCGTAATATACAAATACATAAATAAAAAATAAATACATATAAAAAGAACAAAAAAAAAAGCATAACATAAAAAAAAAAAACATAAAAACATTAGATTCTTAATTCAGTGTTTTCTTTATTTGTTCTTGTTTCCTTTCAGATTTATTTTGTCCAGTCATGCTTTAATGTTTCAGTTTTTGGTCTCAGATCTGTTTCACGGTCCTCGCAAAGGGTCCTAAACGGATCTATGTCCAGTTGTCCGGTTGTTCTTGTCCATATTGTTCTTGTATATTATGTTTATGTGTTTATTTAGTTTTAAGTGGGGTACGTGGCGTTGTTCTACCCGATTGTCTCTGCAATACCTTCAATCGAAGGGAGATTAACGTCTGGTTTCCAGCCGATATACCCCTTAAGTTTTTAGACAGTTGTGTTTTATGTGTTTAAGTGTTTTTCAGTTTCAAAAATATGAAAAAAAAATGAAACGGGAAAGGGAGAGCAAAATAGAGAAAGCACAATAAAGAGGAAAGCAGAGAAGAAAAATAAAGGAAAGCAGGAAAAGTAAAGCAAGCAGAAAGAAAGGGAGATCCTTAGAGAAGAAGGACTTACCTGGGGAAGTAGGCTTGCAGAGGCTCTTCGCGGATCTCACTCAGACTCTTCAGAAGACGCAGGGACAGGGGCTCTGCGCAGATCTCAGACCTTCAGCAGACGCGGGGTGGAGAGGCTTCCTCGCAGATCCAGACGCTCGAGAGAGAGCAGAGAGAGCAGAGAAGTAGAGAGAGAATGAGCGTTCAGAAATGTTGCTCAACGCGGAGGAGCGAACCTTTTGTAGCCAAAGCTCTGCCACTGTAGCAACAGTTCCGGTCTTTGCCACCGAGACTGTTGTCACAGTACCGGTCTCCTTTTTCAGAAAAAAAAAATAATAATAAAAATAAAAAAAATAAAAATAAAAAAAATAAAAAAATATAATAAAAATTAATTAGCATCTACTGATGGGTGCTACGTGATTTAGACATCTACTGATGGGTGTCACTGAAAACATCTGCTGTTGGATGTTTCTGAAAATTTCTTCCCATTTTTCTACTTTTTATTGCACTTGTCTATATTTTTTGACTGCTCTGAAGTTGATCATCTGATGATTGTAACACACTGAGGACATTGTGTGATTTAAGTGTGGTCTACTGGGGAGAAATTCTGATTTTTCTATTAGATTGTATTTTGTGTGTTAAATTTTTTGTTTTTGAGTGTTAAATTTTTTCTGTTTTAAGTTATTTTTATCGAGTTTTGTGTGCAATAAATTTTACATTTTTCTCTTGATTTCTGGATGATGTCTAAGTTGTAGATTTTTCCTTCACTTGATTAATACTTATGGTTTGAAATCCTTGCTTTTCTCTGCCTGGAAAGATGATTATGTGTTTAAGAGGTTGATTTGATTGTAACGAATACCCTGTGTGAGAATTTGAGCCACTTAATTTTCTTTCTTGTGTGATATGTATCTTGACTGCTTGCACATATGCCTTGGCTTGATTCTTTTTGATATACTTGATTTATATGCATTTTTGGAAGTGATAAAGGCAATTTTATTCTTGAGCCTCTTTAGCCAAATAAGCCTACCTTGTTATTATCCTTTGATAACCCCTTTGAGCCTATACTGTATATATTTCTTTGTGTTGAAGCTCATACACTGAACCTAAGTGAAAAACAATGATTACCTTAACCTTAGGAAAGTCTGGAGCTATAAAAGTATTTTGTGAATAAGTGTGGTCTCCTTGGGAATTCTGATGAATTGGCTAGTTGGTTCCTCATCATGTTTTGAAATGATAATTTATATCCTGTTGTGTGATAAAAAAAAAAAAAAAGACAGGATAAAAAAAAAATGATGAGAAAAAGAGAAAAATTGAAAAATAATTTTGTGAATAATGGAGTCGAGAAGAGGATTGAATTAGAGGTTTGGGTGAGATTTCCCTGTGTTTACATTTTTTCCTAGTGCACCTCTATTTCTTCTGAGCTATAGCTACTTATCCAAATTTATCCTCCCCTGTCCTTGGCCCCATTACAACCCAGTAAAGACCTTTTGATCTGAACATGCATATGTTTTAAGTATTGATAATTAGAAGCTTGCCAAGTCTACTTGTGTTTGTTTTCTTGAGTACATCGAGCTGATATTATTATTTACCCTAGACACTTGAGAGAAACACTGTGAGTGCATATGTGAGGTTTTGTTATTTTTGAATCACCTCTTGAACTGATTAATCATTTTGCTATGTTTTGAATTGCTTGGATGATTTCTGTAAGTATGTGCTTTTCTTGATTTTGTGTTGGAAAATTTCTACTTCTTTCATTTGTCCATAATTCTTGAGAACTCTGTAAATTCTTTTATTTTTCTTGTGAGTTTTATTTTCCTGTCTGTTGAGTTTTGTGTCACCTCCCTAAATGTCCTATCAACTATTCCCTGATTTGTGTCTTGATTTTGCCCAGGAGTGCAAAAGACTAAGTGTGGTCTATTTTGATGAGTCAATATTTTATTGATTTTACTTAGTTTAATGTACTATAATTAATCAGGGAATTGTGCTTAATTGTCCAATATTTTCCTGTTTTTACTAACTATGCTTAAATTGATCGGAAATTCTGATTTTTAACTAATTTGAATTATTTTAGCTAATTATTTTCATCAGTAATTACAGGAAAATTTTCTTTGAAAAGATAGCATGGTCATTAATGAGGGGTCACGGCTGGAAGGTTGTTGCAATTCATTTCTCTCTTTGATAATTGATATTTTGATTAAATGGGAATAATAGTGGTACGGTGGTAATTTCTCAGATTGCTTTTAAGAAAGGGGTAAACATTCCAAATTATTAAAGCACATGGAAGTCTTTTTACGGAAATGGCAAAAGTGAAAAAGTTATTTTCATGGCACACCTTACATTCTGATTCTTTCTTTTTCTCTATAACCAAAAGTTATTTCCTTTGTCACGGGCAGAGAATAATGGAAACACATTTGTTTTCATTTTAGTTCTTAAACAAAAGCATTATTACATGTGCCCCACGGAAATAATTTTAACACTTCTAGCCTTGAAGAATGCCTTTCGTGTAGTCAGTAAAACAACAACAAGCTCACGGCAATCAGCTCCTCCTTGAAGACTTGTCACAGTTTGGATTTTGGAGGTGCTGCCACAGCTGATCCAACAAGCGTCCGAGAAGCTTCATGGTGGGCAGCCACTCTCGATCCATCACATCCAGCAGCTCATGTCCAGCTGAGTTGGAGGAAGAAGCAAACACGACTGGATGCACTAGGAGCTACCACCGGAGAGGAGCTGGAGCAAGAAAAGAAGTGGCGTTCAAGCAGCAGAGGAAGCTACAACAGTTTATGGGATCCCACGGTTGAAGAAAGAAGAGAATAAGATTAGTTGGAAAATTGGAGGGACCCTCATCTTCTGTTGTTCCTCTCGGTCAGCAAGAGAAGTTGATTCAAAGAAAGTCCAGCAAGACATCACAGCATGGCTGGGGGAAGGCTGCAAGCAACCAGGAGCCAGCAGCCACCTTGGAGAGGAGATGCAGAGCACGTTGGGGAGGAAGGAGTCCAGCTGGGAGCTATCACGTATACCAGCCACATTCACGGCTATTTCTGGAAACCAAAGGCAGCAACAACAAGCATCCAATCCAGCAGCCACATGCAAAGAAGCAACCTGTACAGTTCGGCAAAGGGAAGCTTGGTCACGGCCAAGAGGAAAGCAACACACATTTTGAAGAAACACTCACAAGTCTAGCGCATGGAGGCAGCAGCTTTTGCACTCCAGCATGCACACACAAACAAAGAGAGCATAAGGAGGGCTGGTCCATCTTTACAGTAGCATTCACGTGAAGATGGAGGAGAAATGGAATGCTTCATGAATAAAAAAAATGGAGTAGTGGAAAGATGTCCCCGCATGTAAATCACACCTTTTGCTTTGGACTATGTCGGCAATGTGTGAGAATACTGCACACGACACTTCACATGAATGAATAGGCTTAATTAAAATAAAAGAAAGAGAGTGACATCGTGCACGGAGATGCAAATTCTTGTGGTGATTAAATTGAAAGAAGTCAAGAAGATTGCTAGTGGACAAAACTCCATGAGGAAATGACCAACACCATCACACGGCATTCAAAAGTGGAGGTCCCTTGTTTCCATTTTGCACCACCCAGTGAATTGGCTATAAAAGAGAATTAGCAGCCAGAGTAGAAGAGACGGCTTGGAGACCTGGGAAAGGCTCTCGTTGCCTTCTCTTCCCGGGGCTCTGGATTTTCATTTTCATTTCTAGTGCACAAATGTAAAATTTTATTTCTGAAACGTGTAGTGTAATAGAAGTGTTTCACGGTTGCTCATTTCCTTTTCATTTTCATTTTCTTTCCAAGTGTTGAATTTTAATTGAAGTGTTGAATGCATGATAAATTTTATTTTCAGTTAAGTGTTTTATTTTTGTTGTCTCTTTTATTTCTAAACTGTTAAATTCTATCATTGCATTTTATCGTTCATTTTATTTTCAACCTTTTCTATTTCTACCGTCTTTTATCGTTCAGGTTTTATTGTTTTAAAATTTATTTCAACGCTTTTAATTCCAGTTTCTAATTTTATTTTCCATGTCAAAAACATCCACAAAACCCCCCCCACTTCGTAAAAAATCTGAGACTGAACCACCAAAAATTGGTCCTCGAGAGACGACCTAGGAGTCAAATCCTAGTCTATACTGCATTAATTTATGCACATCAAATTTGTATGACCGCGACAGTCGCAACAGTTATACAGGAACATGGTACGGGTCGCCTAATTGGAGAAGGACATGAGTCTCGAGGACTTTATTTTTTGAAACATAGCTCTTCAGTTTCCTGTTTTACCACTTCATCCCCAAAACTTTTGCATGATCGGTTGGGCCATCCAAGTTTATCCAAGTTGAAGATGATGGTTCCAAGTCTCAAGAACATTCAAGTTTTAGATTGTGAGTCGTGTCAATTAGGAAAACATGTTAGATCTTCTCATCCTAAAAAGTCTGAGACACTATGTAATTCTCCTTTCTCAACTATTCACTCTGATATTTGGGGACCAAGTCCTGTTACTTCTTTTGGTTTTAATTATTTTGTAACCTTAATTGATGAATTCTCTCGATGTACTTGGGTTTATTTGATGAAAGAGATTTGAACTTTTGTCCATATTTGTGTCCTTTATTAATGAAATTAAGAACCAATTTGAGAAGACAATTAAAATCCTTTGTAGTGATAATGCGAAGGAATATTTTTCTTCAGCATTTTCTTCATTCTTATCTTCCCAAGGAATTTTACATCAGTCAACATGTCCTCACACTCCACAACAAAATGGTATTGCAGAGAGGAAGAATAGACATCTCATTGAAACTGCACGCTCCTTGATGTTGAATACTAATATTCATGTGCATCATTAGGGCGATGCAGTCCTCACTACCTGTTTTCTAATCAATAGGATGCCTTCTTCCTCTCTTGAGGATACATCATTTTTCTCGTCATCTGTGGAGGATCGTTCATCTATTCAACAAATGTTTCCTCTACCATCGTGTGATCCCTTGGTTATTCCTGCTTCTATACCTCAAACTCAAAATGTGAATGACATTGTTCCTCCACCTCTTCTCACATATCAGCGTCGAGACAATCTCAAGCTCAGAACAATGAAGATCCTTTGGACTCATCTCCTCCTCCATCAGCTCACCAGACCATGGATCCTTCATCCTCCTCGTCTTCTACTGACTCAGATGATAATTTGCCCATTGCCCTTCGGAAAAGTATTCGTTCTACTCGTAATCCATATCTTGTTTATAATTTTTTGAGTTATCATCATTTGTCTTCTACCTATTTCTCTTTTGTTTCCTCCTTATCCTCCCTTAAGACTCCTAATAATATTTATGAGGCACTTGATCATCCTAGATGGCGTCAAGCCATGGTTGATGAAATGCAGGCCCTTGACCACAATGGTACTTGGGACCTTGTTCCTCTTCCTCCTGGTAAGAAGCCTGTTGGCCGCCGATGGGTTTATGCTATTAAGGTTAGTCCTACTGGTGAAATTGATCGTCTAAAAGCTCGTCTAGTAGCTAAGGGATATACTCAAGTTTATGGCATTGATTATTGTGATACCTTTTCTCCTGTGGCTAAAACCAATACAGTTCGTATTTTACTTGCTATGGCTGCATTCTTCATTGGCCACTTTACTAGTTGGACATTAAAAATGCCTTTCTTCATGGTGATCTGGAAGAGGAGATATACATGGAGCAACCTCCTGGGTTTGTTAGGGGAGTCTGGGTTAGTTTGTAAGTTATGTCGTTCCCTTTATGGCTTGAAACAATCACCTTGTGCTTGGTTTGGTAAATTTAGTCGGGTTGTGCAAAATTTTGGATTGAAACGATGTGAGGTGAATCACTCAGTGTTTTATTGTCATTTTTCTCCTGACAAATGTGTTTATCTCATGGTGTATGTTGATGATATTGTTATTACAGGGAATGACAACACTAAACTTACTCAATTACATAATCATTTGTTCAACCACTTTCAAACTAAAGATCTGGGTCGTCTAAAATACTTCCTTGGTATTGAAGTGACACAGTCAAAAGAAGGTGTCATCATTTCACAAAGGAAATATGCTCTTGATAATTTAGAGGAAACAAGCTTGACAAATTGCAAGCCTATTGATAGTCTTATGGACTCAAATCAAAAGCTAATGAGAGATCAAGGTGAACCCTTCTCAGATCCAGAGAGATATAGAAGGCTGGTTGGAAAACTCATATATCTTACAATAACAAGACTTGATCTTTCTTATCCAGTGGGAGTTGTGAGTCAATTTATGCAGAATCCACATGTTGACCATTGGAATGTAGTGATTCGAATTCTCAGATACATAAAAGGAAATCCAGGACAAAGATTGTTGTATGAGGACAAGGGAAGCAGTCAGATTGAAGGATATTGTGATGCAGATTGGGCTAGTTCTCCAATTGATCGAAGATTTACTACAGGATATTGTGTTCTACTTGGAGGGAACCTTATATCTTGGAAAAGTAAGAAACAAAGTGTTGTTGCTAGATCTAATGCTGAAGTTGAATACCGATCTATGGCTTTGACTACATGCGAACTTGTGTGGATCAAGCAACTTCTCCAAGAGTTGAAATTTTGTGGAAATGAGTTGTTGAAACTGTATTGTGACAACCAAGCAGCCCTTCATATTGCCTCCAAACCAATGTTTCATGAGAGAACAAAACATATATAAATTGATTGTCATTTTATTAGAGAGAAGTTGTTGACTAAGGAACTTGTTACTGAGTTTGTCAATTCTAATGAACAACTCGGAGACATTATGACCAAATCTCTAAGGGGGCCTAGGATTCGATTTATATGTTCCAAGCTTGCTGCATATGATCTATATGCTCCAGCTTGAGGAAGAGTGTTGAAATATATTGTATTGTATAATTGGACTTTTAGTTTTGGGCTTTTAGGTGCTGGTCCATTGTTCCTTATATAGGACATTTTTGTGTAATAGAAACTTCAATACACACAGTAATAATATTTTTACGAATTAGATTTTCTCTCTCAAACTTTCACAAGTAAATTGATGAGTAAGGAGATATGTGAAATCAGAGTAGCAAAGCGGATGTTGATAGATTTGTTCTTATTAGTACAAAATGTGTATGAAGCGTTTTAAAGATCAAGTGTTGGTGATTTATGAGTGAAGAGTTTCTTTAAAATAGTAGTGAGGTCGTTATCAGAGAATCAGTTCAGAGTTTCAGGGATTTAAGATTACAAGTGAGGTTAAAACCGAACGATATTAAATGCATCAGTTGGAGGTAGAAAGTGAACCGTTCAGCAAGACCTGAGTTAAGCAGTCGACAAATATTGAGGGACAAATTTTCAGAGAACCGATCGGTAGTGAGCAAAGGAAAGATTTTGTGTTAGGAACTAACTATATTTTGAAGATTTAGCCAAAGGATTTGTGTTCTTGATAATAGGGAAATTAAGAGATTTATTCTTGAGAAAGGACATCATAATCATTTTAGTATGACTCGAGGTATGACTAAAATGTATCAGGATCTCAAGAAAATCAATTTTGGTGGTCGGGTATGAAAGCAGACGTCGCTCGGTTTATGTGTTATTGGTTAACATGTCATAAGGGCAAAATGTTATTTAAGTTGTTAAGGACTGGTTGACCAAGAGTGCTTACTTTGTGGTTATCCGTTTAAGAAGCCAATGTCAAAGATTGGTTGAACTCTACATCAGAGAAGTGGTTCGATTGCTTGGAGGGTCGTCTAGCAGCATTTCAGGCAGGAATTCCAAGTTCACCATTCGGTTTTGGCAATCACTGTAGAATGAATTTGGGCAGCCAGTTGCAGTTTTGTTCAGCTTATCATCCCCAGACGAACGATCTGTAATGAGAGGACGATCCAGAAACTTGAAGATCTATACGGACGTGTGTATTGGATCATTTAGGAGTCAGGGATGAGGTACTACTTGTTAGGTTTCTTTACTCAGGAAATTTAAATTGTTAACTCTCTACTCACTCGCTCAACAGTAGCAAAATATACTGTATGTATATGTATTTTATTCAATCTGTAGTGTAAAGAAAAGAAGAGAATGCTAGTAAACAATCCCTAGTGATGAGGTTGCTCCAACAAGTGTGATGGGTTGAATGTAGCGAAAGATGGAAATCCAAAGTTTGGGCAGCGGAAATGCAGAATGAAATTAGTGTTAGCAGAGGAGGTGCTTGGGGTTTAGCAACAATGTTCAGAGGTGAAACAATGGTTGTGGATGGTGGGAGAGCTTAAGGTGAATGAGAAAACTAGCTCAGACGGCCTTCACTGGAAGGAAGCTAGGTGGAGGAAAGAAAGCTCAAGCTATGGTGACTTTTGGGCAGAGTTTCGGTTGTTGGAAAATGCTTCAGCAGAAGTAAAACTCATTTTATTCAAAAGTCCTTTTACATAGGTAGCTGCCATGATTTTATAGGCTAACCATGGAGCTGCAGCGAGGAAGTAATGGACCGAGAATGATGGATCAGCTGCCATGTGGTGACCCATGTGTAAAATATGAAGGCCTTCTAGAAAGGCTTATTAAAAATGTGCTAAAAACCAAATCAGCATGTGGTCTGTTGGTGTTGATGTTGCTATGGTGTGCTTAGCAAAGAGTGGTGGTGCAGCTAGCAACTTGGACATTCATATGGACAGATTTTCCCCTTCTCTTGGTATCTCCCAAATTCCACTTAAAATGAAGGAAAAGAACTTGCCCTGTTGTATCCATATCTTCAAGCTCTTCTTGGATTCTTCTAGACATACTTCTAGTAATTGGTCCCTGCCTTAAGTCATCATCTCCTTCCCCTTGAAGAGGATTTGTCCTCATATCTGTTGGTTTGTCTTTGTGAGGACTTATTTTTGTAGGATCCATCAAAGTTCCTCCCGGGTCAAATATGAATCTGCCATAACCATCAAACATAGCTCGAATTAGATTTATTTGACCCAATAAGATACATAAAAAAATATATTTAGAAGAAGGTTTCCTAGTTTTGAAAATTTCAATTTCGATATAATAAAAAAACCTTACTTCTTTTGAAATTTTATTTTTGTCTTGAGTTAGTTGTAACCACAAAGGTAACAATAACTCAAGTGAATTACCACATTTTTCAAGTTGTAACATTGTTAAAGATGGAGTGGTAAATTCTTGGAAAGAAAAGTAGAATTTTGAAAACTTAAGGATAGATGAAAAAAAATTAAAGGATATAAAACCTCCCCTTAAGAGTCTTGGTTCTATGAGGAGTGTGGACAGAAGTTCTATTCTCCCTTCTTTTCTTCTTTTCTCTTCTCTTTGCTCTTGCTCTCTTTTTTCTTGTTCTTTTTTCTCTTCTTCTTTTCTTTCCTCTTGCTCTCTTTTTCTTCTCTCTATTTCTTCTTTTTCTTGCTCCTTGTTGAGCTTCATTTGTGTTTGATCTTTGGCCACCTGGGTAGGTGACAAAGGATGAAGCACAAATTTCTTATCATTTTTGTGCACAATTATGGTATTGGTGAGACCATGGTGTGTAGTGTCATTATCAAATTGCCATGGTCTTCCAATAGTACATGGCAAGCTTCCATAGGAACTACATCACAAATAACACAATCTTTGAAGTTTCCTATGGAAATTGCCAATTTAACTTGATTCTTGACTGTTATATCCCCATCTTGATTTAGCCAATGAAGTTTGTAAGGTTTTGGATGGGGTATCACAGTAAGATTCAGTTTTTCAACCAGCTTTGTGCTACACCAGTTACAACAAGATCCACTATCAATAATGAGAGAAAAATATTTTTCTTCAATTTGACATCTTGTGTGAAAGATGTTCTCTCTTTGTGATAAGTGTTCTGGACTTGGTTGACTATTAAGCACCCTTCTCACCATGAGAAGTTGACCCTCACAAGGATATACTTCCTCTTCATTACCTCTTTCTTGCTCATTCTCACTTTCACTAGGGGTTTCACTTTCACTGCTATATGTGTGACTACCTCTTAAAATGATTGTTCTTTTGGTAGGACATTGAGCAATTATGTGACCCCTACCCAAACATTTAAAACACTTGATCTCACTAGTGCGAGTGTGTGAAGAGGATTCTTGTTTGGGTTTTTCAACTATATTGGCTAGAGGTTTGAGGGGCTCTTTTTCTTTAACAATCTTCTGTTCAAAGGGGGATTGAAATCTTTTAATAGAAGCTTTTCTCAAATTTTGTTGTTCTACCTTTATACACATTTGAACAAGATCATTCAAATCTCTATAAGGTAGGAGTTCAACCCTATCCCTGATATCAAGATTCAACCCACTCAAAAATCTGGCCAAGGTAGTTTCCTCGCCCTCTGTTATTCCTGCCCTCATCATGTATAGCTCCATCTTTTGTCTGTATTCTTCAACAGACATAGACTGTAATTGCAATCTTTGGAGCTTATCCATGAGTTCTCTTTTGTAGTAGGAGGGCATGTGCCTTTTCCGAAGGACATTTGTAAGCTGATTCCAATATTTTATTGGAGGAAGTCGATGTCTTAGTCTCTCATGGACTATAGCAGTCCACCAGTACATTGCATACCCTTGAAAACTTAGGGTAGCAAGAGAGACTTTTCTTTCTTCTCCCACTTGATGGCAAGCAAAAATTTGCTCAACCTTCATTTCCCAATCTAGGTAAACCTCAACATTATCTTTTCCATGAAAATGAGGCAATACCACATTAAATTCCTTATGAGGAGGAGGATTTTCAAATTCCCTCCTGTGTCTTCTTGATGAAGAGGGTTGATGATAATATTCTCCTACTCTTAAGGCCTCTTGTTCATATTGGGACTCTCCACTATAACTTCTCTCCCTATTTTGGACTTGTTCCTCTCTCAAAAGTTTCAACTCATTATCAACCATGGCACTATGTAGCTCTCTTTGGACTTTTTCTTGACTTATTTTTCTCTCAACCTTATTTTTCTCTCAATCTCATTATGTTGATTGAATAGAGTTTGGAATGAAAATTGATCTTTGGATGTGTCACTAATTCTAGGGGATTTTCTTCCAGACATTTTAAAGAACTTAAAAGTTTTCTTGAAATAAAGAATAAAAGTTTTCACTTGAGGATAATATTCCAGGAAGAGAGGTGAACCGTATAGGTTGCTTACATACCAAGTCTTGCCTTGCCAAATATATCCCTAGTTACTTACTAAAATCTTTAGATCAAAATTACTTGTAAATTCACTCAATGTTTAAAGACACACTCAAACTCAAAGAAAACTAGACCTTGAATGCGGACTTCTAAGACTTGGCCTATGCATGCGCTTGAAAAAATTGAAAGAAGTGAGATCTCCTAAGTGAGGCTTGGAACTTTGTATCCAAGACACACTCACTGTCTACCAATTTTATATGAACAATTAAAAGCAAAGTTTACAAGTGATGGAAGAACACTTGTAAATTCTTCCAAGTCACTTACTTAATGGCCAATTACAAGTATTTTTGCAAGAATAGAAATGAAACAAGAGAATAGAAAGTAGAAGTGGTGTGCAGCTCTGGCTTCTCTCAAAGGAAGTGAATTTGGTTGATTCACACTAATCTTACAGCTGCCAAGTGAAATATGTTGTTGTTGCAGCAACCAGTTTTTATGCAGACCAGTGAAGAACGTGGTTCTGCTGCACCAAAAATCAGCCCCAATGTTGATCTTTCCTTGTTCCAATCCACTTCCTAAGATGCACTAGTGTTGTGGGACATTTTGAGATAGTTCTGCACCCAACAGAGAGCTCAATTATTAAGCCAGAAAATCAACACTGCTGCTGCCAGAAAACTGTTAAACCAGAATGCACAACTGTAGTTTATCAAACAGCTTATGTGCAGGATTTTCAAACAACTTAAATCAATCAATTAATCGGTTTCCAATGAATTGTGGCACTCAAAATGAACTTAGGAAAGGATCTAGAGTGGATTTGAAAAGCAAGAAACAAAGATAAGTTGCAGCTATGATCAATTCGAAACCAAATTTAAACTAGGCAAAGTGTTTGACAAAATGCCTAGCAGAAGGCTGAAAAGTGTGCATCAGAACTTTCAAATTTGCTTAGTACAGGTTCAAACATCTTTTTACAGTGCAGTTTATGGTAAGATTTGAATTGTGCACTTATTTTAATTCAATTGAACCAAGCTTTTGCTACCAATCTAACACTAAATCTGATGCATTAATCATACCAAACTCTGAATTTTCAAAATCTGCAACTTATATCAGAAAAACTGTTGAAAATTTGGTGGTTTGAATGGCAATTTTACACAAACACGTTTGCACACTTAATTTTATGATTTGAGCAACTTTGTTTAACCAAATGTGACTCTTTCAAACTGCCAGCAGAGGCTAAAAGCTTGGAATTCCGATTTTCACTTCTTCAGTTGCTATTTAGCACCAAAGTTAAGCCAAATCACCAACCAATTTTCATTATAGGAGTCAAACTGAACTGTAAACAAATCTTATGACTCCAGCAATGTAGGAATGACTGAAAAGTTGTCCAAAGATGAGTTTTAAGCTGGACAGATTCAAAATCATGAAAATCAGGAAAAAAAAACTCATTCAATAAAAATAATGCAGATCGATCCAACTGCTGTATCAATGAATTTCTGGATTATACAGAATGATGCAACCAGGTTTATTGTCTTAGACAATTCACTATTCAAATGGTATGCACTCATTATAATTTCATTACATCAACACAGTCAGGAATGATGTTTCCATATGGTGCAGTTTCAGAAAAATGAAAAACCAGATTTGAAACAGATTTGAATATGCATCTATTGGCATTGTACTGTGATGGAATTCAAGATACACTGAGCTCTTTAATCATTGCTCATCTGATGTGCTTCTATTGAAAACCCAATCAAACACAACAGATTTATCCCAAACCAGTTTCAACTCAGAAATTTGACAAAAATAAACCAAAACACATTACTGGACATGACAACATTAGATTTCCAAATTAAAAGACTCAAAGCAAAGGAGTGAACTGATTAAAATGATGAACAATAAAGCAATTAAAAGCTGGAACAAACGAATCAAACATTGGAATCTACTGGAATTAAACTTGCAATGAAAAAGTGTGCACAAAATGAAGAGCACGAAGGAAATGTTGATGACAAAATGGAATGAAGGAAAAATTGACTTAGCTGGAGCGTGATGCAGAACCTAGGCTCTGAATACCACTTGATGAGGTTGCTCCAGCAAGTGTGATGGGTTGAATGCAGCGGAAGATAGAAATCCAAAGTTTGGGCAGCGGAAATGCAGAATGAAATTAGTGTCAGCAGAGGAGGTGCTTGGGGTTTAGCAGCAATATGCAGAGGTGAAACAATGGTTGTGGATGGTGGGAGAGCTTAAGGTGAATGAGAAAACTAGCTCAGACGACCTTCACCGGAAGGAAGCTAGGTGGAGGAAAGAAAGCTCAAGCTATGGTGACTTTTGGGCAGAGTTTCGGTTGCTGGAAAATGCTTCAGCAGAAGTAAAACTCATTTTATTCAAAAGTCCTTTTACAAAGGTAGCTGCCATGATTTTATAGGCTAACCATGGAGCTGCAGCGAGGAAGTAATGGACCGAGAATGATGGATCAGCTGCCATGTGGTGACCCATGTGTAAAATATGAAGGTCTTCTAGAAAGGCTTATTAAAAATGTGCTAAAAACCAAATCAGCATGTGGTCTGTTGGTGTTGATGTTGCTATGGTGTGCTTAGCAAAGAGTGGTGGTGCAGCTAGCAACTTGGACATTCATATGGACAGATTTGCCCCTTCTCTTGGTATCTCCCAAATTCCACTTAAAATGAAGGAAAAGAACTTGCCCTGTTGTATCCATATCTTCAAGCTCTTCTTGGATTCTTCTAGCCATACTTCTAGTAATGGGTCCCTTCCTTAAGTCATCACCTAGGAAGCCTCGTTTCTTCCATTGGCAAAGAGGTCTAGTCTCTACCCTAAACCTAAAATATCTGATACCTTTCTTCGACCCACTCAGTAATTATTTATATTCTCTCTCTCCCCTAAACAGCTAACAAACTTTCCCACTATTTCATTATTTCCTAATTGACTTGTGACCCTCTAATATTAACTTTCCACTGTTCGGTATTAACATTACCTTTCAGTGCTCCCTTAAGGCTTATGGCCCTTTTATTTAAGCATTATCATTCGGTTTCCTTATTTCCCATCACCATTCAATCCTTACTCCAACATGATCATTCCGTCGGGATGCAGACGATCAACTTAGTGGAGAGCCTACCTAAATAACTTAGAGGAAAAATCCATCAGTCTAGTTAAGGTTGTTTGGGATAGGAGAACATGTGACTCTACATGGAATTGGAAGATGTCATGAAGGAATTGCACCCTCACATGTTCTCTGGTAAGTTCAATTTTTGAGGACGAAAATTTTTGTTGATGGGGAGAATGTTAGCCCCTGAAAATGACATGTGGAAGGGAGGGAAGTATGTCTCAAATAAAGAGATTGAGCATTTTATAGAAATTTCTAAGCCGCAGCTCAAGCCTCTAAAACTCAAGCCTCTACCTTTTCTCCTCCTTCTCTCTAGAAATTCTTCATCTCCTTTCAACTTTTCTCAAACAGTCACCGTTTAAGCAATCTAGGAGTCAAGATCATTTTCTTCCACCGATCAAAAAAATCAAACTTAGAGTCGGTAAGTTCATCCTCTTCTTAGAAATTCTATTTCCTGGCACATGCAAGCCAAGTTTCCGGTTGCATGTGTTCATCAACTTCTTCTTCTTAGATTTTGATCACTTTTGCGGTATTTTGGGTTGGTCCATTACCGCAAATCGGCGAACTGTAGGTTCTTGAGATTGTCTGGTGTTAAGAGCAAATTTCTAAAGTGGTAGAGCTGTTCGGCCTAGTTAAGAGGTAAGGGAAGCTAGTAATTTAATTATGATTTTCTGGGTTTGTAATTTATGTTGGAATGTTTACATGTATGAATAATTGGATGATTGACTGGATTTGTGTTTAAATTAGGTGTATACTCGAAACTTGTGAACGAGTTGGGTTTTTTGTATTATAGCGTTTGACCTGTTCTATTAAGGAAGTGATTGGGAGAAATCGGTTATGTGATTCTTTTGATTGATGTTATTATGGTTTAGGTATATTTGGATAGGTTTGAATTGATTTATAATTCGAAAGTGGAGGATTAGATATTGGCAAAGATATTCTGGTTTGGTTAAGTTAAGCATTGTTCATAATTCTGTAGAAGTTCTACAGAATCATGTAGAGTGCCGACTGGTTACTGTTGACCGCTCGGTCTTGTTCTGTGCTCGGTTCTTAACTGGAGTTGCTCTCCTCGGAGTCCTACAAGTTCATGATCGTTCGGTCTTAGACGGGTTGGTTTCCTAGCGTAGCGCTCGGTCTTGTACTGGCGCTCGTTCTAGGCAATGCTCGATCTGGTACTAGCGCTCGTTCTTGGTAGTGCACGGTCTTATACTAGCGCTTGTTCTTGGTAGTTGATGAGACACCATTCTTCATTATACACTTAGCTTTCCGTACCATATTTTGTTAGTGAAGTGTGTTTAATTCTCTTTTTTAGTTCATTTTCACTATTTGGGCTTAATTTCAAGCTAACTCTTATTTTAATTAATTTGAATTATTTGGGCTTAATTATTTCAATCACTCTTTGTAGGACAAATGTTTTGAAAGGTTGACAAAAGGTTTGAACGTATTGCATTAAGCCGTATGGTCTGACAAATGTTTTGATCGAGCGATCTGACAAAGGTTTTGACCGAGCAATCTGACGGAGTCTTGATCGAACATCTTGACAGAGCACTACAGAACCGAACGGTCAGCTAGAGCTGCACCGAATGGCCGAGCATCACAAAATCAAACAGTATGTGGACGCATATATCGAACGGTTTGTGAAAACCCATACTGAATGGTGAAAGATGCACTCAATGGTCGAGCACCGAACAGTCTGTAGAACGCCAATGTCGAACGGTGAGAGAATGTAAATGTATGACCGAACGGTCTATGGAACTCGAGCTTAACTGTTGAACCGTACCACATAGCCTTAATGCATGAGTTTCCCTGAACCAGTCTGCATGGCTACACCGAATGGTCTGTGGATAACGACCAAACAGTCTTGTATTAAACGTGCACGAGTTCGTGAACCTGCATAACAGTCTTTAACCTATCGGTCTGAGCCCTTAAGGACCGAACGGTCAGATGCAATAACTAGAGGAACTTAGCAATAGTGTTGGAAGCACATTGTGGGACTTCAAGTGGGTGCCCACATCAATAGTGTAGCTTGATTTCGTTTTAGAAGATCATGGGGTCAAACCTTAAGACTTTGGGCCCAAATTTTAGGTCATTTTGTAGGACAAGCCCATTAGAAGGGAAGTTTGGTCTTTTGGGGTCTATATATCCCAAAATCACTTTCACCTAAAAAAAGCTCCCAGCCGCCACTTAGTTTTCTGTTCTTGGGGAGCATCTTCTTCCTCCTCCCCCTTTGGGAAGGTTTAGGTTTTGTTTCCTTTTTAATTTCATGTATTGAATCTTGTTTACATTGCAATTTAAGAGTTGAAATCATTGTTGCATCCACTTTTCAGTTTCATTTTACTGTTCATTGTCTTCTTCACTGTTACATTTTACTGTTCATCATCTCTTTCTCTGCTAGTTGCGTTTTATTGTTCTGCGAGTTACTGTTCATCTCATTTTCAATGACTGTTTCTATTCACATTTTGCGTTTCTGGAATTGCGTTTTATGCTTAAGTTCAATATATGCATTTACATTCAGCTGCATTTACATTTTCTGCATTCGGCGCATTTACTGTTCCAGCGTTTTGTTTCTGCGATTTGGTTTCTGATGCGTTTTCTGCATTTGTGTATTTCACTACTGTTACATTTATACCGATCGGTTAGTTTAGATTTCCTATGTTGTTGCGTTGTTTTTGAATTTAAATACCGTTCGGTCACTGCATTTAGACCGATCGACTTTTTTCTGGTTTACTGTTACTGAATTTACTTAATACCGTTCAACTTGTGTTTGTACCGTTCGATTGCATTTAGTTTTCCATTTACATTTTCATTCGCTCGCTGTCTTTTCCGTTCGACCCATTTGCATTTCCATACGCTTATTGCTTTAACACCGATGACCTTTTCGTCAGAACCGCTTGGCCTGTGACCAGAGTCGATCGGTTTGTAACACGCTTGTTGTTAGAAGCGTTCGGCCTTGTGAATAGGACCGTTCGACCTTGTGAAGAACACCGTTCGACTTTACCTTTTTGCACATTTATTTCAATGCTTTTGGTTCTGTTTAGTTATGTTTAACTTCAGTTTAATTTAATTTATTTTTCCTTGCAAAAACACTTTCAACCCCCCCCCCCCCACTATGTGTTTGACCTAAGTCTTGAAACACATTTCGTCCTTGAGAGACGACCTAGGAATCACTTTTTAGTACTATACTACATTCTTAATTTCACCAATGTTTCGGTCTTAGGTCTTTTGTTTTGTTAGTGTGTGTTGTGTTTTGTCTTGTGTTATGAGTGTGCTTTTTAATTTTTATGTATGTTGTCATGTTTGTTGCACTTAGATATCTTTAGTTGCATAATTCTATTGCATTCTTCCTTTCCCCCTTCTTTTTCCATGTCTACCTATTTTGATTATGTGAATACTGCTTCTTCTGCCTGTGCCTATGATTATGATTCTCCTTCTGCATCTAACTCTCATATTGCTTCTTATGCATATTCTACTGATTTCTATGTTGAGAACTATATGTTTCATCCTCAAACTCTTGAGAGACGGGGATGATGATCATTGCGTTTTCACCACTGGACTGATACATTTGCTGCCTAAGTTTCATGGTTTTGCAGGTAAATGCCCACATAACCATTTGGAGAAGTTCCATCTCATTTGCTCTACATTGAACCCTCCACATGTCCTATATGATCACATTTTCTTAAGGGCATTTTCGCACTCATTAGAAGGAGCAGCTTGGGATTGGCTTTATTATCTTCCTCTAGGATCCAAAGTTAGTTGGGAAAATCTTAAGCATCTGTTTATGGACAAATTGTTCCCTACTCAGCCTCATTTTGATTTGTATAACAACAATCCTGGATGGAATGATCCTAACTTGGGATGGTATGCCTCCACCAGTCCAGCAACAACAGCAGTTGCAGCTTTATGAGCCTGCCCAAATAGCTCCTCAGCCTTCTACTTCTGAGCCTACATTGCAGGAGTTGTTGGAGCAGATGACCATGCAAAACCTTCAGTTTTAGCAAGAGAACAGAGCATACCTTCAAAGCTTCAGCAATCAGATAGGGTAGATGGCCACTCAACTCAATCAGGAACAGTCTCAAGATTTAGAGGAATCACCATTTCAAACTGTTCAGATTCCTGATGATGTCAGTGTCATCCACATAGGATATGGGGAGCAAGTCATGAGCTTACTACTGCGCCACCTACTTTCTTACCCTCCTATGTCCCCACTCTTGCAGTTGAGGAGACTGATGAAGATTTTAAGGACCAGGCAGGTATAAGCAACAACTTTGAGCTAGGTAGACCATCTTCATCTTCCACTAGTTATTATCTGTTGATGTCTCCTATTCAATAACCCTACATGGAAGTGGAGGTAAACATATGTATGATTGATTCTGTTGTTGATCATCATGTTGTTCATGGGTATGTTGTTGATGATTATATTGTTGATGAGTATGCTGGTAATTTTAACTCTCTGCATGATGAGAACCACTTTATGCCATCCTATCTAAATACTTCTCATCTTTGCACTAAACATGAATTTGAGTCTATTATTGTTGATATGGCTTCTAAATTTGAATTTGATTCATGTTCTGAGAGTATTTCTGAGGTTCAGTCTAATACATTAGGATTGGGTGTTATACCTTTGCATGTCAATTCTTTGGAGCCACAATGTATTAACCATGTTGTAGGAACTCACAGTGGAAGACAAAGGTGCTACTAGCATACACAACAGTTTGAAGATCAATAGGCACCAACTGAACCCGCTCATCAACAATCCTTCCTTCTTGGATCCAACTGTGGAAGACATTTCCCTGCTAGATCAAATATGGAGGATGAAGCAGTTCTTCCTAAAAACTTCCTTGTTGGATCCAGTGGTGGAAAACATCTCCCTGATAGTGCAAAATTGGCAACTGCCACCATGACCAGGGGAGTTTTGTTTTCCCTTCTCCCCCTTTCTCTTCTTTTATTGCACTTGTCCATGATTTATTCACTGTTCTGATTTATGATCTTATGCTTATGACACATTGAGGACACTGTGTAGTTTAAGTGTGGTCTATTTGGGGAGATTTTGATTTTTCTTTGTTAGTTTTTGTTTTCTTTGTTAAATTTTTTCTATTTTAGGTTATTTTTGTCGTGTCTTGTGTACAGTTTTGCATCATTCTCTTCATTTTTGGATTTTGTTTAAGTTGTAGACTCGTCTTTCACTTCACTCGATTGATACTTATGGTTTGAAATTCTTGCTTTTCTTTGCTTGGGAAGATGATTATGATGTTTGAGAGGTTGATTTGATTGTGACAAATACCCTGTGTGAGATTTGAGCCACTTTATGTTCTTTCTTGTGTGATGTATCTCTTGATTGCTTGCACATATGCCTTGGCTTGACTCTTTTTGATAAATCTTGATGGATATGCATGTCTGGAAGTGATAAAGGCAGTTTTGTTCTTGAGCCTCCTCTCTAGCCAAATAATCCTACCTTGTTTTGATCCTTTGATAACCCCTTCGAGCCTATGCTTTTCCCTTTCTTTGTTTTGAAGCTCATACGCTAGCCCTAAGTGAAAAACCATGATTACCTTAACCTTAGGAAATTTTGGAGCTTTGGAAGTGTTTTGGGAACAAGTGCGGTCTTCTTGGGAATTTGATGAATTGGCTAGTTGGTTTCTCTTTTTTGTTGTTTTGTATATATGTGTGCATCTTGTCTCTTACAATTGTGTTCTAAAAAGAGAGAAAAGAAAAGAGACAAGATGAGAAATGAAAAAACAAATTTAGAAAAAAAAATTGAATAATGGAGTCAAGAAAAGGATTGAATTAGAGGTTTGAGTGTGATTTGACTGTGTTTACACTTGTTCCCCATTGCTCCTCTATTTCTTTTGGTTTATAGCTTCTCATCCATATGTTAGCCTCCCTTGTCCTTTGCCTCATTTCATCCATAAAAGACCTTTTGATTTGAACATGCATATGTTTTGGGTGTTGATATTGGAGACTTGCCAAGTTTGTTTGTGTTTTCTTTCTTGAATGCATTTAGTTGACATTGCTTACCTTATACACTTGAGAGAAACAATGATAATGCATATGTGAGGTTCTGTTGCTTCGGATTCACCTCTTGAGCTGATTGATTATGTTGCCATGTTTTGGAATTGCTTGGATGACTACCATTAATATTTGTTTCCTCTTATTATCTATGTGTAAGATGTTGTCTACTCCTTTTCTTTTTCCACAATCATTGAGGATTATGTATATATCTGCTTTGTGTCTTTGGTGTCTTTCTTTTTGTTTCCTAAAGATTATGTCACTCTCTTGATGTATTTAGAATGGTTCCTTCTTTTGTGTCTTGATTTTGCCCAAGAGTGCAAAAGACTAAGTGTGGTCTATTTTGATGAGTCACCGTTCTTCATTATACACTTAGCTTTCCGCACCATATTTTGTTAGTGAAGTGTGCTTAATTCTCCTTTTTTATCTCATTTTCATTATTTGGGCTTATCTTCAAGACTTATTCTTATTTTAATTAATTTGAATTATTTGGGTTTAATTAATTCAATCACTGTTTGACAAATGTTTTGACCGAGCCGTACGGTCTGACAAATGTTTTGACCGAGCGGTCTGACAGAGTCTTGACCGAACGTCTTGACAGAGCACTACAGAACCGAACAGTAAGCTAGAGTTGCATCGAATGGACAAGCATCACAGAACCGAATGGTATGTGGACGCATATACTGAACGATTTCTAGAAACCCACACCAAATGGTGAAAGCTGCACTGAATGGTCAAGCACCAAACGGTCTGTAGAACGCCAATGTCGAACGGTGAGAGAATGTATGACCGAACGGTTTGTGGAACCCAAGCTCAATTGTTGAACCGTACAGCATAACCTTAATGCATGAGTTTCCCTGAACCAGTCTTCATGGCTACACTGAGCGGTCTGTGGATAACTACCAAATGGTCTTGTATTGAACGTGCACCAGTTTGTGAACCTGCAGAACAATGCTTAAACGATCGGTCTGAGCCCTTAAGGACCAAACGGTCAGATGCGGTAACCAAAGGAACTCAGCAGCACAATTGGAAGTACATCTTGGGACTTCAAGAGGGTGCCCATGTCAGTAGTGTAGCTTAATTTTGCTTTAGAAGATCACAGGGTCAAACCTTAAGACTTTGGGCCCAAATTTTAGGTCATTTTGTAGAACAAGCCCATTAGAAGGGCAGTTTGGTCTTTTGAAGTCTATATACCCCAAAATCACTTTCACTTGAAAAAAGCTCTTAGCCGCCACTTAGTTTTCTATTCTTGGGGAGCATCTTCTTCCTCCTCCCCCTTTGGGGAGGTTTAGGTTTTGTTTCCTTTTTAATTTCATGTATTGAATCTTGTTTACATTGCAATTTAAGAGTTGAAATCATTGTTGCATCCACTTTTCAGTTTCATTTTACTGTTCACTATCTTCTTCACTGTTGCATTTTATTGTTCATCGTCTCTTTCTTTGCTAGTTGCATTTTACTGTTCTACGAGTTATTGTTCATCTAATTTTCAAGCACTATTTCTACATTTTGCGCTTCTAGAACTGCGTTTTATGCTTAAGTTCCAGTGTGTTTTTTTTTGCGATTTGGTTTCTATTGCGTTTTGAATTCTGCATTTCTGCATTTCACTGTTGTTGCGTTTATACCGACTGGTCAGTTTAGATTTCCTGTGTTGTTGCGTTGTTTCTGAATTCAAGTACTGTTCGATCACTACATTTAGACCGATCAGTTTTTTCTAGTTTACTGTTACTGAATTTACTTAATACCGTTGGGCTTGTGTTTGTACCATTGAAAACAAAAGAGAAAGAGAAAGAAGTGAAAGGTTACATAAATAGAAAAAAAAAGGAGAGAGAAAGAGAGAGTTTGGTAAAAAATGGTGGTTCTATGTGGGACCTACCTTGGAAATGAGAGAAAATATAATTTAATGGTTTTGGGGCCACTTGAAAAGGTAGATGTAGAAGAGAGTGTGTTTAGAGTAAAAACGGAGTGTATTGGAATTAGGTGTTTTCTTTTATGTTGGGAATTTAGTAAAAAGTGGGGGTGCACTAGAAATGTTGTTCTAGTTGATGGAGGTGTGAAATTAGTAATTTCACGAGGGTGTGTGAGTAGGAAAAATAATTAAATTAATTTATTTAATTGTTTGTGATTTTAATTAATTGTTGGTCATTGAATTTGGTTGACTTTGTATATGATTGTGATATGTATATGGTTGTGATGGTGAAGTTGTGAGAGCAAACGTTCTGTCATTTCCTTAGAACTTTTGTGGGTTAAATATATTTTTGATCCCTTAACTTTTATCGAAAATTGGAATTAGTCCCTCTTCAAAACTTTGGCCTAATTTAGTCCCCAAACTTTAGAAATGTGTGAATCTAGTCCTTTTAACTAAATTTTGTTATGTTTATTTGATGTTTCAAGTGCGTTTCATGATAGCATTTGAGTTGTTTACACCGTTTGACACATTTTTGCTTCTATGTTCACTGAGAAATGCGTTTGAAACATCAAATAAAGTTAACAAAATTTGGTTAAAAGGACTAAATTCACACATTTTTAAAGTTTGGGGACTAAATTAGTCCAAAATTTTGAAGAGGGACTAATTCCAATTTTCGCTGAAAGCTAAGGGACCAAAAACATATTTAACCCAACTTTTGTCGAATCAATGGTGTTCGTATTGCGATACGATAGTGTGTTGAGTCTCTACGGAGATTGAGATTCGAGTGTCACCCTTTCCTCGTGCGCAAGGACTAGAGAGGGTTGGATGTCTTGCCCAATGACTTCGGCTCGTGTGAGTATAGTGCTTGGTGGGTGCGCCTAACCGAAGTTTTTACTCGTAATTCCTTGAGGAGTTGGGGAGATAGGTCTGAAGTAGCGATGGAAAACGGCTCGAATCGCCCTGTTTTGTGAAACAAGTTTGGTACGACAAAATTCAAGTAAACAACAAAAGCTTGTGTAAATGATTTGAGTTGTGAGTTTAATATTGTGATGTATTGCGATGTTATGACTATGATAGTCTGAATGGTGATGATCTAAGTTATGAGTTGAATACTGAGATGTGTTTTGATGTTATGAATATGTTAGTCCGTATTGTGACGTTATGACTATGTTAGTTTGTAATGCGATGGTATGATGTTAAATCATATACTATGTTATGTTCTTAGTTACTCACCCTTCCTTTTGTGGTTGTGGTTCCATCTACAATGATCGTACTTGTACGGGAGTAGATGGCGTTGCAGATAAGGCAGGGTAGGAGTAGCGCGGCGAGATATATGGGATTAGTTGTTGGGAATTTTATTATGCTTAAAGTATTTTTTTATATTTCTAAATAATGGATTTTAATAATTGTAAGTTTTGAATTTTATATTATAATACGTTCGGACTTTTGATGTTTTATTTGCTTCCGTGATTTTATATAAACGTTATAAGCGATGACATTTAAAGTTAAAAAAAAATTGGCATAAATTTCAGATTTTATTATTTTCAAGTGGCTCTCCATTAGGGGTGTTACACCACCTATCTGGCAAGGAAGTCTCCATTATAGTTAACGTGAAGGGGAGTAACCCGGTCGTGTTCACGATTACCACGTACGGGTTATCCCTGTGGCCTTTTGTACTACCTTCATGTATGGTTTTACAAGGGTCCTCACACAACCTGGTCGGGGTAGTCTGGATTGGTGCAAGAGGCATTAAATGTCTTACACTTTATTCCTAGCGCATAGCTACATTCTCAACCTGGAGGGTCGTCACCTCATCTTCATACTTATGTTGCATCTTCTCCATCTACCACTGCATGCTCTTAAGCATCTCAAGCTGATCAGGTTGATTCTTTCACTCCTCCGTTGCTACATTGGTTGTTATGTTCCTTGTGGTCACCATCGGGTTTAATTATTGATCACTTAACCCCACAATGGGTGCCAAAATGTTTTGGGTGTGGGGTTAAGGTCAATAGTTTAGGTCACGTTGTGTCATTTGAAGTCCAAATGGTATCAAGAAAAGCAATCTCCCGTTCATCTGAACCTTTTGGAGGATACCTGTCGAAGATACTATGATGCCAAAATCAGCTTAATATTTGACAATTAGCAATTAATGCAATAGTAAATGCACGTAACCTACCTTCTTACCTCAAACTTTTATTTATAGGTTTTGTGGTGGACTTTTGATTAACGTTTGACCTAATTATGGTCTAATTGTGAATACTTATACTTTACCCTTAAGTTGATCAACTTTAAGGTTAATCTACTTAATCCAATTCATGACCGACTAGTTTGTCTAGTGGCTGACTGAACTTGTTGTCTTGCTCATCAAGCTGGTGATTAACTATCTAAGCTAGTACATGACCAACCGACCTATTTGGTGACCAACCGATCTCGTTGACTTACACTTTGAGATGTGGGATGTTCATTCAGGTTAGTGTAGGACCAACCAACCTTTTTGGTATTGTGTCTAGGCTGGTATAAGGTCCTTCGGCCTGTTTGGCGCCTGGCTAGCTAGGCTAGCTGGTTGACCAACCAGCCTATAATTGATTGTCTAAACTATGGTTGACCAGACAATCATACGGTACAATGCATATCACTTGAGTGTTGAATGACGGTTTGAGTGATATTCTTTATTTGCTTAACAATTTTCTTTATAGCTTGAGTGATGAATCAAGCAAGAAGTTTTATCACCATATTTTAAACAAGATTTAACTCCTCGCTTGAACATCTCTTTGGTTACTCTAGTGTTGAGCTTGTTCTAGTTATAACTAATATTTTTTTACGTATATTTGGATGCTTTTGTAACTAAAAACTACAAAAATGTTTAAAATTTCTTCTTGAGCTAGGTGATATGCTTAAATGACATCTTTGGATGCTTTTATCTTTCTTTTTCTAATTTTCTATAAAAATATATTTAGAATATATAATCGCAATATATCTTTTAAGATATTTTCAGATATTATGTGCAGACAAGTGCCATTATAAATTTACTTATACTTGATACTTATCAAAATGTAAAAATAAAGGATAATTTAAGGAATAATTAAGGAGTTACCAAGCATTTGCATAGGAAATACAAGCCATGAAAAAGAACATGAATATTGATGTTCCCTTTTTGTCATTCTCATTTTCACTTTTTGAATATTGTTGTTCCCTTTTTTATTCTCATTTTCACTATTGTCTTTTTGAAATAAGACTTTCCTTCTCATAGATAGACAATGATTTTATTGTAGATTTTAAGGTAGGCGTTTTGCCATTTAGTCGTCTGAAGACATTTTAAACATGCATATGCATGACATGTTCATCAAAGCATAATGCATAACACAACATGACAATATTTACTATATATGAAGCAAAGCTTTAACCAAGATTAAAGCATATATACAATTACTTATAACGCAATTAAGCATAAAATTACAACTCGAAAACCTAGTTAAACTTCTAGATGAACGCATAAAAGCAATCATCATCAAAACCAATTAGTCATATATACCTAATATCACTACAAAAATTATTAATATTACCGACGGCATTACCAACAGATTTTGAATTTTATTTACCGACGACCAAAAGCCTTCGATAAATCCGTCGGTAACTAACATATACATTACCGATAGACATGTTCCATCGGTAAATCCGTCGGTAAAAAGAGCGGGAATTTTTTTGCCCAAATTTTGCCCATATATTGCCTCTAGTGTCAATATATGTGGCAAAGACGCTCATTTCTCCTCATTTTCTTTACCAACTCAGTTTCACACCACCACTACTCATTTCTCCTTACCGTCTTGTGGCTTCAGCTCTCTACCATTGCGGGTTGCTCTCCACCATCGCAGGATAGTCTCCACCATCATGGGATGCTTTCAACTTTTTCGGCGAGCTCCACTTTTCCAGCAAGCTCAAGTTTTTTGGTGGGCTGTTGTAGAGTTTATTTGTGCGATTAGGAACATCACCGATGCTAAAGCGATCTCAACTCTGCATGATAAAACGACACAACATCACCGGTCCTAAATTTTTCCGGCGAGCTCAACTCTCTATGATAAAATGACACAACATCACCGGTCCTAAACTTTTCTGGCGAGCTCAACTCTCCATGATTCCCCATGGTTATTCGCGTGATGCCGTTTTGGTGGCGGAGTTCGTGGAAATGAAAAAAAAAATTGACACTGTGACGAAGGAAAAGGAAGAAGATGAACCAGGTCGCGACATTTGCCAATGAATTTACCGAAGGCCTAGATCCTTCGGTAATTACTGAAGCCTTTACCGACGGCCAAAATTTTTTGGTAATTATCGACGGACGAAAGATCCGTCAGTAAAGTTTACCGACAACGTTTTATCGACGGTATGTTGGCCGTCGGTAAGCCGTCGATAAATGCTAATTACTGATGGATTTTATACATTACCGACGAATTATGACCGTCGGTAATCTCAATCATTCTTGTAGTGTATATTAAAATAAGTTTTTTTTTAATATATCATACAGTCATGTTACGCGAATGTATTGACCCGTGAACGTTAGATTATTATGAATAGACTGTATTAGACTCTCTTGGTCAAACTGTATAGAGTATATCAAATCATCCAAATATGTCGTGTACAACTTAAAATCTTTAAAAACAAACATCTCTTTTATATGCAAAATTTTCAATGTGATAATATTTTTTTTGTCATAATGCAAAATCATTATGTATGGAAACAACCACAAACTGCCACATTTTATTTTTAGGTTCATCAATTTATATTAACTAAAGTTTGAAATGAATTTTACTTGTAACTGGATCTAGAAAGTGTTAAACATATTCGCACAAAGTTCGGTGGAAATTGAAAGTTATCAAGTGCTCCAACCAAAATCCCAACACACCATGCATGTATCTTATCTTTTTTGTCTATAGGTAGGATATCCATAATCGTGGGATGTAAGCCAAGTTGAAGGAAATAAAAGAAAATGATGTAAATGGGAAGAGTTTTAGAAAAGGCTATTGATATAGGTATAACTAAGTTTATTCAGAAAGAAAAGTTTCCACTGTAATGGTAGTATTTAGCGTGGGAATTATACCTTATTCCATTTCTGCAGCATATACCCGTGCAAGACCACAATACACCACTTGGCACACATCTAGTTTTAACCTCTTTCGTTTACGGATAAAACAAAACTTTACACATAATCTAGGAAGTGGGTAACTCCATGTAATCAAATTGCTCTTCTTCCTTGCGTGCTGAAGCTTCAAGTTTTTGCTCCGGAGCAGGACCATAAGCCCAACATATAACAAGAAAGTAGAAGTAGTTAAGTATACTTAAACAAGTGAGCAGTGCATAATAGTAATTCAGATGACCCTTGTTAATGTTTGTTGAAAGCCAGCTCTCATTCCCTCCAACACTAGTGACCTTGTCCACAATACTCACCAACAAATTTCCATATATATCGACGGCAGCAAGCTGAAGAGTAAAAAGGGCCATCGCAAAACTAGACATGGACTTGGGTATATAAGTGTAGAAAAACTCAACCTGACCAATTGGATTGAAGCCCTCAGCAAATCCAAGCAAAACAAACTCAGGAACTAGCCATAAAACTGACATGTGAATTACAGCGTTAGGTTGGTCCTCAAAGCCTTCTTCAATGGCCGTTTTTCGTCTCATAGTTTCAACTACAGCTGATGTTGCCTTACTTGCACATACGAACAACAATCCTATCCCTATTCGAGATCTACAGCTGAATCCTCTAGGTATGTCCATGTATTTTGCAAGCAGAGGTACCATTACACGATCATAGGTGGGAATGATTATTGATACAGTGATTACGATGACAAGATTGAAGGATCCTGCAGGCATTTTGAAAGTGCCAAATAGTGTTCGGTTCATGGTATTTGCTTGGACAGTAGAGAATGTGGTTTGGGAGGCAACCATAAAGATGCCAGTAGACCACATAGGAAGAACTCTGAGCAAAGATTTCAGTGATTCCACCTGTCTTACTGTGCATTGGCTCCATGATCTAAAACTGATCCGTAAGGGTTTGTCAGTGTCTCGGGATTTCTTATTATGCAAGCTTTGTTCAAACACCTACAGAAGAATATAATATTTACTCACTTCAAATTATTCATAAACAGTGTGATGGAATTACTCTGCATTCACAAATTAAGTAGAGTTTGTAAATAGGAAGCTGAAACATCCTTAATGAAGATTACAAATTACATTCAACACAGTTAACGTCTAATTGTCATTAATCAATATAATAGAGATACCATTTGCTGTTAATCATGTGAAATATATGGAGACAAAAGAACACTTGAGAGTGAAGTTAGATCATGAGGGCAAGCACAAGTACCTAAGGCTATCAGTGGGGACCATGAGAGCTGGATCACATTCTTGATAATACTGATCAAAACTATCAGGAAGGCAAAGTTTTCTGTTCTTTATGGCCACCACAACTACTTGAACAAAACTAGTGAGTAAGCTATGACCGGGTTTTGCTTTGACATAAATTGGTGAACCAAGAATGAAACTGACAGCTGATATGAACATTAGCGCAACAGGTACTCCAAATCCAATTTTCCATCCAAGATTTTCTTGAATGTACACAATTACGCTCAAAGCAATCATAGTTGATAAAGCAATTGAGGTATAATACCAATTAAAGTAGCTATCCAAGGGCCTCCCGTTTTTGGGCGTTTCTCTAATTGTTAGTTGATCTGCTCCAAATGCTATGGAACAAGGTCGGATGCAACCAGCTCCAATGGAGATTAATCCCATGGAAATGAACAAAACTGCTAGTTGAATTGCGGTAGCAGAACTGCAGTCTAGCATGAATGATTCACAGGAAGTTCTTAGCTCTGGTATCATGGCAGTTAACCACAAAATTGTTAAACCCTATGAGAGACAAGAAATATTATCACCATATTAGGAAGGTAACATCAAAGATTCATAAATGTCAAGTTCTTCTTAGGATATTTCCTGGGAAAAAAACCAATCGAGCACTACGGAACACCCTTTGGAAGGGTGCACAAAACTAAGCCTTGGCTGATTACTCTACCCTACATCAGTTTAAGCAATTACAAGTATATGGGCGTTTTCATGCAGTAACCAACAAACGCGAAACTTGAAATATGATTTAATTATAAATAAAAGGTTTAATAGCCAATTTAGTCCCCACTTTGGTTGAAAAATCTCAATTTAGTCCCTAGTTATAAAAGTGTTTTACATTAGTCCTAACTTTTAAAATAGTGGATCAGATTGGTCCTTTCTGTTAAATATAAGTTAACGAAATTAATGGATGATGATGTGACACAACTTAAAGCTGATGTGTTAGCTTTAAGTTGTGTCACATCATCATCCATTAATTTCGTTAACTTATATTTAACAGAAAGGACCAATCTGACTCACTATTTTAAAAGTTAGGACTAATTCAAAACACTTTTATAATGAGGGACTAAATTGAGATTTTTCAACCAAAGTGAGGACTAAATTGGCTATTAAACCTAAATAAAATTTTGCTGCAACGCAAGTGTTTAGGCGTCTTGATTTATGTAATTCTGCAATTAGTTTTAAAGGATTTTTTTAGAGTTATCAAAACGGATAATCCGACTCGACCTAGCCCCAATTCATCACTGGTTGGTCACTTAGTGAACCAATCCAATCCGACTTTTATTACCGAATTGAAAAAATTTGAACTGACCCAACCTACCACGGATTGGTGGATTAAAGAGTTGATTCACAAACTTATTTAATTATAAGTTTTTTTTAAAATAAAAAGTTACAATTTTTTTTTAATTCAAAATAAAAGTTACACTTTGTTAAACTCCATACACAATTCAAAATAAATAAAAAATTATTATACAATCCAAACGTAATCCAAAATCATATACAGAAAAAAAAACAAATAAATTTTAAAATTAATAATTTTTGTAACATTCTTCCATTGATAATATTAGAATCTTAAATAAATAAATTTATAATATTTTTTTCTCTTAAAATATCTTCTTCATTATTACCATCTACAATATAATAAAAGAAATGCTAACTAAAGAGTTGGACTCTAAGTAAAATAGATTGAAAACTAGTCCACTTTAAAAGAAATTAATCTTTTTTCAAATCAAAATCTAATTCGGATTGAGATCACTATATTTTTAACACATTAAAGATAACAATAAATATCTCAAGAAACACTGTTATTAAAATAACCCCTTTTCTCTCTCTTATTTTACTTTTATCAACGTGATTTATTTGGAGGCCAAATTAAAACAAAAATCAATATTGTGTAAAAAACTAAAGTTTGAAATGGAAGAAATAAATCATTGTTCTAGAAATAAAAAAGAGATAAATTATTATTTACTTAATTCTAGAAATGAAAATCTCAACAGTTATGATAACTAATCAAAATTAACTTAGAATCAAGTAATTTGATTTTTTTTTTAATTTTTCTTTATAAGATGCAATGATGATGAGATGAGACTTACAAGAAGGCTGGAGAAGGAACCGATGGAAATGACGAGGAATCGACCAAAGTAAGAATCGGAGAGGAAGGCCCCGAAGATGGACAACATATTGGACATGGCAGACCAATTATTCATCACTTTTGTACCGTCCACAATAGCCATTCCGTAACCATTCATCAGGTACACTATCATGTTGGGCATGATTCCGTAGCTCGCCACCTTCTCCAGACACTCGTTCACTGAATTCACTCCACAATCAAGGTAACCAAAACGGCGCCATTTATAAATCAAACGGCGAATAGCGAACAAAGCGAGGAGAGAATTGTACCTATGATGAAAGGCATGGTTCGCAAACCTCCCTTCCCATTTTCGGATTCAGAAGACCAAGAAGCTCCATTTTCCAAGAGATTATCGTTCGCCGCACCAGAAGAGTCCATTTTTTCCGTTTCTTTTTCGAGCGTTGAATTTAAGAGCGACTGATGCAAAAACGTTGGTGGAGTTTTATAACGGAAAAATGTTTCATGATTCCCAGAGTACTCGTCTACCTACATTTTAAGAGAAAAAGATAGAAAAAAAAAGTGTGATATATTTCTTAGAATTATGACATGATTAAAGGAAAGAGACAGATAGAAGTCTGTGATATTTGTCTGAACGTGACATCTGGCAGCAACTTAAATGTACGTGTGTGAAGTGCATTGAAATGTGAAGAGTTATATATATACGTGTGTTTTCTTTTCTTTTTTCCCCGAATTAAATATAATTTGAAGACAATGATTCTCACTAGGAAATCTATTCTCAATTTATTTACTTAGATCATTTAATTGTATAAGAATAAAAGTCTTAACACTGAAGGTGTTTTGTATTTGCCTCGAAATTGACTCCCAGTAAGCTGATTTCTATGCAGAAATTTTTATTGTTTTCAGAACTTGTTTTTTGGATTTATTATTATATTTAAGTAATGAATAAAGGAAGAATAGTTTAAATAATAGAATTTAATATAATATACTGTATAAATTTATCAAAGTGAAAACAATTTATTAGAATTATTATAAATATATTCAAAGGTTTATTTTATAAAAATATATATTTTTAATTGAATTTCATTATGTTAATAATAGAGATTTTTTCCCAATAAACCTATTTAACCCAAAAAAAGAAAACAAATAAACCCAAATACATTCCTCTCTAATCTATTTAGACCTATCTAGTGTTGATAGTCCAGATTTTGAATTATGGGAGACTGGAGGTAGTGTTATTTGGTACAGGAACACATGTTTGAATTTAGCTTCTACAAATCAAATGTTGGCCTTATTTTACTTTCTTTTATAAAGACTTTTAAAAAGAAATAGAAAAATTAAAAATTAAAATTTATATATATATATATATATATATATATATATATATATAATAGAAAGTGTTGAATATAATTTTAATTTTGAATTTATAAATAATAAAATACATTGATATAAGTTAAAAAGAATACATTGTTATATAAATTATTATTAATAGTATGATTATTTTTATAGTTACGTGTGATGATATTTAAGTTTTGATATGTTGAAAAAAAAAAGTTAAGTAGTGCTTAAAGATTTTGAACAATACAATGAAAATGTACAATTATTTTAAATGTTTATTAAAAAAAATTACTTTGGGTTAGTTATGTTGATTGTTTTTGTTGGTAAGATAAGATTAAGGGTGTCAGAATCATTAATTTCAGCTATGAGAGGAAGTCAGGTGTTAGTGTGAGGGTTTAGAAAATTCAAAAAGTGGAGGACAGGTATGTGTAGCGGATTGGTCGATCGGTTTTTGACGGTAGTATATAAGAAATTCCTTCAAACGTCGAGCCAATTCCTACATGCATTTCTTCTCTCCAAATTCTGAGTTTCTCCTCCTTTTCTCCACAATTCTCCTTCTTCTCTGTAAAAATCCTCACTTTATCCATCTTCTGATCATCATCTAGGCTGTGTGTGAGTTCTTCCTTGGTGGCAAGAAGTTCTTTTCCATCAATCTAGTTGTTGTGAGAAGTGGGTAAGTAAACTCATTCGTTCTTTTTAAGTTTCGGTATTTTCTGGAACACTATTCAGCTTGCATGTGTTCTTCATCTATCTTTTTCTGAACCTGATTCTGTTTTGATCCTCTGGTTGGTCCTTTTTCACCAATCAAAATTGTAGTGGGTTGCTTTAGAAGTGATTACTGGTGAGCCAAAGTGGTGGAGGCTTAGAAAGTGCATAAGTTTATTCAAGTTAAGGGAAGCTAGTGATTTAATTATATTTTTCTATGTTTGAAGTTGATGTGTGAATGCTTGATTGCATGAATGATGGTATTTTTGATTGAATTGTATTCATATTCTGTGTTTGGCCGAGACATGTGAATTGGATTGGAGTTTCTTGTTGTAGAATGTTTGGTTAGTTCTGGTTTGGAGAAGATAGTGTGTGAAGATGGGAGTGGTGAGCAGTGTGTAATAGGTTCAGTGGAATAGGTTTAAAATAACTCAGAAATCACATTTGGAGGTTTAGAAATTAAGAAAAATTATCTTGTTTTGGTTTAAGAAGTGTTATTCAGAGATTTGTTTTGTTTACTATTTGATTGTGTTACGTACTCAGTCATTAACTGAGTTCGGTCTATTAGCAGTATTATCTATTTATGATCGTTCGGTCTAATCGCAGTGTTCTAATATTAAACTAGTGTTTGGTTTGGATAGAGTATCCAATAATCTCTAAGTACTCGGTCTAGTATAATATTCGGTATAAGTTTTTAAGAGTTTCAGTGTAAGTTATGAGTGTGCGGTTTAAACTCTTTGGGTTGGGTTAAGTGCCCAGTAGTTGGTTTCTAAGGTGGTCGGTCAATAATAGCGTTCGATCAGTTTCTTCTATTTTGTCTCTTATGAACCGTTCGATTCTCTTGGTTGTGTAATTGTGAAGGTGTTCGGTCTCCAACGTTCACATGTTCTCTTTATTATGTGAATGGAAATATAAATGATGAATGATATTGTGGTAAATATGAGAAGGTTGAATTTTTTAATACTGTGGAAGAGAATTCCAAGGCGGAATGTCTTGTGTATGGTTATTGATTTGTAAAGTATGAATATGGATATGCTAAGCTGGTGTTCATCTGGAAATTCTATGAGTATCATTCTCACATAGAGAGAGGTATATCATTTGTGAGAATAGTAGTAGGTCCTACCACCTCAGGGTACCGAGGTAGGTATGATGGGATTAACCTTGGGTAGTAGCTTGATTGGTGTCATCTGTTACACTACCACAAGTGCAAGGACGACTGTAGCTACATATTCATACAATTCGGATGGTCAAGTCATACTGTTCGGTTTATATATATTTATATAAATTATGATGTTTTGGTTGTATGTGAATGAATTATATTCATTGTTGTATGATGTACCGTTCGGTTTCATATGGATTGGACTTGCATGAAATGCATATATGTGTTTATAATTAAATTACAATAGCTTATCCTATTTTCTTGTTTTGTCTTGTCTTGTCCATTCGATTTTCTTTTCCCTTGTGATGATCATCCTTTAGATGTGAGCAGAAGGTGACCAGTGTTCGGTGGAGCAAGTGTTGGAAGGCGAGGATCGTGTCGCCTAAGTCATGACCGCTCGGTCATCCGTTGTGGATAGTTTTGAATTGGATAGTTTTGAATTGGACCGTTCGGTCAATACAATTAGTTTACTTTTTGTAAACCGATCGATTTATACAGTATGTTGTATAACTGTTCGATATTCCTATATTTTGTATCAAACTTATGATATTCTGTAAAGTTTTTAGTTTTATGGTTATTTTGGATAACTGTAATTGTTAAATACTTTACTCACTCTTAATGAACTGATCTATCATATTATTATATGTGATTAATCTATGATATAGTATTATGCTATATTTTGGAGATGTTACAAATAATAATCTTATAATTCAACAATAATCATTTAATATATTAGAACTGGATAATGTTTGCTAATTACATAGAAAGTTTACCTAAAAGAGTACTATATTTATTGGATTAAGTTAATTCCAAATCATCTTCGAATGACAATAGAAAATTTCACTTAAAACAATATTTATTAAAATCTAAAAAAAAAGTTAGAAGCATAAAAGCATTAAAGGAGTCTTATAAAACAGTTAAAAGGATTAGTTGTGTAAGAACAAGTAAAATTAAAATCAATAATTTCAAAGATTGATTTCATTTAAAATATTTTTAAGGGAAAAATTCGTTTATTAATTATAATATAAAAATATTTATTTCATTTAAAAGTATTTAAATTTTTTTCTAATAGATAAAATAATTTATTAATTATTTAATTTTAAATTTTTGTTTTATTTAATATATTTTTAAGAGATAAACTCATTTATTAATGGTTTATTTTAAAATGGATTTTTCATTTAAAATTTTTTTAAGAAATAAACTGGTTTAGTAATTATTTAATTTTAAAATATTTATATTATATAAAAACATTTCTAGGAGATATTATTTTATTAATTATTTAATTTAAATTATTTAGTTTATTTAAAATATTTTCTAAGTGATAATATGGTTTATTAATTATTTTATTTAACATATTTATTCATTTAAAATATTTTTTAAGAATAAAATGATTTATTAATAATTTAATTTAAAGTATTTATTTCATTTGAAAATTAATTATTTAATATAAAAATCGATTTGATTTAGAAATTATTTTGAAAGATAAAATGGTTGATACTTTGAGATTCTAAAAGTTATACTAATTAAAAAATTTACAAATAAAGTTAAATATTTTAAGTAAAAAATAAAACGATTTGGAAGATATAATTAAAATATTTCTTTTAATTTAAAAATATTATGATAAAAAACAAACTAATTTAATAATATTATTTTATAATAATATTAGACTAGATAAAATAAGGCTAGGATATTCATATAATAGAAGAAATAAATATTATTAGATTATTATTTATTTTTAAGATAATAAAATATTTTGATGACAGGTATAGTTAATTAAAATGATATATATGTGTGTGTGTTGCAGAATTAGTTTGTCAGTGCGGAATTTTAAAAATAAAAATAAAAATAAAATGAAATAAAATATATTATATTATATATATAAGGATATATTATGATTTATTATATATATATATATATATATATATATATATTGAGAATATCGTATATAAACATATATAATTTTGGAAGAAAGTTGAGATGAGATTTGTTTTAATCAGTTTATTATATTATTTTGTGTCCTAAATTTCGTACGGGATAAAACTAGTTTATTAGTTTAATCCTTATCTACAAATAGAGTGAATTGGGTGATTATACATAAAAAAGAAACTTGTGGAAATTGGTGAAGAAAAGGTTATAATTTTTAGATAGAACACCAACTAGATAACTTGGTTGGGTTGTGAATTTCTCAGTGTGTATGTCTCGTGATATTCGGTGTGAATTAATGCAGATTTTATCTTTTGAAAAAAAAAACAGTAAAAGAAGTTAGAATGTGAGCTGTGAATTCTTGTGAATAAAATAATCACACCGATTATTTTAGTTTTAAAATAATTTAATAATATAAATAAAATTTTTTAAATTCGTTTTGTTATCTAAAATATTAAATATTTTTTTAAAACTTTTTTTAAAGTTTTCTTTTTTTATTCTACAAAATCTAGCTTTCCGATCATCTGTTTGACGATTTAGAAGTGCCCAAGAGATCACAATAATGTCATTTTCATTCCTATCCGATCAGTTTCTAGTATAGAGCAAGTAAGTTTCTATTTGTTTTCTTTATTTCTTAGTCTATGATCATACTTAGGAAATGCCTTCGCATTTTTCTTTTGTGTTTCTTTCATGACTCTTTGTTAATGTGAGGTCTTAAGGACTCACTACGATCATAATTTGGAGATTTATAGGCGTTTTTAGAGTTCCTTGTGCTTAAAGCAACAATTGAGCTGTGTAAAGCTATGATAGTTTGAAAATTAGTGTTTGTCTTTAATGTGAATTATGAAAAATGATTGATGGTTTATATGATAATATGATTAGTAAATTGTAAATTGAGATTATTATTTTTGTGAAAATTATGTTTAAGAAGAATAATTAATTGTATATTGCTTGACGCTTTGTATAAATTCTGTGTTGGCTTGTAGAACTCTTGCAAATGTGGTGATAGTAGCAGGAAGTCCTAGTCTAAGAGTTTTACCTTGGCCTAAGGTGTTGGTTAACAAACTAACCTTGTGTGATAGCTTAGGGTGGGCTATTTGTTTCACCACTGCAAGTGCAAGAGTTGTCATAACTTGACATTCATACTAAATCCGGATAGTCAAGTCTATGTTTATTCCATGTTTTGAGGATGTTCAATTTCTTGACTTGAAATGTGATCTATGTTGAAATCTTGAATATTTTATGTTATTTCTGTTTACACTACCTTACCCTTGTTTCTATGTGTTTTTTGTTCAGCTATATTTATGTACTTGTTTGGGTGATGATCATCTGGTGGGTATAAGTAGATGGAGATGATGTCACGGTGAAGCAAGCATTAGGTGGAGTTGACCTAGAGGCATAGTAGTTTTAGTGTTTATTATGTTTTAGATTTGGTGATTTTAGATAATCATTCTCGTGTACAATTTTGAGCTAAGTGTTTTGTATATAAAGTTTGTCTTTATGGTTATGTTAGATGACTGTAAATTCACTTTATATTACTGCTTGTTAATTGTTCTACTTTACTAAAGATGTGATTATTCCTTTATAATATTAATATTATTGAAAATGGGATGTTACATAGCACCTTGATTTAGGATTCCACAAATAAGTTATAAAACCTTCTTATTTGCGGAAGCTAAAAATTTAAAATCCTTTTAAATTGAAGTAAAACGAAAATCTTATTCATTTAACCTAAATTAAATTAAACCATAATCAAAATCTAAACCTTTCAAATAAAATCACGAAAATCATTACATTATTAAATAAAAAAAGTTTTTCAATAAACCCTAAAGTTCCCTAAACACTTATTAATTCTCACCGATTTACTCATCAACTCGAACATATGTAGAATCAATTGCTCCCTATAACAACATAACTTATAAGATCATCGCACAAACACAAACAAGCAAGGGTGAGCTAACAAAATAAACATCAAAACAACAATATATCATAATAACTCAATTTTCAAATCAATACTACATCCTTACCACACAAAAACTTCAAAGACAAATTATAAAAAACATCTCAATCCAAACAACACTTCAACTCAACCTAACCATGCCAACACCATCAATCACCATAAATCTATGTCATCTTTTGTACTTCAACTCACTCAACCTGTTTTCCAAAATAGTATGCTCACTAAAGTAGGAATTTCGTGCTCACTAAAGTAGGACCTATTTCCCAATTTAAGACTTTCTTATCTACCAAAACAGGGTCTACTCACAGAAGTAGGACTTTCTTGCTCACTAAAGCAAGGCCTAAAAATAGGACTTTCCTGTTTACCAAAATAGGACGTAGTCACCAAAGTAGGACTTTTATGTTCACAAAAGCAAGGCCTATTTACCAAAATAGGACTTGTTCAAGTGTTCCACCAAAGAGTATGTAAGAAATAAAGTGTTAGTAATCACACGAACCAACACCGCATAATGGTTCATCATCGAAACATCATAACTCATTCAAACCCAACTCTTTGTCCCACTCAAAGGATATGCATGGCATTAAACACCAAAATCCATATAAAAGAAATATGGTCAAACCTTAAAGTGCATTCAACACATACAACACATGAGCAAAGTCTTATGTCCTTCCCATGAGCAAATCCCAATGACAATGTTTACCCTAAGATAAAATTTAAAACACAATCCCACAATTTACCACACAATCATTAAACAACAAGAAAACATGATAAGCATTAAAGCACTCACATTTGAAGCCCCTACAATAGGAAGAAAATATACCCCTACACTTTCCCTAATCAATTCCATGTAACACATTGCCATTTGCACCAATGCAATTGCCACATACAACATGGTACACATAAACACAACCACAATTGCTCATTCACTTTACACCACATACATGACCCATCTAATGTAATTACCACATGCATCACTTTAGCACAAAAAGCCCAAAGCCAGTCCGAGGGCTCTAGGTCAGGGGCCCTAAGCGCCACCTGCACAGACTACGCAGAAGCTGATTTCTGGTGTGCCTGCGTTGAGGGCCCCTTAGCAGGGGCGCTGAGTGCCAGTTACATGCACTGTAGGGCGCCTGCTTGCCCTCATTTAGGGCGCTCAGCGCCAACCTTCTCATAAGCTCGTCTAGTTGCCCCTTCAAGGGGATGAACGCCAGTTTCAATGCACCGTAGGGCGCCTGGTTGCCCCACTTAGGACGCTGAGTGTCAACGACGTTGGCCCATGATCCAATTTTGATCTATTTAAGGACTTGCACACCCTAGGATTGGTATGTTTTGATGGCTGAAGCTCAAAAACACACTTTTCGACCCTTTGGAGCATAATTGGGGATGTGGGAGCTCTCCCCTTATCTTTTTAGGGTTTTTATCTCATTCTTCCATTGTACACTAAGGTTCTCCATGACGATGGAGACCTAAACTCATTTGTTGTTGGGGAAGATGTAACCTTTAAACTTTCATGTCTTTGAATCTGTTTTAAACATTTTGTGCTTCTTTCATTGAATGTGAGTGATTTTCTTCTATTTGTAATGCTAATTATGTTTTGACCATTCATAGTTTGATGTTTAATTTGTCTAAGTATTGGAAAATATCTTATGAATCATGATCTGGAGGATTTCACCCAAAGGAAATATTTCCTAGGGATAGGGATTTGACGTTTGGTTATCTTAAGCTTCTTTTCTTAATGCGGAATTAGTTATTAGGGATTCAAGGGATTGAGGTCTAAAAAAATTGAGACTAGGCTTTTTACGCTGAGGGATCGGGTTATAAGTAATTTAGAAAGTGTTAACATTCTAATGAAGTAGACAAATTCTTATATGCATGAAAGTAAAGGAGGTGAAATATAAACCCCAACAACATCTTCATCTCATATCATCAACACCATCCGTTCATTTATGTTTTAGCCTCAACTGATCAATTTGTATTCATATTTACTCTTATTGCATTTGCATTAAAACCAACAAAATAGATTTTTAGTCTTTATTAGTTAAGTAGTTACATGATTGTTTAGTGTTGTGAGTCTTCTGGGATACGATACTTGGTCTTACCATTTTATATTACTTGATACGATTTGGTACACTTACCAATGAGTTAACAATGTGTTAGTGCAGCTGCAACTAAATTGATTTTATTGAAGTGTCGAAATAAATTGGTTAAAGTTCCGTGACATCTTAAAGATAAATTCAAGGATAACAAACAATCAAAATCGCAAGAAGTCAAGCCAATTACACCAAGAAGGCAAGAAAAGCATGAAAAAAAATTGAAGAAATTTGGCTAAGCCAGGAGGAGGGAACATGCAACAAAAATTATATCTTGCGATTTTCTCTATTTTTACAATAAAAATGACTTCGATAATTGATAAATGTTTATGATAAAAGATAATTTAGGGAAAATATATCTTCAAATATTTTATTTGATATTGTTAAATAATTACTTCATTTAACAATGTCAAATTTGTTAGACGATATCATGATTTTGAATGCATTAGACGATTGATTTTTATTAATATTCAATAAGAAATCTCTAGTTTTGAGAAGCCACATTTTGATGATGTATGAAGATGTTGACTAAGATTCAAACTTAAATTAGCTTTCTTTGTTTTGTGTTTATGTCTTTCACACAACGTACTTTTTAAAACCCTAGAACACAACACAACAATAAAAATTTACTTAAAATGAACTAAAGGTTTTTTGAAAACTTAAAATAAGTGAAAAACAAAATTAAGAATTTCGAATTGGTTAGATAATCTTTTAAAATGTTTTCTTAGAAGCTCTAAGAACATACAACCAATTATTTGAGAAACTTTTTGAAGCTCCTTTTTGTTCTAGTTAAATAACCAACTAGTACTATGATAAAATAGGTTTCTAACATTTAATGTGAAACCAACTTAATCTATTAAAAGAAAATATAACATTTTTTTAGAGATGTTGCAAGTTATTTTTAAAAAGAAGTTTATTTTTAAAAAGAAGTTAGGAAATCGATTACCAATTAATATAATTGAATATATCCATTAGTTTTGATTTTACAAAATAGGTTTTATAATCTCTATAAAAGGAGTATCAATGTTATTGTTAGAAGAACTCTTTAAATAATTAAAGAAAGAGATACACAATTGCTTTATGAGATCATTATGCAATTTTTAGTTGTTCAAAGTACTTGAAGGATTCAAAAGAGTTGTGTTTTGATGTGAACTAGGTATTTGAAGGATTCAGTAGATTGTTTTGTATAGAGTTGATAAGCTTAAACATCTTCTTGGATAGTCAAAGAGTGGATAAGGCTAAGATCCTCTTGAAGGTGAATACGGTAGAAATTCTCTTTGATATTTAATGAAACATTGAGGGGGATATCCTCTAAGAGTATTGAAATTCTTGTTTGCTTTGTACAAACTCTTGCTCTTTTTTATTGGAACCAATTTTTCCTTAGGGAGAAGTATTAGTAGTGATCTGAGCTAGTATAAATTCTTGTGTCTTTTTCTTTCTCTATAATATTTTATTGCTATTCCATATCTTGTATCAATAAGATCTAAGGAAAGTGCTTTTTCATTTTCTGAAATCTTAGAATACGTTGTCAAACCAATTCACCCTCATTTTGGTTCAAAAAAACTTTGCCTCTTTTTTCTAACAATTGGCCACAAAGTTAGGTTTTGAAAGTTACTCAAAATAAAGATAATGTTTTTAAAAATGGCTTTGCAAAATCAAACGTTTTTTGAAAGAGCTACTATAAACAGACCTCCTTTTTCATATGCTGAAAATGATCCTTTTGGAAAGTGAGAATGTAAATTTTTCTTGAATTTGTTGATACAAGTGTTTGAAAAGCAATAAAAAATGGGTTTTTTGTTCCTATGCATGTTACCGTTAACAATAAACTGGAAGAAAAATATTTCTATCGCTAAAGAATCCAAAAAAGCTCAATATGATGTCAAACCAAGGAAATCATTGTATATGCTCTCATTTTTTGAGTTCTACAGGGTTTCATATGCAAATAACAAAGGAGATATGAGAACGTGTGTAACACCCCTGTTTCGGATGTCATGTGTAAGTAAAAGAACGTGTATTGATTAGGAAAATACAACTTTGATACCATCATAATTTAGTGAAAATTTTAAACTTTATTACGGTGATGTAAAATTTAAATAAAAATTGTGAAATTAATAAACAATCTCAATACAACACTAAATGATGTACTAAAACTCCTCAAGATAATTTATTTAAAAGAAATAATGTTTGAAAACCCTAAGAATAATTCCTCACTCGTCTCGCGATCTACACAACATCAACATCATCAATAATATCTTTTGTAAAATCATTTGCTCTTGTATAAATACGATCATCGCAAATGGAAACCCATTACTACAAATGTAAGGGTAAGCTATCAATATCAACATAAAAAAACACATATAATAATGCAATTATTATAATACAGTTATGTTTTAAATTATAAGCTCATAACATCTTTACATAAACCAAATTCACAACACAATAATACCTTGTTAAGTCCAAATTCCAATCCAGACAAACCATGTCACCACCACCAATAACTATCACTATATCTTATTGTTAAGATATCAACAAGTGTACCAAATCGTATCAAGTAATAATAAAATTGTAAGACCAAATATTGTTTCCTAAAGGACTCACGACACTAAACAGTTATGTGATTACTCAACTAATTAAGACTTTTGAAGAACAATTTGGGATTTTGAATGCAAAACAACAAAAGTAAATATGAATATACTTTTGACCAATTGAAAGAAAAACACAAAGGTGAATGGATGATATTGAAAATATGGGATGAATATGTTGTTGGGGTTTAGATTTCACCGAGTTTCCTCTCATGCATATATGAATTCATCTTCTTCATTAATGTTAATATCACCTTCTAAATTACTTCAAACCCGATGTCTCAGCGAAGAAAGTCCATCCTTAATTACTAGATCACAATGTCTTGTATCACTAGCAATTAATTCTGCATTACGCTTAGAAGCTTAAGCTAACCAAAACTCATGTCTAGGCAATACTGCTTTTGGGAGAAAATTCTCCAAATTTAGGTTTCCCCGTATGTGTCCATATCACGAAAACCAATAATCATGCCATGAATGAGTTAAACATAACAAGCATTGAGCAAAGAAGAATAACCCAAACAATTAATGAAAGAAGCATAAAAATATTGGAATCATATCAAATACATGATAGTTCACAAGGTTACATCATCCCCCAACAAAAAATAAGGTTTAGTTCCCCATCGTCATCGAGAAACTAGATGAACAATGGAATGAAAAAGATAAAAAAAACCCTAAAAGCTAAAGAGGAGAGCTTTCGCATCCACTTCTGCCTCCAGAGAATTGATGAAAATTTAAATTTATGTTAATTATGTCAAAAGCTACTCTCTTTTGGTCGAGAAAATCCTTAAATATGGCTTAATTGGATCATGGGCCAACATCGACACCTCTCAGCACCCCACTTAGAGAACCCAAGCGTGAGATGTTACATATCGGTTGGCACTCAGCGCCCTAAAGAAGGCGCTCAGGCATGACTGCGAGGCTCCTGCGCTAAGGGCCCCATAAGAGGGCGTCCAAGCGTCCTGCGACCTTTAGCAACCTTCTCTTCTGGTGCTCTTTCTGTCCTTTCTGAGTTCTAACTTGTTGACATTTAACTCCTCTTCCAATTCATCCTAGTTTCCTACAAAATCAAGGGAATTTAATGATAAAATCTTCAAATATAACTTCAACTCTCTTATTCATCAAAGTAAACTAAAAACAAGAGAACAAACAAGTTTTTAAGTAAAAAGGGTTCATTTCTTATCAAAATTTACTCTCAAATAATGATGAAATCAACCGTTATCACAACTGTAAACTTGAAACTTTGCTTGTCCTCAAGCAAAACAAAATATGACTCAGCCTAAACAATACTTCAATGGTTCAGCATATCACAAAACACTTTCTTCCAAGAGAAGTAATCACTCATATATGCTTATCATAAAAATCTCAGTCAAGATATATTGATGCATTAGTCAATAAATTTCAACTATGGTGCTCCTTTAATCACAACACAGATGCAAACTTATGAATGATCAACAGCTAAGCAAGAATGTTATCCTATGATGCATGGAACTATTCCTCTCCAAAGATAGTGGTTCACTCAAGTACTCAAAAGTGTATAATGAGGTGACACTCTTACACTCTACTATCACAATGTCACATGAATCAACTTTGTCTTTCATTTAACCACATATCAAACACACTTACAAACAAGTTATCATCACAAGGGCTGTTCAAGGCTTATATTGAGGTCGGGCTAAGAAGAAAATTGGTTTTTCTAGACAACAAAATCCTCGAGTTAAGAGAGTGCATAATTCATTTATTCTCATAAAACTCAATTATTTCTTCTTTTATGTGAGAAACCAATTTTTAACATATTCCCAACTTTACTTGCATCGAGCTTAACCTTTTCTTTTCTTCTTTTCTTTTCTTTTGCTTTTTGCTTTAGCTCAATGTTCTTTAATGAAGTTCACAAAGTTCTTTTCGGTTTCTCAGAACCCCATAGTTGAACCATTTTCCATTACCACATACACATACTCTACTCAACTCAAGGTAAGGATTTCACAAAGGTTTTTTCAACTTTCAACTTTAAGCTCAAGGTTCAAAGGATAAAGAGAAACATTGTTCTTTGATGGGTTCACCTATTGACATTGGTTCTAAGGGAAAAGAAACATGGCCTTGATCATGTGTAACAAGCAAACAAGTGGTTCAATCACAGAAAATTAGGCAAAATTAATCATGCTTCCAAAGCAATAACATTCAATCAATCAAAAACTATGGAGCCCAACCTCTCACAGGCTAAATCAAGTTCCATAATTTAATAAAATCCTGCCCAACACATTAATCACAATTAACATCATGCATCAGTTTCTAACAATCATGAGCAACCACCGGTATATAAGACTCATGCACCATCTCCATCACTACAAAGTCCACCGGGATATGGAGTTTATCAATCTTCACCACCACGTCTTCTACCACACCGTAAGGGTATTTGACGGACTTATCTGCCAACTAAAGCATCATTCTTGTTGGCTTGACTTCAAGACCACCAATCTTTTTAAGCATAGATAGGGGCATCAGGTTGATGATAGTCCCTAAATCAATAAGAGCATTCCCTATATCATGGTTTCCAATGGTACAAGGAATGGTGAAACTCCCCGAATCTTTAAATTTTGGAGGGAGAACTTCTGCATAATAGCACTACAGAAGTATGACAGGTTTGGGTTCATCACTTTTCGCATAAAGGTGTTGGTGAACCAGTCTTTCTTCATTCTCTTCGTCCTCTCCTTCCATTTTTATAAAGAAACAGCTAAGGCCCTTTTTGACCAACTTGGCGGCTTTATCAAGTAGACTAGTCACTGATAGAACTTCATCTGTTGTTGTAAGACTAGTCTGCTTTTCTTGAATTGGCTGCCCGACTTCAAAAAATTGAAAGTGACCTATCTTTCTTGGTCCTTCAATGTAAAGACTCCATCATCTACATGAATGACAACCTTAGCTTTCTTCATGAATGGTCGTCCAAGGATGAGTGGTACCTCTGCATTTTCCTCCATCTCCATCACTACAAAGTCCATCGGGATATGGAGTTTATCAATCTTCACCACCACGTCTCCTACCGCACCGTAAGGGTATTAGACGTACCTATCTGCCAACTAAAGCCTCATTCTTGTTCGCTTGACTTCAAGACCACCAATCTTTTTACGTATAGATAGGGGCATCAGGTTGATGCTAGTCCCTAAATCAATAAGAGCCTTTCCTATATCATGGTTTCCAATAGTACAAGGAATGGTGAAACTCCCCGGATCTTTAAATTTTGGAGGGAGAACTTCTGCATAATAGCACTACAATTGCCCTGCACTTCAATTGTTTCCTCATCTAGATATTTCTTCTTCTTATTGAGGAGTTGCTTCATGTTCTTCGCATAAGAAGGAATTTGTTGCAGTGCTTCAGTCAAGGGCATAGTAATCTCCAATTGCTTGAAGATCTCCATGAAACGCCTAAATTGTTTCTCTTTTTCAATCTTTGAAAAGATTTTTGGATAAGGAAGGGGCTTCTCAATTTCTCTCTTTTCTCTCACCTTCTTCTTCTTTTCTTTTCCCCTTTTCTTTCTTCTTTTCCTTCCTCTCAACCTCACTTTTTCTCTCTTCAACTTCTTCTTTTTCACTCAACTCAACTTTTTCTTCTCTCTTCATTTTTCTATCATCTAGCAACGTGCCACTTCTAGTCATAATGGCATTGCACTCCTCCTTAGGGTTAACTTCAGTATTAGCCCCAAAACTCATGTTAGGCATCTCCTCCAATTTCTTAGCAAGTTGACCAACCTGCATCTCCAAATTTTTAATGGTAGCTCCAATGCTTTTATGGTTGGAGATTGACACTTGCATAAGTTGTTGGAGCGTCTCTTCTAACTTTGCAATTCTTTCATATAAAGAGGGTTGGGGTTGCATTGCTATTGTTATGGTTTATTGAATTGTCCAGCTTGCCCTTGACCCATGCTTGGGTGAGGTTTCCACCCTTGGTTGTAATTACCTTGGCGAAATTGATTACCTTGGCCCATAAAATTGACTTCCTCTTGGTTCGCTTTCGACATAGCACATTGACCATTTATATGATCTCCACCACACAACTCACAAAGTTGTTGTTGAACTTCAGACACATTCTGCAACTCCTTTGGCAATTGAGAGATTTTCTTCATTAGAGCCTCCAATTATTGAGTCATAATCTTATTTTGTGCCAACAGAGCATCTTGAGATTGTAATTGTAGAACTCCTTTTTGTTGCAGTTGAGTTCTTTCACTGTGCATCTCATTATCATTTGTAGCCATATTTTCAATCAAATCATAAGCTTCCTCTAGAGTCTTGCACTTGATATTACCTCTAGCTGAGGCATCTAACATCAATTTAGTTTGTGAGCTTAGACCTCCAAGGAATAGAATGACTACTGTAGGTTCATCAAAACCATGAATGAGCGTCTTTCTCAACAAGCCTTTAAATCAGTCCCATGCTTGACCTAATGTTTCGTCCATGCCCTGCCTAAAAGAAGAAATTTCCTGCTTTCCTTTGTTTTGATTGTGGGAAGTATTTGTTCAGGAACTTTGCAACCATAGCTTCCCAATCAGTAAAACGGTTCTCTGGAAAAGCGTTCAACCACATCTTAGCATTGTCTCCCAAAGAGAAAGGAAACAAGCTCAGTCTAATAGCTTCATTCGGCACACCATTGATCTTCACAGTATTGCATATCTCATTGAATGTGGTCAGATGCTCATATGGATTTTCATGTGACAATCTTAAATTGGTTGCTCTTCACCAATTGAATCAAAGTAGGCTACATCTCCATATTGGCAACATTAACCCTCGACCTTGAAATTATATTAAAATGATGAGCGCCAATGACTGTTGAATAATCTGCCAGGGTACGTCTACCATTCTGCTCTTCAGCCATATTTTCTGTCTCTTGGTCAGATATTTGAGGTGATGGCTGTAACAAAGTCTCAGGAGAAGGGAAAAGTTTGGACGTCCTGTTTCTCCTTTTTCTTCTACTATTCTCCAGACCTGCAAGAAGAGGTTCAGAAAATTTTGTGCTCCTAATACGAATTGTACCCTGCATACACTAGAGAACAAAATACTAGAGCACCCAATTAGCACTAAAAGATAAAAAGATTAAGAAAACTAAAATATACAAAAGATAAAAAGATTAAAAAAAATAAAAGATAAAAAAGATAAAAAGATAAAAAAGATAAAAAGATAAAAAAAATAAAAAATAAAGATAAAGTCTAATCGGTTAAGAATCACACAAAAGTATAGTTTAAACCACGAGTCCCTGGCAACGGCGCCAAAAACTTGTTAAGATATCGGCAAGTGTACCAAGTCTTATCAAGTAATAATAAAATTGTAAGACAAAATAGTTTCCCAAAGGACTCACGACACTAAAAAGTTATTTGATTACTCAACTAATTAAGACTTTTGAAGAACAATTTGGGATTTTGAATGCAAAACAAGAAAGTAAATATGAATTCACTTTTTACCAATTGAAAGAAAAACACAAAGGTGAATGAATGATATTGAAAATATGGGATGAATATGTTGTTGGGGTTTAGATTTCACTAAGTTTCCTCTCATTCATATATGAATTCATCTGCTTCATTAATGTTAATATCACTTTCTAAATTACTTAAAACCGGTTGTCTCGACGAAGAAAGGCTATTTTTAATTACTAGATCACAATTTCTTATATCACTAGCAAATAATTCTGCATTACGCTTAAAATCTTAAGATAACCAAAACTCATATCCTTATGTCTAGGCAATACTGCTTTTGGGAGAAAATTCTACAGATCTACGTTTCCCCGTATGTGCCCATATCACGAAAACCAAAAATTATGCCATGAATGAGTTAAACATAACAGGCATTGAGCAAAGAAGAATAACCCTAACAATTAATGAAAGAAGCATAAAAATATTGGATTGAACTCAAATACATGATAGTTCACAAGGTTACATCATCCCCCAACAACAAATAAGGTTTAGTTCCCCGTCGTCATGGAGAAACTAGATGAAGAATAAAATGAAAAAGATAGAAAAATCCTAAAAACTAAAGAGGAGATGTTTCGCATCCACTTCTGCCTCCAGAGAATTGATGAAAATCTGAATTTGTGTTAATTCTGTCAAAAGATATTATCTTTAGGTCGAGAAAATCCTTAAATATGGCTGAATTGGATCATGAGCCAACGTTGACACCACTCAGCGCCCCACTTAGGGCGCCTAGGCGTGAGACGTTACATATCGGTTGGCACTCAGCGCCCCAAAGAGGGCGCTCAGGCGTGACTGCGAGGCTCCTGCGCTGAGGGCCCTATAGGAGGGTGCCCAAGCGTCCTGTGACCTTTAGCAACCTTCTCTTCTGGTGCTCTTTCTGACCTTTATGAGTTCCAACTTGTTAACATTTAACTCCTCTTCTAATTCACCCCAGTTTCGTTCAAAATCAATGGAATTGAGTGATAAAATTTTCAACTATAACCTCAACTTTCTTATTCATCAAAATAAACTAAAAACAAGAGAACAAGTAAGTTTCTAAGTCAAAAGGGTTCATTTGTTATCAAAATTTACTCTCAAATAACGATGAAATCAACTATTATCAGTTATCTTTCATACTTCAGTACACATGACTAGTTGACCAAAACCAAGCCTACACACCAACTTAGGACTTTCTTGTTCACCAAAATGGGACCCATGCACCAACACGGGTCTTACCTGTTCACCAAAAGAAGGCCTACGCACCAACCCAAGTCTTGTCTATTAACCAAAATAAGGCCTGCTCACCAAAGCAAGAACTAAAGTACCTTAAAAAACACTAGAAGAGAGTGTTTGAATAATGTTATTGAAATTGTTTTTTGCAATGTATATAATATATCACTTTCGTCAAGGATCAAAAGGATTTTATGTAAGTTGTTTAATGTTCGACTTTGGAAAATATTTTAAGCAATGAATTCTTTTCATGTGTGTTTCAGTTTTTGAAAAGGGTGTACTACAACGTTTTAATAAAACTTACTTTTCAATGAAGAGTTGTTTAACAAAAATAGCTTTTATGTCAAAAATAAAGTGCAACTACAGGTTTTGTAAGATAAGCATTTAAAGAGAATAAAACAATAAGCACAAAGTCGTTTTTACACTAAGGGTTCAACTATAATCTTCAACAAAATTACATTGAGTATTCTCACCACTCTTGGTATCCCTAAGCACTCCAAGTAACAATTGTTACTCTGACTTGTTGAGTTTCACCCACTCTTGGTTGTGAAGTATTCTTCATCACTCCTGGTATCCCTAGACAATCCAGATATCTTCCCGATATGTTGTCTAGTTGAGTTTCACTACTCTTGGTTTCCACTGGACACACTTGTCTAGCTACCGTTTAACTCCTCAAGTTAAACATTAGAGTTTCACCCACTCCTAGTTTCCACTAGACGCACTTGTCTAGGTACCATTGAAGTCCTTAAAGTTAAACGTAAAGTGTTTTAACTCTATTTAGAATTTACCATCAAAAGATTAGTTACAAGTCCTTACGATAACTCTCGCAGAGAGGATATATGTTCAATAGAATCTCACTGAGTGTTTTCTCTCTTCTCTTTTCTTACAATAGTAAGTTTATTTTTCAATGAAGCTTGAGAGTTGTAGAAAAAGATAGGCTAAGTGTCTCAACCAACAAGGGGTAAATTAGTTTCCCTTATAAAAAATACTTTCTTTAAAAATCTTTTGATATTTCTTGGAATACAATCAATAAAGAATGAATAACAATGCAAGAGTAAAGGGAAAGAGAAATTCAAACAATGATATATAATGGTTCGGCCAAGCCTACATCCAGCCTTCTTTCAATCAACCTTAGATTGAAAGGAAATCTACTACAATGATTGAGTTCATACAAGCAAGATACAGAGACAACCTTCTCAATATACTCTCTTCACAACTCCAACTCACTTATAGCAAACACACCCAGAAAGAACAATCCTTTTTCTGTCAACCCTTAGAGATACCCCACTCTAAGTCACAAGAACTCCTCTAAGTGCTTTTTCCTAGTAGCAGCAACAGGGAACCACCATCACTCTTGATTGCAAATGAAAAATGATATGGTATAATAGACCTTATTGTGCAGAAAATGATAAGCCAATGTAAGCTCTTCAATTCTTCAAAGAATCTTGATGAAATTGTCCAAATGTATGAATTCTTTATTCTTGAAGAGAGTACACTCCTGTAATAAATCTCAGCAAACGATATCAGATATGAAAGTTATGAATAATTAAAGTTGTTGAAAATAGAAAGCAATGCATCTATTTATAGATATATCAATACATACGCATTTTAATCGATTAGCTAAATAATGTAATCAGTTAAGCAAATCCTTCTACTTTACCAGATATACATTTTAGAACATTTAACAGTTTAAGCAAAGCACATAATTGATTAAGCAAGTAATACAAGTCATAACATTTTAAAAAATGACCGTTAAGACAATTATGACTATTCTTGAAAAAGGTTTTCAAACAATACGCATTTTAACGGATTAAAGAAATAAAATAATCGGTTAAGTATCATACTTAAATAATTTTGAAAACTTTTTCATTCAAATCACATTAATACACTCAATAAGCATGTGCAGGCATAACCACGAGTTTTAATAGATTATACTTATAATCTAATCGGTTAAAACTTGTTGTTTTGCTACAATTAAGCAAGTATTGATATTTGATGAATCTAACAGATAGTTCAAGCACATATACAAATGTAAACAATCAACAGTTTCACCATGTGCAAGAAACTATAAAACATTTTTGTTGTCATCATAAAAAACCCATATGTGAGATATGGGTTAAGCTTTCCATAGCTCCCCTATCAACAAGAGTGTTTCTAATCTTGACCTTTTTTCCTTCTTAGATATTCTCTTTTGAGTTTGTGTGCTTTTTTGAGCTTTTATCTCAATGATGTTCGCTTATGCTATTTCTTTTTGTATGTTATTCTCTTGATTCTCCTTTCGAATAATCTTCTATTTAAAGGTTTCTCAAAAAGATACCTGTTAGATAGAGCTTTAGCCTTGATTCTTGAGTCTTATTAGTCTTGTTGTATAAAGCAATAGTTGAGTTAAAGTCAACTTGTCAGAGTAGATTTGTTTTTTCAGTACTTTGACAAAAGTAGGTATTATTATTTATCTGGCATGACTTCTGGTAGTGAGAACATTCCGTGAATGTCTCTTTTGTTCCTAACATCCACTTCTGATTTAAATAGGATGAAGCAGGTGAATGTCCTGTAGTATGCAATCTGCATAAAGTAAAGTAGATATGCATGCAACAAATATGTCTTTTCTCTTATCACTTTTGTTGTTTTTAAACGTGAAACATTTAATGACATTTAATTAATGTTTGTTCACAAAAACAAAGTGCCTTTTGTGTTTTCTACCGTTCAGGTAGAACTTTATCATTTAAGCTTCACACAGAGATACCAAGTAGTTGATTGATAACTTCACCATTAAATGAATTGGATTGTTTAACACATGGGATCGTCTAGCGTATGTAAAGGCTTTAGAATTTTCTTTGTTCTATTTACCACGTGCGTTTAATAGGGTGTTTTTCTATCACAAGTTTTTCGAACATCATTTGAGACTTTCAGTATGCTTTCCAAAAAAATTGTCTTTGACACTTTTACCATATTGAGAGTTGACTTATTACAGTCTGGTACACCACTTGCATTTTAGCAAGACTCTCATTGTTGCTTTAACTTAGACCTAGGTATTTTTCTAAGACTTTTGCCTAAGTTGTTTGTGTTACTCAGAGTATTTTCATGCATTACTTATATTCGAGTTCTTTTTTTATTCTAGTGATAACATTACCATATGCTTATTTCATTTAATTGTTGTTTGTTAAACTTTTTTAAAACACATGAGAGCGTTTAGACAACTTGATCTTATAGATAATCTTGTCTTAACAAGAACTTTCTCACGTCACGGCTAGTGAGTACCTAAGACGACATATAATCCATTGTATCAACATAGTCCACCCACAACATGACTTATAGGATAATAGTAAGGAAAAACACCTCAACCAACACCACATATACTCCAAACAAATCGACAACAAATCATAATAACTCGGCCATACACGAAATCATCATCACATCACACCACATATTCATCAAGCTACTCATAAAACATCATGATAACTAGGCAAGATACATGGAAATCAACTATAGCAACACATACACCTTATGAATACTCATTGGGACAACTTCACACTATCTTCAATCACATAATAGTTTCACACTACAACATAGTCTAGGCATATATAAACATGGCATTACACATACATGACCCGACAACCCTATAGCACATGTTATACTAACCCTAAAACAACTTGACATAACCCAATATCACCCCTACACAACTAGGTCTTGTAAAACAATAATGCAATAAAACCATATAATACATAACATCATGTCTCATGTTCATGCAACACATCAACACGCTAAAATCCTGAAACTATTCATAATAAATTATGAATATAAGGACAATTATAATTCAATAAAACACATGCAACACGATAATATTTGGCTTGAGAAAACAACATGTATGACACACCACGCCATGGTCCACAACATTCACAAAAAATTTATAATGAACAAGAATCTACATATCATTGAACAATTATACACACATAGATTAAAACAAATAAAATAGCACACATGATATATGACATCAAACCTTCACAGTATACACATAAAACAGAATGGACATGCACTCACACATAATTACTCAATCATAGACATTGAAGGCTAGCTCCCCTTACAACCGAAGATACTCTCACTCACCCTTAAGCCCATGAAACCCATAAAGCCATTAAAAGTACTTTTTATTTTTTTATAAAAATGTCATCTTTCTCAAAATCTCAACATAATTAAAATAGAAGCTCTTTTAACTTGAAAATAATCAAAACAAAAGTAACACCAATTTAACTCAATCCATCTTGTATACATACAAACTACAAGGCAAGAACAGAAAACAAGAAAACTATAAATCAAGAATGGAAGCTCCCCTTACCTTTACTTCAAACAAAAATTTATCCTTACTCAACCTCTAATACTTTCAACTTCTAGACCTTAGCGTGACAAACTCGAAAGCCCTCCCTCTTTCTCTGAAAATTTCCTCAAGGTGGCTATGTTTTAATTATGAGGCTAGCCCTAATTAATTTAGTATTATACATACCTAAATTTGTCACATATCTAGCCCATGAGCCTAAAATTAAAAAATCTGACATGCTCTCATAATTAAAATAGAGAACAAAAAACTAAAAAATAAAAGCTTATTTTTAATGTTCTGGATCACTTGCCACCCTACGTAAACAAACTAAGCCGAACCCAGCTAAGGGGTCTCCACACATGGAGTTCTAGACCAACACTTCCACCACTCGACCAACGCATCCCAAACTAATATATAGCGCAAAAACTAATACATAACCCCTTTTAAATTCTTTTGATAGCTCCCCCACATCATAAAAGTTATCAATCACTTAAACAATATTACATGCATTCACTCAACACATTTAAACTATGCAAAATTGATACAAATATTATTTATAAATGTTCCTAATCTTTTCTTGGGTCTTACAACTCTTACGACAACCTCAAACTTTCTACCTCTTTTTCCTAATGACTAAGGTTTCTACCTTAACATAATAGAAAGAGGAGGCCTACTTAACCCTATTGGGTTTATTTTTCTAAACCTTTATAAAAACTCAATATTTTTAGAATATAATAAAATAAAATTATATTTATTCTAACTGATTCTCATAAATTCCTAAATAATATATTTTTTTTATTATCTAATATCTAATTATATCTAATAATACATCGATATATCTTTTAATTATTAAATATATCTAGTATATAACAATATTCAAATATATCTTTTAAAATAAAATAAACCCTTTAAATATAAATAACAAATCATTGTATCTTTTAATTAAAATACTTAACCACATATATATTTCTTCTAATTATCAAAATTTTTAGAATCTAACCTATATAATCTCATAAATATTATAATATTTTGAATGATATTGAATGATAATAATACTACCACCTATTTTCTTGTACTTTTTTCTTAATGTAATATATATACCTTACAACAACCAATAGAGTAAGAATTGAACCCACGACCACAAACTCATAACAAGAAATTCTAATCATCTATGGTATACTTCACTTCTATAATACTTATATTCTATTATTATAATTCATGATACGCACATCCACCACCTTTATAGATAATTATTTTTGCATGATCTTACAACCTGGAAGTAACTTGTGAAGGAACATGTGAAGTAAATAGAGCAAATAAAAATACTTTAAACCAAGAGTATGAGATGTTCAAAATTCTTCCAAAAGAGAAAATCTATGATGTGCAAAAGATATTCACTCAAATTATTAACCACTTAGTAGCCTAGGGTTAGAATTTCAAAGCTAAAGAACTTAATATAAAAGTTCTTAAAAGTTTGATCAGGTCTTGGTAGCCAACGGTTATTCATATATTTAAGTCAAGAGATACCTAACAAACATGACAACCCTATTTAGAAACCTGACAGAACTTGAGTTTGAACTAAGTAGACTTAAGAAAAGGACGACGGAACCAACAAGAAGAAAATCATGGCATTAAGAGTATCTTCAAGAAAGGTTGACGAAGATTCTAATTTAAAAATCATAAATCACTTGCTAAGAAGTTTTCACAAAGCTTTAGAGGAACAAGAACAAGGAAAAATGTGAATAATACATAAACAACAAAAAGAATGATCAAATAAGCAATATCTTTTGCTATGAATGTGAAAGCTCGGTCACATTAAATTTAATTATCTTGTTTTAGAAACTAACCTTTGTGAGGGTAGAAATAACACAAAATATTTGAAGATAACGTGAGCTTGTGTTGCATGGGATGACTATGCATCTTCAACTAAAGAGTACAATGCAAGTGTAGAAGAAGCAAATATATGTTTGCTTGCTGATTAAATATCTAAAGTTGGCAATGTAAGTAGCTCTTTCAAATATGAGTCTATTAATAAAGGGGAAATTCTTCATGCTTTCAATGAAATGTATGAAGAAGAAAAAAGGATATCTTATTTAAACATTATAATGAAGAGAGAAAATATATGGTTGGAAAATTGAGTAAAAATACTAGAACAAAAAAAATGAAAACTAATTTAGAAGTTTTGGATATACAATTTATAAATCCTCTTATGGTTGTTAATCTTGCAAGGGTAAAAATTGTAAAATATAACCTCTATGTCATTCTAGATTCTCAAAGGAGTGTAAATGTGATATGTGTCTAGTTTACTTACAATTGCATATCATTTAGACACTTGCATTAGTTTTATCTAAATTTTAGTGAAACAACCTTTTTCATCTTAAATTACAAAATGAGGAGTAGAGAAGTTATAGAAAGTGGAAATTGATATGTTTATGCTATTTTTGTAGGTAAATTAAAGGAAATTAAGAAGTTGGCACTAAGTCTTAAAGTTGATGCTCAACACCACAAGGCAAATTGCTTAAGATTCAAATATGTGTCATGTGGTTAAGCAAAAACATTGGCGTTGAGCCACACATGAAGAAACCTTCACTAAAAGAAAACCTCAAGCTCAAAATTGGCAACTCTCAAGAGAAAACCCACCTGAAAAGGAAAGCTTTGTTGTTAAACACCAAGCTAGAAGCCCAAGCACGATGGAAACTCAACTAAGGAGGAAACCTCATGGTTGACCAACATCATAGGAGCTGAAGCAACACTTTAGTTTTCTATAAAAATAGAGTGTGCCTCTGTTATTTATGTGTTGCTTTTAGAGACCGACTTAGCTGTTAAATCCTAGAGTTTTTAGACACATATTGTAATGTGCCTAGAGAAAACCACGAGAGGAGGAAGGCGGTTCCTTGTGCCTGTATTAGAGATCATTATGAGCAATTAAAATCTTCCTTGTTGATATTCGATGTAACTTCTTTAACCTTATATACTACATTAGATTCAATATATTTTATGTTCTTACTTTGCGTGTTGGTTATTTCAGTTGCTTTTATTTCTTTGATGACTTGATCAATCATCTTACTTCATCAGCCTAAATGCATTAGGAACTAGTTTAAGTTTAGATCCAATCAAATTTCCTAATGCTTGTGAAAATCCAAGAATGGATCAATGGCTTTAGTTGGTTTAAAGAGTCTTGTTCATTAATGTAAGGAGTCATTCAACCAGGAGTATAGAATCACAGTGGATATGATAACCTTAGGTTCTAAATGCCAAAGATGGATTTTGAATTACCTTAAAGAGAACTTCTAGGAACATTAGAGTAAAGAAAATAATTTATAGTAAGTTAAAGATGGTGTAGTAGAGAAAGAGTTACCATAGTCAATCCCAACATCTCAATCAATGTTACTTATTCTTATTATTTATCAAAATTGTCAAACATTTTGTCATTGTTTCTTTACAAACTTGAATATATCATTGATTATGTTTTTAACCAAATCCATGCAGATACAATCTTGTTGTATTAGAATTAAACTAGTGCATTTGTTGGAAAATTTAAACCCATAACTGGCTCACAACAAAATAATAAAAATAGTCTTGGATTTACCCAAATAAAAAAGGAAACAAATTACACAATATAAAAATCCATCATTTACATCTTCAACCTATTTCTATTATATGAAAGGTTCATATTGTTAAAAAAAAAATTATTTTAAGATTGTTAGAGTGCTAAAGGAAAAATACAATTGGATTTCAAAGGATGGAAAAGTTTATTCTAACAAGAGAGAACCTAAATACTGTTTAGGATTAGCCAAATTGTATCTACTTATTTTGCATAAGCAAATAATGTGAAAAGTCTAGAATGAAAAAAAGGTTTCTTCATAATGGTCTAAGGTGACATTATTGTGATTCAAATTCTCTTGTATCTTAGTTTCACTTCATTATAATTGATTACTAGGTATGTGTTCTTGTTTATGTGTTCGACGATAATCAATTACCAAGTAGCTAATTGATTACGTAGAATTTTGTGATCATTGTAATATGGTGAATACTTTTGCATGGACTGATTATGTCTTAACTTAGGTTTCTTATGAGGTTATTGTGCTTAATTGTGTATTTTTGACCAAGATTTTCTCCAAGAAGGTAAATAAGGTTTAAATGTGAAAATATTTTAAAATGGCTTATTAAGCATGCTTATATGTGTTTTGGATCCTAATGTGTATTTACCATTTGGTCTTAAAATCAAGTATTCTTTCAACTTCCAACCACTCTTGACTAACCATATTCAAGTATTCTTATATACTAAGCTATTTATGGTTTAAGCAAATATTCTTTCACAAGCTTGTTTTGGCTAATAACCGAGTATTTTTTGTCTAACAATCACAGCTAAAATGAAAAGATTTAGCGTTTTTGTGATAACTTATCACACTTTTTTCTTACTATAGGAGATAATTGTTTGTTGACATATGTGAGATTGAAGTACTCTTCCTTCTATTTTGTTAAGTTGAACACTAACAATGTTCTTCTAAGCTTTTCGTTGGCTCATAATTTCAAGCAACATCCTTGCCTTGTGTTATTTTCATGTCTTTTCTTGAATGACTTTATATAAACTCTTGAAGAAAGTAATCATTCTTGTAGAATAGCTTTTGGTTGTTGAGGAGCTTCAACTCTTTTAAATGCCTTTTCATTTGTCTAAAGAGTTTGATAGTGACAGATACACTTAAAGCATAATAAATGTTCTTTCTTCATTTCTCATGGTATTAGAATGTACTTATCTCCTTCTTGAACATAATAAATGTTCTTTCTTCATTTTCTCATAGTACTAGAATGTACTTATCTCCTTCTTGAACCATGCACATTTCATTGATTTATCTTAAATTTTAATATTGTGTGAAGTAGAGAAATCTTTCAAAGTTGACAATTACTTTACTCAGGAATTTTTTAAGAAAAGTAACTTTAGCTACTTTTTCAAAAAATCTATTTTTATATGGCTTATCCTTTGTCTAATAAATCTACTTTACAAACGGAAGTAGTAGACATTTGTTGTAAACATTTATGTGTCTTCAATTTGGTATAAGGTTAACTCACTTTTATGTGTTTGTCGTTTGAAAGAATTTGTGCTTGATCAAATGTAAGATATGATTGCATAATGTTGTATCATCTGTTAAACGAACATTTGTGCCTATCATTATCTGTTATTATTATAAATCATCTTTTAGACGAAGCATAGTCATGTTTTTATGCTTAGCTATTTTTTAGCAATTAATAAAAATAATAGGAGATTGAACTTTTCTCGGAAAAAACATTTTCACAAAATTATCCTCCTTATAAATAGTTGAATAATAATAACATATAATACAAAAAGCTAAAAGATAAAGAGATTTACGTAAAGTATTATTTTTTAATGTTGGTTTGTTTAAAATATATTATAATTGGAAGATATAAGTATTATTTGGACTGAGTCACATTTAGCTAAACTACGAATATTATTTATCACTTCTAGTTGAGCTAAACTTATTCCTGGAGACAACTACTTTTGACTAAGCACATGTATGTTTTAAACAAAATCACTCTTATCTAAGAACGAGTGTAATCATTCATGGGAAAAAACACTTTGATTACAATGGGTGAAATCCTAAGGATCACATGTTTCATTCACTAAAAAAATTAACATCCTTAGACGGATAGAAAGTTATGAATACGCTTTTGTCGACTATTCTTCTTCACACACAATCAGTGATGCATCTAGAAGAGAGTTGATGATAATCCAAATGAAAGATATAAAATTTCAACCTGAATGGAAGAAAAAAGGGGAACAAGTTCTTTACAAGCAAGGTAAACAGCCTACATTTATGGCAGAAGAGACTTGGCCACTCAAGTTTTTCCACTTTGAAACCTGAACTTAGAGTTACAATAATTGAAGGTTATGAATTCAAATATAAACGTCCATGGATTCTATAAAGATAAAGCAAGTGCTTGTCAACAAGGATTTGAAAAAGAACTCACAAAAATTAGCTCTTTAAAAGTTGATACTATGAAACAAGAAAGTTATTTTAAAAATGTGTTGAATCTTACTAAATGTTTAAAGAAGCAAATGAGCAACTCAATGCTAAAATCATTCACCTTGAGCAAGAAAATCAAATGATAATAACAATATATAATAATAAAAGCTAAATTATTTGGAGGAACATTTTACAATTTTGTCACATTTGAGACAGAATAAATAATAAAAATGCTTAATTTTATAACTAATCCCTGAATTTATAAACCAATTAAACAATTAAGCCCAATAAAAACAAGAGTTTGAACTTCACAAACTCGCTTTTAAACAAGAACGCCAAGAAAAAAGAAGATAATGACGAAGTTAATAATGAAGAGGGTAAAGATAACAACAACGGAAATAATGAAAATGCTTACGATAACAATTAGAAAGATGAAGATAACAAATTTCAGAATAATTATGACAAGGACTTCAGTATTGAAGAAACATCTTATGAAAGAGAGAATTAGAAATGGAAAAGTTTCTATGTAATAGGGTTTTGTTACCATATATTGTTTTTTAAATTAAAATAAATTGTTTCTCATAACATAAGAAGAGAAATACTTGAGTGCCTGCGTTTTATAAACGTGAGCACCTTTTGCAGATTTACAAAAGCAACTACTGGGTCATTTTGTATAGTATGAGTTTACTGTGATTGTGGAGCATTGGCCACCGATAATATATCATACATTCTCTTATCCAAATTTATTCCGCATTTATTTTGAGATCTTCTATTGTTAACACTTCTAGAGTTCCACGGCAACAAGTTTTTCCTACATGATATATACCCTTCTGGCAAGACCACAATAAAATTCTTAGCACAAATCTAAATTTATAACCTCTTAGTTTTACACGTAAGGCAGCTAAAAATAATACAGTTTCTCTTGCTTTTACAGTACCTCTATACTAAAAATTAAACTAGGAAGTAGGTACCTCCCTGTTTTCAAATTGCTGTTCTTCCTTGTCAGCTGAAGCTTCGAGCTTTTGCCACTGAGCAGGACCATAAGCCCAACAAATAGCAAGAAAGTAAAAGTAGTTAATTACACCCAAGAAAGTGAGCAATGCATAATAGTAATTCAAATGGCCACTGTTAATGTTAGTTGATAACCAGCTCTCCTTCCCTCCTAGACTAGTGACCTTGTCAACTATGCTCACCAACACACTTCCCACTACATTAGCAGCAGCTAGCTCAAGAGTGAAAAGAGCCATTGCAAAACTAGACATGGTCTTGGGGAAACCAGTGTAGAAAAACTCAACCTGTCCAACAGGGTTAAAGGCCTCACCTATTCCAAGCAAAACAAACTCAGGAACCAACCATAAAACTGACATGTCAATTACAGCATTAGGTTGGTCTTCAAAGCCTTGTTCAATGGCCGCAGTTCTTCTCATAGTTTCAACTAAAGCTGATGTTGCCTTACCTGCACATACAAACAACAATCCTATCCCAATTCGTGTTTTACAACTGAATCCTCTAGGCATGCCCCAGTGTTTTGCCAGTAGAGGTACCATTATGCGGTCATATACGGGAATGACTATTGATAATGTGATTACCATGATAAGACTGAAGGACCCTGCAGGCATCTTGAAATTGCCAACTAACCTTCGGTCCAAGGTAGTTGCCTGGACAGTAGATAATGAGCTTTGGGAAACCATCATTAAGATGCCCGTGGACCACATAGGAAGCACTCTGAGGACAGATTTCAGTGACTCGACCTGTCCAACTGTGCATTGGCTCCATGGATCTGAAACTGATCCATCAGGGTTTGAGAGAGTCTCAGGAGTTTTTATCATGCAAGCTTTGTTCAAACACCTGTAAGATAAGATAATGTTAATTCACTCAAAGAACTCAGATAGTATAGGACAGGTGTCAATGGATAATTTAAATCCCTTATTTATTTATTTATTTCTTATTGATCCCCCATAATTATAAGGAGAGTTTACTTGTACAACGTAAAGATTCTAGTTAAATGGGATTCTCTCAATGATGGGAGGCATTCATGACATATCTTATAGAAGGAACATTACTATATGATGGAATTACTCTGAACACTCAGAAATAGAATTTGTCAAGAGGAACCAAAAACATTACTAACAAAGATATAAAGACAATAAAAAATTATCTTGAACTAAGTGAATACATGATTGTCACTATTCAGTATATGATGATAACTGGATTGGCTGCTTCTCACATAAAATGTTTTGGGGGAAGTATTTGAGAAGTTAAACTGGAAGGAAATTGCATAATAAGGGCAAGCACAAGTACCTAAGGCTATCAGTAGGAACGGCCAGCTCAGAATCGCGGTCTTGATAGTATTGATCAAAGTTGCCATCAGGAAGACTAAGTTTTCTGTTCTTTACAGATACTACTGCTACTTGTACAAAACTAGTGAGTAAGCTGTGACCGGGCTTCACTTTGGCATAGATGGGAGAACCAAGGATGAAACTGACAGCCGATATGAACATTAGCAAAGCAGGTAAACCAAATCCAATTTTCCATCCCAGATTTTCTTGAATGTACACTATTATGCTCAAAGCAATTATAGTTGATAACGCTATTGAGGTATAATACCAATTAAAGTAGCTATCCAAGAGCCTCTCATTATTAGATCCTTCTTTAATTTTCAGTTGATCTGCTCCAAATGCTATGGAACAAGGTCTAACGCAACCAGCTCCAATGGAAATTAATCCCAAGGAAAGGAATAGAACAGCTAGCTGGGCTGTTGTGGCAGAGCTGCAGCGTAGCATGATTGATTCACAGGAAGGTTTTAGCTCTGGGATCATGGCAGTTAACCACAAAATGATTAAACCCTGTGAGAGTCAAAAAATATAATTACAGCACTATCATGAAAGATCATTTATCTCGTGTTCTTCGGAAAAACCTATCCTACATTTCCCCAGGAAACAAAGCAACGGAACATTATGAAGCACACTTTGAATCACAAAACCACGCCATGGCAGAAGACTTAAGCCTACACCAGCTAAAGCAATTACAGATAATTAGTGTTTCAGCTATAGCCAAGGCAATTATTAAGTTTCTGTAAGTTAAAGAAGGGTTATCATTTAAGAAGAAGATTTTGCTACTATGCGAGTGCTTAAGTATCTTGGATTGGATTAAAAGTTGCCTGAAGCAACTTTCTGAGCCAGGTTTTACTAGGTTTCTTTGAATCATGACAACAGATATAGTTGACAGAGAAAGATTTGCATTCTTACCAACAACCAGTGTATTTCGTTTTCTTTCTGAAAAAAAGAAAGAAAATATAACTAGAATGCCTAGTTAGTGAATCAACTGTGAATTACCAAAGAACTATTTAAAAGTCATTAAGTAATTTTTAATTGATTAACTGACTTTGGACTTTTTTTTATCAAAATTATACTGAATATATAGTCTGAAAATTTCAAATTTCGAACTTTTTATGATATTCTAAATAAAAGTAGCCTTAGAAGTCTATAAACATTACTCCTGAAACAACTTTTAATTTCTTCAAAAAGCTATAACTAATTTGTTTTATTGTTGTTTAAGTAGACTTACAAGAAGGCTGGAGAAGGATCCGATAGAAATGACGAGGAATCGACCCAAATAAGAATCGGAGATAAAGGCACCGAAGATGGACAAGACGTCGGAGGTGGCAGACCAAGTGTAAATGACGCTTGTGCCCTTGGCAACAGGCATGCCGTAACCGTTCAGCAGGTACAGTATCATGTTCGGCATGATCCCGTAGCTGGCCACTCGCTCCAAACACTCGTTCACTGATCCATTTCTCAATAAAAGTAAGAAGCAAAAGCACGTTGTCCGATGATAAAAAGTGAGTGAGTGAGTGCAATAAAAGAGTTTTGCAGTGAGTGAGAAATACCTATGATGAAAGGCATGGTTCGCAAGCCACCTTTTCTTGTCAGCGAAGAGGACGAGGAAGAAGATTGAGACGAAGTGACATTTTCCAAGAGCTTCTGCTCTGCAGCACCGGAGGCCTCCATTTCTGTGCCTTTATTTTTTTGGACTTGGTTCAACTGAGAGCCAATAGTGGAAGAGATGGAAGAGACGACCAGTGATTCACGATCGGAGGTTGATCTTCATACCACCGCTTAAAAAAACCCAAAAATAATAGGTGCCACTCACTCCTCGCTTATCTCGTGTTTAACTTTTTTAAGTATTTTTTATTAGCTTTTTCAAGTCATATATCAGTATGTTTGCTTTCAACACTTTTTCTTAATCTAGAATATTCCCTGTGGTTAACCTCAAACTGTATTATATGGAATTTGGTATAGTTAAAAATTAAAAATAAATTTCATTAAAACGTCAAACCTATAATATTGTTAAAAACTGGAGATATTAATTGAATAAATTCGTTCGAAAAAAAACTACTTTTAATTTTATTTTTACCGAAGGTATGTTATATTAACAGAATATTTATTTTACATATCTTAGTACACTCGGTCACAGTCTTCTTGTTGTTCAAGTATATATCGGTCAATTAAGATAATATGTATTTGATTCATACATATTCAATCAAGACGGATCATACTAACTAGATTGTTAGTGATGATAATTATAGTTAAGTTAAAAAAAAAAATTAACCTGAAAATGTCATATAATTTGATCACATATGTAATTGTATCATAGGATGGGCTGATCGTATATGCCAAAACAAGTTGATAGTCAACTTGCTTGATCAGTAATGACCGGTGTTACAGACATTAAAGGCTAATTAAGAATCATTAATGAATGGTTAACGCACATTTTAAAATTTATAAACGGTTAATTAATAGGTTTGATTGTTATGAACTCTATAAATAAAGGTTTGATGTAAACGATCGTCCATCGACCCCATACATCGAAATATATTGGCAACCACCGTGGGAGATCGAGGGTAAATAGAGACTTATCGAAGCAGTAGAAGGCATGGCAAGACCATCGGATCCACAGGGGATCACGGAGGAGATGCAGAGAGAGATGTAGAGGGAAATGCAACGGTAGGTGGAAGAAATGTAAAGAAAGTATGAAGTTGAGATAACTGCCTTAAGGCTAAATGTGATGCAAGAAGGGGAGAGTCGTCTGTCCAGTAAGCAGCATCTTAGAACCCCCAACAATAGTGCAGAGGAGGATAGCACGATGGTTGGAACCAACCAGGCGACCTGGGTCGATCATGCGGAGGGGTTACACCCGTTCACTATAGAGGTTATGGAGGTAGATATGCCCGACAAGATGCCCCCAACACTTGAAAAATATGACGGTTTAATGGACCTAGATGATCACCTTCGGACTTTCACCAATACAATGGCCTTTTATTCCCTGGACAATAAGGTATGGTGTTGGGCGTTTACTTTATCCCTGAAAGGAGAAGCGTTGGTTGGTTCAACGCCTTGCCACGTAACACTAGTACACTCAGAGACATTGGCACCGGTTACTTTAGCTTATAGACACCGGTTCTTGACCCGAAGCATATATGGACGAGGTAATATTTTTAGGATTCGGTTGTTGTGAACCGAGGCAGTATAGGATTAGAACTCGGTTCCTTTGAACCGAGGCAGTATGATTTTCTGGTTTCCATTAGGACGCCGCCGACTACCGCCGACGAGATCGTCATATTTTCAACTCCCAATTCATGTACGTTTTCCACAGCCAATTTGCCCGCATTGCTCATCCCATTCTTGAGTTTTCACCTTCTCCATTTTTCCGGTCATCAAACGTTTCCCTTAATCCCCAATTACTTCTTCCATCAATAGACCAAACTAGAACACCAAAACAGACCACCCTCAGAAGCCAACATCTTAATTCTTCCATCTTAGTTCTTCTCCCATTCTTGAGTTTTCACCTTCTCCATTTTTCCGGTCATCAAACGTTTCCTTAATCCCCAATTAGTTCTTCCATCAACAGACCAAAACAAACCACCAAAACAGACCACCCTCAGAAGCCAGCATCTTAGTTCTTCCATCTTAGTTCTTCTCCAACGACATTCTCCAGATGCAACCTGCAAGAAATAGAAAGGAGGGAACCAGAAAGAGGAATCAGAAACAGGAACCAGAAAGAGGAATCAAAAACAGGAACCAGAAAGAGGAATCAGAAACAGGAACCAGAAAGAGGAATCAGAAACAGGAAGTCGGGCCAACGAAACCTTCGTCGCGCCACCGCCGCCGCACCATCAGCTCGCCCTTGTCGGTCCATCGTCGCGCCTTTGGTTTTCCATCACCTCGACCTTCGGTCCATCCCCTACGAAGGCGAGATCCACCGCCAGCCGCCACCACCAGGCGAGATCCACCGCCAGCCCCAAATCGAACCCTAAATCGAATCGCTAACAGAGACAAAGTCACGCCGCGGACAGGGACCGTCACGCCGCGGACAACCTCCCACCTCCACGAACAGGGACCATCACGCCGCGGGGCGAAAGTCGCGTCTGAACCTGAAAAGAAACAAGGGAAGAAGAGATCTCGCCGCCACCTTGCTCCGACCTTGCCGCGACCTCACCATGCCTCGCGCGCCACCTCGCCATGCCTCGCCGCCACCCCGCCATGCCTCGCCGCACTCGCCGCCAACGTTAAGTTGCTTCTGGATTTCGCATGGATGGATAAGCAAGGAGAAAGTGAATTTGGATGTGTGCGTGCTCTGGATGTTGCAAGTGACGGGAGTAGCAGAGGATACCCCTTTTTTCATTTCGGAAAGTTTATGCCTCGGGTGCGAGAGGACCGAGGTATTTGGAACGTTTATGCCTCGGTTGGGTTTGAGGACCGAGGTAGTAAAAATTTAATCAGTTTTAGGTGGGACGTGGCAGAACATCAGGTCTCGATTTTATTTTTAACCGAGTTAGTTTGGTTTTTATGCTTCGGTTTTTTTACAACCGAGGCATATAAGTTCGTCGAAATTGCGAAAATGCCACCGCCTTTACATATGCTTCGGTTTTCTAAAAACCGAGACGTATCACTCGTTTTCTTATCCCTATTTTATACTAGTGTAATACGATGGATAGATTTGGAACAACACGCACATTGGTCGGGCAACAGTATACATCCAGTAAAGTCCAGGATGTGACGCACTTATCCTTGGCTAGCATGAGGCAGTGTAAGGACGAACTTGTGAAGGACTTCACGGAGCGGTACAATAAGATGGACTGTCATGTAACCAGAATTCCTGATGAGCAGTCTTCCAACCATCCTGCGGGTAGGTCTTTTCTCGAGCAACATATACCCCCGACTGCCGAGAACAATGGGTGAGTTGTAGGAGCATGCAATTGAGTACATATGCATGGAGGAGTTACAAGAGTATCATGACGAGCAGTGAGAGGACACGACTGCCCCTTCTGAGAAGAAGGATCGCAAGGAGGGAAAGAGATCGTTCGCTTAGGGGGAAAAAGGTGGGGGTCAAAAAACTAGGGATGCTGTCAAGGGACCCAAGTTTCACCACTACACGCCTTTAAACGCGCCCCGGGCAAGAATTCTTGAAGAAGCTCGTAGCGCGGACTTGTTACCGCCTCTGGACAAGAATCCTATTCCAGAGAATGCAGATGGGAGGAAACATTGCCAGTACAACCAGAACATGGGGCATACTACAGAAGAATGCACCACTCTCCGAGATAAGATAGAAGAGTTAATCCGGGCGGGATACTTAAAAAAATATATAATGAATGAAAATGTTGGAAGATCTCCTCCCCGTTGGAGAGAGTTTAGGAGAGGACCACAGCGAAGTGGGCAACATAATGACGATCGGCAAAGAAGCCGAAGCAAGGAACGCTCGTTGAGGGGGCATATAAATACGATTTCAGGAGGATTTGCAAGTAGGGTGTCATTTTCCTCTACTAGAAAAAAGAATCTAAGAAGCCTTAGGGCAGATGACCGAACAACTCGAAAAACCATAATAATGTCGTCATTTCGTTCACTAATGAGGACTTTCATGCTTTGAACCCCGACCAGGCCGACCCTATGGTCATAACAGTGGTGATAGTGTGGTAGAGTGTAGGAAAGGTATTGGTAGACCAAGGAAGCTCTATTAACATCATCCATTGGAAAACAATCCAAAAATGGATTTATATGAAGATTTGATTGTGTCGTTGAGTAAATAGTTGGGTTTGTCGGTGAAAGGGTGGATCACTAGTACAAAAACAGTGTACAACGTTGAATCTTTTGGGTTTTTAACGGCGAACTCGAGACTGATATCATATCAGGAGACGTAAATTTGACGTCAAATTATGTAGGCCAACGATACTTGTTTATAGGCACGTCGGCTAATATAGACTTTGACGTCTAATATGTGGCTAAATAGTTGTATTTAAAGGAAGATTTGACGTCCACTATAAGGGGACGTGATGTAAATAGACGTAAAGTTGACGTCCCATTTAATGTGAACCAACGTTATCCTCGCCCAGTGTTGCATTTCTATGGTTTCCAATGTAAAAGGTTCAACGTCAAATATAATGTGAAACGACTTTATCCTCGTTGAGTCATAGAGGAGCTCATCCAGCGTTGCATTTCTATGGTTTCCAATGTAAAAGGTTTAACGTCGAATTTAACGAGTGACCGACATTACCCTTACTGAGTCAAAGATAAGCTCGCCCAACGTTGCATTTTTGTGGTTATCCATTGCAAAAGGTTTAACGTTGTTCAGTGCACATGGCAACATTAATATACATATATAAACGTCGAGCAGTGTATATATTCACAGAATTCATCAATTCATAGTTTAAACTATGTTATCATCAATTTCAATTCAAAAGTAAAACTAAAAGACTAAAGCAAATGCTATCATCACAACAAAAGGAACTCAGTTTTTCAATGGCGCAGCAGCGTTCGCGGGGAAGACGATGAACAGTGAGCATAACTGCTCGCGGGTTCGCGTTTCCCATATTAATATTGTTAGACGTCCGGTACTCTGAGGCCCCGACGTCTATAATATTATAGGCGTCCGGCCCAACACTAATATGACGTCTTTGGGATTTTAAAATTGATATTCGCAGGGGTTTTAGACGTCCGTTTAAGGGGCTTGGACGTCTATAATATTATAGACGTCCGTGGTAGGGGGCAGGACGTTTACGAGGCTGAACAAATTAACGCTTCAACTCCCCATGTCAGCCTCTTAAACGTTCGTCCTGGGAGGGCACGGACATCTATAATATTATAGACGTCCGGCCCCCCAAGACGGACGTTTAAGTTGCTGACAGGGTGGTTGAAGAATTAATTGGCTTTAGCCCCTTAAACGTTCGTCCTGTGGGGCAAGGACGTCTATAATATTATAGACGTCCGTGCCCCCCAAGACGGACGTTTAAGTTGCTGACAGGGTGGTTGGAGAATTAATTGGCTTTAGCCTCTTAAACGTCCGTCCTGGGGGGCACGGACGTGTATAATTATAGACGAAATATGTCACCGATCAATTATTTAAGTTGGTGCTTTTACGGATGGAGGTCTATGGGGGGACGTTAAAAGCCAATTCTGCACTAGTGAGAATTAAACTGATCGGTGAGGAGAACGCTCCCATCAAGTCAAAAGAAAAAACCTAGGCAGAACTCCCAAGTCTTCCTAGAGTTAAATTGATCAGTGAGGAGAACGCTCCCATCAAGTCAAAAGAAGAAACCTAGGCAGAACTCCCAAGTCTTCCTAGAGTTAAACTGATCGGTGAGGAGAATGCTCTCATCAAATCAAAAGAAGAAACCTAGGCGGAACTCCCAAGTCTTCCTTGAGTTAAACTGATCGGTGAGGAGAATGCTCTCATTGAATCAATGGAGAAAATTTAGGGAAAACTTAGAAGTCTTTCTAAAGTTAACAAATCGATATATACATAATCAAGGAAAGCGAGAATGAAAGATAAAGCACGAGGAAGGAGTGAAATATAATTAGTAGGAAAGAAATAATTAAAGAAGTGTTTAGAGAAAAAGAAGTTAAAGAGAAATAGTTGAGATTAAAGAAAAAGTTAAAGAGGAGTTAAGAGAAAAAAAAAACAAAAAGAGAAGGAATTTGTTCAAAGAAGAGAAATTTTGGAAAAATGAATATAAAAGAAAAGAATAAAAAAGCAAAAAGGGAGGAAGAAAAAGAGCTAAAACTAATAATAAAGATATTTTATATATTTGTGCAAATATTATTTGTCTATTCAATAATAATGTGAAAAGGAGTTTTACACTTCATTTGATATCAATCAATAATATTATTAGCATGATTTTAGTTCTGAAATAAATAAATAAATAAACTAATAAAAGAATGATATCTAACATGGGTATGATGACTTTCCTGAAAAAATTGTCTCATGATAGGTGGAAGATCCTTGAAGAAAGAGGAAATAATATAATAAGAGAGATCCATATAATGTTATACTTTCTTATAATTCTTATTATATGTTAATTCAAAATATCATTATCCAAATTAATTATTGATACAATTCCTCCTATCACCTTTTAATAAGAGTTTAATAATGCACAATGCCTTACTAAGTCCGACAAGACCACAAGACATATTAAGATGTTGAAAATATTGGATAAAGGAGTTTAATTTGGTTGAAATTTTCTCTCCATGACAATATCATTGTTGTTGCAAATCATAAGAACTAGAAAGAACTAGAAATTTTCCAAGCAACTAGGGATGATTGTATGTATGGCTATAAATTTGATGCAGAAAATTTGATGCAACAGGACAATAATCATGTGAACTTGAGTTAGCTGAACCCGTGTACAAACATGACCAGGAGGGTCTTAACCTTAAATAAATATCACCCATCTTAAAACTCCTCAATCCTATATTAAAATATGCTTAGACAACATACTGTGATAATATATTAATACCACATTATCCTTCTCATTCATTATCTCACTTATATTTTATTTAAAATTATTTTCAGAGAAACTTCCATACGGTTTATGTTAATTTCCATTTGGCTTCAAATAATTTTGATATGCGGGAATACAAGGTACATCATGTAAGGGCCTGTAAATAAAAAGGGCTATTGAGCCCTAGTTGGAGGCAGCCAGGCTCAAACTAAGGGAACCTGACCTTAACAAGGGTCCTTCCCCAAAAACCAGATTCTTCATTTCTGTTTTTTCTCTTTCTCTCTAAACTCAGTTTTGTTCTTCCTTTTTTACTCTACCTTCTCTTTACCCTTACACTCATTTGAACCATTGAAATTTCAAATAGGTGGTGTTCTTTCGCTCACAGAGTTGAGAGCTTCCCTTCTATCCAATTAGATTTCCATTTGGACGGGTAAGTCAGTTTCTCCACTTTTTCTTGAACTTAGGGCATGCAACTTTACTGGTTGCATGGTGCTCCTTTTGATTCTCTGTCTATTCTAGCTCTAAGAGCTATTTCCATCACCATTTAGGTGGTTGTAGGGCACTGTTTGGGTTTTCGCTGTGAAGGCACGGTTAGGGCACTCTAGTTGGCTATACTACTCAACTTCAAGGTAAGGGGAGCTAGTTATTTTTGTTTGAAATTAATTTATGAGATATATGCATGTTGAATCTTGAATTTGTGTGTTGATTTAAACTGTTATGTACCTGTTGAGTATAAATTGGCTTGTGTTATGATGCTGAAAATTGTGCATGTAAAAGTGTATTGGTTGTAAGTTGTTATGATGAAAATTGGTGACCGTGGTTTTGGTTGGACTGAGCGATACTTCAAATTTGATATGTTTAAGGTTTGGGTTCTGTCAAAGGAGGGTTAGATGGAAGGTAAGGTAAGTATGCACTGTTTTGAGAAAATTGGTAGTAGTCCAGGTCAATTTAGGGGAAGTGACATAGTGATTCTGAGTAACAAAGGTCTAGGATGAGTTTGTAGTGTTGAAACAGTTTAGAGGGATCATTTGTGACTTGTTGAGAGCACTTTGTTGGTAGGATAGAGGAACCTTAAAAACCCGAGTTGGCACATCCCTGATCATAGAGCAGCCCTAGCCTAGTCCAGTCAGTTGTGACTAGTCATATGTGTTAGCGTCAAAGGTGAGTTTGATGCGTTCAGACATTTGGTTCTTCTCTGGTGACCAATTGGGCAGTTGGGTTAGTTTAGATGAGCCAATGGAACTAGTTAGGAGCCTAAAACTGAGTAAAATCATGTTGAATGTGGTAGAATTGGGATTTGGTTCTTGGGTTAATGAAATTGGAGTTTTAAGTTAAATATGAGTGTTGTTCACCTTAGAATCTTGTTAATAAAGTATTGTAATTAGCTAGACAAGTTCAATTAGGTATACAACTTGAATTAGAAGCCTTAGAAGTTAGCCAAGAGTCCTAGAAATGGTAAGGATTCGTGTGAGTGTGTGATTTTGTAGAATTTGCAATCTGCAGATTATGCAGTGTCACTATGTGAGTCGTCTCGCATAGCGAGACCCTGTAGAGGGTGCTCACTGTCTTGGTAACTCGCGGTGCGAGCTGGTGCGCTGTGCGAATTACCAGAGGGTGATGCTCACTATTTATGGACTCGCCATGGCAAATCCTGTCGCTATGCGACTGGTGGTGGTTTGGGATCACTATCCATTTAATTCGAAGGGTGAGTGAGGCACATAGCGAGAACTTTGGGGAGGTTGGTTTCTGTCTGGGTTCCCGCATAGCGACCTGGGTGCGCTATGTGAGAGGTTTGAAGTTTGATGCATGCTGCGACTTAATTCGCTATGCGAACTAAGGTGCGTTGTGCAAATTCTTTTGGGTTCAGCCTTTTCTTTTGCTCTCTATCTTGATTGATTCTAGTGTGTGAAGTGTTTGGCATGCCTAAAATGATATGATCATGTGATTTATGTGGGATGTATACGGATTCACTGTGATAATATGATGGTATCTGGATATTCATGTATGGGTTTAAGTTTCAAAGTAACAGTAAGATTCATGGACGTAATTCCATGATCCTCAAGAAGAGGATACATGGTGGTGCCCTGGTGGTGTGTAGAATAATTGCATGGTAGCTCAATCTTGAGGGTTTTCCTGACGCTCCAATGGTCTTTCATTCTCAAGTAGAGAGGATTGTGTTAGCAAAAATCAAAGATGAAGTTTTGATGATGAACAGATTTGCACAAGTCAAGATCCATAAAGACAAATTGAAGATCTCTGTATTTTATAAAGCTTTTATAATAATCAAAGTTGGTGTAACAATGCTCATAAATGTATTAGGACTGATTCTTGTAATTTATATTTAAATACTGTTAAGAATCGTCCACAATCTGTTTTAATCGATTAAACCCAGCTTTAATCGATTAAAACCTAGGCTTGCTCTGAAAACCCAAGTGCCCCTGTAATAATCGATTAAAGCTGATAATAATCGATTAGTTAATCGATTAGTCCTGAGAATAATCGATTAACACTAGCCGTTGGGGAATTCAGATTTGAAAACTAGCCGTTGTACTCATTATTAATCGATTAATATTTATGTTAATCGATTAAATGCATTAGATGACCCGTTTTCGAAGAATGGAAGGGTATTAGGTTGAGTCTATAAAATGGCTCACTCTTAATCTCAAAAACAACTCTTCCCTTGTGCTCTAGTACTCAGAAATCATTGAGACTTGTGTGTTCTTGTTCGGCTTGTGAAACTCGTGTCTGTGGAGCTGGTGAAGTCCTGCTACGGTGACAGAGGAAATAGCCGGTTCATCCTTGGTGTGACTGAGGAGGTGTTCGGAAGAGAAAATTCATCCTTCGTGAAGTATTCGAAGGAGGTGGTCATCCTTTGTGAAGATTCAAAGGAGGTGTAAGTTCGTCTCTTGTGGTTTCAAGAGAGGTGGTATTTCTAAACTGTTACAAATTGTTTTTCTGTGTGACTAATATTTGTAAATGTTTTGTGTTAGTGAAAAAGGTTTATCTTGTTTGAGATAAGCGATTGGACGTAGGATCCTAGTGATCTGAACCAGGATAAAATCACCTGTGCAATTTTTCTCTTTCCCTTACTCTGTTATTTACATTTAATTATCTGCTCAGTAAGAAAGAATTAAGAGAAAAATATCAAAAGGAAAAATAAAAGTATATAACCAATTCACCCCCCTCTTGGTTTGTTCTACGCTAATAATTTCGTTGCATCGATTCTAACAATTGGCATCAGAGCTTGCTTTGATAGTCATTCAAATGGCAGGATCACATCAAACCTTTGCAGAGGGTGCATCAATCAATAGACCCCCACTATTCAAAGGTGAGAACTATGCATTCTGGAAGGTAAGAATGCAAATATTTATTGAATCTATTGATTGTGAAATTTGGGATGTTATTGCGTCTAGTTCTTCTATTCCTACTAACAATATACAGGAACCAAAGCCCCGTGGTCAATGGACCACTGAAGAAAAGAAAAGATTTCAGAATGACGTAAAAGCCCGGAATATCATTGCATCAGCGTTGACTGTTGATGAGTTCTACAGGGTTTCTGTCTGCAAAACTGCTCAAGAAATGTGGGACGTACTCAGAGTGACGCATGAAGGAACAGATGATGTAAAGAGCGCAAGGAAGAACTCTTTAATCCAAGAATATGAAATGTTCCTGATGAAGCAAGGAGAAACAATTTCAGACGTTCAAAAACGCTTCACCAACATTGTCAATCATCTCATTGGACTGGGTAAGTCATTTGATACCGATGAACTTAACATTAAAATCTTGAAGTCTTTAGACAGGTCGTGGCAACCAAAGGTGACTGCAATCTCGGAGTCACAAAACCTCAACACCATGACTATGGCGGCACTCTTTGGAATATTGAGGGAACATGAACTAGATCTTGGAAGACTTGATGAAGAAGAAGCAAAAGCCAAAAACAACAAGAAGAGTTTGACATTAAAGTCAGAGGTTGAAAGAAGCAAAGGTAAATCGGAAGATGAAGACTCAGACGAAGAGGAAAATTTAAGACTCATGATAAAAAGGCTCAACAGGTTCATGAAATCAAAAGACAAAGGAAGATTAAAATTCGAAAAGAAAGAAAATCAAGGATCTTCCTCACACTATAAATGTTATGGTTGCGGAGAAAGGGAGCACTTAAAAGCGGATTGCCCAAATCAAAAAAAGAATGAAGAAATAAAGGAAAAGAAAAACTTCAAGAAAAATAAAGCCTACATCGCATGGGACGATGACAACGAAACAATTTCCGATTTGAGCGAATCTGATGAAGAAGCAAACATCTGTTTAGTGGTGAACGACGACGCTGGAAGCCAAGTAAGTACATCTAGCGATTCTGATAATTATAGTCAAATTAGTGAAGATGAATTGCATGAAACTTATGCTGCTTTAATAGTAGAATCTGAAAAATTAGATAAAGCTCATAAGAAATTGAAAAAGGATTTCAAAAATTTAAAATTAGATTTTGAAAATATTTCGGAAGAAAATAAAAATTTGAAATCAGACTTTGAAAATATTTTTGAAGAAAATAAAAATTTAAAATTAAATTTTGAAAATATTTTTGAAGAAAATAAAGATTTGAAAAATAAAGTTTTATTTTTTGAAAAAGGTAAATTTACTAGTAGTGATGAATGTGCTTCTTGTGAAAATTTTAAGAAACTACTAGAACACACAACCTTAGGAGAATGTAGTAAAAATAATAAAAATAAGGTTGTTAAAAATAAGTATGTTCCTAAAATTAAAAATAAACATAATAATAGAACCCGTAGAACATGGGTAGAAAAAGGAACAACTTATAGGAACACAAACTTTGTATCATGCTTTTATTGTATGAAAAAGGGTCATACTTCAAATAAATGTAAAATTAAGCATTATGGTGTTCCAAGTGGTAGATATGTTTGGGTTGTAAAATGATTCCTCTTTTTCTAAATCTAACCCAAAGGACCCATACAAGTAGTTGGGTACCTATTGTTTAATATTTAGAATTTCTTTAAAACAAAATTTAAGAAAATTTTATTCCAAGGCCGATGAAACAATTTTTTTGGATATCTTCTAATATACAAAGCATATATAGTTTTCAATCGGAAAACATTTGAAATAAAAGAATGTGTGCATGTTGTCTTTGATGATATTGTAGACCTTGAGGCAAAACCTCTTGAGTCAGTTGAATTAGATGCAGGCAATGATGAAGATTTGTAGAAGACAACAAATGAAGCAAAGAATAATGACAATCCTCAAGATGAAGATCTAAACAAATGTGGAAACAACCTAGAGGATTATCATTACGAAGTTAAACATTAAAAGAGATCTAAGAATTTTTAGAAATATCTTAGGATTGAATTTTTAAATGCGTTTCAGTTTTGCATTTTTGAAAAACTAGCCATATTTTTGTATGCTTTAAAATTCCTATCTTATATAGTTCAATGTATGTTTAAACAATGTTTTATAAGTTCTTTATCCTAAAATTATTTACTTTAAATATCCTATTGTGTATGAATGAATCTTTAAATTTGAAATACTTTTAGCTCATATGCATACATGCTTTTATTAAGGGGGAGTATTATCTTAGGGGGAGAACATCAAACACAAATTATGATCAAAAACGGGGAGAAAATGTTTAAAGCTTATTTGCTTATTTGTGTTTATTCACTAATGCACTTTTTCTTCCATAAGTTGTGTTTTATCAGATTATTACTAAAAGCTTTAAATCAAAGGAGTTTTTGATCATCATCAAAAAGGGGGAGAATGTTAGCAAAAATCAAAGATGAAGTTTTGATGATGAACAGATTTGCACAAGTCAATATCCATAAAGACAAATTGAAGATCTCTGTATTTTATAAAGCTTTTATAATAATCAAAGTTGGTGTAACAGTGCTCACAAATGTATTAGGACTGATTCTTGTAATTTATATTTAAATACTGTTGAGAATCGTCCACAATCTGTTTTAATCGATTAAACCCAGCTTTAATCGATTAAAACCGAGGCTTGCTCTGAAAACCTAAGTGCCCCTGTAATAATCGATTAAAGCTGATAATAATCGATTAGTTAATCGATTAGTCCTGAGAATAATCGATTAACACTAGCCGTTGGGGAATTCAGATTTGAAAACTAGTCGTTGTACTCATTATTAATCGATTAATATTTATGTTAATCGATTAAATGCGTTAGATGGCCCGTTTTCGAAGAATGGAAGGGTATTAGGCTGAGTCTATAAAATGGCTCACTCTTAATCTCAAAAACAACTCTTCCCTTGTGCTCTAGTACTCAGAAATCATTGAGACTTGTGTGTTCTTGTTCGGCTTGTGAAACTCGTGTCTGTGGAGCTGGTGAAGTCCTGCTACGGTGACAGAGGAAATAGCCGGTTCATCCTTGGTGTGTCTGAGGAGGTGTTCGGAAGAGAAAATTCATCCTTCGTGAAGTATTCGAAGGAGGTGGTCATTCTTTGTGGAGATTCAAAGGAGGTGTAAGTTCGTCTCTTGTGGTTTCAAGAGAGGTGGTATTTCTAAACTGTTACAAATTATTTTTCTGTGTGACTAATATTTGTAACTGTTTTGTGTTAGTGAAAAAGGTTTATCTTGTTTGAGATAAGCGACTGGACGTAGGATCCTAGTGATCTGAACCAGGATAAAATCACCTGTGCAATTTTTCTCTTTCCCTTACTCTGTTATTTACATTTAATTATCTGCTCAGTAAGAAAGAATTAAGAGAAAAATATCAAAAGGAAAAATAAAAGTATATAACCAATTCACCCCCCTCTTGGTTTGTTCCACGCTAATAATTCCGTTGCATCGATTCTAACAGATTGATCCATGTGGTGAGGAGTAGGAGGCTTCCAGTATGCTCTAGGGCGCGAAACGGACTAACCTTGTGAGTGTGGTAGGATGGAACCATTGACAACAGCTTTGCAAAGCAGTAGAGGCCACCACGAGTGCATAACCCGCCATAGCTCGGTAATCATTCTGGTCCAGACGAGTCGGTCTATAAAGCAACAAGTCTTGTGATGTCAATGTACCATGTTTGAGTGGCTTTTGCATGTCGTGTGTGATTGAATAACATGATTTTTATATCTAGCTCACCCTTGCTTATTTGTATTGCTTGTGTATATTTCTTCTTGCGATGATCATCCATTTGAATAAGAGCAGATAGCGAGAAGGTTCCTTTGGAGACAGCTTTGGAAGTTGAGGACAATGTTGCTGCCTAATCTCCTAGGATGTTATTAGTTGATTATGTATTCTAAAATACTATTTCCCTTTCCGCATACATTTTAGATCTCTTTAGAGTTTAAGCTTAGTTTCTGAGACTACTTTGAGGATGACTGTAATCCTATTTACTCTCAACTGCTTTCTTATATTATGCATGATGACGTCTATGCTTTCTGTATAATTAGGATGTCACACATCAGGAAACACCCAGACAAAAGTTCAAATAATGTTTTTTGTTCACTATTTACGGCCATATAAAATTTAGTAAAAAAAATCATTATAAGAAAGTGCAAATGTTAAATAATAGATAAAAATGGTTCCAAATGTAACGATACTGTACATATTCCGTGAAAGATAGTGAAGGTAAGAATTGCTAAGGTACTGGACTATAAGCCATTATCAACTGCTATTTTCCACTGTGACTGCAGCAGCATCATCATCACCCGTATTAGCCTTTTTTGGGGCAGCTCGACGGCGTATTTTCAGGTACCCAAATTTTCCAGCACCTGGTGATGAACCCTCAAAAAGAAAAGGCATATAACCAGTAGCTTTCTTGTATCTCTGCTGAACCTGCATCAAAATTCGTTGTAAGATTCAGACTGCAAGTATTTCATGATGTCTCACTATGGCTAAGTTCTACAAAGATAGAATCAGATGCTACCATGAGAAAACAAACAGCATTTACAATGAGAAAAAGTTGGTTTAAACATGCTTTTAGTTATAGTTTTTGCAAACTATTGAAAGTTTGTTTGGGTAAACTTCTTAATAGATACTTAAAGACAAAAAATGAAATAGGCTATACATAAACTAATTAAGTTCTACAAATAAATTTAAGTATTAGTTAAAAACCAACTTTTAGAAAAGATAATTAACTTAAAAAAATTATTTCATTTTTTTCTTATTTATTTTCCCTTGATAGCATCTACAGAATCTTTATTCAAGTAGAATCTTAATCATGAAACCTTACTTACCTTCTATCCACAAGAGATGTTCAGTATTTTTAGTTATGATACTGTATTAATTTGAAATCATTGAAATGAATACCTCAAAAATGTGTTCACTGCTCTTGAGACAGTTTCTACCAATTACACAAACTGTTCCGCCTGAACCACCACCAGTTATCTTGGCTCCATATAAAATCCCACCTTCAGATTTAGATTCTGCACTGTGCTGCAACTCTTGCACTAAGTGTACAAGCCTATCTGTTCCATCAGAGCCAAGTCCACAAGCACTGTAGCTGTAGTGGCACTACATAAGATAGTTAAAACTCAATTACTTTCCCCCATCTGTAGTTTGGTATTCTTCAATTCCAATGCCAAAGTTAATATTCAAAAAGGGAACAGGAAAATAATTTTCTATCAAACAAGTAATAAGTCTCCAATTAAACAGTAAATAATATAGACATTCAACTAACTATTCTAATCTTCCTGTTCATACAAAGAATGTTAAAAGAAAGTGAATGATTTATCATGGACAAGACATTGTTCATAATATGATAAAAATCGAGTTTAAAATACTAAAAATAGGAACCAAAGCCAATAGTATCACGTGTTCATCGAAATTTATTATCAGGGTAAGTTGATCAACTGAAGCTGTAGATGTACCTGATATAGCAGTTCTCCTAAGGATGCAAGCTGATAGATTGAAGATGCAGATGATAGAAGTGCCTTGAAGGTCTGCACAAAATATGATGGATAAGTAATTAAAATTCAAATAATTATATTAGAAAATATGATATATACTTGTATCATGATACCAGGTGAAAGTTACCACATGAAAAAATATGTTCTTAAGAGTCAACGTCTCTTGTAGAAGGTGGATTAGGAATGACAAAGTATTCAAATGTACCATCCTATGATCTACATAGTATAACAGTTATTTGCCAAATATAATGGCTTGCCAACATAATTAACTTTTCAAAAATAAAAAAGAGAAAGACAAATTTTCTGAAGTATAAAATTACGACAGGAGAGTTTTACTGAGACTTGTACATAATAATTGGGCAAAAGAATGCAACAACTAGAACAAATCATGAGTTACTTGAAACCAATTTAATGCTTTAATGAAGTCCTAACCTTGACTCGGAAGTTTTCATAGATTGGATGCGTTGTGGGAGCTTTAACTACGTAAGTACGCTTCTGATCAATAATAGTGACAGGATCATTATGATTTTCATGTTGCTCTAAAAATGCCTCACCAACAATGGACTCTGGAAGAGACTTAGCATAAAGAGCCTCAAATCTGCAAATAAAAAATGAATAATACTTGAGTTCCAAAATTGTAAGGATTAGTATTGATATCTAACAGACCAAGTTGATGAAGAAATTGAAAAGGTCAATACAATGTTTAAGCATGATAATGATCCAATTAACAGATAATGAGACCATTTTATAATACTCCTTGAAGCCATTGGATAAGCAATCATATGGTGATTATAGGTAAGTATCGTAGTAGTTCTATTTGCAGAAATAATTTATCTGACATAATAATCCACTCGTGATAATTTAATTTATGAAAAGGAGAAAAAAGGATTTACCTATGAGGTGGCAAATTACATAAGTAATCTAAGGAGGCTTCTTGTTTGAGTAGTTCTAGATCATCTTGTTCCACTTCATAGTTCAACCCATTAGCAGCACAACTCTTGGACAATTCCTCAGAAGCCTTGGCCTTTATCATCTTCATACCCATAAAGGTTCCAATTCTAACAGAACCATAGTCTGCACCTCCAACGCTGAAATAGACAACACTTACGATAGTTCATGAACATGCCCAAGATAGAATAAGGAGGACTAAAACAGGATATTCTTGTTAAAGCATAGGTTTCTGCTGCTCTGTCAAGTGCAATCCTTATAAAACTTATGTAGGGTAAGCAGAAACTTTCACTATTTATATCTTTAATCCCATCTCTCTCTCTCCCTTTTATTGTATAGTAGATGCGAGTTAAGTATCAATGGTTCCCTCCAAGTAGAAACTGTCTATCACCACAAGTGAGTGGCAGTTAAAATATCTTGCCAGCATTTTTCCTCATATTTCCCGAAAGACAACAAAAATTCTAGTTTCATTAACACAACCAATAATTACAGCATCTTTACTCTAGGAAACCGAAACTGATGGTCACAACAGAAAAAGATGTATGCAGGAAATTTGGCAAATCATGATGGATCACCAACCTGTGTCTTATTCCAGAATCAATTCCCCAGAAACGGATATGGCTGGGAATGTCAACAAGACCAATAATTTCCGCAGGCTACAACAATGAAGAGCAGTACCACGATATAGTGTCTAAAGAATAAGAAAATATAATTTTAGATAACTCGTAATGATGCTCACCTGGCAAACCATAGCAAGAAGTTTGTTGGCTTCACCACATGCTGAAGCCATCTGGTCCATGACTCCGCAAGGAGCTCCTACAATGTGGTTTTCCACCTGATGAAAATTGTAAGAGATCAATTGAAATTACATCTAGTGGACAATGCATGCCAAAGATAAAATATAAAATCATAGGAAATCAATGTGGATCAGAGTAATGCATAAAGTCCAACCTTCTGGCAGAGTATGGCCAGTTCCCTTGGGCTGATATTTAACCCTGAGTTACAGAAACAGAGAAATTAATTTACCCACATGAAAAAAATTGGACCTATTTAGGCATTCAGTAAACACCAAAACGGTATCAAGATCAGAAAAATGAGAAGGTTCTCTTTTCGATAGAAGAGAATGAACCATTGATAAAAGAGATCTCCTTTGTGAAATCACTTTGAAGAAGATTAATTTTACTCGATGTGAAGTCGCATTAAAATGACCAAAAATAATGAAAGAGTTTACATTTTAGTGGTTGAATATTTAACATAACTGAAGCATAATTACCATGAGCAGCTGCAATAGCAGACATACTAGCAACCTCCACAGAGGCAGAAGATGATACACCTTTCCCTTCTGGAACTGCAGATGAAACCTACATATTTGTTTACATTGTCTACATATTAGAATATAAAAAATATGGAGATAGAGTAAGTGGCACAATTATAGGCCAGTACAATTTTCAACATTGCACTAAAGGAGGCAAGATACTCCCATCGAGAACCGAGTTGAATGTGAAAATCATTGGCAATAATTTTATCAACACCCATGGGGAATGTTATCAGCATTCAGTAAGATATTTTATTGTTTGGTAAAGTGAAGTATCAGTAACACAGATTGAGAAAAGGAGGTACCAGCATGCTTATACTATCTTCAAATCGAACACCCAATTCAGTCATTAAGACCAAAATAGCACCTGCTACATATGCTGCCCACCTGTGATAGTTATTCATATTAGTCTCATGGAATGCCAGACATGCCTTACCCGTATAATAAAATCATGCACAAGTGCTACCCACTTCTGGGAAGGATCTTGAGCAAAGTATTTCTTTGCTTTCTCATATGTGATTGGTTTGCCTTCTTCCATAAAATCAGACAAATCCATGTCAAATGTTGGGCCTCGATTGCTCAATTCTGATCCAAATGATACCTGACATGATCAAGATTCATTTAGATCACGCAATAAGAAAGTCTAATTATAGAAAAAACTGCAAGGAAAGATATCCAGCTAATGTTTGTAGTTTTATCATCAAGATTATTCACTTCTCAAGCTTTGTTGTTACACAAAACTCCAATCAAGTTGTCAATGAGAACTTATAGTATATAGAAATTTCCAAATGTTCTCCAACATACGATTTGCAAGACAGCAGTTGGATTTCCTCCTTTGTCATTCTGCCGAGCTTCAGCATGTTTCCACAGCCTATGTTTACTTGGATGGATTCTTTGCAAAGCAACATGACAGGCTTCCTTAATTGGCATCTAAAGAAAAGTGAAAGAAAGAGAATAAAAAGGCCTTAGTGAGAAGTAGTTTTTATGAATAACTTTCAGTTCTGTAACATTTTCAGGCTAAACTAATCGTATAGAAACGTGTCAGTCAATGAGTCGAAAATATTACAACACAATGTTTAGCACTGTACATCTCAGTTTTAGTAGCAGTAGTAGTAGTGTTATGCAATACAGTAGTAGCAGTTGGACATGTAATACGGTAGTACATATTCATCATGCTAAACAATAGAGCTTCAAATCTATAATAATGTATTATTTTAAACGTTAAAGTATGTGAAAAAGTTAACAGTTGAAAGTATATGTAATGAACACTAAAACCCTTAGGAGAGTGATTCAACCTGCAGAACAAGACTTCCAGAATAGTCAGCAATACCACCCATAACATCTAATCTTCCAGGAGCTCTCGTAACAAAAATGTCCTCCTGTCACAAGAATAGAACAGTGTCAAAAGTTAAAGAACAAACAGCAAAAGGTCTTTGAATTTAATAGATAATATAGTGTACTGCCATGGTAATGTCATAGTAATGCGATTTCATCATTATTTCAATCATTAAAAGGATTGCTAGTATCCATTGAGAGCTCTTAGGGTAAAAGAAAAAATTGATTGACCACACAAAAATGATTAACACCTGCCAGTTGAAGAGACTGGCTGCAGCCTTACGCTCCCGCCTTTTGTGCTTCTCCTCTAATTCAGACAGGCTATGTAAGAATGCCATAGTATCCGGAAGTCCTTGAACATCTCCATGAAGAATGTCAAAGTTTGCAAAGTCCCTGAAGAAACAATACAAGGAAACAAAAAGGAGACAGTTATATTATTAGTTATTAGGAAACAACCAACAAGATTATACCCCTGAAAAAGTAAGGTGATACCCACGGGCTCAATGCTAAGCTTCCATCATCCACAGGGGAACCAGGTGTCGTGGGCCCAAGTTGGTCTTCTGCGGTTGTATACCATTCTGGGATTGTAATGTCTCGGCCAGAGGCCCTTTGAAGTTGATACCCAAGAACTATGGCATCACGCAACCTTCTAGCACCACTAAGCTGGATATTACAAGTCAAAATTGAAATTAAAATTAAAAATATTATCACTTTCAGTACATCTTCATGAAAGCAAAGTTGGCCAAGGCTGGAAAAGTTTAACAAAAGCCAACAATGCAAAAAGTTATATCCAGAAATTGTTTACCTTATCTGATGCATAATTTTTTCCTAAAGCTGTCTCCTGCAGGATGCGTGCTGCTACCTACATTTTCAAATGTTTTATAAAAACTAATCAGTTATTTTGGAATGATTAAAAACATCAATGGTGACATAGATAGACATGATCAATGTGGGGAAAGGAGCAACCATAGAAAAATTTAAACATCCGAACACTAAATGGTGGATGATTACAATCCAATAAAAAGATAAACAATTTATTATTTCAGTCAAATTACAGAAACAGATCACAATGTTGAAACATCTACCCCGAGCAGTAAAATTATTGGTAATGACAATGCTAGGTTAAATATTACCTGTCTTATTGTTGTAAATGTCTCATCAGATAAATTTAGAATAGTTATAGCTTGAAAGATTTTTAACTCTAAATTATAGTGTAGGTTGTTACAAAGGAGGGCCAAAGAATTAGCCTTATATGTTACACTACAACTGGGTCCTTTGAGATAAAAAGTGCATGGTTCAGCCCATTTGAGCTCCGATTGTATTTGTATCTCCACTGCAAACTTTCTTTTCTCACATTTCTTTTAACTTCTGAAAAACTAATGTTACTATTACCCCATAAATCATGTTTTTCCTCTTAAACAGTTTCAATTCATCATTCAAACAGACACTTTGTGGTCATGAGCAAAAAAGGAAGGTTAGAAATTTCTATCATTCCTAAAATAATAATTTAGACAAATTAACTTGATTCTTATACACTCTATTTCTTCAACATGAGTCCATACCCTACTCCTGCCATTGACCAGACGTTCCACAACTATAAATATAGTTTTTGAAGAGTTGATTAGTAAAAGAAAAATATAGTACCTCACCACCATTAATGCCTCCTTCATAGCTGGGTTTCAAACTTAACACTCGTTCAAGATAAGGTCTCCAATGACCAGTCAGTAAATCCCTTCTAATCATTTCAACACCACATTGATAATGCTAAAAAAGAAACATAATTTTGTGTAAGGCACTCTAAACAAATAACATTGAAGCAAAAAGAAAAAAAAAAAAGAAAAACAAACCTAACAGAGAAAGTCAATAAACTACCTCAAGCATATTTCTCAAAAAAGGTTCTTCATTGAAATAATCTCTTCGTACAAAGACAAAAGGGCACTTGTATGCCAAGGCCTCACTAACTGTGCCATATCCAATTTTCCCTATAATAACAAACAGCAATTAGAAACTCTTTCATCTAATCCATTTTTAGTTGCAACAATGTGTTTTATACTGACCAAGCATACAGTCAGATGCTGCAATAATGTCAGGTGTATACGCATCTTGAGCAAGTTTTATGAAGTTAGGTGGAAGGTCATCACTTTTAGAAGCACCACAAACCTGGATCGTAGAAATAAGGCATCACAATAATACACAAGTACAATAAATGAACGTTTTAAATGAGACAATGATACATAGCAGACTGGTTGAAGAAGTACCAGGCACAACCAGCCAGGCGGTAAGAATTCCTCCTTTAGCTTCAATCCTGATGGCTGGAGACAAGACATAATAGAGGAAAAAGTAAGATGAAAAGGTAGTGACTCTGTTTCAAATCATTAGTCGAGTTCCATGCCCCAAAATCCAGAAAAGTGTAAAATTTACAAGTGCATGGTCAATAGATTACAAAAGATCAATAAAAAAATCAGAACTGACAATAAAATATACTGTAAAATATCTTTAATGGAAGTCTAGACTTTTATTATGAATTTGTGTTGGTGCCAGAAATGTTTATTAGAACAACACACGAATATATGCACTGCTGATTTTACAGAATACAAAGGAGTACCCACAGTTATATCAAGAACATTATTAACATCATGAGGAAATAATCAACGCACATATGATAACTGAAATCAAGGATAGAGTGAAACATAATACTAATTATTATACATGTACTTTAATCATGAGATTTTAATTGAAGCTTCTGTTTTATGTAAAAAGATGGTCATGAGGGAAGATAATTGCAGAAAAACTGAAAGAATGACATCAGGAATAAGGGCATCATACTGTTTTGCATTTGATACTTAAGTGGGACATTAAAATATCCCACACAACCAAAACATATCATTACAACAGCATTCAAAAATTCAAGTACATGAACATAGTATCAAGAAAGTCAAAGAGACACAGAAAGCAAGCAATTATTACAACCCATACCAAGAAAAAATCAAGGTTTGGTCCTTAAAGAGGAGCTCTAGATAATTACCTGCCCACCAAAGTTTAGAATAACTAGTTTCACATCATCAGTTACCCCAAGTTCCTTCCTCACCTTCAACACGAAAAATCACAAGCTCAGATTAAGAGATAGGTCATCGTATCATAAGATTCATCTTGGTTTGTAAGGTATACACCTCTTTTGCAGATTTGTGCAACCTCCTCACAACGAGAGGGACATCAAAAATATCCCGAAAAGCGGGCACTGCAAAAATTGGAGATGCCAAATTCTATTTAATCATTCCCATAACCACATCTAAGGGGATATTAAATTAATATTAGGTTATTGCCATGAAATTATATAAAAATTGACCTACTTGGGCAATATCCTGGGAGGCGAATAAGGAACTCGCAATGTGAATAGTCCTCCGCTATCTGCAGCAATGCATATTCAATTACACTTATTTATCATATTTCAAGCACAAAGCATAACAAGTGAAAAAGGACAAAACTAAGAGCATAATTTTCCATTTAAAAGTTTCAGCCTATTCTTATGCTTCATAGTTATTGTTGGAAACAAACTAGGTCATATCTGTACCCACTGCAGGGTATCTGAACAATTACGACATTAGCATTACAAACTAAGAACATAGATGACTTCCAAATAAGTTCACTTTCTAAGATGGTATCACAGCCTAGCCTAATGAGATTTGTTAGGTCTATCATACCATCCACTATTGGGTCTCTATCTAAAAACCCACAAACATCTAGCCTCACATTCAAAATGTTCAGGAATGAGAGGATGAGTTGGAACATCAACTAGAGATATGGCCTAATTATAGTCTATAGGTGGGTGCAAACCTCACATTACAAACCAGTTTATGAGGTTAGGTTAAGCTTGAAGTCTACTTTCTAAGAAATTTTAACAAATAAATGTGGAGGGGATGTAGAGATGAAGCATTAATTTATTTGTGAATTCTTTCATGAGTTTTCTTCAACAACCTTGATAGTTGAGAAAAATTGAAAAATAACTTGTAAAATTACATATTTGTCACAAGTTTTATACAAGTAACTAAATGCTGAGCATAAAAATTCCAAATTCTGGGACAAATCAGAGAATCAACAACTTCTATAAATTTCTCTCGACAAACAAAGATATGAAACAAGATAACTTGCTATATGAAGAAGATTTATAACCTCCCAAACTATTGAACGATGATTTAGTCCAGCAGCCATGACATACTCCGCATAGATGAAGTCCCAACTGAAATCACAAAGACATGGAACAAGACTAAAAATGGGCTCTGAACAAAAACAATCACTCTTGGACATACATGTACATTTAAAGTTTCAATTGATACAGGCAATAAAGTAGAAAGTATATGCTTTTTCCTGTAAGCAACTTAAAGTTGATCTATGACATGCATTTGGAATACTGAAATGATGATAAAAATACCCTAAACTGATATGAAAGGATACGTAAAATGCATGAAAATATATTTGTCAGCTAAATTTTCTGAAATCATAGGCAAACAACTCCTGTGCTTCCTACATATAATGGTCTTCCCTCAACCAATTACTGTAAGAAACAAAAGAAAAAAAAATTAAAGGATAACGGAGGTGTGCATAAGATACCTGAAATTGGTCACACAAACAGAGCGAATGCCTGCATCCGCTGCTGCTCGACATGCAACTGGGACAACATCCGAGACCTGTTTTCTCGTGTTAGCTTTACAAGGATCCACCAAATATACAATATACAGATCTTAGATTTCTTTTAGAAGATAGGAATGTATTTCTGAAAAAAAAATGGTGATAAACAAGAGAAACAGTTGTGAGAAAGAAAGGGAGACTGTTTTCCAGACAAAAAAATCTTGCTGAATTTAAAATTTACAAGTCCTATACCTAATTTTTCTTAGAGATGGTAAGTAATTTTTCCAGAAAAAGGGGACAAACCCAAACAAACTACTTTTTCATAATTATAATCAAATGCAAAATTACTTCTGTTACATATAATCTTTATCAAACAATCAATTTTTTAACCATCCTTATAACTACCTTTATCAGAAGTCCAAACTAATGTGTTAGAAGTTATTATAAGCATTATGAATTAGTTATCAGTTTCCCTTTCACTTTTGTTTCCAATAAAAAGGGGAAGAAGATTGTACCACTAAGTCAGCTTTAATAGAGTTCAACCACTCAGATTCTTGAGCCAAGATTTTTGCACGGGGCTTCACTGCTGTTTCAGAATACTAACATAACCACAAACAAGCAAGGGATAAGCAACAGAAAGAAACAATATTAAGGCATCTACCTCAAAACTCAAAAACTATATACAATCCAAAAGGCAATGGCATTGCCATACCTTAGCCAAAGAGGCAAGGCGATCAACGGTCAACGCATCTGCCTGAACAGCTCCACAGTCCAAAAGCACCTATTTTACACGGATGGATAAACAAACATGAACTTTATAAGCAGCCTCTTTAAAGCATTGTACATGTATACAAATTGAAAATTCTCACAAACAGTTCGATCTGATCCGGGTTGCTATCTATTGCAATTGGGATCAACATGACACCAAAAGAAACTCCACCGAAGGACATTAACAACCCTTAAACAACATTTTTTTAACAGCACAGAACTCCCCTTTTTCATCAAAATCATGAAGCTTCCAAAAGCAACAAGGATAGACTACGATCCACAGGTTACACATATGCGTTTAGACATTACTTCTTCCTTAACAATCATATTAATTGTTAACTAGATTATGAACACTGTCTTTCGGATAGCATTATAAAGAGACTTTAAAGATAAAAGAAATAGATAAATAAGCAAAAAATTCAAACTCACTTTGCGAATGAACAAGCGAGGAGACTGTATTTCAGTGGTGAAAACAAAATCAGGAGCACCAGTGACGACGTGCACATCATGCCCCGCGAGAATCAAATGCCGCACCACCTAGCATACAATTCCAATAATAAAAAAAAAAAAACACTCCATCATAACAAAACCAAAAAGAAAAAACTACCCCCACAAAACAGACACAGAAAAAATCAATTTTTTTTTCATTTTATACCAGATGATCAAGGCCAAAACTAAAATCCCAGAAACAAAAAGCAATTTTTAAGAATGAGAGATAAAGCACCCATTTAATTAGAAAAACAAAGGTGTCTTGGCATAGACAGAGACCTCAGTAACTCGAGTGGCATGGCCGAAACCATGACCAGTGACATAATACGCAAATACTAGGTGCTTTGTGGAAGCTGAGACTCCGTCACTCTCTTGCTCGATCCTCATTTTGCAGTGATTCAACTTCTTTCAAAGTCTCCAACAAGAGAATGATGGCACTGTATGTTTCAGACGATAAATTGGTGCTTTTATTTATATATTATCCATGAAGAATGAATGAATGATAATTAATTAATTAATTAAACATTTATTAATCACCTCTTTCTGTCATTGTGATTTTTTTTTTTATTCAATTTTGTTACTTTTCATGAGTTATTTCATCAATTTTCTTAATTTTAAAAATGCAACAACAACTGTTATTATATTTTACGTAAACTAGAAAGGATGATTTAAAAATTGTAAACCTTGTTATCATTAACTATATAAACTGTTATTATATATTTGTTATAAATTCTATTATCCACAAATTAAAGCGGTAATATTTGTTTGTTAATTATTTTAATAAATAGAAAAGAATAACATATTATATCTTCAAAAGGAAATATAGTTAGTTAACATTTTATTAATAGTGATGAAATTAGTAAAATAAATAATAAAACTAGAAACAATAAATTCTACATCAAAATGGGCATTGTTTAAATTAAATACAAGGATATTTTTTAAACAATGATATAAAATAAAATTGAATAAATTAAATTTTATTTATATACAGGTATATTAAATATGAAAAATAATTGTTTATTTTAATTCATAGAAAAAATTAGTCGCAAAGTATACCTTTTCCCAATAGCATACTATTCTTTGTTACTTTTTATAATAATTATTTTAAAAATTATATAATTTTGTTAATTAAATGTTGTATCCTATCTTTAATAAAACGAGTGATTTCTTATCATAAGTAACAGAAAACTGATATGTTGTCGGTAGAATTGAACATGGAGATTTTAAATTTATAACCATAAGCTTTTTATTCATATTTATATTTTTAAAAAATAAATTTGCATATTTGAATCTTGAATTTCAATTTTTTTTTTACAAAATCAACTACTGCTACTTTTCCACATCCATAATTGTTTTAGAAGTTATTTCATACTAATTATCTAAAATTTGACTTTTTTTTTAATTATTTAAGTTTTGAAAAATTAGCTTTTTTATCTTAAAAGTTTTACGACAAACATTATTCAAACAAATTCAAATATGTAATGTGTAATAGTTATATAGAGCAAGAACACTTTACGTAGTTGTTATTATTATTCAATAAAGGTATTTTGGCTAACGAAAACTAAATTTGCATATTTGAATCTTGAATTTCTCTTTTTTGAGAAAATCAATTACTGGTACTTTTACACATAGAAGTTATTCCATGTTAATTATCTAAAATTTCATTTTTCTTAACTTATTTAAGTTATGAAAAATAATTTTTTCTTATCTTAAAAGTTTTTCAACAAACATTATTCAAGCAAATTGAAATATGTAATTTGTAATAGTTATACAGAACAAGAACACTTTTCGGAGTTTTTATTGTTATTATTAACTAAAATAATGTTCTCGTTATTTAAAGAATTATTAACTTCTTATATTATTTTTATTATTATTAACTATTTAAAAAAAGCTATTGATAGTAAATAAAAAAAGGTAGTGCATTGTAACATAATATTATATCCTAATATATATCACAAATAAAAATTACATTCATATTATAAATTTTAGTTACATAATGTAAATATTTATTTCAAACATTACACGTTCTAAAATGCCAACGTTATATATATATATATATATATATATATATATATATATATATATATATATGATGTCAATTTATTTATATAACCATTTAGATTACTAATTTAATCCTTACTTTATTCTTTCACAAACAAAAAATATTTAATATAGTTTTCATTTTAGTGTTCGTAGAAAGTTATTATATTTATTTATTGTATTTAATATTCATCAGTATTTTTATATAAAATATCTATTTAATTACCCACATAAAAATAGAAGCTACTTTCAACCAAAACAAAAAAAGAAATATCTACATCTCCGGATTATAACATTATTTTATTTTTAAAACCATGACATTAATATGAATTATGTAATGAAACATATCACATAAATAATATGTTAATATAATCCATTCGCACTATACCCAAATTGATATCTAACCAGATTTAAACATTAAATAAAAAATTGTTATTATTTGCATCGTCAATGTAATTATTTAATTAAAAGAGATTTAATTACAGATAGTTAGAATATGAAAAAAAAAAAAAAAGGTGATGAAGGTGTTGAAGAGATTTGGATGGATAGGGATGCACGGATGCGTGTGAATTGAGAGTTCAGTTGCGTCCAAAATTTGTTCAAATCTTATGATATGATATGGCAACGAGTTCATTGTCTGCTTCGTTTTGTCATAATTGCTGTTTGAGATTGAATGTTTATGCTGTTGAAACGAAAGGTAGAAGGACAGTGATATCATTGTTTTCTTTATGCGAATGTACCCAATATCATCATTATGTACTGTTCTGCAGGGTACGTACATTAGAAAAGGATTTGTACTCTTATTTTATGCAGCACTTTAGGATAAAAATTAATAAAAGTAATTCTGAAAAGGATTCTAAATAAAGGTTTCTCAGACAGAGGCTTAAAAGGGTAAATAATGACGCATTTTTACAATATTTTAATTCTACCCTAAGATTCTTGGAACATTGATGACATTATGTGTTGTGTTTCGAAATGGGAATTTTGGAATGTTCTGTTTGATATGTATATTTCGAAGGTAAAGTGCATTTTGGATATTCTGTTTTGGTGATGAATTATTGTTCAGAAGATGATATACTGAAAATATTAATGTTGGTGTTGGGTGGTCCAGATTGAATGTTCCATAACTTAAGAAAATTAAATTGATTTTATAAATCGTTAGGATAAGTAGTGGTGGTGATTCTGAACCAAAAGTACGGGTGAGATCAATTGTCATTGTCTTTGTATGGTGGACTGAACTTGGGGGCACCAATCACATTAATGATTATGTCCAAGAGAATTTGCAACAACTAAAAAACATAATGTAATGTAGTCTAAAGTTTGCATATTGTTATATTTCAGTGTTTCCTTGATAAGTTATTAAGTGTTAATACTTACAGTTGTGAGAAATTGAATTTGCAAATTTTAGTAGCTTAGTATTTTTTTAACTAAAATTTTCAAATAGTATACAAGTAACTTTCATACATAAATTTAATCACAAATATTCAAAATTTGAATTGATAAAATGAATACGAAAGTTGTAAAATGCAATGTTAAATGTTGGGACTAAACTATACTTGAGTACTAATATGAAATCTGTTTGTTATTGCATTTTCAACATTCCAAGTTATATAAAATAGTCCAAGTTATTTCATTAATTTTAGCCCTCTAAGCATTAAAAAATAATCAATCAATTCCTTTATTACTATATTTGATTATTGGTTTAAGAACAAAATTATTTATAGCATAGAGTGTATTGTTTGATAGTGTATCAATGTATGTTTCTTTTATGTCCTTAACTATTTAGGTAACTCTTACAAAATAATCATTGTAAATATAAATCAATTAACAATTGATTCTATAATCTCTTTTATTGCGTATATTAATATTTATAACACTTTATATGAAAAGTTATTATATAATCTTAAAATGTTTATATATTTTTTTAATTTTAAGATAACTAATATCACAAATATAATTATAAATTAAAGTTATTCACAATTTCATATAACAATTTGTTCCTATAAGTGAATTATACATGTTTCTGAACAAGATCATTCAATTTAAATGAACAAATTAAATTAAGTATTGAAGTGTTCATACATCCATTAAACCATCTATCACTATATCAGCTCTAGATGATATATTACTTCAATTTCTTCTTAGCTCCAAAAACACATTATATGTGTATTCAAACATATAAATCATTTATCAACACATAGATGATCCATCATACCATCTAGTGAAACTCAACAAACTAGATTGTCTAACGTTTATCAAAGCTTAAAACTTATTTTTATTAATGATTGTAGTTAAAACTCAATTAACTACAATTAGGAAAATTCTAGTTAAAACAATGAATTTATTCTCAATTATAATCCAAGAAAACTAATATTTAATGTTTTAAATGTGGTTGAAAATGTGATCATTAGTAAGCATTGCATCACTACCAACAAATGAAGCTTCTTTTCCTCTTCAAGCTTTAAGTGCTCAATTTCATCCAATTTTATATTCACCTAGATCTATCCAATGAGGATGAAGCCTAATACCATCTAATCTCAATCAATCATAGATAACTTCATAGTCATACACACCACACCAAAAAAAGAAACATTACCCAACCTTTATCCCCAAAAGAACGAACCTTAATAATATAACACCTAAACATGCTAAGGTTGAACTCAAATCTTTTTCCTAAACCTAGAAATTTTCCATTTATTGATTCACCTCAAAACTCAATATACCATCTCAAAAACCTTAACTAAACTTAAGTTAGCCCCACCAAAGGCGTTGTCACCCTCAAGCCTATCATCACAAAACCCACTTATGACTTAAGCAACATCTATTAAGACAAACACTTCATGAGGCCTTACAAAGGTAGAACTTAAACTCTACTACTAGTCAACCATCTATAATGACTCCATTGTTAGCATTAGGTAGGAAAACCTCATTAGCCAGACACGACAATAAGTAGATTTAGATAATAACAAAATTTGTAATGAAATAAGAAAGTCAAGTATTGAGGTAATGTTCCAGATAGCTAAAGATGATTTACCAATACTCTTAGATAAACATTGCATATAAGAGTTAGGTCAGAGACTTCATTAGACATATATATATATATATATATATATATATATATATATATATATATATATATATATATATATATATATATATATATATATATATATATATATATATATATTATATGACCGTGTTCTTATTGTGAATATATGCTTTTGTTTAACTAATGTGTGTTCAATGAGTTTAAGCTAAGTATAACAAAAACACAATTAGCATTGAGCATATGATGCCTAAAGTCTAAAGCAAACATGGAAGAAAGTGAAGCTTGGACAAGCTTAGTCAAATGTGCTAATTAGACAAGTCATAAGCTCGATCTGATGAGTAAATCTATTAGAAGATCATGCCATAGATGACTCAAACAGTACAAACTCACTTCAACTCAGTAAAGAAATACGTTGACAAGATAAGTCAACATGATATAGTAAGGCACTATACTCTTAAGAGTAGTATAAACAAGTCAAATAAAGCATTAAACGAGTCAACAAAAGCACAACAAGATACTAGACGAGTATCAATATTAGATGAGTCAAAGTCAACTTATGGAGTTAAATTTTGAATATCGCTATTAGACGAGTACTTTTATTAGATGACTCAAATAGAAGAATGATTGAACAAGTAAAGATACACATTAGACGAGTCAAGTCCAGATCATTAGATGGTTCAAAAAAGAATTAACAAACCACTAAGTGATATGTTGATTATGTTCAAATTGATCAAAGAAATATGAATGTTGAAATCGATGATCAAAACAACCAAGAGACTATCAGATTGTCAAATTAAGAAGATTGAATAACAAGACTCTGTTCGTGCAAGGTGGCTCTATAAGGGTTGGGACGAATAGAGTCAGTAGAAATTTTAAAATTGTTTTGCACAAACATGCTATTGTAAATAAAATAAAAAAATGAGACATAAAAGAATGTACACAAGAATTTATACTAGTTCACCTCACACCTTGAAGCTACGTTCAATCTCTTAAGAAACCTAATTGAGAAGTTCCATTAAGTAAATCCCTTTACTAGCACGAGTATTAGTCTCTCTAGGTTACGACAAGTTTAACCCTCCTAGAATCACAACTATCAATATTTCTAGGTGTCCAAGTATAAACCTCTATAGGCTACAATGAGTTTAACCTCTTCCCCTTAGATCAAGAACTATCAATTACAAAAAACAAAATAACATCTCACACAAGAGAATTCAATCATGCTAATAGGATATACTTCATTATGTGAAGGATATTACAATGGTTAGCACTCAATGAAATATCACCTTATACAAAAATGAATTTAAGTCTAAGCTCTTAGAGTATTCTCACTTTTCTTTCTTTTGAATATTTGATAGTGTTTCAATACTTTGGTATTTTTCTCTCGCATTCTTTTTGTCTTCTTCATCTTGATTCAGGTACTTATAATCACGTTGTTCCATTTAGTCATTGATTCATATTCAGTTCATCATATTCTTCATATCTTCAAACATCTTATTCTTTCTTCATATCGAAGTTCTTGATATTTCATTCAAAATGTATTACTTCATGTGTATTATCTTTTATTTCCTTTTTTTTTGTCATTCAAAAATTTTAATTTCAAATATCATTACATTGTGGATTCAATCTTCTGGAGATTCTCTTGTAGTCTTTGATCTGTAGAGTCTTTTCCTTTCTTGTGATTTTTTGATAAATATATGACAACACTAGCGATATTCAACTAGAGAGTTTTATTTTATATATGTTCAAAAAGATATTTAATCATATATGATATTCTTCATATATATCTTGAATTGTATGAAACAACTGATTTTATTGATGCATTGAAAGTAACAAAGTATAGTATGGAAGTATGAAATGTATATATTCAACGGCAAAATACAATTGAAACAATGGTAACACTAATATAATAGTGTAAATGATAATGGGTAATGGTGCTTGACCTGGAAGAATATAGTATTCCACCTGACAGAGAAGAAAATAAGAATTAATAGAAGAATAGGGAAGAGACCACCAATACAGAGAAGATTCAGGAAGAAATGTCATACCACATGCTTGCCTCCTTCTTCTCACACGTAGTCCTTCAAATACATGCTTCTCTTGGCTGGACGCATGCTCTTTCTAACAGTTTCTCTGTTACCAGAATTCTCTGCCAATTTACCCATTTGTCCCTTACCCATTCAGGTGTGCATTCCCTTTTTTTCCCTTTCTCTTTTATGCATGTTACATTACCCTCCTCATAAAAAACAACCTTGCCCTCAAGGTTGAACAAGGGTATGCTTGTTTCACTTCTTCTACATCCTCCAAAGTAGCCTCTTTAGGCTCTGAAATGTCCCACTACACTAGTACTTGTGATACCTTCTTGTGATTCCTTGTTACCACTCTACACCTTAGTATGTTCCAGGGTTGCACTATAGGACCAAATTCTGATGTTGTTAGGGGTAAGGGAAGATATTGTTGTGGAAGATTGCCTTGGAATTTCATGAGCAAGGAAATATGAAACACAAGATGAATTTTAGCAGTTTCAGGTAATTGTAATCTATAAACAACAACTCCTATCTTTTCCACCACCTCAAACGACTCAAAAAACTTGAGTCCCAGCTTTTGATTTTTTCGCAAGGCCAAGGATTGTTGCCAATATGGTTGCAGCTTAACCAATGCCAGATCACCCACCTCCAATTGAATGCCTCTCCTTCTTCTATCGGCTTGTTGTTTCATATAGTTATGAGATTTCAATAAATTAGCCTTCAATTTTAATAAGACTTGATCTCTTGTTGTTAGAGCTTCTTTCACTGAAATAGGATCTTTAGGAATTTGTTCATATCTTGCAAGTTTAGGTGGAAATCTACCAAACACCGCTTGAAAAGGAGTCATAGCTAAAATGCAATGAAAGGAAGTATTATACCAATACTGAGCCCATGGCAGCATATTAATCCAGGACTTAGGATTCTCATACACATAGCACCTTAAATACATCTCTAATGTCTTGTTTAAATTCTCTATTTGGCCATCAGATTGAGGATGATACGCGGACCCCATGGCTAATGTAGTTCCTTGAGATTTAAATAATTGTTGCCAAAAGGAGCTAATAAAAACTCGATCCCTATCTGATACTATGGATTTTGGAGTGCCATGTATCTCACTTGTGCAATAAAGGCTTCTACTACTGATTTGCTTGAAAAATCAGATCTTAAAGGAATGAAATAGGCAAATTTAGACAATCTATCAACCACAACCATGATTGTTGTGTACCCATTAACGGTTGGAAGATGAGTGATAAAATCCATAGCAATATCCTCCCAAAGCTATTGTGGAATAGACAATGGTTGCAGCAGCCCTTTGGGCAAGGCATGATCCACTTTCGCTTGTTGACAAACTGGACATTCATTGATATATTTTCGAATGTCCTGGTGCATATTGGTCTAGTGAAATTGATTCCAATTCTACTAGTGGTCTTAGTGATACTAGCATGACCTCCAATTTTGGAATTATGAAACTCTTGGAGTATTTGCTTAATGAGAGTGGGATTATTAGGCACCATAATACGACCCTTCCAAATAAGCATATGATAGGGGATTAAAAGTATATGTAAGAAGGAATAAAAAAGGCGGGAGGGGGGGGGGAGAGTTTGGTATTGTTTAGTGTGGGGAGGGGGGAAGATTAGGCTTCCTTGATAGCTGTGGGAAGAATTGTATTTTTTTCATTCACTAAATACAATCAGAGGTTATTCACTGTGTTGAGTTTGTCTGGTGTGCGTTTCTACTCATTTTCTTGACTTCTTGATTAAAGAAGTCTATCAACTTGGTCCGACCTGCCGGATCCAAATCAACGGAGAGGCAAGATGGAGAATAGGATGAGTGCACTAGAAGGAAGATTCGATTCCATGGAAACAATGTTGATGGAGATGCGAGCAGAGATTAAAGGAAGGGCTCGAAATGAGAGTCGCGACCGTGGAAGACGAATTGTTAATCGCGATCGGGAGAAAAAAGGGAACCAGGGGAGGAGTTCGGAGGGTAGCCATTCGGTGAATGGAAGTAGGGGGACATCGGAGGATGAATCGGAGGAAGAACGCGATGACGTTCAGAAGAGTTGGATGAAGAGAGTGGAATTACCCACTTTCGAAGGGACCGATTCGACGGGATGGATCGCAAGAGCAGAGAAATTTTTCGAAATACAGAGTGTGATTGAAAAGGAGCAGATGAAGCTGGTGTACATCTGTATGGAAGGGGAAGCGAACCATTGGTTTCGCTTTTGGTGAAAGAAGATTAAGAAACCTACCTGGGTGACATTGACGGAGGCGATGGTTAGGAGATTCGGAGGTAGACACCGGGGAACGATTTTCGAAAAATTAGCAGTCGTGCGACAGCGGGAATCAGTGGAGGAATATGTGAGGGAATTTGAAATCCTGGTGTCTCAGGCGACGGGAGTAACGGAGGAACAACTGCTTGGGTATTTTTTTGCGGGACTCCAAGAAGAATTGCGGGATCTCGTTCGGCCTTACAATCCTCGTGACCTGTTAACTGCGATGGAAAAGGCGCAGGATGTGGAGCAATCGGGGTTGGTGGCGAGAGTAACCAGAGGAGGTGTGGTGAGTAAAAGAGGACCAACTTGGGAGAAGTATACCGATAGTGCAGGCACAGTAGCTAGAACAGAGATTTATCAAGGGTCATCAGAGGGGCGTGCGAACAGTAGCGGAGGTCTGGGTTAGAAGAAAGAAGCGACGACCAGAACCGCTGGTTCTAAAGTCAAAAGCATGTCAGGCGACGGCGGACCGAATCGCGGATTGTGAATGTTGCCGTATCCGGAATACCTTAAGAGGAGAGAGGAGGGTTGTTGTTTTCATTGTGGAGGACCTTTCAGCCCTGGACATTGTTGCGTGGAGAGGAGTCTCAAGGTGATGATCTTGGGGGCTGAAGACGACGAGGCGGAAGTGGCGGAGGCAGAAGAAGAGGCGGAACAACGATGCATGGAGTTGTCAGTGTATTCTGCTGGGGGAATCTCGCAATCGAATATGATGAAGCTGTCGGGATGGATTCGAGATCAGAGAGTAGTCGTCCTCATTGACAGCGGAGCAAGTCATAATTTCATCTCGACACTGTTCGCAGAGGAGATGGGTTTAGAGAAGGAGGAGACGACGCCCTATAGCGTTTGCTTGGGGGACGACCAGAGAAAGGAAACGCAAGGCCGTTGCATGGCAGTTTCTTTGATACTGGACGGAGTAGAGATTAAAGAGAATTTTTTATCTCTTCGAACTGGGGGGCGTCGACGTCGTGCTCGGAGTGGAGTGGCTGGCTACGTTGGGGGAAATTAGAATGGATTGGAAGCAGATGACAATGAAGTATGGCATGACAACAAGAGAGGTAGTGATAAGGGGTGATAACCGATCTTTGAAGAAGGTCGTCAACCCCGAGGCGTTGCAGAAGGAGACAGGGATTGAAACTCTAGCGGTGGTGTGGGGTATGTATCAGTCTGAAACAGCAGGGAAAAAGAATGGAGCAGAGGATTTAACCCCCATGCAGGAAGCAAATCTGGAGCAGATTTTGGGGGAGTTTGAGGAGGTATTTGAGATGTCGCAGGGGCTTCCTCCTGTCAGAGAAGTGGACCATCAGATAACTCTTAAGGAAGGTACTGGTGCAGTGAACGTGCGACCATACAGGTATCCTCACTTAATGAAAGCTGAAATAGAACAACAGGTACAGGAGATGTTGGGCCTGGGTATTATTCGGCCCAGTAACGGCCTGTTTTTCAGTCCAGTAATTTTGGTTAAAAAAAAAGATGGGAGTTGGCGTTTTTGTATAGATTACAGAGCTTTAAACAGAGTAACTATTCCCAATAAATATCCAATTCTTGTGATTGAAGAACTTCTAGATGAATTATACGGGGCTGCTTATTTTTCTAAAGTGGATCTCAAATCTGGATATCACCAGATAAGGATGAAGGAGGCAGATATATCCAAAACAGCCTTTAGGACTCATTTAGGACATTATGAGTTTTTAGTAATGCCCTTTGGCCTCACAAATGCTCCGGCCACCTTTCAAGACATGATGAATTCATTGTTGAGACCGTTCTTAAGGAAGAGTGTGCTGGTATTTTTTGATGACATTTTGGTGTACAGTAAGTCATGGGGGGATCATGAGGAACATCTTCGACAGGTGCTAAAAGTGTTAGAACAACACCAGCTGTTTGCCAACAAAAAAAAAGTGAGTTTGGCAAGCGACATATTCGATATTTGGGGCACATGATATCCGAACAGGGGGTGGAAATGGATGGAGAAAAAATGCAGTGACTGAATGGCCAACACCCCGCTAAGGGGGTTCTTGGGACTCACTGGATATTACAGGAGATTTGTCAGGAATTATGGGAAGATTGCCCGACCCCTTACAGATCTTTTGAAGAAGGGGAAGTTTGAGTGGACAAATGCAGGAGAGGAAGCCATGCAAGCTCTAAAAAAAGCAGTGACTACAGCTCCTGTTCTGGCTCTGCCAGACTTCTCACAACCTTTCCAAGTTGAATGTGATGCTTCGGAGAAGGGAATAGGAGATGTGTTATCACAAAATAGGAGGCCTATTGCTTACTACAGCAAGGCATTATCGGAGAGTTCGTTGGGGAAGTCAGTCTATGAGAAGGAACTGATGGCGCTGGTATTAGCTATTCAACAGTGGCGTCCCTATTTGCTGGGAAAAAAATTTAGTGTCTATACAGATCAAAAGAGTTTGAAGTATTTACTTGAGCAACACATAGCGACTCAGAACCAGCAAAATTGGCTGGCGAAACTCATGGGCTATGAGTTTGATATACATTACAGGACAGGGGCATCCAACAAAGTTGTAGACGGGCTATCCAGAAAGGGAGAAGAAGGGGATGAAGGAGAAAGGACGCTGTTAATGATAACCAGGCCCTATTGGCCTGACTACCAAAAAATAATAGATGAAGTGGAAAAAGATGCATGGTTAAAGAAAATAATGGAAGAAGTGAAGGAAGACCCAGATTCACACCCTGCTTATACGTTGGAGAATGGGAGACTCCATTATAAGGGAAGATTGGTGCTTTCATCAAAGTCAGAATGGATTCCGAAAATCCTTGCAGAGTTTCATGACACTACGCTTGGGGGACACTCGGGTGTCTATAGAACCTATAGAAGAATTGGCCAAGCTTTTCACTGGATGGGCATGAAAAAAAGGGTGACCGACTATGTAGCCTCCTATCTTATCTGCCAGCAACATAAATATATGACGTCATCTTCGCAGGGATTGTTGCAGCCATTGCCTATTCCCAAGGCCATTTGGGAAGAGATAAGCATGGACTTTGTGGTCAAATTACCAAAATCTCAAGGTTTTGAATCGATAATGGTGGTAGTGGACAGACTGAGTAAGTATGGGCATTTCATACCCATCAAACATCCTCATACAACCAAGATAATTGCAGAGATTTTTGTAAAGGAGATAGTACGTTTGCATGGAATTCCTATATCGATTGTTAGTGATCGGGATCCCACGTTTGTTAATACATTCTGGACGGAATTGTTCAAAATACAGGGTACCCAATTAAAAATGAGCACCGCCTACCACCCAGAAACGGATGGGCAGACAAAGGTTTTGAATAGAGTGTTAGAGACCTACTTGAGGTGTTTCTGTTCGGAACAGCCCAAGGCTTGGAGCAATGTGTTGCCATGGGCTGAATACTGGTATAATACCAGTTATCAAGGAGCTTCGAAGTGTACCCCGTTTGAAGTGGTTTATAGAAGAAAACCCCCGGTAGTAACCAAGTTCATACCTGGAGAAACAATGGTGGTAGCTGTGGTGCAGGATTTACAGACGCGGGATGAGGCCATTTCACAGCTACAATATCATTTGACCCGAGCCTAGGAGCGGATGGTCAAGTATGCAAATAAGAAGAGAAGGGAGTCTAGCATAAAAGAGGGGAATTGGGTTTTTTTGAAAATAAGACCTCATAGGTAAGTATCTATGCCGGTCAAGTTGCATCCCAAATTATCTGCCAGATATTATGGCCCTTTTCTAGTGGAAAAGCAAGTGGGTCCAGTGGCTTTCAAACTGCAGTTGCCTGCCACTGCGAAGATACACCCGGTGTTTCATGTATAACAATTAAAGTTGGCTGTGGGGAAGCATAAGGTGGAAGGGGAGCTACCAGTAGGACTGCAGGCGGACGACCCATTATATAGACCCTTAAAAGTACTACAAAGAAGAGGAAGAAATGAACAAGGGGAGGAGACCACTCAAATATTGATTCAGTGGCAAGATGGAGGGGTAGAGGGAGCAACTTGGGAGGATGAAGCGTTTATCAATCAACAATTTCCTGATTTCAACCTTGAGGACAAGGTTGTTGAAAAGGAGGGGGGTATTGATAGGGGATTAAAAGTATATGTAAGAAGGAATAAAAAAGGCGAGAAGTAAAGAAGTCAGTTAGGAGTTTGTTAGAAGTATATGAGAGTATAAATAAAGAGTTTGTTGAGAAAGGCGGGGGGGGGGGGGGGGGGGGAGAGAGTTTGGTATTGTTTAGTATGGGGAGGGGGGAAGATTAGGCTTCCTTGATAGCTGTGGGAAGAATTGTATTTTTTCATTCACTAAATACAATCAGAGGTTATTCACTGTGTTGGGTTTGTCTGGTGTGCGTTTCTACTCATTTTCTTGACTTCTTGATTAAAGAAGTCTATCAGCATACCCTCCTTAATAGCATATTCAACATTTGGATATTGACCCTCAAGACAATTGTTATACATTTGAGACAACTTCGGATCTTTTTGAGTTAAGTCCACCCCCTGTTGCAGCCAAACACAGTCAGGTTCAGACCAAGCCATGAAAAAACTCTTGGATAAAGCATCTACAGGAACTTTTTCTTTCCCAGCTTTATATTGGATCTTAAAGTCATAGCCTGAGAATTTTGGCAGCCACTGTTGTTGCTCAAGAGTTTGAAGGGTCTGATCCAACAATTGCTTCAAACTTTTTTGATTAGTCTTAATAATAAAGCGGTGTCCTAGAAGATAATGTCTAAATTTAGCCAAAGCTTATGTAATAACATACAGTTCTCTTACATATGCTGATTGCTTTTGCATCCTATTAGACATTTTCTTTGAAAAATACACAATTGGATGCTGATTCTGACTGAGGACAACACCTACTGCAATTCCAAAAGCATCAATTTCTAACACAAAGGTTTCTTTAAAATTGGGAAGAGCCAAGACAGGTGTCGAAGTCATTGCAAATTTCAATTGTTCAAACATTGCTGCTGCTTTTTTATTCCAGCGAAAAACATCTTTTTTAAGTAAATCAGTTAATGGTGCTACTATATTGGCATAATGTTTCACAAATCTTCTATAATATCCTATGAGGCCTAGGAAACCCCTCAATTGCTTTAAATTTGTAGGTTGGGCCATGCGCGTACAACAACCAATTTTGTATCATCCATAGCTACTCTAGACCCTGATAAAGTGTGTCCTAGGTATTCAATTTGGGTAACTCCAAAACAACACTTAGAAAACCTTGCAAACAATTTATGTGTCTGCAGAATCTTGAGAACAACTTCTAAGTGATATAAATGATCCTTCCAATTGCAACTATATACCAAAATATCATAAAAAAAAACCAACACACAACTTCTTAATAGCCCTTGGAAGATGTTATTCATCAAACTCTAGAATGAAGCCTGTGCATTAGTTAATCCAAATGGAATGACTGGCCATTCATAATGACCATGATGAGCTCTAAAAGTTATCTTGTACCTACCCTCTGGCTTTAATAATATCTTATGATATCCAGATCTGAGATCCAACTTAGAGAAGTAGCAAATGTGAAAGAGTTCATCAATCAATTCATTTACTGTTAGAATAGGAAAACTATCTTTGATAGTTATAGCAATAAGGACTTTATAATCTGTACAAACCCTCCATGAGTCATCCTTCTTCTTGACCAAAATAATAGGAGAAGAAAAAGGACTTTTTCTATGTTGTATAATGCCTTCTTTCAGCATTCCTTCTACAAGCCTTTCAATCTCCTCTTTTTTACTACGAGGATACCTATAAGGCTTAACCTTCACCGGGTTAGACTCTTCCAATAGAGAAATAGCATGATCATGTGATCTTTGAGGTGGTAAGTGATGAGGAGTATAAAAAACGGACTCATAAGTATGCAGTAATAAAGCTAATTTTGGTTCCATATCAGCTTGAGCTTCCCACAATGTCCCAGAATCGGAATTTTCCTCTAATAACTTCATTTTGTAAATCTCTACTATCGCATTTGTATGCATCATCCTTCTTATGTGATGTAATTGAGCTTGAGTCGACACTAATTCCTTATCTCCTTGTAATGCAGCGAATCTACCCTTATGAAGGAGTTTCAACTACAAGGTATCATAACCTACAATGTGAGGACCAATGGTTTTCAACCAACTAGCACCAAGAATTATATCTGCTCCAGAAATGGGTAGTAAGAATACTGGTAATACAAAAGAATGTCCCTATGCTTGGATATTAAGTTGTTGAATCTTTCCTTCAACTGTCATATAGTTCCTATTCCCTACCATCACGCGAAACAATGTAGCAGGTTCTACTGGGAGTTTTAAACATTTAGCAATCCTTGGCTGCAAATAGTTATAAGAACTGCCTCCATCAATTAGTACTTGCACAGGAAGTTGGTAAATGTAAGCTAAAAATCGAATGGTGCCCACACTCATTCCACCTTTCATAGCATTCAGAGATAAGTGGTGTTCTTCCATAGAATCAATGTGAATATTATTTTCTTCTTTCTCTGTTGCCGTATCATGCCCACCTATTTCCTCTACTTCTAATTGGAGGAAAAGGTATTGTCTATTAAGACATTTGTGATTAAAAGTGAACTTTTCATCACAAAAATAATAAAGACCTTTTTCCCTTCTCAATTGCATTTTTGTCGAACTAATCTTCTTAACATTGTTATTTTTTAATGGAGGAATATTTGGAGTAGGTAATAAGGGAGGAAGAGGTGTTTTCACATTTATACGCTGATTCTGATATGGTTGCTGCACTGGCTGTGATACAGATTTCGTTGCATAAGATGAGACCACCGGTTTCGTGAAAGATGGTTTTGGAGTAGGATAATATTTATCTTCATACAATTTTTCCAACGCCACTGCCTTCAACAAAGAAATTGGAGATAAGGCCATAACATCCCTTTCAATATCAACATTTAATCCACTCAAGAAACAATTCAAGAGTGCCTCATTAGTTAAATCCATTGATCTATTTGCCAGGGACATAAATTGTAGATAATAATCTAAAACAGAACCTATTTGCTGCAATTTAAACAATTATGCCATTGGACAATCAAAAGGTGAAGGTCCAAATTGTGATTCCAGGGCACAGGTTAAGTCTAGCCAAGTATTAACAGTTGCCAAACGTTGCAACATATGAAACCAAGGTACCACTTCACCCTCAAAATGCATCGTTGTTATTTCCACCCTAGCCATGTCCGGTATGTTGTGATAATCGAAAAATTTCTCTACCTTGAAAATCCAGCTAAGCACAGACGATGTTCCATCAAAGTGAGGAAACTTCAGAGAAATATTCCACATAGGAAGCGCTGCCTTCAACGACCTCTGAGATGTGTTCATCGTCGACTCTTGATGGTATTGATGCACGATTTCTCAATTAACAAGCGTTCTAATGTTGCTTGTATTTGATCGAATCGATTTTGATTTTTCGCTTCTTTTTGTGCATTGTACTCATGTTGTTGATGATTCCGCAACTCAAATCGCTCCAAAAGCCTCTGAATCTCATTACCTTGGGCTTTTAGTTCAGCTTGAACATCCTTCAACCTTGTTTCTTCAACCATGAAGAGCAATGAAAGCACCAATGAAACAACTGATTTTATTGATGCACTGAAAGTAACAGAGTATAGTATGGAAGTATGAAATGTATATATTCAACTGCAAAATACAACTGAAACAATGGTAACACTAATATAATATTGTAAATGATAATGGGTAATGGTGCTTAAGCTGGAATAATATAGGTTTAATAGCCAACTTTGTCCTTAGTTTGGTTAACAAATCTCAATTTAGTCCCTCTTTAGAAAAGTGTTTGAAATTGGTCCTTACTTTTAAATTTTTAACTCAAAATAGTCCCTTCCGTTAAGTATAACCAAACGGAGTTAATTGATTAATGATGTGGCACTACTTATTGATTACGTGTGAAAATATTTTCTTACGTTGGTTAACTAGAGAAGAAAGGATTTTATTCAGAAATTGGGTTTTTTAATTGAGCAGCCATCTTCTCCCCACTCGCGGCGTCACACCTCTTTTCTGCCAATCAAGAGCATCACCGACGATGCCACCTACGTTGGACGCAGCAGGTCGAAACCTTCGTCCCCGCTTTTCGCGCGCTAGAGGAGTATCGTTTGTCCCTGCAACGCCAACGACATCAACCAGGATCGCCACCGTCGTGATTCTCCGCCTTGATCCGCTGCATCTCCTCCGGCTGGCTGAGACCCGTGCCGGTTGCAGCAGCCAACCACTCACGCTGATGCCGCCACCAAAAGCACCACCATACTACCTGTCGGACTGTCGCTAACGACGTCGCGGTTAAGAACGGAGAAGGAACCAATCTTCTGGGCGAGGGGACTCGCCGCAACAACCTCGGCACCGGTAACACGAATGAACGCACCAATCATCTAATAAGGATCGGTCTCTGTTATCTTTATCGTTGGACAACAGATTTCTTCACTAAAGGGTGCGGAGTAGGGTTTGCGTACTAAAAAGAAATTGGGGAAATAGGGAATGAATTCCTAGGTTAAATTTGATCAAGATGATGGGAGTAGATTCTGCCTCATCTTTTATTGGATTAAGAAAATGAAGCAGATTGAATTTGATTTTTGGGGAGTGTGATGTTTATTGGCTAGTCTTCTCCACTTAATGTTTTTCTTCTCTAGATATTGCTTTGCTTTCTGAGTGCAGGTTAAAGAGATGTTGGTGAATGAAGGTACGTAAAGATGAAGAGTGTGATGGTTGGTGGCAGCATAAGAAGGGGTATGAAAATGATGATGGTTCTGTGTTGATATGGGTGACGCAGAGGGGAGAAGAGGATGAAGATAGATTGAGGTTATGGGCCGAGATACAAGAGATATTATTTTTTTCTAGAAAAAAAGAATGAAATAGTTGCAAATTATTTTATTTCTCCAATTAAAAAATCCTTTCTGAATAAAATCCTTTCTTCCTTAATTTATTTCCTAATTAACCAACACGTAAGCACATTTTTTGACACATAATCAATAAGTAGTGCCACATCATTAATCCATTAACTTCGTTTGGTTATACTTAACGGAAGGGACTATTTTGACTCAAAAATTTAAAAGTAAGAACCAATTTCAAACATTTTTCTAAAGAGGGATTAAATTGAGTTTTGTCAACCAAACTAGGGACAAAGTTAGCTATTAAACCAATAATATAGTATTCCACCTGACAGAGAAGAAAATCAGAATTAATAGAAGAATAGGGAAGAGACCACCGATACAGAGAAGATTCAGGAAGAAATGTCATACCACATGCCTACCTCCTTCTGCTCACACGTAGTCCTTCAAATACATGCTTCTCTTGGCTGGACGCGTGCTCTTTCTAACAACTTCTCTGTTACCAGAATTCTCTGCCAATTTACCCATTTGTCCCTTACCCATTTCAGGTGTGCATTCCCTTTTTTGCCCTTTCTCTTTTATGCATGTTACATTGTATCTTCAATCAAAATATTTTCAAATAATGTTGAGCTTTGCATCCCAATTCTATTAATTGATTTGATAATCAATTTAACGTTAAAATTTCTTTGATCAATTTAAACTTGATCCTCATATCATTTGGTGATTTAATGAATCTCTTTCGCGTTATCTAAACTTGACTCAAATAATGCAAATAATTTCTTTACTTGTTTAGTCATTCTTCCATTAGAGTCTTCTAATGAAAGTAAAGATAAAGCAGTTTTGAAAGTTTGGGTTTTCGTTTGAAAATTAGTGTTCTTGAGTGTACATTTTTGTTAGAACATAATTATTATATTATTTTATTTATTTATTTATATTTTGGCCTAGGGACAAAAGAGTCTTTTACATTTTATTAATTAGGTGCATAAACTAAAATAAGGGGTGTAGAAAGGAAAAGCTTGTAAATTAAATAATATGAAAATTTAATAAAAATATATTATGTAAATCTTTTAGAATATTTAGTTGTTATTTTAAAAAGTAGTTGAAAGAAAATAGGAGATATAATCTTGGTTGGTTTAGAGATTAAAAAAGATATCTTAAGATATTATTAGATGTAATTATATATTATTGTTAGATAATAATAATAAAATATAATGCATTATCTAGGGACTTATCATAATCAATTAGAATAAAAATATTAAAATAAAATATATTATCTAAGGACTTATCAAGATTAATTAAGTTAAAGATAAATTTATTTTATCTTATTTTATTTTACAAAACCTAAGTTCGACGTCAAACACCAATGTCTTTACAAAATGGACATCGAACTCCTACAAAATATGACGTTACCCTCCACATTGGTAACAACAGTATCCACTAAGACTCATCACTGTCCTTCCCAATGTATAGATCACGTCATACAGAACCCATGTTCGATTTCAAACACCAATGTTTTGAGTAATAAACAGTCATTTGCATCCCTAAAGAAAATTTCTTTACTATGATGGACGTCGAACACCTCCAAAATATGACGTTAGTGTCTTCATTGGTAACAACAACATTCATTGAGACCTATCACTACCCTTCCCCATGCATAGTTGACGTCGAATATAGAGAACATTCGAAGTCAAGGGACACCTCTATTTTCTTTAAATACAGTTTCGAAGCCTTGGATAACCTTTACACCTTCATTTATAAAATTTAGCATTAAATATGTTTTTAGTCTCCCAACTATCATGCAATTTTTAATTTAGTCCCTCTTTCAAATTTTGGTACACTTTGATCCTTGTCCTTAAGAAAACTGTAATTTCTCATCTCCAAATCTAATGCCGTTATATTTAATCTGATGTGACTAACGGTGTGCCACTTATGATACCAATTTACTTGCTTAATGGACCCATTCCCTCCTCCTTAACAAAAAATAAGGCCTCCGATTCTCGACCTGTCTCCAATCTCTGCCCTTCCCTTTACCATGTCGGAAAGAAGTTGTTAACAAAGAAAATTGAAGACCTTAAAAAGTTCATCGAAAATGGAAAAAAAAAACTTGCTAAAAGAAACTTGCAGAAATAATTGTATGTCGGAATTCAATTTATGAACGCTTTCTTACGCAAACAGAGAGCTATGCAACTAAGATAGTAATGTCAAATTTGTCGTGTATTATGCAGAAGCATATCTAATTGTCTTGATGAATTATGTTAAAATAAAATCATTGATGACACAAATTTATTTTCTATCCTAACATTGCTCTATTAGTTCATGCGCATGATCAATTTACTTTTTGAGTAATGCTAAGTCAGCTTCTTTGGTGTCACACCTCATATAAATAAAATAAAATTTATCAGTTGAACATTCAAATACAATAGAAAATGAGAATAAACATAACACGTTATCAAATTTTGGATAACAAAAGAATCCAAGATTTGTGTATATACATGAGACTTAAAATTCTCAAGAAGAATAGTTCTCTGTACAAGTGACACTTACATTTAGAGGTTAAACTTTGAAAAATTGTTAACACTACAAGAATGGTTTTAGCTTTTGAATTTAACAAACAAACTGGCTCTAACAGTGCAAAAGCACAAACTGTTGTTTTGCAACAAGGCAACCGACAAACAAGTGTTGTTGGTGTTGGAGCAAACCTGTAAGAGATTTTCGTAAGTTAATTTTCTTAAGGTGGGTAATTTTGAATGTTGTAAACCTTGCAGTTTGTGGTATTATTGACTAAAAAATTGAAATAGAAAATCCTGAACTCTCTCTAAAGGACTGTTAAGGTGATATTAGCCTGGAAAATCAGAGGTGTGAACTGCATCCCTGCCTTTAAAATATACAAGAATGGATGAAGGGTGAAAGAAATTACAGGCAATAACCACGAGTTGTTAGAAAAATTAGTTAAATTATAAAGCAGTTGAAGATAATCACACTTCTTCAAAACAGGGAAGATACACTGCAGGAAATGGGGAAGGTTAGATTTGTCAAAATGAAAAAGAAGCAACCTAGAATAAATCAAGCTACCTGCTTCATAAATTTGGTCACCTTACTTACAGAAAAGTGTATAGGAAAAACAATTTTTTGGTTAGTGATTGATTTTTTGAATACTTCGGTGAATGTCTGAGAAATCTATAATTCTTCATATTCAGTGTGTACTGGTTTGGGAACAAACTCTAACTGGACGACTCAATAAACAAAGGATATTGGCGACGAGAGAGTGGTTGACAGAGAGAAGAAGGTCCTTTGCTTATTTGAGCTATGGTCCCTGGTAGGAGCGGCCATGGATATTTGTATGTTTTAGGGTTTTTAAATAGTGAGTAATAATTTATGTAATGTTGGGAACAATGAGGAAGAAGAAGACGAATGGATAGATATTCGAATTGGATTGAAGTAAAAACTCGGCGGACTGAATCTAAATCACAGTCACTCCCTGATTGCAACGATGAGGAATAACGCTGCGATCGCCATTGTGGCTCCACCACCAGTAACCACCGTCTTGGAGGTTAGGACCAAAGAGGTCACACTCATAGCAGTGATTCCTCCGCGTCAAGACCTTCCCTCTTTCCAACCAGAAGAATAGAAATGTGGTACATAACTAAAATAAAAGTTGAGATCAAATGTGGCACATCATTAGCCACATCAGATTAAATTTAACGATGTTGGTTTTGGAGGACGATAAATTACAATTTTCTTAAGGACAAGGATCAAAGTTTTCCAAAGTTTGAAAGAGGGACTAATTCTAAAATCGTATGATAGTTGATGGGCTAAAAACATATTTAACCCTAAAATTTATTGTAACCCCTCTCTTTGTTAACTTTTTTTCTTTGGCTTTCTATTAGTTACTTCAAGTTCACAAAAGCAAGCACTTATTTGTGATTGATTCTTCATCACTGTGAAAAGCGTGAAGGAATGATAGAAATCCCCAGAAAAAACTTAATAGATTTGTATTTCGCACCCTTTGAAAACTCTACACCTCCATTCACCAAATTCATGTTAACTTTTTCCTTTGGTTTTCCATCAATCCTTCACGAAATGAAGACATTTCTTTGTTAACAATGATGGTACGATAGAAAACCAACAGAAAATGTTAACAATTATGAATTTAATAAACATTCTCCATTTAATATTTTGATTTTGTTTTGATTTCTTTTCCATGTGTTTCATTGAATGTATTTGTTCTTGTTTTGTTTTCATTTTTGACGCTATGTTTTGTAAAAATGGATTTCTTTTAGAAATCCTATATGTTGTAGGACGTCGGCCAAGTAGGAAATTCAACGTCCAACTTTAAAATACAACTCCTGAAGAACTTACAAAAATGAATTAATTCAAAGGGATATGCATGGTCTTTGCATCGGATCCAGTCAATATTCGACGTCAAACCTTTAAAATACACCTCCAGGGGAACTTAGAAAAATGAATCAATAAAAGGGAAATGCAGGGTCTTTGCATCGGATGCAATCAATATTCGACGTCAAATGTGTATATAGATTCATATATTGAATTCTCTTCAAGTTATGTCCAGCCAAAGATATCAGTTAGCTTTGAAATCTCACAGTAGAAAACAACTTCAAGACAATTTAAAAAATGAATCATACATTGCTAAATGAACAAGTTGGACATTTTCTTAGAGCTTTATTTTAGTTCTTAAAATTGTTTCAGCATTAAACATATTATGAACCATATTTCTTTTTCCTGAGCACTTCTCTTTCAATAAGATATCTTAACCATTTTTGTACTACAAAAAACATTTGGTAACTTGAATTTCAAAGGGCACATTCATATCAATTAAGTTGAATGTGCCACTTTGAAATTCAAGTGAGCAAATTTCCATTTAAAGAACATAAATGCTCTAAAATCTAAGAAAAGGAATATGCAAAGGAAATAAAAAAAAACATGGATCTTAACATGTTCAATAGGGAAACAGAAGGTAAGAAGTAACATTAAATGCATGTTATTTATAAAAGAATAATGGACGTCAAAATTCAAAAGCATTCGACGTCCAATTAGCAATTCATCATAGATAACTGTACTAATTATGCCTACTAATTGCCCCTTTGTGTAACACCCAAATAATATAAAGGGTATTACTCGTAGTAGAGACTAAATTAATTTGATATCTGATATAAACAATCAAACTTTATTTCAATTCCTGCAAAGTACAATTCCAAACTTACAAACTTTAAACAATATAGTCTTACACAACATATTTTTCCAATGCAAATTTATTCTTTTTACAAAAATCCCTGAAAGTTTTTCCCCGCATCTCTCTCATCATCTCTAAGCTTTTTCAACCGCATCTGCAACATTATCTGTTCACATATGACATGAGTTATATGATCATAGCACAAACAAATAAGGGTAAGCCAACCATATCATACAATTAGTAAACTTACTGATAATATAAACATTTCAATCATGTATTTCTGCAATTTATAAATACCATTATCCCGATGTCATTAATTCATCATCTTTCTCATTTTCATAAACCTTACAAGTATACCATGCTTACTCACGAAGCCTTATGGTCAGACAGCTCTTTGCCTGCTTCCTTAAGCCTTATCTGTATACTATGTCTTACTTTCTGAAGCCTTATGGTCATACCTCTATCTGCCTGCTTCTATAAGACTTACGAATCATATGTTTATGTCAAAGCCTTATGGTCAGACCACTTTCTGCCTGCTTTCATAAACCTTACGAATCATATGTTTATGTCAAAGCCTTATGGTCAGACCTCTCTCTGTTTGCTTTCATAAACCTTATGAATCATATGTTTATGTCAAAGCCTTATGGTCTGACCACTTTCTGCCTGCTTTCATAAACCTCGGGTGTTACTTTGCTCATGTCAAGCTCACATGGTATAAACCGAACATACTACTCCTAGTAGTAAAGATCATTTCATAAGTAATGATTTTTTATATCCACTCCAACATTTCATAAAATCAACAATTCATACCCTCTTATCCACCTAACTCAATCATGTTCATTCTTTAACCATAAATTGACAATAACCCGTTTTGGTGTCAATAAATTAAACATATTGCTAGATATCATACTTCATATTATAAACTCATTTTTCCCATAACGAGTATAACTCAACCTATTTTCACCAATCAAAGGTCATAGATAAGCCAAAATACATCAACATATCTTAGGAACTACATATTAAAGTTTGGGCTCAATGTAACGGTAAATGAAATATATATGAAGTGTTTACCATGATAACTTAAGAACAAAAATATAGTGTTCATCATACTTTTCAAAATTTCAAAATTTATTTCTCAACACCTAGACTTCCAATTACAAATCTGAACGGTCAAAGTGTATTAATATATCCTAAGAATCATATATCAAATTTTCAGGTTGATCTAACGGTCAAATAGGTCAAAATATATATTTTACCAAGAGAACTCAGTAACAGAACTACAAGGATAATTAATTTACTCAAACATGCAGGATTTATTTCTCCAAGTACAAACTTCTAATTACAAATCCGAACGGTCAAAGTGTAGTAATATATCCTAAGAATCATATATCACATTTTCAAGTTGATCTAACGGTCAAATAGGTCAGGATCTATGTTTTACCTAGAGAACTCAGTAACAAAACTACAGAGATAATTAATTTACTCAAACATGCAGGATTTATTTCTCCAAGTAAAGACTTTTAATTACAAATCCGAACGGTCAAAGTGTAGTAATATATCCTAAGAATTATATATCAAAATTTCAGGTTGATCTAACGGTCAAATAGGTCAGGATCTATATTTTACCGAGAGAACTCAGTAACAATACTAGAACTACAGGGATAATTAATTTACTCAAACATGCAGGATTTATTTCTCCAAGTACAAACTCTTAATTAATGATATGAACGGTCAAAGTGAAGAAATAGGTCTTAGGATTCATATTTTAAAAATTTTAGCTAAATTCAACGGTAAAAACAATTAAAAGGAATGTTTTACCACAATAACTCGAAAATAAGAAAAATTATAATCATGAAAACTAAATTTACACAAGTGAATAGATAACTACCATTACCAAAATTTTAACATGTTCATAACTCATATTCATGATCATAATATGTATAATTATCATATGTAAGAAAGGATTAGCTCCCTACCATCAAAATAATCTTAATATAAAAATTCAGGGGAAACAAGAAGTTGAATCTGGCAAAGCCAGTTAGACAACTTCCCATCCTTCCAGAAAGATGCAATAAAAAAAATAGATAAAACAATAAAATTTCTGGGGAAACAAGAAGTTGAATTTGGCAGAGCCGGTTAGACAACTTCTCATCCTTCCAAAAATACAATATAAATAAATAAGAAATAAAAAGGTCTGGGGAAATAAGAAGTTGAATTTGGCAGACCCGGTTAGACAACTTCTCGTCCTTCCAAAAATACAATATAAAGAGATAAGAAACAATAAAAGCTCTAGGGAAGCAAGAAGTTGAATCTGGCATAGCCGGTTAGACAACTTCTCATCCTTCCAAAATTGCAAAAGAAATAACTAAATGTTCTAATTAATAATAACGTACAATTAGCATAACAGAATCAACATCACGTTTTACAACCATCATACTTGGGTCTCATCACAGAAGCATGTTCTCATTCAAAATTCAAGACCATCCAGAAACAAAATACTCCATATTCAAGATTTAGGATTAGACAAAAGCAAAGTATTGTATACTCAAGATTCAAGAGTGGCTTCCCTTACCTCTATTATAGACTTAATCTTCTCGTTCCCCGAAAACTTCCAGAATGTCCCCTTTGCAACTAGAAATTCCTCCAACTCTCTTCTCTCAAAATTTTTCTAAGTTTTTGGTATAAATTTTCAGCCTTCCCCCCTGGCTATTTATAGCAAAAAAAAATTTACTATTCATTTTACTATTACAAAAATAATTTTTTATTCACAATTTGATGAATTCTGATCTCTTAAGACTCAAGACAACGTGGAATACTTATCCCTTCCACAAATTAATTTTTTTTTACTATTCACATTTTACTATTTACTTTTTACTTTTTTTTAATCTAGTAATTGAATTACAAATATTTTCAAGGATCTTACACTTTGCATTACCCAGTATTGACGTCCAAGTCCATCCGAATTCGACGTGTAACCATCGTAGGGAACTGAACAATTATGTGAACAAGTATACTTGTTAATAACATTTTGACGTTGAAGCCCTGTAGAGTTCGACATTCATGACTTCCTTGGTAACAACACATATATAATGCACTCAACCACTCCATGCGTTGTAAACTGAACTGTAATAAAATTGTAATAAACAATCATAACATTTAGGGTGACCAATAAAATGTCGAAGCCCCATAGAGTTCAATGTTTTATGGGTGGTTTAAAAGATAAAAAAAAAAGATAAAAAGAATAAAAGAGAGGATAACCCATTGGCTTCTGACTGACCAATAAAACGTCAAAGCCCCACAGAATTTGACGTTTAACCATCATAGGGAACTGAATAACTATGTGAACAAGCATACATGTTAATAACATTTTGACGTCGAAGCCCTATAGAAATCGACGTGCATGACTTCCTTGGTAACAACACATAATTAATGTACCCAACCACTATATGTCCCTGAGCAATAATAACATTGAATTCCCTTAGTATTCGTCGTCAATGCATGCGTTGTAAACTGCATTATAATAAAAAATCATAAAGTTCAGGGTGACCAATAAAATATCGAAGCCCCGTAGAGTTTGACGTTTTATGGGTGGTTTAAAAGAAAAAAAAGATTAAAAGAATAAAAGAGAGGATGACCCTTTGGTTCTAGCTGACCAATAAAACGTCGAAGCCTAGTAGAATTTGACGTCTTATGTGTGGTTTAAAAGAAAAAAAAAGAATGCAAGAGTTGTGTGCTGGTTTAAATATTTACCACCATAGAATGTCGAATTATATGGGGCTTCGACATTTTATTTAAATATAATGTCAAATTTACCATGGGTTTGACATTGAATTTATTTTAATGAAAGTAAAAAACATAACATAGTTTCATCATTTCTTCGCGCTTTTATTTCTACATGAACTTTCATCTTTGAGGACGAGTTCAAACAACAAACAACGTTAGTTTTTAGTCGTTTAATGCTTGCAAAAGTGTTCTGATACTCACTTGCTTCGTTTTTCACTTGTTTTGAACGATTGATTTTCGCTTTTCTTTAGGCTTCTTGTGTACTGGTTAGTGAGTTCATCTTCTTCGTTAGTGACAACATTTGGAGGTTAGTTTTGTGTTTTTTTCCTTCAATGTATTACGATGTATGTGTTCGTGTTTATAGTTTTGGGTGTGCTTGTGGGTTCTAAACTCGTAAGTTAGATATATTTTTTGATGTGGTTTCTTGCTTTTTGTTGTTTATAAAATTATTTAAAATAGTATGGATCGAAGCGGATTCATCAGCATCGTATTAGTGAAGAGTACAAAAGAGGAATATTTGAATTTTTACAATATATGTTAAAGAACACGGAAAACTAGTGAACGAGACATATTTTTCCCTTGTGTTTGTTGTCTCAATCAAGTATTTGAGGACTTGGATAATATCCATGATCATCTGTTCATCTATGGAATAATGAGAAGTTATACAGTTTAGACTTAGCATGTGCAAGTATTATATAAGCCAACAACGTTAAGAGGTTCAGATTATCTCAATGAATGGATGAATGATCATTTAGAGGAAATGGTACGTGACATTCGTGAAGAAAATTTTGGAAGAGCTCATTTATACAAAAGTCTTAAGAACGATTCAAAGCAAGAGTTGTATCCAAGATGCATCAACTTTACACGATTTTCGACAACTTTGTAATTGTTTTTGTTTGAAAGCAAGAAACGGCTGGATTGATAAAAGTTTCAAGGAATTGTTGGAGTTGCTAAAGGATATGCTTCCAGAAAATAACACGTTACCTATCCGTAATTACGACGCAAAGAAAATTTTATGTCCAATGGGTTTGGAATACTAAAAGATACATGCATGTTCCAATGATTGTGTATTGTATATAGATCAGTATGCTTCATTGACGGTGTGTTCAACATGTGGTTCGTCACGATTTAAGAAGAAAATTAATGGAAATAATGATGAAGACAATGATGGCCCACTTGCTAAAGGCATGTGGTACTTGCTATAGTACCTAGGCTGAAATGATTGTTTTCTGTTAAAGAAGAAAAATGTAATAATTTTCTTCGACACCCAACTGATTCCCTACAATAGAATAAGATTGATGAAACATTTCCCGAATTTAATGTAGAGCTAAGAAACTTAAGACTTGCGCTTACTACCGATGGTATGAATCCTTATGACAACTTAAGTAGCAAAAATAATTCATGGTCAGTTCTGTTGATGATTTACAATCTATCTCCTATATTGTGCATGAAGAGAAATTACATGATGTTGTGTATAATGATACCGGGACCTATCCAACCTAGAAATCACATTGATGTGTATCTAAAACCGTTAATTGAAGATTTAAAAATGTTGTAGGAAGAGGGCATCGAGGTCTTCAATTCATATTCAGAAGAAAACTTTTGTTTGCGTGCAATGTTCTTTTGCACCATAAATGATTTCCCAGTAGATGGAAACCTGAGTGGCTATAGTGTTAAAGGTCATTTTGCATGTCTGATTTATGAAGAAAATACTAGTTATCTTCAATTGAAACATGGGCAGAAAATTGTGTATACAAGACACCAAAGATTCATTCCTCGAAATGACTCTTACCGTAGATTGAAAAAAGCGTTTAGTGGAAGTCTTGAAATAGATGTAGTATCCAAAACCCGTAATGGGGAAGAAATATACAACCAGGTGAAGAACATTGATGTTGTCTTCGGAAAACATAAAAAGAAGACCATTGAGAAAAACTATTAATATTCTTTAATCTTCCATATTGGTGTAAACTTCATGTGCGACATTGCATAGATGTGATGTATGTTGAAAAAAATATATGTGATAGTGTTGTTGGGACTTTACTAAATGTAAAAGGAAAGACAAAAGATGGAGTGAAAGCACGACAAGGCTTGGTTAACATGGGAATCCGTTCTGAGTTACATCCGTAATCCATTGGAAGACGCACCTATCTTCCTCCAGCTTGACACACTCTTCCAAAAAAATAAAAACAATTATTTTGTTAGTGTTTACATAGTGTGAAGGTTCTACAAGATTATTCATCAAATATTAGTAGCCTTGTTTCTATGCAAGATTTAAAGTTAGTTGGTTTAAAGTCTCACGATTGTCATCTCTTAATGCAACAACTTTTACTAGTAGTTCTTCGAGTCATATTAGCTACTTCTGTTAGAGGTATTCTCACATGTTTGAGTTTGTTTTTCAATGCCATTTGCAAGAAAGTGGTTGATCCTCAACGGTTAGATGATTTTCAATATGAGGCCATCAAACTATTGTGCCAATTGGAAATGTATTTCCCACCTTTATTTTTTGATATTATGGTGCATCTGATTGTCCATCTAGTAAGAGAAATTTGAATATGTGGGGCGGTTTTCTTGAGGTGGATGTACGTGATAATGGATGAAAATATCATTAGTTGTGATTCAATTTTGACATTAAGTCAACCCTTTTTGACTTAGAAACTTGCTTGAACTCATGTTTTTAGTATAGTTTTGTGAATAAGTGAGTAGAGGGTATACTTGATTTTATCACTAAATTCCCTTTATTTTGTAGCTAAGAATGTGGTTGGAAGAATCTCCAACAATGTATAGAGTTGAATCAATCATAAAAGCAAGCAAAACAACAACAAAAAAAGAAGAGTTATGGAATGCTACCGCTAGAGCTGAGCGCCCCATTATAGGCGTTGAGCGCTAACTTTTCTAATTAATACCGCCTGGGCGCCCTCTAAGGGGTGCTAAGCGCCAGTTTTCTCGCAGTTTTGCCTAGTTGCCCCAACTTAGGGCGGTGAGTGCTAATGACGTTGGCCCATGATCCAATCCAGACTTATTTAAGGACTTGCACGACCTAGGGTTGGTATCTTTTGATGGCTTGAGCATAGAAACATACTTTTCATCCCTTTGAGGCATATTTGGGGATGTGAGAGCTGTCCTCTTCAGTTTTTAGGGTTTTTCTATCTCCTCCATTCCATTGTTCATCTAGTTTCTCCATGATAATGGAGAACAAAACCTTAATTGTTGTTGGGGAAGATGTAACCTTTAAACTCTCATGTATTTGAATTGATTCCAATTTATTTATGCTTCTTTAATTAATTGTTAGGGTTATTCTTCTTTGCTCTATGCGTGTTATGTTTAACTCATTCATGACATGATTATTGGTTTTTGTGATATGGACACATATAGGAAAACCTAGATCTAGAGAATTTTCTCCTGAAAGCAGTATTGCCTAGACATGGGGATATGAGTTTTGGTTATCTTAAGCTTCTAATCGTAATGTAGAATTAATTACTAGTGATACAAGATATTGTGATATAGTAATTAAGGATAGACTTTCTTCGCCGAGACATCTGGTTTTAAGTAATTTAGAAAGTGATATTAACATTAATGAAGAAGATGAATTCATATATGCATGAGAGTAAAGTAGGTGTAATCTAAACCACAACAACATACTCATCTCATATTTTCAACTTCATTCATTCATTCTAGTGTTTAGCCTCAATTGATCAATTTGCATTCATATTTACTTTCTTGTTTTTGCATGCAAAACCCTAAAATTGTTCTTCAAAGTCTTAATTAGTTAAGTAATTACATGATTGTTTAGTGGCGTGAGTCTCTTGGAAAACGATACTTGGTCTTACCATTTATTATTACTTGATACGATTCGTGACATTTGCCGACATCTTAACAGTACCCGGTTGAAAGATACATGAAGATCTTAAAGGGATATGTTAAGAATCAATTGAGACCAGAAGGTTCGATTATAGAGCACTACATTGTAGAGGAAGCCATCAAATTTTGCTCAAGTTATATTCCAAGTTGTGAACCAATAGGACTTCCAAAAGATAGACATGAAGACAAATGTGAACGAAATGCTTCCCTTCGCTTTGCACGGTTACCGCACATCAATACGCACGTCGACTAGGGCAACACCTTTTTCTTTGGTATAGGAAATGGAAGCAATACTACCCTTCGAGGTAGAAATCTCATCCCTACAAGTGTTAATGGAAACCCAATTTAGAAGAAGAAGATTGGGTTCAAACCCGATTTGATCAACTCAATCTCATTGAGGAGAAAGATTGACCACAACATGCCATGGACAATTATATTAGCGAAGAATGAAAAAGGAATTCGACAAGAAGGTACGCCTTAGGGAACTCCAAGAAGGCGAATTGGTCCTAAAAAAAGATTTTGCCAATACAAAATGATCACAGGGACAGGTGGACCCCAAATTATGAAGGCCCATATGTGGTAAAGACGACATTTGATGGTGAGGCACTTATTCTCACAAGAATGGATGGGGAGGAGTTACCTTTGCCAGTTGATTCTGATGCTGTCAAAAAATTCTATGCATAATGATTTCATGATAGGGAATGCTTTTAAAATGGAATTGACATTATTGTATTATGCTTTATTCTAAATATTTTTCTTCATAAGGTCACTCTTAACTTTCGAATTGCCTTCCAAAAATAATAAACATCACAAGCAGGTTCACGGGGTGCGAGTTTGTTCTTAAGGGATGTCATGGAATTAATTAAAACGAAATGGGAAAGATAATAAAATTTTTGGGTCTCACGAATTTTCACTCATACATTCATGCATTTAGCATCATGCATGCATCATCATAGGGGTTCAAAGAAGAAAAGCATGACACACCATGCATCGCCAATTCATGAATTCGATAGAAGCCAGTTCAAAAAGTGCATTAGTGAGAAAATTCAGAATTTTCAAAAAAAAAATCATGGGGTTTTTGTGCCACTCCAAAGAAAATTTACGAGGTTTTTGCGCCTCTCTAGAGAAATTCACAAGGTTTTTGTGCCTCTCCAGAAAAATTCACGAGGTTTTTGCACCTCTCCAGAAAATTTATGAGGTTTTTACTCCTTTCTAGAGAAATTCACGGGTTTTTGCGCCTCTCCAAAGAAATTCACGAGGTTTTTGCGCCTCTCCAGAGAAATTCACGAGGTTCTTGCGCTTCTCCAAAGAAACTCACGAGATTCATACACCTCACTAGCGAAATTCATAGGATATGGCGCACCCTGCATAGGTGTCATGACTCTTTAGCAAAATTTACAAGGTTGTTACACTCTCTACCAAGTATTCTTCGAGGTAATCTTTTTTCATCTCTTTAGACCCGAACGAAATTAGTGTCTTTATCTTTATTTGTCTTGTACTATGATAACACAAAAACTCTAGGCTTCATGTTATCTAGCAAAATCTAAATAAAGAGGGGCAACTATCAACACCCAATTTCGTCTAGGTAAGTAAATAAATAAAAATAAAGAATAAGAGAATAATAATTAATGATGGGTAAAGAAAAGAAGGAAGAAGAAAATAATAAAATAAATTTCCTTAAAAAAATTTATACATAATTTTCAAACTTTAAAATATTTTTGAAATATTAGTTTAATATGATATTAATTTGAATCAATATTATGCCAATAATTATAAACAATAATTAAAATAATATAATTTGTTGCGTCAGTTTCTTTTAAAGAGAAAAATGTGATTTTTAAAAAATGGACAATTTTTCTGACAATAATTATAATCAATGTCTTGAAATTTATTTGATTTGTTTTTCTTGCAACCAACACCTTTTCTTTCTCTATTTTGTTCATCGCCAATTAATACACAATTAAGGCAAGATTACCATAATATTACAATTTGTGTATATAAATATGCACCCTATGATAGAAAAAAAAAAGGAAAGACAGAAAAAATAGAGATAGATACTTTGAAATAATAGAGATAGAAAGAGTGGGAGAGAGTATAGAGGAAAGTAAGTTCTCCCGCTAGAGGGATTCTGCCAACAGAACCTACCAAGGAAGAACTAAGGGCGTACTAAAAGCTGAAAAGGTATGTCACTTATGCACCCTTTTTTTCTCTTTTGATGGTACTTTTAAAGTTTTTTTTTTCTAACGGTATTATTTTTTTTACTACACACCATTTTCATAAAAAGAATATCTTCGCTCGTTTCTTTTGGTATTTGTTATATCTCATGCATCAAGTGATATTTATTTTTTAAATATTTTATTTAAAAATAAATAAAAAATAAAAAATTTCAAAAAAAAATTCTTATCATGTATTTTACTATAATAAAACAATAATAAATCATAAAATAAAGGGTATAAGTGTGTGTCGGTTTATGGCCGTTTTTTTTCTTTGTTTTCCCACCTTTTTTAAAAGAAAAGAATACAAAATATTTAAAACAAAAAAACAATGTCAATCCTTTTTAGGTTTTTAGGTTTACTTTTCAAAAATCTAAAATAAATCATAATAGTTTTCAAACAAATTCATAAACCTTTTTATAGTTAAAGAACTATGTGATCCCTTAATAGTTTCTTTATATTATTATTTTTTAGGGAAAATTAAATATCTTGAAAAACCACGTCAACTTTATACATTTAATTAAAGGTACTGCTTTTGGACAGGCGTAGTAGGGTGCTAATATCTTCCTTACGTATAATCGATTCCCGAACCTAAAATCTAGTTTTCATAGATCACGCTTTTATTTTATGGTTTTCCATAGTTTTTCCAAAATAAATTATGGTGGCGACTGCCAAAATCTTTTCTTAAACCCGTCTATTTTCGGTTCACCGTCCCGTCGATATCCCAGTTGCGACAGTGCTGTTTGAGGACATACTAGATTGAAGGACTACTTGGCCCTAAACTAAGAAGCAAAGAGGCCACGAGTCAGGAAGCATTAAGTAACCTAAAGTAAGAGATGCAACTGTCATGGAACGCTTCCAACAACAAGAAGCAGCATATCAAAAGCTTCTTGAAGAAAAACTTCAGATGATGTCCCAACAACAGAAGGCGGACATCCTCATAGATGATCATAATACTACTGATTACACTGGTTAGTATGAGCTTTTGGTTGATAAGGATCCTCCGCGCGTAGTGGCATTGGAACGAAAGATTATAGGAGGCCAGACCCTTTATGGTATTGCCCACTCCCGCACGGGTCATGATTGATGAAGTTAGAGACCCCCACGCTCAAGTGCCCGTGCCTACATCTAAAATCCAATTCGTGAGGGAGGCCTTAGGCACATTTATAGCTTGGCCTAAAGCTATGATCATGCCATATTTTTGCCCACCACCGGTATTATATTCTTATTTTTATTATTTAAATCTTCAAGTTTTAAATTATTCCTAATTAACTTTTATAAATATGTCTTGTAGTTTACCATCTTAACAAAGAACCAATGGCTAAACCTGTGAGCCATGAAGATCACGAGGAAGCGGAAGATGATGATGATCCTCTAACCATATTGATGAAGAAATTACATAAATTGAATAAAGGACTTGTAAAGCTGTAGTGGGTGTTAAGAAAATTTGGCGTCCAGTGTCATGTGCCATTATATATTGCTTTAAATAATGCACTGTAGGTCGTTGGTGGAGAAAGAATGTTGAACATTTCATGCATACAACTATGGTGCCTGTAAGTTTTTTAATTTTTATTTAAATTTTTGAATATTAGTATATAACTTTTTAATAAATAGGCTTAACTTTATTGTTATAGGTACATGGACACCATCATAGTGGACATAGGTCGTGCAACAATATATGGCTTTCTTGAACCTCAAACCATTCAACCATCTGGAAACACATTAGATTCGAGATAATCATATATGCAAACATGGATAACTAAGTCTAAAAGAGTTGTATATCGTGTCATACATTAATGGGTATGATTTACTCAATATTGTCAACTTTTATCAAAATTTAATTAATAAACTCACAAGTTGTTCGTACATGTTAGGGGTCATTGCAAATGATGGTGATCATTAAAAAAAAAACACAAGTTGTATGATTTTGTTCTCTTCATAGGATGATAAAATCGGATTTAAAGTCCTTGTTACAAACGTAAGTATTACATTCATTCATATCAATTCATTATGATATTAATATATTAACTTATATTTGTAATGTTTCAAATGTTTCAAATTTGTTTACAGTTGTGGCTAGGCCTAGAGCACAACAGATTGAAATTATATATCCTAAGGTTGGAATTCGTTGATCTTTAACTTATTAATTTTCGTAGTCAGATTTAAACCATTACATTTGATTGAGTTCTTTAACATGTTTAGTGTAACAAGCAAACAGGTTCCTGGCCATATGGCTACTACATCATGTCATGGATGAAGACAATCATCCGAGCAGGAATTAGAGCAGATTGGACTAAGGTAAAAATTTACATTTGAAATCTTACAGATATCAATAAACTTTTCACATTAGAATGAATATAATAGTAAAATTTCCTTGATTTTGCAGCGGTTCAACAATGCTTCTTCATTACCAAATGCCATAATAGGGAAGATAAGAGAGGAATGGGCATGATATTTGAATCAACATTTTCATTAGCTATAACTTTAGGTTTTTCCTTTAAGTTCTTTCTGTTTTTATGATAGCATTTGCTTTAGCTTTTTGTTTTACATTTGAATTGATGAATTGGTGATATAATGGTTTAAACAGGAATTGATAATTATGTGAATATATGAATTAGAAAACTGGTTTATATATTTCAGGTTTGATTAAATAAGCAAAAATGAACCAATTTTTTTTAAAAAAACCATGAATTTAACGTCGACCTATACACTGCATGACGTTAATATAGGTGTCTTGACGTCGGTCTTGACACTACACGACGTTACACCCTTTCTAGTGGCAAACCATAGAAATACACCACTGGACAAGCTCCTCTATGGCTCAGCAAGGGTGACATCAGCCTTGATTGTTATTCGACGTCAATATTATGTCTCACTCCCTTGTGGTGAACGTCAAATCCTCTTTTACATTCTTCTGGGCATTGTGCATTTAGTCACATATTAGACGTTGAATTCTTTATTGTCCGACATGTTCTATAAACTGTTAACGTCGGCTTGTACAATTCAACGTTAATATAACATCTCCCGATATGACGTCGACCTCGAGTACACCGTTAAAAGTTAAAAATCACCGACGTTGTACACTATTTTTGTACTAGTGAAATAAAGTACCTTATGTATACTCCACACATAGTTGTAACTATATTAGACACCTCCTATATAAGCTTTGGTCATTAGAAAAAAGGGATAGAAACCTAAAACTTAAAAAAAAAAAACAAAAAAGAGGGAGAGAGAATGTTTTTTAGAAGAGATGGAAAAGAGTTGTAGAAAACATTAGGGCAAGGGAAGATTTGTGAGGTTTTTAGAGTATAGATAAAGCCCTAGAATTGACCAAGGTATGGGGAAGCTTACCATTGCCTGTTGTATCCTATGTATTCTTGATTTACTTCCATGAAAATACTTGTTTGATATATGTTTATATGATTAAGATTATGATTATCTATTGTTATTGTTGGGTAAGGGTTTGTGTGTGCATAGGAATAGGTTTCTGATGGATTTTCCCTAAGAATGTATTATGAATATTTTGTTGGATTATTTTGATGCTAAGGAAGAACAAAGTTATGATGCATAGGGGTTTTCATGCAAATATATGTTTTACAAGTATGATGATAATCATATGAAGTATAATTAGGTGTTATTGGGGTATAACATGTCAATGATTGGATTTAGATTATTCAAGTGATGTAATGTATGTGTTAGAGTCCGTTCATAAGGGTATGTGAGGCTTGAATGAATGCATGATGCTTTGGTTATGTTTTCATGTGATTTAGGGTTGTGGTATGCATGTTTGAATACATGATTTTTTTTTCAAGATATGTTTCGATTTCACAATAATCAATTATCATTAGCTATAATTGATTATTTGCGCGTTGGTTGTAAGTATGATTTTGGTAATAATCGATTATCCTTTCATGTGTGATGTTTTTGGAAATTTTCACTAAGATATATTTTGTGTAAATATGAACCTTTTCAGAATAATTGATTACCAGTTATGATAAACAATTACCCTAGTGTATTTTAGTTTAAAATGGCAAATTTAGGGAAGAATGAACGTGGACCAAGTCTGAGGAGCTGTGGAACGTGATGATAATCAAAGAATGAGATTACAGTATATGTTTAGGGTTAGCTTTGACTTGTGGTTGAGATTGGAGCATGAGTGCATTTTGGGATGTACTTGAGTATGTGATTAATCGTGAGAATGGAGGATACATCTACTTGTTATACCTAGTAAATTCTGATGCTATATGTGTTAGCATAAAGCTAAAGAGCAGAAATTTTGATGATGTCTCAAAGTCAAGTCTCAAGTGCTCTTATTGTAGGAAGATCTTCATGAACAATTGTTTTTATATTAAATATTTTATAGTTTAGTAGATTTATGTATAAGACGTGGTTTATATTTGATTCTATGTATTGTTTGTCTTAGGTTGCATTAATATTTATTTTGAATCAGAAAATCTCATTTTATACTCAAGATAATTGATTATCAATTTATAATAATCGATTATCAGTAATCAATTATGACTTGCCATAATTGATTATAATGAGCAATTATGAGAATTTTTAAGCAAATTTTTTACCGTTGTGCATTCATTAAATGTATAATTAATTACCATAATTGGATAATTGATTATCACACGTTAATTAGTTGACAACGGATTTTTGGAGGTATCCTTGAGTGAGATCTCTATATATCAGATTGGGACTCTCATTCTAAAATACGAAACGAAATACAAAATACGAAATAAGTGTATTTTGAACAATCTTATATGTAGTGTGTGGTGATAAGTGTTCTAGGGTTTACTGAACCCTTGTGTTGTGGCTTTGATAACTTGGTGTGTTGGCATAGAGCAAGAACTTTCACAGGGAGTGTGATTGAGTGTTGTTGTTGCTGAGTTAAAAGCCTATCATCCTTCGTGAAGCATTTGGAGGAGGTGTTCATCCTTTGTGAAGATTTAGAGGAGGTGTTCATCCCTTGTGGATTATAGGGGAAGTGACTTTCATCTCTTGGGGTAACAAGAGAGGTGGTTTCTAAACTTTTACAAATTGTTTCTTTGTGATTGTAATTTGTAATTGTTTTGTGAGTAGTGAACTGTTTATCTTGATTTGAGATGAGCGACTGGATGTAGGATTAGTAAGATCCGAACCAAGATAAATTATCTGTGCAAATTTCTCTCAACCTTACTTTCTTTATTTTTTATTTTTTATTTGCTTGGTAAGTTTAATTGAGTAGAAATTAAAAGGCACACGTTCGTATTAAAAACCCTCTTGGTTTGTTATTCCACGCTAACCATTCCGCTGCAGCCGCTCTTACAATTGGTATCAGAGCTCGATTTGATAGTTATTCAAATGGCAGGATCATATCAAACTTTTGCAGAGGGTGCTTCTATCAACAGACCACTCGTATTCACAGGTGAAAATTATGCATTCTGGAAGGTAAGAATGCAAATATTTATTGAGTCTATTGATTGTGATATTTGGGAAGTTATTGCATTTGGTCTGTCTGTTCCTACTGACAATATGCAGGAACCAAAGCCCCGTGTTCAGTGGACTGCTAAAGAAAAGAAAAGGTTTCAAAATGATGTGAAAGCTTGAAACATTATTTCATCTACTTTAACCGTTGACGAGTTTTACAGGATCTTTGTTTGTAAGACCGCTCAAGAGATGTGGGAAGTGTTGAGAGTGACCCACGAAGGTACAGATGACGTAAAGAGAGCAATAAAGAATACCTTAATCCAAGAATACGAAATGTTCAGGATGAAGCAAGGAGAAATAATCTCAGATGTTCAGAAACGCTTCACCAACATCGTTAATCATCTCATTGGACTAGGTAAGTCTTTAAAAATGATGAGCTTAATATCAAAATTTTAAAATCTTTAGATAGGTCGTGGCAACCAAAAGTCATAGCAATTTCTGAGTCACAAAACCTCAACACAATGACTATGGCGGCACTATTTGGAAAGTTGAGAGAGCACGAGCTTGACCTCTGAAGACTAGATAAAGAAGAAGAAAAAGCAAAAACTAAGAAAAAGAGTCTAGCCTTAAAATTTGAGGTAGAAAGGAGCAAGAGCAAAATAGAAGATGAGAACTCAAAAGATGTAGAAAAAAATTTGAGACTCATGATAAAAAGGCCTGTAAGGACAACTTCCTTTCATGTAGGCCTATTATAGGTTTGGATAGGTGTTTCTTAAAAAGAAAATATGGAGGTGAGTTGTTAACTGCAGTTGCCAGAGATGGTAATGAGCAAATGTTACCTTTGGCATACGTTGTTGTGGAGGTGGAGAATAAGGAAAGTTGGGCTTTGTTTTTAGAATTGCTCATTCATGATCTTGGTGGTGTGGAGCTTTGTCAACAATTACATATATTTCAGATCAACAAAAAGTGAGTAGCGTAGCCCATTGTTGTGTTTTATTATGGAAGGCATCATCATCAACACACCTCAAGCATGAAGGGCAGTGATGAGAGAAATTAAAGATGTCAATCAAGATGCCTTTAAATACTTGTTAGTCATTCCACCAAGGTATGTTAGGTTACTTTGATTGTTAAAGTTGCTTGTGACACCTTAGTCAATAATATGTATGAAGCTTTTAACAGTGTCATATAAAATGCAAGGGGTAAGCCCATCATTGCAATGATGGAATACATTCGTATGTACCTCATGAAGAGATGGGCAACATATAGAGAGAAAATAAGTACATGTGAAGGTTCTCATTGCCCAAAGATTAAAAAAATATTTGAAAAGGAATTGCACATGACTAAATATTGGATACCTAGGTATGTGCACATCACTACATCAGAATATGGACTTCTTTATGTTTTAAATTGTTTACTGATTTAAATTGGTTATCATTGCAATTGGTCATGACTTAAAATTTTTGAGATCAAACACACTTCAACCACTACTGAAAAGTTTATGGTTGACATAGATATAAAGTGAAATCCAGTTGCAGAAAGTGAACTGTATCAGGAATCTCATGCTGTCATGCACTGGCTGCCATGTCATTTTTTAACATCAATGGAGAGGACTACATTCCACATTGGTTTAGGAATTCAACATATCAAGAAACATACATTCCAACGATATACCCTATCAACAGTCCTTACCTATGGGAAATGATTTCTCATCCTGATGTATTCCCTCCACCTAAAAGGGTATTGCCTTGTAGACCAAAAAAGAAAAGAAGACTAGAGCCTTGGGAGCTAAAGAAGGATAATACACAACTAAAGCAAGGTGGAAGTCGTAAGAGATGTGACATATGTAGACAACTTGGTCATAAAAGAAATACTTGCCCACAAGCTGCTCCAACAAACCAAAGTAAACCTCAATCAAGTCAGCTGACTCAATGCCAACTTCAACAAAGTCAGCCAAGTACAGCAGGAATTTATAAGTTATTTCGAAGTCACTAAATGTTTAGCTAAAGTCGGTTATAGCCTAGTATTGGCTATTTTGTAAACTTTTATATGTATTTTGAACTTCATTTTGAATCCTGGTTCAGTATGTATTCTTCCATCAACAACAATGTTGTACATTTGAATGATTTTAATCTCAATTTGAATTCTAGGTTTTGTTTTCAATGTGCATTTCAACTCCAATTTCTGTTTTTGCCTCTCTACCAAAGGTCATCCACTTCATACTGATATTTAGCCTTATGCTTGTATTCATTGTGCATTTCAAGTTCAATATAAATGAGTTGTAATGATAATGAATTCTGTGACGAGTTCTATGATGAGTTTCTGATTTTATTATTCACAAGAATAATAAACGAAATGTATATTGAAAGCATAAATTCATATGCATAAATTGACATTTCTCATTCATTTTAAAACATCGTATTACAATATAGCCAATGTGTTGTTGACAACAACTTTGTAAAACAACACGTCATGGACTTTTAAACAAAATAAAAACAAGGATGATGTTAATGAACCCCATAAAACATATCATCCATGTTAACATCTTCTCCCTTTTCTGACAAGCCATAACAGATTTCTCTAGGCTATTAATCTTTCTTTTTTGCCTAGCAATAGTACTACCAACATCATCTACATTATTTTCATTATGTCATTTAAAGAAATTGCATCCTTGAAGTTCTTCATTTCTTGTCCGCTGTTTAAATTATCCAATCAGAAACAATTCATTAATCACTAAAATAAGTTAACACAAAAATTAAACTACAAACCTTGTAATTAGGGAAGCTCCAGAATTGCTTCCCCTCATTCTTCACTGTTTTTTCCACTCTCAACACAACAACCTCTCCACAATGGCATATTTGACTTCCAACGAATCCTCTAGATGAACCACCACGACAGCTCCTCCATGAGCAAGACGAACAACATATATTCAAAGACATTGCCACTTGAAACCCAACGCCAAAACGAGACAACAACGAACCACGAACCACCATGCTAAAGACTTCCTGAACCAACTTCGAAAGACCACTTCGCCAACCATGAACAACCAAGCTACTGCCAACAGACAACACTCAAATCCAAACCTTAAACAACAACAACAAAAAGGAGAAGAAGACAAACAAGAACAACAACACCCACCATTGTATTGTGCTCGCAATGTAGGTGAAGAACTTTGCTCTCTCGCACAAATGAAAATGTCCTAGTCCTAACTCAATTTTTTCCCAATTTCAAACATCCAATCTTTACTATCCACGTCAATGTCTTATTATTTAACACATCACCACACATACAACTTAAAAATGACACGTAACCACTATCTAGTGTCATATAATCAATCCATTAACTTTGTTTGCGTCTTTTTAACGGAAAGAACGACACTGACGTAAAATTTACTAAGTAAAAATTAAGTGGACATTTTTTTAAAATAAGGAATCAATTTGACACAATCCAACAAAATTGAAAATAAAATATTATTTTTACTTTTTTATTATTTACTTTATATATTCAAGATGTTGTGGAATTTCTTAACTCTAAAGATAAGTAATTTCATTATAAATTTTTTTCTAAAGATCCCTTTCATATCAAAATAACTACGTAGCAAGTTATATTATAAAAATATATCATCGAATTTTAAAATAATTAATTAACACAAATCACTACATTTTACACCATCACTATATCAAACCTAAAGGTAAATAGTTTATCACATATTCATTATATGACACTTTGACGATGAATCAAGTTAAATTACTAATTTGACTAAACACAAGTTCTCTAGCCCTGTTAATAGTCATGAAACACAAATACAAATGTTCTTCCAACTCATCCAATTGCTCACTAAAGCTACATTGGTTCTTCTTCAACAACCGCACAACTCCACCATCGGCCTGAACTTTATCATCCTTCCTCTCAAGCCAAAATCTCACCGTCCTCCTCATGTGCTCCAGCTCATCATTTACCCGACCCACAAGCCGACCCGTCGTCTCCAAGTCCTTATTCACTATATAACTTCCTTTTGCAGCTGCGTTCAGCCGAGCCGTCACCGAACCCATCTTCCTTTCTGAACCCAGATTCATCGAAGCCAACCCAGGCATAGCCACAATCAATGCAAAGCCATGAGACATTATAAGAACAACAAGTGAAGCCGTTATAGCCGCAACTAGACAAGTCGAGCCACATTTTATTTTCGCAGCTAATTGGACCTTGGCTTGCGCCTTGTCGCGGCTCGACTCGAGCCGCTTTTGCAAGTCGGAGCACCGACACTGGGTGGCCCGAACCAGACCCGACGCGGCAAACGGGTTAGAAAGGTTTGAAAATTCGGTTAAACGGGTTATTACCATTGGTGAAGGGATTTGGTTAGATGGAAGGCACTGAAGAATGGTTTTGAGTGATGAATACTTGAGACGCAGGCGATCAATGTCTCGTAGTAGGTGGCTACAGACAAGAGAAGCATGGGCAGTGTGTGCAAAATAGTCCGACAATAAAGAGTGGACCTTGGGCCTGCATTGGGCCACCGATAAGGCCCGAGTAACCGTGGGCTGATCCGGGTCCAATAGATGCTCTGCGAACAAACGGTAAGAGGGGAGACGCGCCGAAGTGGTGGAGTCTCTTGACAAACAAGAAGTTGATTCATTCTTGGAGTAAGCAAGGACACGTGTCCAAAACTCAGTGTATGATTCCGTACGAAACGCGTTGGCATATTCCTCACGCACGTCCAAACAGGTTTGGTGGTTTGTAGAAGTGCTGCATTCTGTTGCATCTCATTGTTTTCTATACATCAGATCACTAAATATAAACTTGTATTTATATATAAGGAATGATGGTTTTTTATAATACTAAATATATATTATATAAATCTTTAAGTTAAGAAATATATATTATATTTAAAGAGACTTAGAGATTAAAAAATAAATAATAGATATTTTTAAGAATATAAAAGTTATTAGATGATGTAAGAAAAATGTATAGAATAAACGATTTAAAAATATAAAGGATAAATTATTTTTAAAAGGTTGGGAAGATTAATCTAATCTAAAAATATAACAGTTAGATTTAGAAAAAAATAGACTTTCTAAAATAAAAAAGATAGATGATTTAGAAAAAATGTATAATAAATCCTCTAAAAATATTAAGTATAAGCGATTAAAATAAACATAGACTCTTTAAAAATTTTAGACTAAAAATACAATTATTAAATAATGTAAAAAATGTAATAGAACTAAGAATATAAATAATATATAAATGATAGATGATACAGAACAATCTAGACTATAGGGATAAATATCTTTTTTAGTTCCTAAATTAAATAAAAGGTTATTTTCTATCCTAAATTAAATATATATTTATTCCAAATATCTTATTCCTTAAACATATTATAATTCATTGTGAAACTTTATTTTTGACATGATAATACAAATGATATTTTATATAAATTTTATAAAATATATTATAAAATACAAAGATGAATTATACATATTTAGTTTAACCATGAAAACTTCAAATAATTTAGATAAAAAAAACATTTTATCCTATTATTAATTTAATCTATAGGTATAAAATAAGGAAGCTAATATTCGTCTTTCTTAATTTTCAACATCTTAGACACTATCTCTGGATAAACATAAGGAATTCGTTTTGATATATTCTAATTGGATTTTGTCAGGGAAATCACGATAACTAGTAAATTTGCTTAAGCTTCATAACAAGATTGAAGATGTAATTTTCAGTATCATTTTTGTTTGCAGAGAAACTTTGTTTATCTTCATCAAATTTTCTGATGCTGATTATAACACCTGTAGGCCAAACTAACGAAGAAAAGGGGAAAAGAAATGCAGAAAGAGAGGGAAAAAGAAGAACACGATGACCTGAATACGAAAGCAACTTTTTGATACGGCGAACCAATTTGATCTTCATTCCTTAATGTGATAGACACTGCAAATCAAAAGAAGGATCCGAGAGAAAAATCAGAATTGGATGTTAACCTTCCTGAGAACCTAAATTGGATGAGGCTTTGGCACTAGAGATCTTCAAGAAAATTGATGGTACTGTTCTTTGTGAGAGATGAAATTTTGGTTTTCTTTTAATAATGCAAAACGCAGCCATTTTTCTGGTCTTGCTTGTAAGAAAGAGCTATGAAAATAAGGCAATGTAGTGATATCTTGTAGTGTACGCGAAGGGTACTTACCGATATCTGGATTTGGCGTGATGGAACGAAGGGAGTTCTAGAATTGTTTTCTGTTACCTCAAAGCCAACTAATTGCTTCTGAGTAAAATCAGAAATGCTACTTCTTTATTGTTTTTGTTTCAAACAGAGGAAATACGAAAAAGAAAATCATTCCAAGTTAGTAAAACTGATCTTTTTATTTTCATTTTATTTTGGTTTATTAAAAAGATAGGTATTTTACAATATAAAAAGTAAAAAATAATACATAAGAATTCTTGCAAGAATAACAACTTTAACATAATAATCTAATAAAAGCACGACAACATTTTAACATCATCTACGTGTCATTATGTGATTGGTCTATGTTGGTGTTTATAATTATTATTATTGATTACGGAATAATCTTGGACCAATTACAGAATGATACATAGATAATGTTAAAATGTTATTAAAATATCATTATCCTAAAAACAATCAAAAGCTTTATGGAGGTAAATGGTTTGATTATTATTTGAAACGTCCAACAAACACAAATCTTGTTAGGATAAACTTTTAACTCACAGTTATGACTTCTTTTCTGTCATCAGTCTGTTTGTCTTGTTGATATATACTAACAATGTCAATATGCATTTATCTATTGATAAGTTAGATGACACTAATTATGCGACTTTGATTTTAGACGTTAAACTTTGGCTTAAGAGTTTTGGGTATGTTGATCATATTACTTAGAATGTGACAACTATTGATTTTGTTGTGGTTATTCGTTGGTTGAAAATTGATGCTCAGTTAAGCATTATTCTAAAGGCTACCCTTCACTCTTTTTTAAAACAAATTTGTCATCTCGACAAAATAGGTTTTGAAATCTTGGAACACGCTAAATTATTATACACCAATAATACTCAACTTCTTGATAGGGTTTGTCATGATCTTTTCAAGGTTGTTGCTCCTCGACATCAGGATTCTATGGCTGATTATATGGGTAAAATTCATGCTCTTTTCATGAATTTAATGAATTATTGCCTCCTGCCTCTACTCCTGCCCAAGAAATAAAGCAACGATCAAAGTTCTTCATGTTATTGGCGTTACACAACCTTGCTGATGAATATTCTCATATCTGTTATCAGATTTTGGGTTCATATGTAATTCTCACTTTGACTTCTTCTACTTGTTCCACTCTTTTACATGTATCTAGTAAACCAATCCATGATACATCTGCTTTTTCTAGGTTGCATCTCAACGTCATGATCGCAATCATTCTCGCAAGCTGGGAAAAAGAAGTATGAAGTTTGATAATTGAGGCAAGCTAGGCCACAAGATTGATAAGTGTTATGCATTACATGGTCGCCTTCATGGTCACCTTCCTAAATTTGTTGCTATTGTTCAGACTGCTCCTCCTTCACAATCACCTACTTAGGATCCTCCTTTATCCGATATTGTTCACACACACACACACAAACACACACACACACGTACACACACATTTGATTTTGATGGATTTTGAGAATGGAATTGTTATATTTCTAACATTTATTAAATTGTATGTTTGATTCTTTTATAAATTAGCTTACCTTCTTGTTTATTTATTTGTTTGATTTTTTTTTCTTTGGTAATGATCACCCAGTGTGAACAACACTACCAAAAATGGGAGTATTACTGACGGCTACAGTCCGTTGAAAACATCAAAAAGTTGTCGGTAACATTACCGACGGATTAGTAACGACCAATTTGTCGTCGGTAAATTGTTTGTTGTTAAGCATTATTGATGACCTTTGCCCTTCAGTAATTATCGAAGGGCAAAACCCTTATGTAATTACTGAAGAGCAAAAGCTTTCGGTAATTACCGAAGGGCTGAAGCCTTTGGTAGTTCCTTCAATAAGAACCTGACAGAATTGAGTTATATTTGTATTTGTTATCCAACTACACAAACTTACATAACATGTTCATAACACAGACAAACTTAAATAACATTTTCAAACCACAAACAGACCTTCATAATATGTATTCTAAAATCATCTAATCATTATTAAAGTAAACAACAATATAATAATATCATTTGTATTGTTAAAATTTCAAAATTTGTATTTGTAAACGAAACAGGAAACATAAAACATAAAACAAATATAATGTAACGTAATCATAATGTTCTGACATAATAAATTTATATATTTAGACGTAAATTTACTTTTATTAAAATTTCTGACATAAATTTTTATATATATTATATTTATAACCAACGTAAATTTAGATTTATTACAAAAACAACCGATAAAATTTTTTATTCTGTTCAAGTTTACATATATTACTGTTGAAATATATGTAAATTTATGTTTATTATTTAACATATGTAAATTTACCTTTATTAGAAAATTTTGTATATTAACAGTAAAAACACATGAGTTACATACATGTAATTTTTTTATGATAATAAAAACAATAAAATTTATAAATATAAAATTAAATATAAATAATTTTTTATAATTTTATAATAAATAGCTTTATTTATTTTGTAGATATATTTTTAATTAAAAATATAAAATTTGAAAAATGATTAAATTTAAATAGATGAGTACTTAGAAAAATAATATTGATAAAATAATAATTTTAATTTTAAAAAAGTTTAAAAATAAATGTGAATAGAAAATATTATAAATAGGTATATATTATGTTATTAATATTTTCATATCATGAAACTAATATATATATTTATTATTCACAATATTTAATTATTTCAATATTAAGTTTTATCTAAACTATTAAACTAAATTAATCAATATTAATTAACGAATTAACAGATTTTTACTATTAATATAATTATGAATTTATTTGTGTAATTTATACCCATTTTGTTTATCATTTCAATGAATAATATTCAGGGTTTAGGTTAATTGATATTTATAATTCGAATAATATTAAAGTTTTTTAATGATAATTTTCAAGTAACAGGGCTACATTGCAAAAGCTTTTGGAAAGAGTCCAATACATATTCAGGCCCAAAATCCGTTACACGGACATTGCATACTCAATCCCCTGATGCCTATATATACTCTCACCAATCCCTAACCCCAACTCGTGCTTAGGGTTTACCAGCCGCGTCACTTCTCTTCCATGGTTGCAAAAGGATAGCATTGCAATATCGTCCCTTAACGGTTCTGTTTTACGATTATTCTTTTCATTGATGATTTTTTACTTTCTTAGGTATAATATTTTTGTCGCATGAGGGTCTGGAGTTTGGCTCTTTGGCTTTTTAATCCGTGCCATAGAGATGAATGCAGCACCCAATACTGAGTTCTTTCAACCTTTTCACTAATATTCGCTTCTATGTTTGTTTAATCAGTATGCGGATCTTTTCGCTGAGGTTGATACAATTTTAATTTCGTCTGTGATGATTTTTGATCAAATTTCTTGCCTTTTGTTATTTATTAACATCTTTTTATTAAGAAATTGTGAAATTGATGATTCCAGGGAATCTGAAATTGTGGTTATTGAGTAGTAATTCAGGCAGCCTACTTGCCACGATAACAAATGGCATGAGAGGTGTTAAACTGCTCGTATATAAAATGCTTTTGCTCTTCAGACTTGCTGAAATTATTTTGAAGCTGGTCTAGTAAGCTTACGTACAGTCTTTATTATTACTTTCAAGATTCTCCATTTGATTTCCTCTTGTTTTGGTTTTCTGGGTTTGAGTGGGTGCGGATTTATGTTTTCTTTGTCAACTGTGATAATTATTCTGCAAGAACTAGCACCTCTGGTGTTCAATGTTCGTCGACATGGAAAGTTAGGTCTCTTCCATTACAAAATTTAAGGCTAATAGTTAATTGATTTAAACAGTGTTTTAATTTAAAATTAAAATATTAATATCAGTAATTGATTAATGTTCTTAATAGGAAAAACAATTTAAGACTTTCATAAAGAGAGAAAGTTTGGTTGGCTTCAATGTTTCTGGTGCTGCCTAAATTCTTGAGAGCTGTCACTTTAGGGGCAAGGCAAAGTGAAGAGAGTCTGACTTTATAACAGAATATTTCTTAGAAATAATCTTTAACAATTATGTTTTCTATTATTGTTTATATAGATTGCTTAGTTTAATTTTTATACTAATTACAATTTAAATTTCAGTCGATAAAATTAATTTATTTGCTAAATTTAATAATGAAAGATTGAAATTTATAAACGATTGTGTAGAGGACAAATAAATAAATAGGTCAAATTTACGTGGCTCTACGTAGAGAACAAAATTTTCTTCAATTGAGCTTTTCGTTGAGAATGGAGAAGACAATGGCTTTTTCACATTAGGGTTACAATGCTGTGGATGCTCATAGATTCAAAGTTTTGGCTTCATATAATGTTTAAGATTTACAAAATTCATTAGCGCATATTTACAGATCTAATTTTTTCTAATAATTTTATCCAATCCATAAATAAAATATGAAATTTACATGTGAGGGATGCTTTTATTTCCATATAAATAGGATTAATACTATGTATGGATAATTTCGTTCGAAATCCTTCCGTACAGATATTTTTTATGGATATTTGTTATCTATATCTTTTAGGCTTTGTTCGCTTGAGTGGAATTAGTATAGGATTTGATTGACGTTGACCGATTAAAAAAATTTACTTCCAAATCCAATTTCATTTACTTCCAAATTCATTCAAATAATCTTAAAATTCAAACTATTTGTTTAATATTATTATGTTATTTATTTCATTATATTTTTAAAATATAGTTTGCATTAAAAGTGAAAAATAAATCCAAAAATTGTGTAATTTTTTTTTAATTTTGTTTTTCGAAACTTTCTTTTTATTAAGTTTAACTCCCTAAATTTCATAGTTGGAAGCACAAGATACATATATAATTGTGTATTCTTTATATTGTAATTAATGATAATCAATTGTTTTTTAGTGACATAAAAATGATATAATATTAAAAGATCTTGAGTTATAAATTTAGGTTGAAAATATGAATTATTAAAAATGGCCTAAAATCTTTAAATATTATTTTGCTTTTATTATTATTGATTTTGTTTAATGTGAAATCTACTTTTCTCATATGTTCAAGTATTTATTTTGGTAAATTTTATTCAAATTATGTGTTTATGATTTTTTAAAAAAATTTTCTTCTTAATTTAAGAAAGTTATGTAAGTATAAAGATGATAATATTAATATTGAGTGTCAATATCAATAGGTTAATTGTTTCGTTCTAGTATCTTCCAAAAGGAAAAAGAAGATATGAGAGTTTCCTCGATCTAAAATAAAGCATTTGGATTTTTCCAATAACTAAAAAATTATATCATGTCTGGAGTTTGCAATGGTGGAGGAACTTGATAATAGGAAAAATATTGATTTTAATTAAAAAATGTCTAATGAATTCATTTTTTAAATTGAGATATCATTCAAAGTCAAAGATATAAAAAATATCTGGAGTAGCTTTTTCCATCATCTATTTGAATAATAGTAATAAGAGAAAATTCTAAACAAATAACATTCAATTAACATGTATTGGTTTAATTTTACTAAAATAGGGACCAATTGAGCACTTTCACAGAAACTTAATTGATACAAATCTGAAAAAATAGATCCAATTGAGTACTTTCAGAATACATGAATTCAATTGATACAAATGTGCAAAAATAGAGATCACCAAAGACATTTTACTTAAGAGAAAATTGTAAATAAATAACAATCATATTCTTTTTAGTAGTAGAAAAATGTAAGATGTAAAATATATGATGTTAGGACGTGGAAATTAATGTAAAATATACAAGATTGTTGTAAATTATTTGATGTGCTGTCGTAAAATATATATATATATATATATATATATATATTATTATATGTTATATGTTCTTGAAACTACATTTATATTTTATGAAAATATAAGCATGAATAATAATAATGGTTAAATTATTTATGGATATAGTACATTACATCTAAGCTTGTTAAGAAAACTTTTGTGTCCTTCGTATGGAATTAGCCTCATACCTTACCTCTAAACCTTAACATGCTATTTACCTCGATAACAAAGTTCTTAGCTTGTTTAATACCTAACAACATATAGTGATATAGGATCAAAGAATGCTTCTTTTTGATCATTAAAAGATAGTTTAACAACCATGTTAAAAATTAAATGGTTTATATAAGTTGTCAAACACTTGAGTTGCAAGACTGAAGTAATAAACACACAATTATTTTATGTCATTTCATTCCATTGAGCTACGTTAAGTTCTCCTCTAAAATCTCTTAGAGAGTTCCACTATAATCTTCAACAAGATTACAATTGAGTATTCGCACCATTCCTAGTATCACTTAGTCAATCCCAGTAACCTCGTTACTCTAACTAGAATCGAGTATAATCCAGTTTTGGTTGTGTAGTATTCTTCACCACTCCTAGCTTCTCTAGACAATCCCGATATCTTCCTGATACGTTGTCTAGTTCAGTTTCACCCACTTTTGGTTTACATTAAACAAACTTGTCTAGCTACCGTTTAACTCCACCGAGTTAATCGTTAAGTGTTTGTATTTTCTTTAGAATGTGCAATCAATCAGATTGCTTACAAGTCCTTAGATGATTACTCCGAGGATATATTTACAATACAATTCAATCTAACAAACTTTTTAGAGTTTTCTCTCTTCTTACAAATGTAAGCTTATAATTCTATGAAGCTTGAGAGTATTTTATTTTCTTTTGAGCTTGTTTTTCTTCTCAGATGATTTCTTTCGTATTCATGTGCTTCTTCTTTTAATCTTCTCTTCAAGGATCTTCAATTTATAAGCTTCAAGAAAATTTCTGTTAGATAGTACTTGTTTTGATCTTTAGATCTTGTTAGCCTTTTTCGTAGGTAGCACCATATGTTAAAGTCAACTTGCCAAAGAAAAAATGTTTTTGAGTACTGTATCAAAAATAGGTTGTATAAGATCTTTGACATGACTTTTGATAAAGAGAACATCTCGTGAATGTCTTCTTTGTCTTTAACGTTCAATTCTGATTTGTATATGATAGAGTATGTGGATACTTGACATAGGTATCTGCAAAGAGTAAATTATATATGCATGCAAGCGAATATGTCCTTCTTTTTTTATCACATCTGTATTAGAGTGGTGCGACAAAATGATTAACGTGTTCAACAAACCAAGAACAGGGGTGAATTGGTTTCTTATCGCAAATCGTTCTTTTGATAATTTTCTCGTAAATATAAATATTCCTTAAAAAATTTAAACAAATTCAAGAGTAAGGAAGAGAGAAAATTGCACACGTAATTTTTATACTGGTTCGAGTCATAGAGATCCTACATAATCTTAACCAAGAATTAACGCTTCATTAGCACAAACTAAAAAACTGTTACAATCACAAAGAAAATAAAACAATTTAAGGTTATAACACCTCTCTTGTTATCCCAAGAGATGAAACTCACTTCCCATGTAACCCACAAGGGATGAACACCTCCTCCGAATGCTTCACGAAGGATGACCATCTCCTTTGAATCTTCACAAAGGATGAACACCTCTTCCGAATGCTTCACAAAGGATGACCATCTCCTATATGAATCTTCACAAAGGATGACAGACTGTCAACTCAACAACATCAACAACACTCAATCACACTCTCAGTGAAAGTTCTCGCTCTATGTCAATATGTCAAGTTCTCAAAGCCACAACACAAGGGTTACGCAAACCCTAGAACACTTATCACTGCATATTGCGCATAAGATTTTCCAAAATACACTTATTTCGTATTGTTGTAGTTTAGAATGAGAGTCCCAATCAAATTTATAAAGATCTCACTTAAGGATACCTCCAAAAATCTGTTGTTAGCTGTTTAGTGTGTAATAATCGATTATCATAATATGATAATTGATTATGCATCATTGAATGCACAACGGTCAAAACCTTGCTTGAAAATTCTCATAATTTCTCGCGATAATCAATTATGGAAAGCCATAAACGATTATTGATAATCAATTTTCATAAATGGTAATCGATTATCTTGAGTATAAAATGAGGTTTTTTGATTTAAAACGATTTTAAACACAACTTAAGGCAAACAATACACAAAATCAAGTATAAACCACATCCTATACATCAACCTACTAAAATACAAAAGCTTTAATATAAAAATAAGTTTTCATGAAGATTTTTATGTAATAAGAGCACTCGAGACTTGACTTTGAGACATCATCAAAATTTCTAATCTTCAACTTTGTGCTAACATTTTTTATTTTGAAACATTGTGCATTTAATGCTCTTTAATGCATGTTCAAAATAACTATAAGCTTTTTAAATTTTCTTTTGTTCAAGCAAGATTTGATCGTTTAATCATTCTTGTAGAGATACCAAGCAATTCATAAAGTTTTCGTTGTTTGATATAAGAT